>OU896715.1:40842206-42087908 GCA_918026855.4 Phaedon cochleariae | reverse complement strand
AAAACGTCTACCATTTAAAGATTTTTGACTACCACATTCTTCACAATTTCTGATATAATTCAAGATATCTTTTCTCATTTTAGGCCAATAAAAAGTTTCAGCAACCTTTTTCAAAGTTTTGAAATATCCTAAATGAGCAGAAGTTGGTAAATCATGACAATCATGAATTATCTTCAATTTTTGATCAGATGGAACTAATAATTTCCATTCTGAAATGTTAGTTTTCAGAGCTATTTTACCTGGCGTGTGTTTAAATAAATAGCCATCTTTAATCATCCACTGTGGATATTTTTCAGGATTTTTACTAACATTGTTTTTCAGTTTCAGATACCATGGTTCAAGATTATCAAGAGTTATACCCAAAAAATTAATTTCTGTGCTCAGAGGGGCTCTACTTAATGCATCAGGAGTCACATGAAGTTTTCCTGGTCTATAGAGTACTTCGAAGTCGAAACAGGACAATCTCATAGCCCACCTACTAAGTCTACCAGATGTACCAGCCATCTTAGTGAGATATTTCAAGCTTGAGTGATCAGTAATTGCTTTAAAATGTACTCCATCAACATAAGGTCTGAATTTTTCTAAAGAGAAAACAAGAGCTAGACATTCTCGCTCTGTAGCTGAATAATTTCTCTCGGCCCTAGAAAGACTTCTACTAGCATATGCTATGACTCTTTCTTCATTATTTTGCACTTGTGTCAATACAGCACCTAATCCAGTTTCACTAGCATCACATTGGATACAAAATTCCAATGAAAAATCTGGAGCACATAAAATTGGAGCAGAAATCAATCTTTGTTTAATTTCAATAAATGCCTTTTCGGCCTGATCATTTCATGGAACAGTTTGCTTTTTAATCCTCCCCTTCAATAAGTCATTCAAAGGACTCAACAATGTACTGAAGTGGGGAATAAAACGCCTGTACCATGAACACATACCGACAAAACGTTTTATTTCTGTAGTGGTTTTAGGTCTGGGATATTCTACCATTGACTTTATTTTATTTGGTGACGTTCTCAAACCGTGAGAATCTACAACGAAGCCCAAATAATGTAAAGATTCTCTGAAAAATTGACATTTCTTGAAATTGACAGTTAAATTAGCCTCAACTAAACGTTTATGAACTTCTTTCAATAAACTAATATGCTCATCAAAATTTGAACTAGTACAGAATATTATATCATCCAGATAAACAAATACCTTAGGTTGTAACTCTGGTCCCAAAATTCTATCCATCAAACGCTGCGTAATTGCTGCTGAATTTGATAAACCAAAAGGCAAGCACTTGAAGTGAAACAAGCCACGACCAGGTACACTAAATGCAGTTTTCTCTCTGCTTTCCCCATCAAGAGGTATTTGCCAAAATGCACTTCTTAAATCGATAGATGAAATAAATTTTGCATTACTGAGCATATTCAAAATATCATCATCAAGAGGGAGCGGATATGAATCTTTTTTAGTAATTTCATTTAAGGATCTTCCATCAAAACAAAATCTGAATTCACCTGAACTTTTCTTTACTAGCAGAACTGGAGAATTCCAAGGACTCTCAGATTTTTCAACTACTTTCAAGGCTAACATTCTATCTAGTTCTTTATTTAAATGTTCCATCATATATGGAGATAATCTGTACTGTCTTTTCTTGAAAGGGGCATTGTCTCCTGTATTAATATGAGCTGTAATTTTATCAGTTAAACCTAGACGATCCTCACTTGAAATTGATGAAAATAAATTCATAATGCTCTTTACTTTTTCCAACTGTTCATTTGATAAATTTTTACAAAGACCAATATCTGAATCATTTTGTTTAGGAGCTTCAGATACAACATTTACGTTGAAAATGAATTCACTTTGAATTTCCCAGGAATTATTGAGAAAATTGATGGAAAGTGCAAACATTTTGCAAAAGTCACTACCAAGAATTAATCCACATTTCAAACTTGGAATAAGTGAAACAGTTACCAATTTACAAATATTTCCAAGGTGTAATGGTATTTGACATCTTCCTATAACTTTTTGTCCATTTCCATCAGCTGTTGTTACAATCTTTTTCTGACTTTTATTCAATTTAATCTTATATTTTCTCAACAATTCCATAGAGTAAGCACCTAGACAAGTTAAATTTGCTCCACTATCAACTAGTGCAACAATTTCTTCATCATAAAGTTTTAGTGAAATATAAGGTCTATTATCAAAAGGTCTTGAAATGAACAGTGGTCAAACATCATTAGATTCACTTACATCATCAACCGTCTTTTTTCTTGAATCTTCACAATTATTTGTTAGAAAGTGGTCACATTTAGAAATATTAGTGTTTCTTTTCCTTTGAAAATTTTGAGAATTTTGGCCAACAGACAATGAGATTGAGCTATTGCCAACCTGCTCAACCTCAGTAACTAGTTTTTTGAACTACATTTGGGGCAATTAGGTCTCATGACATTAGGCCTACCACAACCAAAACATACCAATTTGCGGGACTCTTTACACTCTCGAGAAATATGAATTATTTTTCTACATCGAAAACAAGTTATTTGTCTTGATTCATTATTGGAGTTTACTCCTGAGACAGAAGGTCTATCAGACAAATTTGACTCATTCAAATTTTGAGAAAAGCTCTTAGTATTTTTCTTACTACATTTTCCTCTATAATGTCTCTCCTGATTTCCAATATTTGAATCAACATAGGCAAGGTCGCTCTCCAAACAGTTCAGGGATTTTGGTGGAGTATATCTCTGCTGAAGTTCATTACATTCATCAACTTTTCTACAGAAACTTATCAATTCGGCTATAGTGTTTATATTCTGCAAAGGAAGAAGTTTAGTATATCTTGGTAAATAATTTCTCCTGATGATTTTCAAAATTTCCTGGTCTTCAAGAGGATGGCTCAATCTTTTAGATAAATTCAACATTATTGCCACAAAAATTTCAACAGCTTCATCTCGACCCTGTGTTCGAGATTTAATTTCTTCCAAAAGTTTATCATCATAAGAAGCTGGCAAAAAGGCATTTTCTAATTGAGATACCAGTTCATTCCAATTGAAAATTGACTCTCTAACTGCTCTATACCAAATCAAAGCACGACCAGAAAATAAATCTATAGCTGATTGAAAAAGTTCTATTTCTGAAACACCTCTAGCTTGAGATAACTCTTTTACCCTCTCCAAAAAAGATTTCAAACTACTAGTCCCATCAAATTGTATTCCCCATTTATAGACTGGAATAGACTTACTATTTCCTGAAGAAAAACTTGTTGAAGCTCTATTAGTATCAGGTTTTACATTAAAAGATAATCTTGCTTCTAATTCAATGCAAGTGGAAACTGCATAATCTTTATATTCAGACAAAGATTATTTCAACTCTTCAGGTTGATCAGGAATCTTGAAACGTCCTACTCTACCAGTTAAAGAAGTCAACCTAGACTCAATAATTTTATACATTTGGTCAGATGTTGGACCTGAAAAACTGATTATCAATGATTCTAAATCTGAAAGAGTTTTATCAATGAAAGTTTCCTCTGAATCTGCATCAAATTCAAGATCCACTAATTTTACTGATAAAGTTTCAGTACTAATTAATCTGTTCAAAATTATCCTTTTAGATGTTAGAGTTTTCCTAGCAGCTTTTATATTCCTGATACGCAGCTCATAATCAATTTCTTCTTCAGACAAGAACAAGGCTTCAATCTTTCCTTCCATTTTAAAAATTCAAATTTTTCAAAAAATTGTACCAAAAATCTCACTAAAAATATTTTCAGTACCAAGTAACAAAATACACACAAAATACACAATAAAAAATTCTTGAAGATAGATTCAAAATAAATTCAACAACTGTCAACTCAGATTTTCACCAAAAAAAATATTTGTTGTCCAACCTTACAGCACTTTTTTGACAGAGTTAAATGAAATTCACAGGCCCATACGTTGTTAGCGCCATTTGTATAACCCTTATACGTGAGAAATTTAATAATTTCTGGTTATACCATGCGAACGGTCAGCTCATATAGTCGGGGCAAATGGGTCGTGGTTCATTTACTTACCATATCATGTAACTTTGTCAAAAATATAACAATTGGCATAAGAAAGATAGTTCCACCAGATAAGATTTTATTTGGACGCCATCTACAGAAAATAAAGTTCAACAAACCTCTTTCCTAAGCCAATCCCTGTAGAAAGATATTGCCGGTGCTGAAGGATAGGAAAACAAATCAAACAAATAAAATTTCGATTCATTTACTGACTGGAATGTGTAGGTAAGTCTGCATCAAACTATAGAATATGTCACAAAAAAAATATATTGATTAGGACTATGCATTTTCCATGTCATGCATAAACACAATCATAATGAATGATATATCACAAATATCGAACGAAACCATGCAATTTGAAATTTACACATCACCATATACAGGGTGAGTCAACTAAATATTCTCCTATAATTGGAATGTAAGATAATCACTAATACTTTTGGATAAATCTTCGAAATGGAATAAATGGAATATTCCCCCAGATATAATGCATTACACCTTCACAGATTATAGGAATATTGAATCATAATAAATTTCAATTGTACTAGATTTGAGATTACAAAGAATGTTATAATAAATGGTTCAACGATCAGTGTATACTTTATAATATGCAGAGAATACCTTATGTCAGCAAGAATGTTAATAATCCAGTGAAATGTCGATGGACCAGAGCTCATATATCTTGATCTCAGCTTCCAAATTACATCGTGGTCAATTTCATCATCATTTTGGTATCCATCCCAGATTCCATGGGCATACGAGTCTGGTGAGTTGTCAGGTGACCTATATGTATGCTTAGTCCAGCCAGGATATTGAATTTATGACATCAACTTTGCAAATTTCTATCTTCTTGAAATGAACATCAAATTTCCAGTGATATACAGGAACAATAAATCGGCCAATAGCCAGGACAATCTCTCCATGAAGACTGTTTCATAAAATCATCAAAAAAATGCTCACTCTTTCGAGTCCATAAAAGCATTCAGCAAAATATAGTTGATATAGTTACATCACAAAATATACAAGAAGTGTATATATCAGCAAGTTCACTTATATAAGTGTCATTATATAAGGAGTACTAGAATAAAGTATACTAGAATAAAGTATACTAGAATAAAGTATACTAGAATAAAGTATACTAGAATAAAGTATACTAGAATAAAATATACTAGAATAAAGTCTGGCAGAACTATAACATATGAAAAATGGAAAACATGTTGTAATAATGCAACCTTGAGATGATGAAAGTTTATCAATTAATTTTCTTGAATATGGATCAAATTTCACAAAAATATTCTTTTCAATAGATCAAGAATTTCTATAATAATCGAATAGTCACCTTTTATAAGATGTTCATGACAGAAAATTGTGGATGTTCAAAAATGTAAATTAACAGACATCCACCTACAAGTTCACTTCATGGTGGCCAGATGTAGAAAGGAACGATTTTCAATCTTTCTTTCTCTTTTCCAATCATCAATCAAAATATTCAAATGTCCATGTCATTTAAGTCATAAAAATCATCGTAATCAAATAGCCAGATTCGAATCAACCGTTGTAATAACCGATATCAGGTTCAAATGAGTAATCAATACAGATCAATAACAATAATAAAACGCTGACGGCCTACTATCTAGACATTCTAAAGATATAGCGAAGTTTATCAACCTTGATATGTTACTGTCGCGATCCTGCTCGTTGAAGGTCTGAACGCTGAACTATTTGTTAATGCTACATGGGACAAAGGAACAAAATAAAAAGAAGAATTAAAATTACAACCTTAACAACTCGTTTGACATTTCATATGAATATTTTCAAAACAAACTGAAATAATGAACTTTCATCAAGTCAACAAAACATAACATGCTATTAAAATCAATTATGCAAGGAATATACTCGTAGCTCCATGAAATCTGTAACAGAAAAGCTCAAAATATCCTACAAAAGGGAATGCAAGTTCTCAAAATACATTCAGTGAAAACCAGAGTTGAATCAATTATTCCGAAAAGGTCAGTTGAATACTTGGTACTATCAATATTTCATCGAAAAAGTAACATTTACTAAAAGTTGATGTTACAATATATAGCACACTAAAAATTTCGAATGTCATTCCCATGTATAAGATACTGCATTATCATAGAATTGGAGCAATCGTCCATGGAAAAATTCGTCCAATAAAATTATAATTCGATAATTCTCTTATAGGTATGTAAATTTGTGCTGAGAAATCAAAAATATTTGAAGTCAAATCCTGACTTCCGTGCCATCTATTTTCAAGATGATAAGTCCCCCTCACAAAGGCAATATTTCAGGCAAATCAACACTCAACTCAACAACAGACTGGCTGCGGGGGAGAAATAAGATTTGACGATAAAGTATATAAATGGTACGCCAACTATATGTAGTACAACAGTAACGAACAACGCAACGGTAACAACCAATCCGGACCCAGCTAAACCCGCAACACCTGTTAATGTCAGTAACGCCGAAAATACGGACATGGATCAGGTTCAAAAAACTGCTAATTTGTCATGTTAACATTCGGTCCCTCGTCTCCTGCTTTGATAGTTTTTCGGAATATGTATTTGAATATGGTTTCCATTTGATCGCTATATCAGAAACTTGGCTTCAACCTGATTTTTCCTCTCATCTGGTGCATTTGGAAGGGTATGAATTGATACGTGCGGACAGAAGTTCTAGAGGGGGCGGAGTATGTTTTTATGTGCACAGCAGCTTAAAATATAAAGTCTTCAATACTGATTATATTAGTAAAGTGCACTTAGAACAGCTTTGGTTATCTTTCAATATCAACAACTTGAGAATTTCTGTAGGGGTACTTCCGCCCTCCAACGGGACCTATGTCATGTCTCAACGAACTGGAAGAGGTGCTCTCCAACGTGTGTATGAATACAGATGAAATTATTTTAGTAGGCGATGTCAATATAGATCTCCTCAAGCCCCCAGGTAGCACAGGTTAGTGAAATGACGTCATAATGATGTATTTTTTAGGTCATTATTGGTCAATGACGTCCTCGACTTCAGAGGGACCAAAAAATGACGTCATATTTCATGACGTCTTATTGACTTCAATATTGGACGTCTTAATGACGTCCCTACAAAGTCGTATATTCGACCAAATAAGAAAAATCAGTCGCTTTCCTACATTTTCATCGTTTGTTAATTGTACGTACTAAATTCGTGTTTGTATATACAGTGTTTTCGTAAGTACTGATGAACAAATTTATTTTTAGCCAAATTATGCATTTTTGAGAAAACTGCTGAAAACGGTCGATTTTCATTTTCAACATGGTGATCCACGTTTGAGTTATGACCATCACGACAATTTTTTTGAATAGAGCACCCTATATATATTACTCAATCATTGGAATAACCATGGGAAGCGGAATTCGAAAATGTTTAACACAATCATGTGGATTGTATAGGTAAGTGCGTCCAATAAATTAGATGCTCTCGTGAAGTAGTAGATAAATTCATTTATTATCCAATATCTATCTACCTTTTATATTTCTGAGAAAGCAGGAGAGGCTTTCATTTCTAATTTGACACATTTATAACGAGAAATCATAAAATTTACAGGATGATGCACGTTTGTATTATGACGTACACGACACATTCTTCAAACGAATATATATTATTGAATTTTCGTAATCAAATGTATATAACACAAAGGGTTTGTATACAGAGCGTTCGTTAAATTCAGTTCCCTCGTAAAATTGGATCGCCATTAAAAAATAAAGATGACGTAATTTCTCCTACACGAATCATTCTGTATATATTGATTTGATATGAGATAAAGCTCAAATGAAAATAAAATTCTACGGCTTCCAACTTCACAAAATAACTTTATTCAACGAACGCACTGTATATTAAACTCATATATTTTTGAATCCAGCATTCCATGTAGACTCCAAAAATCGAATAATTCATATAGGGTGTTCCTTCGAAAAAATGGTCGGGGAAGTTGTAACTCAAACTTAAATCACCCTGTATGTTCAATTTTTTCTCAATAATGTTGGTAATTCAGAATAAAAATAGGGAGATTCCTCAGAAAGGAATGCTATTATAGTACATTGATTGGCTACTTTATTTACTTCACGCGAGATCACTCAATTTAACGGACACACTGTATACAAACCCTATGTGTAATATATTTTTAAATTCAGATTTCCATGAATATTTCAAAAATTTAATGTATCTTATATAGGTTATTATTGTTTCTAATTGAAAAAATTGCTGCGAACGTCTTAACTTAAACGTGGATCACCCTGTATATATATGATTCTCACTTTCAAATGTGGCAAATCGGAAATAAAATCGAGCTGTTGTAGAGGATTTCTCAGAAATGGATAGTTTAGCTAAAAATGAGTTTATTCAGCTTACATCTCGCCGACGCTCGCTACATAATTTTAGGTACAAATACGAGTTGCTAACGATATTGTCATATAGAGATTCATAGGTAGTAGTGATAGCGCTAGGATTCAACAGGACTGCCCGGGAGGACCATCAACCAAGTGACCACAACGTATAGTTACAAAATGAATGTCATCAAAGGTTTGTGGTGTAATTATGTACCAATAATACCGTATATATATATAAACCTCCTATTTTTTTTATTTCGTCCTTTATTGGTCATTCTGCGACGTCATCATGACGTCTAAATATGACGTCATTGGGCTGTGACATTTTGACGTCATTATAGGGTCTCTCAGACGTCATTTTTGGACGTCCTCTTCGTCATTTTATGACCAAAAAATGACGTCAATTGGACGTCACTCTGTTACCTGGGCCTCTTCTTAAACCATGTCAGGAACTGACTACCCTATTGAGTTGTTTCGATCTTGTACAAATCTTAGAAGAACCAACCAGAATATGTGGCGATTCCAGTACGTTGATAGATATCATATCTGTTAGTGGAAATGTGACAATTATAGATAAGGGAACTCATGATATGTTGAACATGACAGATCATAGATCGACCTATTGTGAACCGAACTATTACGTTGCTAAACCAAAACCAAAATCAATCACCTATAGAGATTTCTCACACTTCAACCCAGATGAATTTTCAACAGATGCAGCGTTAATCCAGTGGGATCATATTCATAATCTGAATTTCATCGAGGAAAAAGTCTCCTATGTGAATAAAGCAATAACATTCCTCTTTGATATGCATGCTCCATACAAAACAGTGATAATTCGAAAACATTACAAACCATATATAACTCAAACACTGAAAGAAATTATCAAACTAAAAAAAGGCCTATGCTAAATACAAATCCACCAGGTCAACTGCTGATTTGTATTATTACAAAGATCTTAGGAATTAATTATCAATTGCATTGAGAAATGAAAAGACTGCGTATATACAACACCAGGTTGAACAAAATAGGAACAACCCTAAGCAAATGTGGAAAGACTTCTCGAAATGGAATATTCATGGTAAAACCAGTTCTGTTATATCGCCAGAAATTTCCAATCCATTTTCAATAAATGATTTCTTCCTAGATTCGATTGAAAATAAGCAGGTTAGTGAGGAACTAATAGAAGAGTATTATACTACCTCATATGACAACAACAGGAAAAAGTACCCATTCTATGAAGTAACCAGTGACTACGTGGAAGATACTCTGAATACTATTAGATCCAACGCATGGTGTCGGTGGAATAAAACCTTAAAATGTTGAAGTATGTCTTCTGTTACTGTGAAAGCGCAACCACATCAATAATCAATGAGTCACTGTGTACTGGTATTATCTCATTAGTGTGGAAAAAGGCAATAATTACACCCATTCCAAAAATTCCGACAGCGACTGAATTCAAGGACTTGAGGCCTATCAATGTACTTCCGACCATGTCGAAACTTTTGGAAAAAATCGTCTCTCAGGAGCTCAAACAACATCTTGAAAATAACAGTGTATTTCCAATGACACAATCTGGTTTTAGAAAACTACAAAGCACGACAACTGCTCTAATAAAGATCACAAATGACATCACACGTAATATCGACAACTCTGAGGTTACATATCTTGCGATGCTTGATTACAGTAAGGCGTTCGATATGGTGAATCATCAGCTCCTGATAGCCAAGCTCAAGTATTATGGCTTATCTGGTAACGTACTGAACTGGTTCATCGATTATTTAAGTGATCGGGCACAGTGCGTGAAAGTCGACTCGTCCACATCGTCATTCCGGAGTGTTACTTGCGGTGTGCCACAAGGGAGTGTTTTAGGTCCACTGCTATTCTCGATTTTCACAGCAGACCTCCTACGGAACGTCCTACCGAATTGGAACCTACATCTCTAAGCCGATGATGTGCAAATCTATGGCTCGTGTGACCCCCATATAGTTGATGAGCTCATTGATGAGCTGAATATAAATCTGTGCAATATCAGTGAATTTTCTGTAAATCACGGTTTGAAACTGAATCCGTCAAAGACTATTGTGATGTGTGTAGGTACTAAAAGTATAATCAGGGTTGCCAGACCTAGTACTTTCGTACTAGTTCTAGTACTATTTCACTAAGTCTAGTACGCTAGTACGCCCACCACAAAATCCGTACGTTTCCACGATTTGACTACTCTAAGACAAGAATGGTGAGGGAAGGTAACGAACCTAGCAAAGATAAAATCAGTGTCAACCACAGAACTAAAACACAGTTCTGTGGTGTCAACCTCCTAACCTAACCATAGAACCTTGGTAACGATATTTCAAAACGAAAAGAAGAAGAATTAACCTAACTTCTAACGTTCTGTGTCTCTATGATCTATGACTTGCTTTGCGTCACAGGTGATTTGTGGTACTGTGGTCACAGATTACCAAGTGGGCAAGTGGTTCTGAGTTCTATGTTCTACTCTTAGTGTCTTTCATGAATCATGATCTGTCTTTCAATTCAATTCAATGTAGAATGTAGTCTATCTATGCTGTGTTATTTATTAGTGTCTTTGCCATTTGTAGTAGGAAGAATGGAAGAATTGAAGAAAACAAAATAAGAATATGATGAGATGCTTTGTTAGACAAAGACCAACACCAATTCACCACGGTCACAGTAATGTATAATTATGGAAAGGTTTGGTACAAACTGATAGTGCCTTGCATCCATCAATTCACAAACTTCTTTCCCCAGGTACCTGATTCAAATACCATCTAAAGCCACTACTGCCAGTCCTGAAACTCCTGAATCTGAATGTCTTGATGCAGCACTCGATCCTACTTTGGAACATTTCCAGAAGGCACCAAAGGCACCATGCCCTAGTATTCAAATAGATGATGAAACTGAAAGGACTAATAAAAATAAAGATGAACCAAAAAAACTGAAGCAAACATTCCAACAGAAGTATAACAAGAGTTGGGAAAGTAGATTTCCATGGTTGCTATCGAAGGATGAAAGAAAAATATCATGCAAATGTTGTAATGCAATTATAACATGCAATTTAAGTCATATAAAACGGCATGAAAATACAGGGAAACATCAAAGACTATACAAAAAGTCAATCAGCACCCCACAATTATCATCACTCAAAAAAGTAAGAGAAGTTAATAAATTGAATAAAAAAACACAAATCGCAGAATATAAGTTATTGATGTTCCTACATGAACATAACCTTCCATTTTTATTAATGGATCACATACCAAAAATGTTAAGTTCTGCTTTTCCTGATACAGAAACTATAAAGAATTTAAAATGTTCAAGAACAAAAGCAACTCTCATTACAAAAGAATGTTTGGCCACACAAGCATTAGATGACATCGCAGCAGATACACAGAATTGTTATTATTCATTGATTGTTGATGAAACTACTGATGTGTCAACAAAGAAATCCCTTGCCATTGTTATACGTTACCATAATGGAACTTATGTAAAAGACAGATTTTTATGCTTGTCTCAAGTGAATTCATGTTATGCAGGTAGTTTATTCAAAACAGTGTGTGATGTATTAAGACAAAATAAAATCCCCTTTGAAAATTTAGTTGGTTTCGATGCAGATAACGCTAGTGTAATGATGGGTGATAAAAGTGGCCTGAAAGCAAGGTTCAGAGATATTAACCAAAATATATTTGTAATAGGGTGTGTTTGTCACTCCTTTGCCCTATGTTCATCTTCAGCTTGCTTAAAATTACCTAGAAGTTTGGAGGAGTTTATAAGGCAGATTTACAATCATTTCGCCAACAGCAGCAAAAGGTTAGAAGATCTGCATCAATTTCAGAGTTTCTTGAACCAGAAACCATACAAGATGTTACATCCAGCTCAGACTAGATGGCTCTCCTTACAAGTAATGAACAGATATGTCATGAGCTATTATTTATTAATTAGTAAATTTTCATTTTAGGCTGTAGTAGATAGAGTCCTACTATCCTGGGATGCTCTGAAACTTTATTTTACCAGTGCTGTCATGATAGATGGTCTTCGAAGTAGCCAAACAGTATTGGATAGTTTGAACACACCAATAGTGAAAATTTATTTACTATTCTTAAACTACATTTCAAATATTGTGAATAAATTGAATCTAGAATTCCAAAGTGAAAAACCCAAAATATATATTTTGAGCCAAAGAATTTCAGAGTTATTTAGAACCCTTTTAAGAAATTATATTAATGTTACACATTTGAATACAACAGAACTCGATAATATATCTCCCAGCAATCCTGATCATTTTTTACCAATTGAAAATATGTATTTTGGGTCGAAAGTTCAAATAATGATCCAAGAGGTTAATGATCCACAGGAAATACAAAAGTTTAGAGTTAATGCCCTGGCATTCTATGTAGAATTATGTTGCCAAATTAAAAAAAGATTTAATTTTAATGATCCCCTTTTAACATTTTTATCAAATTTTTCTGTCAATAAGGCTATTTCTGGTGAAATATTGAGCATCACTGAGATAGCCCAGGTAGCACATCATATTGGCTGGAACCCGATTTCATATTGGGCCGATATAGATATATCGTACATGTGAAACATAATATAGGTCCAATATGAGAGTATATCGGACATACAATATTGAAATGATAATATTGGTGGAATATTGGTTCAACCTGAGCTGAATATGGATTGTCAGCTACAATATTGGAGCAATATTGGTTGTAAAATTCGTTAACAATGTGTTGAAAAACATATTCATAAATGTTATATAATATTGTTTTACAAATGTCGATACAACAACATCGTATACATATTGTTTCCGACATCAATAACCAATATCGCAATTTGAACATTCTCCCCATGTCGATTCTGAAGCGGTTATGCAATATTGTATATTCAAGTTAACCGGAATATTGGTTGGATATTGTTTTAACAATATTTGAAACATCATATTCACCTATATTGATTGATATCATTTTATCTATATCATGCGGAAGATATCGTATACATTTTGTTTCTTACATTTATAACCAATATCGTGATTTCAATATTCTCTTCATGTCGATTCTGAAGCGGTTGTGCAATATTGTATATTGAAGTTCGATGGCATATTGGTTGAATATTGTTTCAACAATATTCGAAACATCATATTCACCTATGTTGATTGAAATCATTTCATCCATACCATGCGAAAGGTATCGTATACATATTGTTTCCAACAATTATAACCAATATAGCAATTTGAACATTCCTTCCATGTCAATTCTGAAGCGGTTATGAAATATTGTATGTGCGAGTTCGACGGCACATTGGTAGAATATTGTTCCAAAAATATTTGGCACATCGGATTCACCTATATTGATTGATATCATTTCGACTATATCACGCGGAAGATATCGTATATATATATTGTTCCCAACAATTATAACCAATATCGCAATCTGAACATTCTCCTCATGTCGATTCTGAGGCGATTATGCAAAATTGTATATTCGAGTAAAACGGCTCATTTTTGAATACTGTTTATTCGACAATATTCAAAACATCATATTTACCCAAATTGATTGATATCGTTCCAACTATATCATGCGAAAGACATGGAATGCATATATTGTTTCAAATATGAATATCAATAACGGCAATTCAATAAATGTCTTATATCGGTCATAGAAGAGGAAAACAATATTGTATTTTCAAATTCAATTGCATATCGGTTGAATAGTTTTCCAGGAATATTCAGAAAGTAATATCATCTTATATTGGCTGATATCTGATTCACTATATCATGTGAGCAATATTGTTTACATATTGTTTTAAGAATACATATCGATATCGAAATTTCGATATGAATTCCATAGCATGCACTCTCAAACCGATGTCGATAGATGGCGCTATAAATGATTCGTAACGAACTCCCATTGCCGATCAGACGAGAGAATATAAATATTGGCTCTAGACGATTGTAAAGCATCATTACCTGGAGTAGGATCAATAAGGCGGCTTCCCCGAGGCAAGGCCCTCCCATTGCACTTCGGCTGGACTGACCTTTGTGATTATTCCTAATGCGAATAACCCGCAAATATTGATATGAAAATATTCCACCAATATTCCGAAGACAACATAGCTACATAATGATTTTCAATAATGTACCAATATTTCCAACCAATATTGCACCAGTATATTACTATAATATTCCAGCAATATTGGTATGACAATATTCTACCAATATTTTTGAGACAACATAGCTTCATGATGTTTTTCAATGATCCACCGATATTTCCATATAATATTGTCGAATGTTCACCATTAATTTCTCGCCAATATTGATATTACATTTTGTGACCAATATAACTCCACGAATATTCAACCAATATTGATATGAGAATATTCTACCCACATTTGGGAACTGATATTGTACCAATATCGCCGAATGTTCACATTTTTTTTCTCGCCTATATTACTTTCACAATATTTCGCCGATATTTTCATAATATTGCACCGATATTGTCCCAATATATGTGTGCTACTTGGGAGGGATTTTTTTTCCACAGATAAATGTAAATTTAGAAAATTTAAACTCTGAATGGAGATACTTAGCAGATGCCACAGATTTCAAAAAATATAGTGACATGGATTTTGGAGAATTCTGGCACAAGATTTTGATGTGCAAAAACAGTATGGACATGCCAATGTTCCCGAATTTGAGTAAGGTTGTCAAATGCATTATGAGTTTACCCCATTCTTGTGCAGAACGTATCTTCTCCCAATTGAATCTACTCAAAACCAAAGTTAGAAACAGATTAGAGGTAGAAACTTGTGACGCAATAATACATGCTAAAGATATGATTGGGAATAATAATTGTACAAATTGGCAACCTTCTGAATCATTACTGCAAAAAAAGCCAAAATATGACTTCACCAAAAATTAATTATTTTTCACTTTTTGGTTGGTTTATAGAAACATTCTTATATGCAGCTAGCACTTTATTTCAATTTCTCAAAAAATGTCAAGTATGAAATGAATAATAAGTATATAAGGTTCTCTGAATACCATACAACTAGGTAAAGCCTATTCTTGAACTCTTAAGTTGATTTGTTGATTCAGATTTGTATGAGAAATGTTTCTCAGGGAATTATAGAGATTTTCAAACTGTTGATATTGGAACCTACACAATATGTCTTCTTATTTTAAGCAATATGAAATGCAATAATTTATTTCACCTTATTTTCTGCATTTATGAAGCACTCAATTCGTGATATAGGTATGCAATAAAAAATCTTTATGTTTTTTCTTTGTAGCTCTTCTTTTTCTGTTCCAATAATTGAAAATCTTAAACTAGTACCTTTTTCAAAAAATTAGTACTTTTTCGGATGATTTTCTAGTACATTTTGAGATGCAGTCCTGGCAACCCTGAGTATAATATCTAGAGCTAAGGCATCTCAAACGCTAGAAATCGTTCTGGACAATGTTGTAATTGACCTCAGTATGAACACAAAAAATCTAGGGATTATCCTCGACGAAAATTTAACGTTTGAGAAGCACATAATGAGTAAATTGAAAGTGTGCTATTTTAAGTTTAAGTCATTGTGGAAATATAAGTATGTACTACCACAAGACACAAAGTGGAATCTGATTAATGCTCTTATACTTACACACATTGATTATGGGTCTAGTGTATATTATAACTACTTGAATGAGAGAATGAAGCACAAATTACAGGTTCTTCAAAATAGTTGTATGATATTTTTGAATACGAATATCAAAAGGAGAGATCACATTACACAATATTATACTAATAGAAGTATTTTGAAAGTTGATGGTAGATTTGCTATGCTCTATGGTTCTATAATTTATAATGTGATCACTCAAAATACACCACTTTATCTCTATAACTTGCTCCATATGAGATCCACCGAACATTCGGTGAATTTACGCAACATAGACGACTACTCAATGCCTAGCATAATACAACAAAGTTTGAAAAATGTTTTGAACATGTTGCTTCGACTTTGCTTAACAATTACAAACATATATTCGGTCTGACTAACCACCACAAATTCAAAATTGCCTTAAAAAAAATTGTTATCAGAACAGCAACAACATAATGATATTGTTACGTTATTCGGGTGCAGAAGCGAACACGACACTATTTATTTTCCAACTGATTTATTTGAACTAAAGAAACACTAATTTATATCGAACTTATAACTACTATTTATGTAAAACGATTTATAACACGCGGTATATAACTGTCTCTCTGACACTCGCTGTTTGACTGACTGACTCAGTTGTTAGGCCTTTTTATATATGAGAACACAGGCAGGCTTTGGTTCGAGAACCTTCTCGAAATGATCTTCCGTCTCCTTCTTTTTGTTCTAGAAGCTTCTTAGAACAAACCTCTCTCTCTAATTGTTCCATCGATTGTTTCCAGAACATTCCAGAATCTTCTGTGACGTTCTTTGTCACTGCGGCATATATTGAGTGTTCGGAAATATGTTGGTGTATGTAGGAATCATTGAGAGGTTGGAGAGCAATCTGGGATGCGTGATACAGGATGATCGTTGTACTCCTGCCTTCCTGCTGATGTCTCTAAAGCGCCTCCAAGGGAAATATCATTACACTGTCCCCTCCTTGAAACGCATTCCTCCTGGAATGCACTCTGATCGTTATGAAGATAGGGACAACTGGTTTCATTTTTACAACGTGCAGTATGGTAGAAATAGCATGGCACTGTCTTCTCTCTTGGAGTTCCTTTGGAGTTCCAGCAGCATACCAGAATTTCAACTCCGGTGAATCTAAATAAAACCTCTAGCATGTTCCTTACAATTCTCCAATTCAAGCCATCCAGTCCACACCCCAGCTTTGGAACAGCAATCTTCTGTATGTCCTTCTCGAGTATGGTGCTTCGCAAGTCGACTAGCGTCTCCCAGAGGTCCTTGTAAGTGGGTTTCTCAAAAGATCTTCCTTTCGTTATAAGATAAAACAGAGACCTTTTCCCTTCAGCGCTGATATCTTCTATTTCTAGTGCTCGACCGACGGAGGGACCTTGTTGATGAAGCTCATCTAACTTCCCAAACTTCCTCATGAACTTGTTCGCTATTCCTTGAGACATCTGAAGATCCTCGGCGACGCAGTGAGCTAGTGCGTATTCTACAGGAATGGCAAAAAGGTCGCGGTGCTCTTCCTTGGTGACGCCAAACCTTGCTTTTGATGAACCACTGTATGTCCCAATGAATTCGTCGAATGTAAGCTCCTTTCCTTCCGGACAAATTTGTTGAACTTGTTGATCTTGTGTTCCCTCGAATGGTGCTAGTCTGTTGAAATGAACGACTCTTGGTTTGCCACTGGGTTCTTTATTGATGCGGTATATGACATCGTTGATCTTCTTCTTGACGGTATAAGGTCCTTCCCAAGATCTCTGTAGTTTTGGACAAATACCTCGTTTCCTTTGTGGATTGTACAACCACACCAGGTCTCCTTCTGCGTATCCTGCACCCCCAGCTCTGATGTCGTACCGGTCTTTCATGCGATCGCTGGCGATTTTCAGATTAGAACGAACCAATTCGTGAATATCGTTCATTTTTTTCATCAGATTCGTGACGTAATCTTCCCCCACTATGTCCTCACCAGGTCTACATCCGAAGACCAAGTCACATGGAAGCCTCATCTCTCGTCCGAATAGAACCTTCGCCGGAGTCTGTCCTGTAGATTCCTGTACCGCAGATCTGTAGGCCATCAAGAAGAAAGGAAGATGTTGATCCCAGTCTTGTTGGTGTTGATCAACGACTCTGCAGAGATACCTCCCTATGGTTCGGTTCATTCGCTCCACCATGCCATCTGACTGTGGATGCAATGGAGTTGTTCTTGTTTTCTTGATTCCTAACTTCTCGGTCATCTTCTTAAACACTTCACTCTCGAAGTTCCGGCCCTGATCAGAGTGAAGTTCCAATGGCACCCCAAAACGACTGATGAGTTGATTCATCAGGACATCGGCGACAGTTACGGCTTCCTGGTTAGGGATCGCATACGCTTCCACCCACTTGGTGAAGTAGTCCATGCAGACAAGGATGTATTTATTTCCATTATCAGTCACTGGAAACGGCCCCGCAATATCCATAGCAATCCTCTCGAAAGGACTTCCAACATTGTACTGTCTCATGGGTGCCCTTGGTTTACGATGAGGCCCATTGCTGGCAAAACACACGGTGCATTTACGGCACCACTCCTTGACGTCGTCACTGCAGTTCACCCAGTAGAACCGCTCTCGTACCCGCTGCAGTGTCTTCCTCACTCCTAGATGTCCCCCTGAAGTTCAATCATGTACATATCCAAGTACTTCCGACACTCGGCTCCTAGGAATGACCAACTGCATTCGATTATTTGACCCATCATCGCTCTCGAGATTCCTCTTGAGCAGGTCATCTTCTAATACCAAGGAGTCCCACTGACTCCAGTACGCCTTCAAAGTCTGTGAAGATGGTGCTACTTCTTGCCAAGAAGGACGGCGATTCGCTTTCTTCCATTCTCGAAGCTTCCGAAGTTCTGGGTCCTTTTCTTGCTCTTGCTTGATTGCTGCAGGTAACCAATCTTCATTGACAACGGTGGTTCTGTAGAGGGCTGCTTCCTTATCCTCCAAACGACTACAATGTGAGCACTCAGGTGGACATGGTCTTCTGGACAATGCATCTGCATTCTTATGGCTCGTCCCCACTCGGTGTGCTATCTCGAAGTCATATTCCTGAAGCCTCTCGATCCAACGAGCTACTTGGCCTTCGGGGTTCTTGAAATTCAGGAGCCACTTCAAAGCAGCGTGGTCCGTCCTGAGAAGGAATTTTCGCCCATAGAGGTACTTATAGAAATGCTCCACTGATTTCACCATGGCCAATAGTTCCCTCCTGGTAACGCAATAGTTTCGTTCTGCCTTCGATAGCACCTTACTGAAGTAACCGATGACTCGCTCTTGCCCATCTTGATACTGCGAAAGGACACCACCAATGCCGATATTACTGGCATCTGTGTCAAGAATAAATTGTCCTTGTGGAAGTGGATACTCAAGAATCGGTGTCGTGGTCAAGCATTCCTTCAGAGCATCAAAGGCGGCCTGGCATTCTGGATCCCAGTGGAAGGGGCGTGCTTCCTCGGTGAGACGAGTCAGAGGCTTTGCGACATCCGAAAACATTCGAACGTAACGTCGATAATAAGTGCAGAGTCCAAGAAAGCTCCTGAGTTGATGCTTATCTGTTGGTACTGGCCATTGCTTCACTGCTCGTACTTTCTCAGGGTCGACTTCCACACCCTGCCTTCCTAAAACGTGTCCCAAGTAGTTAACCCGTTTCTGCAGCAGATGACATTTCTTCAGATTGAGTGTGAGGTTTGCAGCCTGAAGTCTCTTGAAAACTTCCTCTAGGTTAACCAGATGTTCTTCAAAAGTTTTACCGATCACGATGATGTCATCCAAATAAACTAGGCATGTCTTCCAGGAGAGTCCCCTTAACACATTCTCCATGATTCGTTCGAAGGTAGCCGGAGCATTGCAGAGTCCGAAAGGCATGACCTTGAATTGCCATAACCCAGTGCCAATGGTGAAAGCTGTCTTTTCCTTATCTGCCGGATCCATTTCCACCTGCCAATATCCACTTTTCAGGTCCAGAGTGGAGAAAAGATTCGATTCCGCCAACGTGTCGAGTGTGTCGTCAATTCGAGGCAAAGGATAGCTGTCCTTCTTCGTCACGTTGTTCAATCGGCGATAGTCCACACAGAAACGAGTGTTTCCATCTTTCTTCTTCACTAGTACCACTGGTGAAGCCCAAGGACTATGGGATGGCTTGATTACCCCGTCTTGTTCCATTTCCTGGATGATCTTTTCTGCAATTTCTCTCTTGGCCTGTGGTAATCTTCGGGCTGGTTGACGAATCGGTCTGGTATCTCCCGTATCAATTTTGTGACTGACGATGTTGGTTCTACCTGTTTTTCCATTGGCAGGTATGAAAATGGATCTATACCTCTGCAGTAACTCGGTTAACTTCTTCTTCTGTCGGTTGTTGAGTGAGTCGCTTGCAGCAGAGACGAGTTCTTCATACTTGCCGGCCCCATCAGTGGTTGCTGTCACCTGGTGGATTATGGAGGCTGCCGGGACACAGGTTCCAATCTTCGTTCCTTTGCCAATCGTCACAGGGTAATTATTTATGTTGATAAATCGAACAGGTACATGGTCGTCTGCTGACAGTAAAGCCTTGCCGACTAGAATTCCACGTCCGACTTCCTCGTCATGGTTCCTGGGTTCCATGATGATGGGACTGCCATGCTCCAATGTACCCTCAATTCGCGCTGCTACAACGGTCTCGCTCCGTTTCGGTAACAGGACGTCCTCTTCTAACGTTACTCCTGCTGCTACCTCCACCCGTGGATGTAAGAAGATCTCTTCGGCACCCACCTTGAGTGTTCTGCTTCTGAAGTCCAGTTGAATCCCGTGTGCACCCATGATGTCCATTCCCAGAACATCTTCTTCAATATCCGCCATGATGGCTCGATGTGGAAATTTGACGGTCCTGATCGATATATCCACATCGATTTCCCCATAAACGGTTGTCAGTTTCACCCGTAGCAGTTCTCAGACGCCATCTTGAGTTCACAAGTTGCTTTTTTGAAGACGTCAGAAGTCCACGTCGCAGGATCGTCTTTGATGCACCAGTATCCACCAACAATGCGCATTTCTTTCCGTCGATTTGTCCATCTACGTAAACGCTGCTGTCATCACGCCGTAGGGATGCCACAAAGATGAGAGGGTCTTGAGAATGACGGGTCGAAGCTGCCCCCTCGAAGTCGACCCGCTCTAGTTTTCCTGTGGCTGCGTGGAAGATGGTCGTTCCTCAGCAGCCTGCTTGGCACGTTTACAAGTTCTCTGGAGGTGGCCCAACTCCCCACAATTCCAACAGCGAACTGGTCTCCTCTTCTTATCCAAGAGGCCCTTGATGGTGTTGATCAAGGCTTCATTTGAATCTTGCCTGTGGCTCTCGGCTATGTTCTCGCTGTCATTCATAGCTCGTACCTTCGCGGATCCACGGGAAGCTTCTGCTGCGGCCTCGATCTCAAGCGCAGCTGCCAGAGCACTGGTGAGGTCTTTTGGTCGAGTGAGGCGAACTGCTTTCTGTATTTCAATATCTCGTAGTCCATCTACGAACGTTTGAACAACCAAGCATTCCATAAGAGATTCGGGAGCTGATGGATATGCACAATGAACCAATCGTGCAACGTCCACTTCGAATTCTTGCAGGCTCTCGTTGACTCTCTGTCGACGGCTCTTCATTTGTGATTGAAATACTTGCTGAAGATGTTCGTGACCATACCGCATTTCGAGGCGTTTGACGAGATGATCGTAGCTATCGGCTTCTACTTCCGGAATGGCTTGCAAGATGTTCAGTGCATCACCCCGTAGAGCTACTGTAAGAGCTACCACCTTGTCTTTGGATGTCCACCCATTGGCTTTGGAAGCTGCTTCGAACTGCTTCAAATAATTCGGCCACGATGTTTTTCCATCGAATGTAGGTGGTTTTACTCGATTGGTAGTAGTCACTGCATCTGGCCCAACTGTGGTTTCAATCATCAGTCCTTGATCATTTCCAGACTTCTCCAGCACAGCTATTCTTTCTCTTTCGAGCTGCAGCTCCTTCTTCATTTCTTCTATCTGGGTGGTGAATTGGGTTGAAACCTGATCGATCTGAGTCATAACTTCTTCCCGATGTGTTGATATCTGAGTCAATACTTCTTCTCGTTGGGCTGATATCTGGGAGGCGATCTGATCTTGCTGAGCAGAAATACGTGCCAGTACCTCTTCTCGCTGAGTGGTCATCTGAGCTAATACCTCGTCTCGTTGGGCTGAGATTTGGAAGGCTATCTGATCTTGCTGAGCTGAGATTTTCTCCTGCTGAGCACGCATTTGATCTGCGATCTTCTCTTGCTGAGCCACCATCTGGTCCGCAATCTCCTGTCGCTGAGCCGCTATCTGTTCCGTAATCTGTTCCGTAATCTTCTCCTGCTGAGTCACCATCTGGGCCGCAATGTCCTGTCGCTGAGCCGCAATGTCCTGTCGCTGAGCCGCTATCTGTTCCGAGATCCCAGCCAACATCGATTCCGCTGAAGCTGGTTCCTCGAAGGTGAACGTCTCTGGATCCTGACCTACGCTCACCATATACTCTATGAGACGATGCTGAAGTGTAGCCTTGATCCCTGTTGTGTCGAGATCTCTCTCCTCCAACTCGCGTTTCAAGTCCACCACTCTCAACTCGTGTAATTTCTTCATAACGACGGTCTGTTCACTTCACACTGGAATATCCCACACTTCTGACACCAATTGTTACGTTATTCGGGTGCAGAAGCGAACACGACACTATTTATTTTCCAACTGATTTATTTGAACTAAAGAAACACTAATTTATATCGAACTTATAACTTCTATTCATGTAAAACGATTTATAACACGCGGTATATAACTGTCTCTCTGACACTCGCTGTTTGACTGACTGACTCAGTTGTTCGGCCGTTTTATATATGAGAACACAGGCAGGCTTTGGTTCGAGAACCTTCTCGAAATGATCTTCCGTCTCCTTCTTTTTGTTCTAGAAGCTTCTTAGAACAAACCTCTCTCTCTAATTGTTCCATCGATTGTTTCCAGAACATTCCAGAATCTTCTGTGACGTTCTTTGTCACTGCGGCATATATTGAGTGTTCGGAAATATGTTGGTGTATGTAGGAATCATTGAGAGGTTGGAGAGCAATCTGGGATGCGTGATACAGGATGATCGTTGTACTCCTGCCTTCCTGCTGATTTCTCTAAAGCGCCTCCAAGGGAAATATCATTACAATATTATACTTTTGTAATATGGGAATATGACAATGCCGTAGTATCAATATCAACATTATAATCTGTTAATATCTTCATATAGCGTTATTGTTCTGGTCTCAACATTTCGGATAATTTCAGTCTATAGTTTCCTATTATTTCGCTACCTCAATGCAACAAATAGACATCCATGATTAATAGTTCTGAGATAAATCGAATTGAATATTTACAGTCTACAATAACGGTTGTGGCAACTTAGACTCATGAGGTGTAGATTCAATATTTTTTTCTCTGATTCAATGATTCTTCCAGACTTTTTATGTAGATGTAGGAATTTTTTTCGAGTTATGTAATACATGTTGAAAAAAATTCTTCGTGTTATCTACTTGTTGCATTGAATAAGTTTGATGAGTTATAGTTACCCATATTCAAGTATGGTCATTAGACCCATAAAAATGTATGATATTGATACTAGACAGCTTCAGGAATGAATTTATTCAAGTAAATACATAAATTTCTCCATAACAAAGCTAGGACACATTTTCAGGCATGAAACGGTGGATAATAAATCATGGAAACTTATCTAAGGGAACACATAGAACAATCACATTCAGAATTTTAGTCTTCAGTTGTTTCTTCTTCAATATCGGATGAAACATCTGAAACTTTATTATTGTGAGGTAAACTGTAATAAAATGGTTTATAATAAGCATCTCCTAGTGCTGGAGGTTTCATTTCGAATAGAGATGCCAAGTTTGAATATTTTTGCTCTGTGATAGGAATCGAGTCTTTGTACAAAGGTTGCAGTGAAGTTGCGATGTGAGAACTACGACGTGTCTTCTTGTTGAAGTTGAGGAGTTTGAATTCACCATCGAAAGCTTCTTTGAACTCCATGATGAACGGCAGAGCTTTGTTGAAACGCATCCAACACATTTTCTGCCAGTTCACTGGTCCGCCACTCTCGTCTGTTTTTCTGATGGACATGTTCTGCTCGACGAATTTTTTGTAGTCAAAAATATCGTCTTGTTTGAGATCGTGGACAATATAAGGCCTATCTCCTTTACGCCTCGCACTACGAGCTATAGTTTTCCAATCTTCTGGCCATAACGCCTTACCAATTCTTTTGAATTCTCTACTGATTGCAGCATGCATAGAGTCACACTCCATCTCGCTATGACCACTCACCAGAAATTTTAAATCAATTCTTGTAATATTATCAATTTCTTGGACGGCTAGCAAACACATTGCTGCCATGAATTTATTCAAATTTTGGCCACCGCATCTATCACTATAGAAGGTTACATGTTTCGTGGAAATCGGTAATGATTTGAGGTATTTGTATACGCAGCTTCCAATCTCACAGCTGCCCCTTTTACCTTCTGTTTCAGTCCACATGAAACAATCTCCTTGTTTATTCACAACACAACAACTGTGAAATTATAGGTAGCAAGCCTGCGTTTGTAAAAGAGCGCATTGTTCGTTGGATCTGTTGGAACAAGTAATACTTGCTGCAGGTCAAAATTCGCGCAAATGAGCTCTCCATTAAATTCTTCGGCAATAGCTTTATCGCTCCTTTTTTCTGCTCTTGCCAGCTCCTTCATTCGTAAATGAGCATTATAAGTAGTTTCCGAAGATTTCTTTTCGGCAGCTGAAGCATTATGGAAAGACATACATATCCGACATTGATCCTTCCTTGGCCTGTTGAATCCCAAATTATAATTTTCGTTGAAACATTTTCTGTACATAGCTTCAGATGCCTTCTCTACATTTCTGTCATCGCACCAAGTGCAATATAGTTTATACATAAGAGTAATATTCAGGGTCGAGCAAAGGTACTGACGCTTTGTCCCCGATCTGCAATAATGGGATGGCACAGACGGAAAGCTCTCTATGTGTCTTTTCATATTTTCCAGAACGTCGATTGAAGTAACTTTCTTAACATTTTTACCTCTTTTGTCGACAGTAGTAGTGTTCTCTAATGTTCGTTTCTTCAAAGCTATGTCAACCACTCCTTTCTTGATGCCCAAAGTATTTATAAACATAGTTTTGCAAACTGACATTTTCTCACCGTTGATAGGTAGGAAAAAAGTAATCGACGCACTTCTCTTAGAATTTTCACCTGCAGTTTTCGTGCGGGTCTCTTTCTTGTTCGTATTACTTTGTATGAAGTCACGTTGTCGAGAATAGTTTGCCAAATTCCAGTATGATTTGAATATCTGTAGTCTTTCTTCATACTTCAACTTCGAAAAACATTTTTTTCTACAACTATCGGGACATGGAGGATTCATATTGACAGCCGGCACATTTCTATTTCTGGAAGAAACGTATTGTTCACCTCGAGCTCTTTTTTCTCTAGCTATATTCCTTTTCCATTTAGTAGGCGACAGTAGACGTTTTCTTGACTGTGAAGTAACTTGCGGAAAAGTTTGCATTCCTTCTAAGTTATTTTCACGCACCAAACTACGTAAACGACTCAAAGGTGATGAATCGCTATCGGAAGATGTCGATACGTCTTCTGGAACATATTCCGAATGGTCTGATGAAAACGGTGATTGTGGACTAGGTGGCAATTCTTCAACCGCAGGAATAAGATTAATATGATTTTCTACCAGTGGGGTGAGCAAATGATATTCTTTGCTATGCCCTGGAGATTCAGAGAAAGCTTCGGAAATTCGAACCGTGTTACAGGCGTTGCCTGTAATCAAAAATACAGTGGTAACTCGTAATTATAGAGCTGAATAATATTGAATTGGGTATTCTCATGTACTTACTCAGGAGTGCTAAAGAACTGGTACCGGAGACTTCCTCCAGTTGACTCTTAATAGGCACACATTCCTTCAAAGAACTAGATACGTCCGCTCTTTGGTGTTCATCTACAATGAAACAAGACATTCAATACCGTCCCGCATAAGTTCCGTAACTAAAAATCGATTCTGTAAACTTAACTTAACTGTTTTTTTTTTCAATAAACGCATATAATAATAATAATAATAATAATATACCTTTATTCACAAACAATAATAATCAAAAATACAAGTAATTGGTTGAGTACATATGGTGGAAGTGAACAAAGTAGTTTAGCGATAAGTGCTATGCACTTGTTTCGCGAAAAAAACATGGAAATGTAAAATATAAATTATAAAATGCTCAATGCAAAATCCATATTTAGAATATATAATAATAATAATATATAAGTATAATGTGCGTATAACATGTAATGACTTATTTGAAACAATCCTATGTATGAAAAATTACAATTATTCTAGAATACACTACAGTTGGATAAATCAATCAATAATAGGTTTAGGTATTATATTTACATGGACATGTTGATCCTCATATATACATATTTACATGTTAAAGGGTGGTCGTTGTTGACTAATACTTACACTTACTTAACACCCTATCAACGTTTACAATCACATAGGAATACATGCACACATATCATTTAAATATATAAATGTGATGAATAGGGTGAATTCTCAATGATGAATATATGAGAGTAATATGATTTCATTGTTTCAATCGATTTTCTATGAGATATGATTTCAATTTTTTTTTAAACAGAAACAGACTTGTGATATTTTGTATTGTTTCGGGAAGTGTGTTGTATAGTTTTGGTCCAATGTAAGTATATGATCTTTGGCCAAGAGATTTCGACATATGCGGTAATACGTATTGATTTTTTTGTCGTGTATTATAAGTATGTGATGGTAGTTGAGCGGAGTGCTTCGTTTGGTGGTATTTAATGGCAACGTTATAAAAGTGTAGCTGTTTCAGGTCAAAGGCCATTGCTTCCTCATATATTCGGTCAGTTGGGTATTTTGGTTCTTTAGTTTTAGAACAAACAAACAAAATTTTTAGAAAGAATCAGTTTCAGAAATCTTCTCTGGACAACTTCCAGTGATTTGAGATGTGTTTTCAATGCTCCTCCCTAAGCTATTATACTATATCGTAGATGACTTTCGACTAGGGCATAGTAGAGTATTTTCAAGTGTTTAACTGGTATAACTTTCTTTAGAAATTTGAATTTGAACAAAATTGTCTGCAGTTTTCTTACTACATGATTTATATGCAAATCCCATCTAAGGTGAGGGTCAATTATTACACCTAAATATTTGATTTTAGTTTCAGGCAAAATGGTTAATATTTCATTTTGTAGTGTTACTTCGATTCTGTCGAATGGCGGAAGACATTTGTTGTTGCTATAAAAGGGTATGTAGTTAGTTTTCTCAAAGTTTATTGTCAGAAGCTTCTTTTCTAACCAGTTTTTGATGAGGACGAAGTCATGTTCCACTGTATTTCTGGGGTCCATCCAGTTATTTGCTTTGTAGAATAATGCTGTGTCGTCTGCGAAACCAATAATTTTTGCTTGACTTTGCAAGGAGAATATTCCGTTGATGTATATGTTGAACAGGATGGGTCCTAATACTGTACCTTGGGGTACCCCATACTGTATTCTTCTGGGTTCACTTATGACATCATTCAATTTCACGGATTGTCTGCGATTTTTGAGATAGTTCTCAAATGATTGAAGACAGATACCTCGTACTCCAATATCTTCCAAAGATTGAAGAAGTAGCCCGTGGCTTACCGTGTCGAACGCCTTTGATAAGTCTAAGAATAGCGACAGACACGTCATATTTTGATTCAGAGCATCATGAATTTCATCTGTAAGGTCGATAATAGCATCTTGTGTCGACACTTTCTCTCGGAATCCGAATTGTTTTTCAGATAGTAACTTATATTTGGTAATATATGAATGCAATCGAATTTTGATTATTTTCTCAAATATCTTGCATATATGTGTTATCAATGAGATTGGTCTATAGTTTGTTACTATGCTTTTGTCGCCTTTTTTGAACACAGGAATACCTATTGTGTCTTTCAGAGCAGCAGGCCAAACTCCTAATTCCATGCATTTGTTTATGACGTGTTCGAGAGGTCGAATAATGTGGGAAGAAATTGTCTTTAGAGTTTCCGCAGAAATGTCGTCTATGCCAACAGATTTTTTATTTTTCAATTCTTTTATTACATTTTTGATTTCATTGGTATCTGTTGGTAATAGTACCAATGAATTCCGTGTAGAGTTCCTGGGAATTTCGAAGTATGGATTTTGTTTTATTTTATCTGCTAAGGTTTGTCCAATTGTAGCAAAAACATTATTAAATTGTTCAGCAATAGCACCTTTTTCTGTCATATAATTCGATCATCTCAGTAATAATTACACAATTTATTGATACTCACCGTTGTTCCTACAACGATCAACCATATATCGTGCTCTACTAGTCATGATGATTATAAATCAACTTCTTATTACCAAAAATTCACAACAGAATGATAAACAGAACAATCGATTTGAATATAAACGAACAACTGGAAGGGCTATAACTAGTTCAAATCAGGTTGCACAACTAGATATCTCAACTCATCCACTACTTGAATGAAATATTAGAATGCAACAATTAGGGAACTTGAGATACCTAGTTGTTGAAATAAGTCGACGTATGATTTTGAAGATGTCTATATTTGATACTTTCCATATCAGGAAGATAACATCAGAATTGAGTTATCTAGTTATTGCAATGGAAGTATCATTCGAATCAATAATGGCTGGTGGAGTTATCTGAAATCGGCCCATTTTCGAGTTATCTAGTTGTAGTTTTGAGGTAGCGATTTTATTATTACTTTTATATCTTACGTTGTTGTTCTTATATTTATATATGCATGTTGTAAGAGATTTTTTTTTGAAATATTGTTATGTACTATAATTATAGCATCATTACCTACAGGCGGAATTGGAAAATGGCTCAGCCAATATTCTAGCCTTTTGAAGTTCTTCATCTTTAGTTATCTACATTATATATTTTATGTATATTGCTGGAACTTCAATAAACATTTTTATTATCATTATTATTAAATATTTTTCACTTTCATCGAAATCATTCCCACTACCATCAGAATCATCGTCTCCTACATTTATAATCACTCGTGGAATATCTTGTAATTTCAAAATATTTTCTCTCTCCCACCAACTTTGAATTATTTGTTCAGTATGGCGAACACTATTGGCCATAGTTCTAGAGTAACTTGCCTCAGAGACTCTTTCCACATATCCAGAGATTTTACCACAGAACTCTCATGCTGGCCAACATGATCTCTATAATAAGTGTTGATGATCTCCTATATCATTTCAATTGGGATGAAAATACAGTGGTATGGTGGAAGTCTCAGTACCTGACCATACTGTTCTGCAAGAGTGTCTGCCATATAAACGGGGAGTGGCTTATTGTTCCTAGAAATTAAAGAATATTTTAGCCATATTTCAAATCGCCTTGGCCCTTACTCGAAGAAAATTCATGGTAATTGAAAAACTTCAAAAAAGATCAAATTGACACAAATTTTAATGAATCTTGAAATAGTCAAGTTTTTTTACAAATAATTTCAGTAACTATATAGCCTACAATTTGACCAAATTCAGTAACTATGGCTTCAACATTCCATAGTCAAACTGAATTCTGTTGTTGGTAAGCCATTCTTCTATGTCTGTTTTGAGGCTGCAGTGGGAATTTCATTCATCATTGTACTGTGTTATCCATAACAATTGTGAAAGGTTTTTCCAAATTCTTTAACAATTGATTTTCAAACCAGTAGAGAAAGTTATATTTGTTCATTCCTCCATGGTGATCTTCGTGTTTAGTTTTTGAAAAAAATACTAATTCTGCACCAGGAAAAAAATCCATCTCCATATCCATCATGTAGGACGATGAATCTAATATGAATCACATAATGCATTTTATATTCATTCATGATCATCATAAAAAATACCTGGAACCTCCTACTTTGTTTTTTTTTTCATAATTTTGCCATGAGTGTCCTAATGTACCATCCTAACAGATTGTAATGAACCTTCATTTTTCAATTATTGAAGCCAATAATTTTCAACACTTTCCAGGAAGATGTGATGCCTCCATCAAAGATATAACGTTCAGCAAGTTTATCTCTCAATGTTTTCAATGTAATATGTGTACCACTATTCCAAATCGAACACATAGGTATTACCTAAAATGATCATTAATTTGCAGTGAAAATACTTACTGTTCTTATACATGTCATAGATTCAATTTCTAATTGCGACTTGTTCACCATCAACAAGGTCTAAAATGGGTGTTTCTCTTTCTCTGTTCTTCTTGTTGTTGCGTATTCAGACACAACAGACAATAATATACACATCGACTCTTGAATCTGTTTAATACAAACTTGTAAAATGGACAGGGTACAATTTAAAATACACTGACATGACTATGGACTATGACGCCATTTTTACATTACACCATTAGCATTAGCAACTAACATCTAACATTACTACATGAATCAAGGTCGGAGGCCTAACTGGAACTGACGAGATGAGGAGCTGTCTCCCTTCCATGCACCTGTCACTGTCACGGCCGTCATTCATCATACGACCATAGAACATAAGAACTGGATATGGATACTACACTTGGGGCCAGCCAAATCCTTACCATGTTCCTGTTTTTCAGATATTCTCCATACAGTAGCGATACTTATTTTTAATGGAGCAGCTACTCTCTGTAATTCGGACAAATCATATTTGGATCATTCTGACAACACAAAATATCATTATTAATACCATCATTCAACCTACATCTCTCACAACAGTCAGTGGAAGTAATGGACCATAGTAATCACGTTTATTTTCGAAATATTGTATCTTCTGCGCCTCCGCATTTTACCAATGATCCACAAATAAATCACAAACAATTCCCATTTCGAAAGTTACTAGTATTTTTCGATGTGCAGTTTTGGCACGACTCTTAAGCGGGATTTATAGATTGAGGCGCAGCCGCTGCCGCCTCGGTTGCAGCCGCCGTTCGAACTTGAAAGTGTGGTTAAACATGTATACGTTTATACATTCGCTGCCGCCGTCGCCGCTGCCGCCCGAAGTTCAACTTTCATCTTCGGCGGACGAATGACATAAAACATGATGATCTTGAAGCTGACATTTCCAGTTCTGTGTTTCTGTGTCAAAAAATTTACTAGAGTCTAGAGGTTATGTTATATTTTTATTTGGTTTCCAGTTGATGAATGTTAGTTGAATTCGTGAAAAAAATAGTGAAGGAAGCGGTGAAAATGGAAAAAATTGATGTACGACTATTCCCTAATTTGATAGAGAGCTTTCCCCATCTATACAACCTGAAAGATAAAAATTATAAAAATATATTGATGAAGGAAAACAGTTGGAGAGATATTTCCATTGCAATGGAGACTACAGGTAATAAATCATTTCTTATTATACTGCACACATATTATCAATAACCATTATAAAATTCTGCAGTTGAAGATTGCAAGCGGTTGTGGAAATATCTTCGAGGCAGATTTACTGGAGCAAAAAGGCTGATAACTTCAGGATCAGGAGCATCCCAATCCAGTTGGGAATATTTTAGGTCGATGATGTTCTACGAGAACTGCATTGTGAAAAGGAGGTATATTGATTGTAGTTGTGTAAACTCCAAAATATTATCTGAATGATTACAGAACAATATCCACAACAACAAGAATTCCCATTCAATCACCTGCGATTCATGTTGATTCTTGCTCCTCAAAAGATGCAGATATTTGGGATTCCATGCTAGTTCCCATATAGCACGCGACGTCCTCAAGACGTCCATTTCTGGTCTGAACGTCCTGGACCCATTCAGGACATACTGAAAATGTCCATTCTTGGACGTTCTTAGTACGTACGAATTCGACGTACTGGGTACGTCCTACTCTGGACGTTATCAACAATAAGAGATACTGACGCAAGAGTTCTACCTTGTCTTACTCGCTGTAGTGTGTGGTGTGGTTTATGGTGGTTTCGTGTCTTAATACAGATGGGACTGACTGGGAATCTCTGGTCTTCATTTTGTACATATATATTTTATATTTTTTGTTTTATACTTGGGAATATCGAATAATCGAGTTGGACTGATAATTTTTATTTCTTTTTGGGTTCAAAATCTTATTCGAATATTCTACAAGAATAATATTGTTGTGTCATTATCAAATTTATTTTTTCAAAGAGCTGAGTTGTTTATTTTGTGTAATATTTTCATGCTATAAAAACAAAATATCAACATATCCCGTCATTTTTGTATACGAGGAATCATTCAACATTTGAATTTTCCGCGCGCCACTATCCTTGAAGAGTCAAGAGGTACAACAGTGGGCACCATTGTGCACTATTGTGTTACCAATAATACCAACTTCTAAATTGGTGGCAGGTGGCTCTTGCCTAGTGAAGTTGAAGAGACAAACAACTCATCCGTATTCTGTTTCTTATATTGAAAGTGAGATAGCAATATATTCTGAAGAAGATCAAACAAACTCCTTCATTTGTCATGCCCAACCTCAAAATTGGATATTTCAGATATTACGAAAAACGATGGGTAAACGAAAGTAGACGCTAGTTTTCTGAGTTTTCCCGGGTTCTCGATTCCAGTTAATCCAGTTATTTCATCTGTGTTGTGTTTTGTTTGTTCTTGTTTTGCCTTGAAGGGGTAAAGCCGGTGTCCCATGCATCCGATATCCGACGGTACGATGATCCGACAGTGCTCCTATTGGTCAACATTTTTGGCGCCAGTTTTCATCCGAATATTTTCAATAATTTTTCCGACGTCGGATGAGTTAAATTTGTTTCAACTCTTGTCCGGTATCAGACGTTTTTTAACCTAACTTCTTTCGAAAGTTTTGATTATTTTGTTGAAATGAAATACTATCAACAAAGTCGTCAGCATTATATACGTAATGTTAATAATGTATTACTTAACTCACTTTTATATTTTAAAACATATACGAAAAAACAAAGACCAAGAAGATTCTGGGTGAGAGATATTTTGCAAGGAGCCTATCACAATCTGCTTGATGAAATGCGGCTGACTGACCGGCAAAAATATTTCAATTATTTGAGGATGCCAAGTAATATTTTCAGTGATCTCTTGAAATTAGTTGGACCAAAATTAGAAAAGATATATTGTGTTCGTGAACCAATATCTCCTGGAGAGCGACTTGCTTTAACATTAAGGTAGGTAGTTTCATTAGCAAATTCAGATTAATTAATTTCAATTTAAATAATTCAGGTACCTGGCTAGTGGAGACAGTATGACATCTATAAGTTTTGCATTTCGTATTGCACATAATACAGTCTCCAAAATAATTAAAGATACCTGTGATGCAATTTGGGATTGCTTACACCAGATTGTTTTACTAGAACCAACTGAGGAATCTTGGTTAAATATTGCACATGAGTTTGAGCAAAAATGGCAGCTTCCACATTGTGTGGGTTCTATTGATGGGAAACATGTAGTGATTCAGGTGAAAAAAATATTTAGGTTTTGCTGTTTGACACGTTTTGAATTCATATTCACATAGCAGTAGTAACCAACAGTATATTTTTTATTTCCAGGCCCTTCCAAAATCTGGTTCAACCTTTTATAATGGGCGTGTACACTTTAGTAGAACTTTTAACTCAAACCATGTTAATAATGATCCTTTAATACATAAACAATGATTGACGACATAATTCGATCGAGAAATTAACTGGAATATTTTATTTTTGGACATAAATAATTGTACCCTCTGAAAACGGACCCTCTTATGACGTAGAAACCTCATCTCGCCATAGTTAAAAGAAAATACCAAACGCCCGACGGAGACTGAGGCAACTGATATATTAATTCTTTCAACTGTGATCTCGCACTAATTCACTCTGTCAGAAATCATGTATCATTCATCTCTGTCTGGAATAGTCTTGATTCAGTATTAGGGTTTTGACGTCACATCATCGCCTCATTTTCAGAGTTCCGAAAAATCGGGGATTTCAATAATTTTTTATAAAACGTAGGGAGCTCACAGCAAGAAACGGTTTGCGGTGGTGAGCTAGTTTGGGTGAGTTCTATCGAATTATGAAATAAAATTTCTTTGTGATATAAGCCCATTGAAGAGGTACACATAGTATTGTATTATTAGCACTATGTGATGCTAACTACAAATTTACTGTGGTGGATATTGGTTCTGAAGGTCGGCACAGCGATGGAGGGATATTCAAAAACAGTGATATCGGAAAATGTCTGATATCAAATAGGTTGAACTTCCCACCTCCAAGTCAATTAGGCCAAATCCAAGAACCAGTTAATTACTTCATTTCTGCAGATGAAGCATTCCCTCTATCGACCTGTATCATGCGACCTTATGCAGGTCGCTTTCTACCACAAACTAAACGTATCTTCAATTACAGGCAAGTGAAAACATAAAATTGATTTGACTAATTCTCTGCTAATTTTTGTCTGTAGGAAAAAAGAATGAAATGTCAATATAGGCATTTCAAATGAGTAATACGAATTTTACCTGAAACACAATTTTTTTTTTCAGATTGTGCCGAGCACGTAGAATGATAGAAAACGTCTTTGATATATTGGCATCAAGGTGGCGTGTATATATCGGAAGCCTATAATAGCCTGTGTATCTACAGTGGAAGCTATTGTAAAAGCCACCGTTTGTCTTCATAATTGTCTAATGAGTTCAAGACAGAGTAATTACATCTCTCCAACTACTGTTGATCGAGAGAGCGAGGAAGGAGAAATCATTGAAGGCGATTGGAGGAATGAAACTACAAACCTTATGCCAGTTAGAAGAACAAGCACAAACATGTATGGAAGAAAGGCAGAACAAATGAGGGAACATTTGAGCACTTACTTTATGAATGAAGATAAAATATTGTTCCATTTTACTAAAGCAATATTAATTTGTCAACACTGAAAATAAATCTTACAATATTCATCACTACATACATTACAAAAATTCTTTAGCACCTTCATATGTCACCTGGAGCAACTTAATTTCCAGAGCTGTGCGCGAGTTTTGTGGCAATTGATTCAATATTTCAGAAATCCTGATGCATATTGGGTTTATTGCATTGCCTGTGGAAGTTTCTAAAGGAACAGCATTGATTTTATTCAGGGTCTCAATGATGGCCGCTTCCATTTTTTGCACTGGTGTTTCCACTGATTTTCTTCGCATTTAATTTTCTTGCTCACCACTAACTACACCAGACACTGAAGGTACAGGAGATGCAAGGGGGGATGACGATGCATCTGTAGATGGGGATGCAACATTCGTTACAGTATGTCTGTAGCTGATAGTATCATTTAAAAATGACATCAGATCAAAGAATTCCCACTTTGTTTTTTTTTCGCAGTGGATCCGCTAGATCTATATTCCCCTTTTAACCTCACGAAAGTATCCCTTAGGTTTCTTCATTTTTTTATGAGAAATTCAACAGGATATTCCGGATTCTTCCCAAATTCGTCATAGATTTCTAGCCACAGGTTATCTCTTATTGTTTTGGACCTTTCCTTAATGGACAGCCTTGAATCCCATAGTGGAGGCCTTGCCATAACGCAACTTATAAGCAGCTCTTCTACAGCTGTAGCCGTTTCCTCCTCATTCTCAAAATCCTAAAAATATTTGAGGTTTAATGCACACTGCTCTTAATTTTGGTTTGTTATTTATTTTCTATTTCGTTCGAAAAATATATTCATTTGTTACCTATTTTGATTGTATGAATAATTATTACCACTCACTTCAGTCTCAATGTGAATTTCATAAAGGTTATGCTGTATATATACTATCTTGGTCTCTCTCTATAGTTAATGACCTCTTCTTTTTCTATCGGAAACAACGAACGCAAGCTGGGACATGCCAAATATTTTCGTCCGAAATCTATCGTTTGTCGGATATCGTACCGTCGGATATCGGATGCATGGGACACCGGCTTAAGTGAACAATTTTCAGAATAATCATATTGCTATGGATCTCCCAACAAAAGCTTTGCATCATTCTAAAATGAGCAATCACTTGAAGCAGGCCAAATAAAGGGTTAAGATTTTCCAGCAATCTCTTTCATATACCAGTGGGTTGAATGAGAAACCTACAACTTCTTCAGGAATACAGGATTCATCGACGTTCACTCCAATATTCGATGCTACTTCAGAAACAACTAGTAATAATAGTGGCAGTAACATTGATGAAATTTCCGAAATTTTGTGTGATGAGGAAAATTCAGATATCTTATCAGACATTTCAAATAACTCTCAGCCACCCACTGATTTTGATATTCTAGAACATAACATAACAAAAGAAGTTAATTTAAGGAATAAGTTATCAGAGTGGGCTCTGAAGCACAATATAACCCATATTGCTGTAAATGATCTCCTCAGTATATTGAAGCCTCATTTTCCTGACTCATTACCTTTGGATGCTCGAACTCTTTTACAAACTCCTTAAAAAGTAATCATTCAAACAGTAGAACCAGGTGAATACTGCCATTTTGGATTCAGAAATGCCATTGAGCATCTTCTAGAAAGTTCACAAAAATTTCAAAAATTGAATCTTATTGAGGTTTGCGTTAATGTTGATGGATTACCTATATCTAAGCGCTCAGGCAGTCAGTTATACCCTATATTAGTGAATTTGTTCAAAGATAAAAATTGTGTAGAAGTGATTGGAATATATCATGGGAAAGAAAAACCATCTAGTGCTAATCAATTTCTTGCTGATTTTGTATGTGAAGCTATAGATGTGTTGAATAATGTATTAGTATTCAAAGATAAGTTTTATTCAGTTAGGATAAAAGGTTTCATTCTGGATGTACCTGCCAAATCATATATCACTCATGCCAAGGGTCATTCAGGTTATATATGTCCTGTACAAAATGTTACACAGAAGGTGATTTTATAAATAATAGGGTTTGCTTTCCAACTACAAAAAAATCTATGTCTAAGAACTGATGAAGAATTCAGGCAGAAGGTTCAAGAAGAACATCATTTAGGTACAACAGTGCTCGAGCAAATCCCATACATTGACATGGTGAAAAGCTTTCCACTGGACTACATGCATCTGATTTGCTTGGGAGTGATTAAGAAATTGTCAGTTTCTTTATGGTGTTGTGGTAAACCTTCAACAAAATTCTCTGCCAATGAAATATCTCGGATAACAGTTCTTATGCAGGAACAATTTCCCAATATTCCAATAGAGTTTAGTCGAAAACCGAGATCTTCAGATGAATGTAAGAGGTGGAAAGCTACTTTACACTGTTCCAGTTGTATTGAAGCATATTTTGAGTACTGATAAATATATCAATTTTATGAGCTTACATGTTGCAATAATAATTCTTGCAGGTCCCAGATACACTGAATTGATGGATTATTCAAAAGATTTATTGGTATATTTTGTAGAAACTTTTATAACATTATATAGTGAAGAAAATGTGTCACACAATGTTCACAATCTATTACATTTATCAGAGGATGTGAGAATATTTGGATCCTTGGATGATTTCAGTGCTTTCCCATTTGAGAATTACATGCAGGATTTGAGAAAAAAAATTGAGAAAAAGAGACAAACCACTCCAACAAATTATTTTAAGGAAAACAGAGAGATCAACTCATTTCAAGCCAACCTAGATCTGTTTATCCCAAACCTTCAAAAGAACATTTCAAGGGGCCTGTTATTTTTGACTGTATAATTATGGTGCAATATGCAAAAATTGTTTTTGAAAATTTTACATTGACCACCACAGAACCGGACAATTGTTGTAAAATTAACGATAAAATAATAAATGTACAAAATTTTGCTCTCACTGCTGAAGGTATCATAATTATTGGCCAAGAATTTTTACTCAAAGAGGATTTTTATGAAAAGCCATGTAATTCTTCTGATTTGGGTATTCATGTGATAAGTAGATTGGGTGACTTAGACTTTTGGTATCTGAATGAACATTCCATTTGCAAATGTGTAAAGTTATCATACAAAGGAAAACATGTTGTATTTCCTTTGTTACATTCATAAGTGATTTCATATTCATTCAATAAAATCATTTTTATTTTTTTATGACTATGGAATAGATGTAACAAAACAAATTGAACATTCTCATTGTTACTTTTTCTGTTCTACAAGATGGTGTTACCAGATTATCCAACCGACGTTTTGTCTTTGAGCTGCCATCATCAACTTTGTTTTTTTGAATGTGGCCTCAGATTTTTTATTATGGATTTTAAGAGCTTTCAATTCATATAAATCACATTCTCTACAAGTACTCATCTGTCAGAGAGAGACAGAAAATGAATTTTTAATGTGTTTAAAAAAATCCTTTTCGAATAAGTATGACACACCCTTGATTTTAGGAGATTGAAAGCTCTCAATATCCATAAAAAACAAAGTTGATGGTGGCAGCTCAAAGACGAAACGTCGGTTTGAAAATCTGATAATAACACCATCTTGTAGAACAGAAAAAGTAGCAATGAGAATGTGTTATTTGTTTTGTTACATCTATTCAAATATAGTCATAAAAAAATAAAAAAGAAATCGGGAATAATCATAATTTTCCAAAATTCTCTGGAATTATCCAGGATCCCAATGATGAGGCTCGAATTCCAGCAACCCTGTATTTAATATATTTCGTTATCAACATTTCTATAATTTATGAATTAAAAAAATATATATTGGCCTGCTCCATGTTTTAAGTATAATCCCAGCTAACATTCAAGTCCGGCAGAGCAAAGGCCTTGTACAATTATTCAGTTAATAGAAATGATGGCCAATCATCGGAGAATGTTATTGGACCCGCAAAATAACGCTACTACGGCCAACAGCCGACCAACGGCACTATCCCATCAGTATAATGACGAAGGCCATCAGAAGCCCAACAGTGGCAAAATTGTTCATCCAATTGAATGTCAGTTGCCCATTGATTGGCCTCAATTATATGAACAGTAGCCCAATAGTGGCCTGAAATAGTGGGCCACTATCACCCTGAATAAGATGGCCAACACTAGAGTTCCTTAATGTATTTGACACTTTTATTTTGACGTTTTTCGTATATTACGTCAAAACAAAAGTGTCAAGTGAATACATTGAAGAACTCTAGCCAGCACTAGCTTTCATAAAACGGCGCATGCCATTCTAAAAAAGGATATCAGATACAGTTCAAAAATTTGTTCATAATTAAAAAAAAAACATACCAATAGATCACCTTGCATGACTTATTTTTTCGAATTATTATACTGATGAAATTTGTCACGGAAGGACCAACCATGTTAAATGACCAGCTAAAATTTAAGTCTCAAAAAATATATGAGGAAGGCATATGTAGCACAAGGAAAGGATGGAATAATTAAAACAATATGGAAATTGCATCCAATGATTTAATATGGAAATGGACACCAGATCCATTCTGAAATGAGCTATTGAAAAATTACAAATAAATGAACGAACAACATACAAGAAAAGTAACCGAATCTTAATTTGAATACATCAAATGATTTAATATGGAAATGGACACCAAATCCATTCTCAAATAAACTTTTGAGAAAAAACACAAATAAATGAACGACTCAACATACAAAAAGTAACTGATTCTTAATTTGGATGCTCTTTCCTTCTTCTATCTCTTCCGCCTTCCCTATCTCCTGCAGATCTTAGCCATTGTTTAATTATCTGCTCAGTTTCTGTTGCATTTTTGTATTTTCTGACAACAGCTAAAATACAACACATATTGGATTAACTGAACAGGCAAGGTATACTTCGTGGTACACTCCCCCCCCCCCCACCCCTCCCAGACACTGTTGAACGAATAATGTAGGTAATTAAAAAATTAATGACCAGGTCAACATTCAAGCATGCCATCTAAGATTGTATATTTACACCAAGACTCACAGAACAGTGTGATTTTTGGTAACTTCTGTTTATTCTTAATTCTTGATTCAAATCTTCTCATATCTACTTATAGTACTCACCTGAAATTAGCTTCCGAATATTGACATGTTCTTAGAAACACTTCTTTTCATTTCTTCCTGACCAATTCATTTCGAGTGTCAAGCGATGTGAGAGGATTTTATTCAATAGCCTCCTTGTACAATCACCTAAATCTCTACCTCCTATTCCACTATACTGAGCACACTAAAATGTGAATATTATGTAAATATATGATCAATTCACAACATTTATATTTGCAAGGAGTAAACATCAGCGGTGGAATTCTAGTGTACAAACTACTGGTATTTCTTGCAATAATTTGAATTTTGAACATGGTAAACAACTGAAATTCTTCAGAATTCCTAGGAATTCTTTGGAATCCCATGAAATTTGTTGAAATTCCTTGTGAAACTGAAGCTTGGTGTATACCCTTTTGACGTCGGTCTTCCCCTCGGACTTACTATATTCATGAATACTTCTTCTCCTTCTAGTACATCATTGAATTCTTTCAAATGACCATATTCCATGGCAGGTAAATCCTTCAAATAGGGATTTTCTGAATCCATTTTAGTTGGTTCATGGTTCATCTTTTCCAGCATGTAGGTGATATATTGTAAATCCTTGAACATTATTTCTACCTTAGTAATTAGTTTCATAACCATTGCTACACAAAATATAAAAATTAGTTCGATTATCATGGAATATATTTTCAGTTTGTTTTTCAACCACTTGAATAAAGAAAGAAGTACAGATACATTAAACATGGAATTGTAGTTTTTGAATTTTTCAAGCTGTTAAATCAATAATCAAATCAATTGGATATTCATAAAATAGTTGCAAGAAACTTACTTGCTGTTTTTTGGCAACATTTATTCAACTGACCGAATGTAATGATAGGCTCAACTTCCACTTCATTAGTTATAGTAGAATCTAAGTCAACTGAACCTGAAATATCTGATGATAAAACTTTCCCTGGAACATTTGAGTAGTTTGATGAATTATTAGTCTGTTGAGCTGATGGTATTCTAACTAGACGTGGAGAGGGTTGGTCAGCATGTCTTTCAGAATTTCTGTATGATTCAGAACTTCTTGATTGGATACTTCTACAGTGTTTTGTAAAAAAAATTGGCATTGCCGGAATGACGTCAGCATCACAATTAGGATCAATATCTGATGAAATATCAATATTTTGAGTCACTTCAGAACTCCTCTATGTAGTATTCTTCATATCAGATCTGACACTTTTCTTGTCGAGTGCATTTTGCTTGCTAAGAACATCTGGTATCTTGGGAATATTTTCTGTATCAGAGTCATCATCTGATAAAGAAGAAATATATTTTCGATTTCTTTTTACTTTCCTCTTTTGATTCAATTCTTCTTCGTCAGATGTTGGTCCAGATGACTGACTTGACAAGAGCTGTTCGAGTTCTCTCAACTTTTCTGTTGCTCTTTCATATAAATCTGAAATGAGTGAATCTCAAATATTTCATGATATGAAAATAACTAGTTTTGCACTACATTCAAATGGACAAACAGCTCCCAATTTAATAATTAACGAAAATACATGAAACTCACTTGTTTTGTATTTGATATTGATGGCACAAACTTGACAATCTTTCTTGTCAATTTGTAATTTATTGTATACAGCTTTAGCAAATTCATTATTTGTCTTTAGATTTGGCCATAAGCATTGAAGGTTGCCCAAATTGTCAACAATTATCCAATTATTTGGTACTATTGCCATTGGGGTCACACCGTTTTCAATTTCATGGGGAAATTCCACAACAAGGAATTCCCTGAAAAATGTTATAGTAAAATAATCTGAAAATATGCAAAAACAAGTACAACCAGTATTTCTATTTTCACTCAATTATTGAGATGATTGATGCTCATTCAGCTAATGTTTTTGAAGATTTGACTACCTATGTCATAATTGAATATGTGACATTCTTTCAGCCTAACTTATTGATCATTGGCTCATCATAAATAATCTGTCAATCAACCAATGAACCATATTATGAAATGAATTATAATTGAAAATCAGCTACATTTTCAATAGTTGCTTTTTTCCCCTAATAAAGGCATAAAATGATTTTTATAAAGCTTGTTACATTTCAATCTTCTAAAAACGACTTCTGAAAATTGATAGGGAGAAAAAATGAATGCAGAAAGGAAAATAGTCCAGATGTTTAAACAACAAATCACTATAGTTACCTTAGATCCAGTAGATAATAGAAATCTGAAAATTTTATAGAAATAATGCTCTTCCTAAAGGAAATGTAAAATCGGAAAGAATATAAGTTTATCTCCTTGTGGCAATATCATTCCTTCAAATGATATGTTTTTTGTAGAGTCTTCCCTCCAAGTATTGCTTCTCGAAACTTCATATTGTGATAATAATGCTGAATCAGTAGGATAAATACTGAATGGTCCTATAATAGTAATTTGTTTTCCAATCAACTTCACCAGTCCATTGACGCTTATGAAACATACAGCTTCAATAAGACACCCATCGTCCAACATGATGACATTGTCGCCAATTTTACTTGAAACCATAGTTATGTATTGGTAGGTGCCCATATTTTCTGATGACATCAATAGGTAATACTTGAATGTCTTTCATATTTCCACTTATGTTAACAGCAGCATTCTGATCAATACCACTATTATAATCGATTTCTTTTCTCTCAACCAGCCTCCTTACCAGTTGCTGCAAGGGTAAATTAGATTTGCGTAATGTCTTCTTCATCATCTGTAAATAGTTCTCAGAACTGAAACAATTAACAGCATTCAAGGATCCAAATAATCTAGCTTCCTCAGCTAAATGTGTGACAGCATGAGTATTGTATACTGCAAATTCTTTACCATAGATAGATATTGCATGTTTGACAAATATGTTCAATAGTTTACCAGCAAATTCATTGTATTTTTGATTCAGTTCTTTACTTAATAGTATGCTGATACCAAAATTCAATATCATGAAATTAGCATAGACATGATCCGGAATAACATTTTGGAGCACTACAGGGCCAACATAGAGTAAAAATTGACGCAACTCAGTTGCCTTCCATCTTTCTAGATCACGTAATGACCGTGGTTTTCTATTGAAATCAGCTGGCCACAGTTTACTGATTACTTTCATATCAGTTTCTAATTTACACAGTTTTTCACCAACTATGCGAAATAACCGACTACCATCTCTCCAGAGAAAAAGTAATTTTCTCATGATCCCCAGGCACACACAATGCATATAATCTATAGGGAAGGTGGTCACCATATCAATGTCTAATTTTTCTAATGGTGTAGAACCTTTGTGGTGTTCTGGGTTCTTCCTACACCTGAAATCATCATCAGTTCTAGCATTCCACTGTCCACTGAAGAATGTCATTCTTTTCTCAAAGTATTCTCCTGAAATGTTACACTTATCGCAACCATAAAAAGCATTATGGCTTTTGATGTTTTTAATAAAAGCTCGGGCAGGTGTATCACAGCAGAAACTTAGAATTTTTACATGATATTTCATGTTATTGATGAACATTCCAGTATTGTTTAAATAATTCAACTCCTCAACAAACTTTTTCAAAAACTCTTCCAGAGGAGGTTTTTTTGGTCCACAGTATGTGGCAACCGGGAACAAAGGTTTACTAGATGTATTTTCAAGTTTACAAATTATTGTCCAGAATGACAAACTGGTACTTTTATGTATTGGTAATCCGTCTATGCCAAAATGAAGTAAAAACTCATTTGAACCAATGTCAAGTTTGTTTGCAAACTGAATCAAATTTTCTTGAATTCCAAAATAGAAAAAATCTCCTTCACTCTGTTTTTCTATTCCAACATTAGTAGGAGTTTTCAATAGCGTTCGAGCACAAATTGGCAAGTTTGAAATATCAGGATTTGTTGAAAACCAGGCAAGTATTTCAGTGAGTGCTATATGTGATATGTTATATTTTAGTGCCCAAGTCTGTAAAAATGTTTTACTGTCCTGAGGTATGTTAATGTTTTCATCTGTTAAACATTTTTCAGTACCTAAATCATCACTAAAATCACCATCAGCCACTGCACTACTTGAAGATGATGATGACAAATTAAATTCCATTTCACTCTCAGAACCTATAAGAGAGACTTCTGAGGCTTCCTCTGCCCTCTCTGGCATGTCACTGAAATAATTTTGGTCATAATGATTGAGGGATGCAGAAGCATTGTCTTGTGTTCCCTTTGTATTGTGTTCCCTTTGTGTTGTCATTATAATCTGAGGAATTATCTACCAATGATTTTTCCTCGGATTTTTCACCAACTACACAATTTCTTATTTCATTTTTTGGCCTTTTAGCTGCACAATCCAAGTTTATAAGGTTTACCATTGAAGTAACAGCTTTTTTTACTTGCCTGTAGTTGGAGCTTTTGCTTCTCAACTTGAAATTATTCGACATTTTGAATCCCTTCACTCAGTCAGGGAACCACTACTAGTTTCTGGCACAATTTACTGGTTTATTGAAAACTATTATTTATTAATATTCATAATGAATCTCTAGGAATCAATGATAAGGGACAACATACTGTTACGTTATTCGGGTGCAGAAGCGAACACGACACTATTTATTTTCGAACTGATTTATTTGAACTATAGAAACACTAATTTATATCGAACTTATAACTACTATTTATGTAAAACGATTTATAACACGCGGTATATAACTGTCTCTCTGACACTCGCTGTTTGACTGACTGACGGCAGTTATTCGGCCGTTTATATATGAAATTACTGGGCAGGCTTTGGCTCGAGAACCTTCTCGAATGATCTTCCGTCTCCTTCTTTTTGTTCTAGAAGCTTCTTAGAACAGAACCTCTCTCTCTAATTGTTCCATCGATTGTTTCCAGAACATTCCAGAATCTTCTGTGACGTTCTTTGTCACCGCGGCATATATTGAGTGTTCGGAAATATGCTGGTGTATGTAGGAATCATTGAGAGGTTGGAGAGCAATCTGGGATGCGTGATACAGGATGATCGTTGTACTCCTGCCTTCCTGCTGATGTTTCTAAAGCCCCTCCAAGGGAAATATCATTACACTGCCCCCTCCTTAAAACGCATTCCTCCTGGAATGCACTGATCGTTATGAAGATAAGGACAACTGGTTTCATTTTTACAACGTGCAGTATGGTAGAAATAGCATGGCACTGTCTTTTCTCTTGGAGTTCCTTTGGAGTTCCAGCAGCATACCAGAATTTCAACTCCGGTGATTCTAAATAAAACTTCTAGCATGTTTCTTACAATTCTCCAATTCAAGCCATCCAGTCCACACCCCAGCTTTGGAACAGCAATCTTCTGTATGTCCTTCTCGAGTATGGTGCTTCGCATGTCGACTAGCGTCTCCCAGAGGTCCTTGTAAGTGGGTTTCTCAGAAGATCTTCCCTTCGTTATAAGATAAAACAGAGACCTTTTCCCTTCAGCGCTGATATCTTCTATTTCTAGTGCTCGACCGACGGAGGGACCTTGTTGATGAAGCTCCTCTAACTTCCCAAACTTCCTCATGAACTTGTTCGCTATTCCTTGAGACATCTGAAGATCCTCGGCGACGCAGTGAGCTAGTGCGTATTCTACAGGAATGGCAAAAAGGTCGCGGTGTTCTTCCTTGGTGACGCCAAACCTTGCTTTTGATGAACCTCTGTATGTCCCAATGAATTCGTCGAATGTAAGCTCCTTTTCTTCCGGACAAATTTGTTGAACTTGTTGATCTTGTGTTCCCTCGAATGGTGCTAGTCTGTTGAAATGAACGACTCTTGGTTTGCCACTGGGTTCTTTACTGATGCGGTATATGACATCGTTGATCTTCTTCTTGACGGTATAAGGTCCTTTCCAAGATCTCTGTAGTTTTGGACAAATACCTCGTTTCCTTTGTGGATTGTACAACCACACCAGGTCTCCTTCTGCGTATCCTGCACCCCCAGCTCTGATGTCGTATCGGTCTTTCATGCGATCGCTGGCGATTTTCAGATTAGAACGAACCAATTCGTGAATATCGTTCATCTTTTTCATCAAATCCGTGACGTAATCTTCCCCCACTATGTCCTCACCTGGTCTACATCCGAAGACCAAGTCACATGGAAGCCTCATCTCCCGTCCAAATAGAACCTTCGCCGGAGTCTGTCCTGTAGATTCCTTTACTGCAGATCTGTAGGCCATCAAGAAGAAAGGAAGATGTTGATCCCAGTCTTGTTGGTGTTGATCAACGACTTTGCAGAGATACCTCCCTATGGTTCGGTTCATTCGCTCCACCATGCCATCTGACTGTGGATGCAATGGAGTTGTTCTTGTTTTCTTGATTCTTAACTTCTCGGTCATCTTCTCAAACACTTCACTCTCGAAGTTCCGGCCCTGATCAGAGTGAAGTTCCAATGGCACCCCAAAACGACTGATGAGTTGATTCATCAGGACATCGGCGACAGTTACGGCTTCCTGGTTAGGAATCGCATACGCTTCCACCCACTTGGTGAAGTAGTCCATGCAGACAAGGATGTATTTATTTCCATTATCAGTCACTGGAAACGGCCCCGCAATATCCATAGCAATCCTCTCGAAAGGACTTCCAACATTGTACTGTCTCATGGGTGCCCTTGGTTTACGATGAGGCCCATTGCTGGCAAAACACACGGTGCATTTACGGCACCACTCCTTGACGTCGTCACTGCAGTTCACCCAGTAGAACCGCTCTCGTACCCGCTGCAGTGTCTTCCTCACTCCTAGATGTCCCCCTGAAGTTCCATCATGTACATATCCAAGTACTTCCGACACTCGGCTCCTAGGAATGACCAACTGCATTCGATTATTTGACCCATCGTCGCTCTCGAGATTCCTCTTGAGCAGGTCATCTTCTAATACCAAGGAGTCCCACTGACTCCAGTACGCCTTCAAAGTCTGTGAAGATGGTGCTACTTCTTGCCAAGAAGGACGGCGATTCGCTTTCTTCCATTCTCAAAGCTTCCGAAGTTCTGGGTCCTTTTCTTGCTCTTGCTTGATTGCTGCAGGTAACCAATCTTCATTGACAACGGTGGTTCTGTAGAGGGCTGCTTCCTTATCCTCCAAACGACTACAATGTGAGCACTCAGGTGGACATGGTCTTCTGGACAATGCATCTGCATTCTTATGGCTCGTCCCCACTCGGTGTGCTACCTCGAAGTCATATTCCTGGAGCCTCTCGATCCAACGAGCTACTTGGCCTTCGGGGTTCTTGAAATTCAGGAGCCACTTCAATGCAGCGTGGTCCGTCCTGAGAAGGAATTTTCGCCCATAGAGGTACTTATAGAAATGCTCCACTGATTTCACCATGGCCAATAGTTCCCTCCTGGTAACGCAATAGTTTCGTTCTGCCTTCGATAGCACCTTACTGAAGTAACCGATGACTCGCTCTTGCCCATCTTGATACTGCGAAAGGACACCACCAATGCCGATATTACTGGCATCTGTGTCAAGAATGAATTGTCCTCGTGGAAGTGGATACCCAAGAATCGGTGTCGTGGTCAAGCATTCCTTCAGAGCATCAAAGGCGGCCTGGCATTCTGGATCCCAGTGGAAGGAGCGTGCTTCCTCGGTGAGACGAGTCAGAGGCTTTGCGATATCCGAAAACATTCGAACGTAACGTCGATAATAAGTGCAGAGTCCAAGAAAACTCCTGAGTTGATGCTTATCTGTTGGTACTGGCCATTGCTTCACTGCTCGTACTTTCTCAGGGTCGACTTCCACACCCTGCCTTCCTACGACGTGTCCCAAGTAGTTAACCCGTTTCTGCAGCAGATGACTTTTCTTCAGATTGAGTGTGAGGTTTGCAGCCTGAAGTCTCTTGAAAACTTCCTCTAGGTTAACCAGATGTTCTTCAAAAGTTTTACCGATCACGATGATGTCATCCAAATAAACTAGGCATGTCTTCCAGGAGAGTCCCCTTAACACATTCTCCATGATTCGTTCGAAGGTAGCCGGAGCATTGCAGAGTCCGAAAGGCATGACCTTGAATTGCCATAACCCAGTGCCAATGGTGAAAGCTGTCTTTTCCTTATCTGCCGGATCCATTTCCACCTGCCAATATCCACTTTTCAGGTCCAGAGTGGAGAAAAGATTCGATTCCGCCAACGTGTCGAGTGTGTCGTCAATTCGAGGCAAAGGATAGCTGTCCTTCTTCGTCACGTTGTTCAATCGGCGATAGTCCACACAGAAACGAGTGTTTCCATCTTTCTTCTTCACTAGTACCACTGGTGAAGCCCAAGGACTATGGGATGGTTCGATTACCCCGTCTTGTTCCATTTCCTGGATGATCTTTTCTGCAATTTCTCTCTTGGCCTGTGGTAATCTTCGGGCTGGTTGACGAATCGGTCTGGTATCTCCCGTATCAATTTTGTGACTGACGATGTTGGTTCTACCTGTTTTTCCATTAGCAGATATGAAAATGGATCTATACCTCTGCAGTAACTCGGTTAACTTCTTCTTCTGTCGGTTGTTGAGTGAGTCGCTTGCAGCAGAGACGAGTTCTTCATACTTGCCGGCCCCATCAGTGGTTGCTGTCACCTGGTGGATTATGGAGGCTGCCGGGACACAGGTTCCAATCTTCGTTCCTTTGCCAATCGTCACAGGGTAATTATTTATGTTGATAAATCGAACAGGTACATGGTCGTCTGCTGACAGTAAAGCCTTGCCGACTAAGATTCCACGTCCGACTTCCTCGTCATGGTTCCAGGGTTCCATGATGATGGGACTGCCTTGCTCCAATGTACCCTCAATACGCGCTGCTACAATGGTCTCGCTCCGTTTCGGTAACAGGACGTCTTCTTCTAACATTACTCCTGCCGCTACCTCCACCCGTGGATGTAAGAAGATCTCTTCGGCACCCACCTTGAGTGTTCTGCTTCTGAAGTCCAGTTGAATCCCGTGCGCACCCATGATGTCCATTCCCAGAATTACATCTTCTTCAATATCCGCCATGATAGCTCGATGTGGAAATTTGACGGTCCCGATCGATATATCCACATCGATTTCCCCATAAACGGTGGCAGCTTCACCCGTAGCAGTTCTCAGACGCCATCTTGAGCTCACGAGTTGTTTTCTTGAAGACGTCAGAAGTCCACGTCGCAGGATCGTCTTCGATGCACCAGTATCCACCAACAATGCGCATTTCTTTCCGTCGATCTGTCCATCCACGTAGACGCTGCTGTTATCACGCCGTAGGGATGCCACAAAGATGAGAGGGTCTTGAGAATGACGGGTCGAAGCTGCCCCCTCAAAGTCGACCCGTTCTAGTTTTCCTGCGGCTGCGTGGAAGATGATCCTTCCTCAGCAGCCTGTTTCGCACGTTTACAAGTTCTCTGGAGGTGGCCCAACTCCCCACAATTCCAACAGCGAACTGGTCTCCTCTTCTTATCCAAGAGGCCCTTGATGGTGTTGATCAAGGCTTCATTTGAATCTTGCCTGTGGCTCTCGGCTATGTTCTCGCTGTCATTCATAGCTCGTACCTTCGCGGATCCACGGGAAGCTTCTGCTGCGGCCTCGATCTCAAGCGCAGCTGCCAGAGCACTGGTGAGGTCTTTTGGTCGAGTGAGGCGAACTGCTTTCTGCATTTCAATATCTCGTAGTCCATCTACGAACGTTTGAACAGCCAAGCATTCCATAAGAGATTCGGGAGCTGATGGATATGCACAATGAACCAATCGTGCAACGTCCACTTCGAATTCTTGCAGGCTCTCGTTGACTCTCTGTCGACGGCTCTTCATTTGTGATTGAAATACTTGCTGAAGATGTTCGTGACCATACCGCATTTCGAGGCGTTTGACGAGATGGTCATAGCTATCGGCTTCTACTTCCGGAATGGCTTGCAAGATGTTCAGTGCATCACCCCGTAGAGCTACTGTCAGAGCCACAACCTTGTCCTTGGATGTCCACCCATTGGCTTTGGAAGCTGCTTCGAACTGCTTCAGATAGTTCGGCCACGATGTTTTTCCATCGAATGTTGGTGGTTTTACTCGATTGGTAGTAGTCACTGCATCTGGCCCAACTGTGGTTTCATTCATGAGTCCTTGACCACTTCCAGACTTCTCCAGCACAGCTATTCTTTCTCTTTCGAGCTGCAGCTCCTTCTTCATTTCTTCAATCTGGGTGGTGAATTGGGTTGATACCTGAGCTATAATCTCATCCTGCTGAGACGCGATCTGTTCTTGCTGAGCAGCAATCTGAGTCAGCACCTCTTCCCGATGTGTTGATATCTGGGTCAATACTTCTTCTCGTTGGGCAGATATCTGAGAGGCTATCTGATCTTGCTGAGCAGAAATCTGAGCTAATACCTCTTCTCGCTGGGCTGATATCTGGGAGGCGATCTGATCTTGCTGAGCAGAAAACTGAGCCAGTACCTCTTTCTGAGCTGATATCTCTTCCCGTTGAGCCGATATCTGATCCAATACCTCTTGCCGTTGAGCTGAGATCTGCGATGCGATTTGATTTTGCTGAGCTGCAATCTCCTGTCGCTGAGCCGCTATCTGTTCCGTAATCTTCTCCTGCTGAGCCACCATCTGAGCCGCAATGTTTTGTCGCTGAGCCGCTATCTGTTCCGAGATCCCAGCCAACATCGATTCCGCTGAAGCTGGTTCCTCGAAGGTGAACGTCTCTGGGTCCTGACCTACGCTCACCATATACTCTATGAGACGATGCTGAAGTGTAGCCTTGATCCCTGTTGTATCGAGATCTCTCTCCTCCAACTCGCGTTTCAAGTCCACCACTCTCAACTCGTGTAGTTTCTTCATTGCAACGGTCTGTTCACTTCACACTGGAATATCCCACTTCTGACACCAATTGTTACGTTATTCGGGTGCAGAAGCGAACACGACACTATTTATTTTCGAACTGATTTATTTGAACTATAGAAACACTAATTTATATCGAACTTATAACTACTATTTATGTAAAACGATTTATAACACGCGGTATATAACTGTCTCTCTGACACTCGCTGTTTGACTGACTGACGGCAGTTATTCGGCCGTTTATATATGAAATTACTGGGCAGGCTTTGGCTCGAGAACCTTCTCGAATGATCTTCCGTCTCCTTCTTTTTGTTCTAGAAGCTTCTTAGAACAGAACCTCTCTCTCTAATTGTTCCATCGATTGTTTCCAGAACATTCCAGAATCTTCTGTGACGTTCTTTGTCACTGCGGCATATATTGAGTGTTCGGAAATATGCTGGTGTATGTAGGAATCATTGAGAGGTTGGAGAGCAATCTGGGATGCGTGATACAGGATGATCGTTGTACTCCTGCCTTCCTGCTGATGTTTCTAAAGCCCCTCCAAGGGAAATATCATTACAATACTATTTTTTAAGTTCACACCAGTCTTTCCTAGCACGAATTCAATCTGACCTGAACTGAAATGAAGCATCTACAGACAGGACGCGAAGAGACAAGTCTCAACCATTCCTCAACAAATAATCCGTTCAAAGTTTACAGAAAATTTCCGACCGATCCTAAAAAAAAACATCATAGAGATAGCGGATCACTATTGACCCCATCGACCCCCAACAGTAAATGATGCCTTCACAATTTTTTTTTTCGATTAATCACTTCAAAAAAAAAGGAGCAATTCTTACCACATGGATTATTTGTTGCATTGCATCCTCATGACACCATGATGCACCATGCTCCATTTCAGGTCAGATGGAATTCGCGTGCTCTTCACAACAAATGAACTTCAATAGCAAGAAATCGTTTTACCCAAAAAATCGTATAGGCGATTCCTATAGACCAATTAAAACAACTTTGTAAATGGCGGTATATTCGAATCTGAGCATTTATTTAGGCTTTCACTTTTGCACAACGAATGAATTTTTAATGAAATCTTGATGTATTTATGCAATATGAATGACTCGAACCAGATTCTATCAAAATATGTGCTCGAAATTACCGTCATTGCTCAAATCGTTTTGGATTGGTCTACATGAATCGGATGCTTGGGCGGAACGAAATCTTGGTTATGCACAGGTTAGGAAAATATAAATTATTTCAATTTTAATAATAATCCATTTTTGAGGTAGTATAGAAAGTGTAATAAGATGAAGACACGTCCTAATATGCACTATAGTTGTTATTTGTTCACGAAATTACATCAATCATCATCAATTCCCACGAATTCGAACTTTTCATCAGACAACGACTCACCTTCTAATAACTATTTGAATATTTTACTTACTTATTGTTATTACTGTCGCCCTGTTGACTCATTTTATTCCGTTTTATTCCATTTACAGTTTACACCTCAGACCTCAGATGCCTCAGGCACAGCACCTTTGCACAGACTATACAACTCAAACAAAACAAACGACAATGATGCAATGCAACAGTGAAGTGAACTGTGCTGTGCTGAGTGAAGGTCACGCTGGTCACGCATAAACAGCGCATGCGTCTTTTATCAAGCGGGTATCTATATTAGGCCATTTGAAAGCCCAAAAGTAACTGAAATTTTTGCTGGGTTATAGTTGATGGCCAATATAAAACCGCTTCTGACATTTGGTTAACATTTTTTTGATTCAGAAAAGTCACTGGGCCACCTGAATATCAATGTAATTGTCACTCAGCCTTCACAAAATGTGTTGGGCCAGCAGTTTGCCGTACTTCCGTTGTTAGCTGGGGTGTTTCAAGAATTACTGAGAGTTCTACTTTTTTTGTCACTGAATTTCATTATTATTATTTGATCTTTTAAAAAATGTAATGAAATGAACATGATTTTGATGGATAATAATAAACATATTTTTCATTTTCTTGGTATCAATCCATCAAAATATGGAAACATGGACCATTGTGAAATTCCAAGTTGAGAACACTGTGGAAGCTGTGCCAACAGGATGGATGATTGGGAATGATGAATGCTATTGGCCACCTTGGCCAGCAGAAAAGTTAACCAATGCAATAAAAAAATCAGAAAAAGCCAACTCCTGCTGGCCTTCATTCAAGGTTACATGTTTCAGAAACAGCACATATGGTGAGTAATATTATGATCTTTATTATTTGTTTTTTGTGTGTATTCATATTTCTGGGGGTGTAGTGAGCCAACTTCCAAATTCCTGGGTACCAGTCTATTTCATGTCAGGGTTGATTGATGATTATACTATATTGATTGATCATCTACAGATATTTATTGGTTAGCCAGGAGTAAGGCCAGAAAGGCCGAGGAAACCAGTGACCTGAACTCAGAATCTGACAACCAATTGAAAAGAATAAGCAGACAAAAAATTCTCTCTTCATCAGAATCTGAAGATGATTTGCAGCTGATAAGATCACCACCAAAAATTAGAAAAAATATTTCAGAAATTGGTGAGAAACATAATTTGTTCCTGTATATCTGATTTTTGTTTGGTAATTCTGTAGTAGAGCCTTTGTTTGTTATATATGAACAACATGAACATCAATATATTTTGATTGTCTGACATTATCTTCAAAAAATCATTGAATAGCTTGTAAGTAGAAGTGAGTGGCATTTGATTAGTCATCAAATTTGTTATTGTGGATTTCTAGTCTCATCTATATACCATATATTCATGTGTAAACTAATTATATAGCCATTGTTGGATAGGCATACATTTCATATACTTACTTATCATGTGTCTGGCACATTCAAATGTGTTATTCATATATATTGTAGGGTTTGTGTCGGTATAACCTCACACAATCCTACTCGTATTGTTATAATAAAAACCAGCACTTCAACTGATGTTCACTTTATTTAGCGGCAAATTTATCTGAACTGGATATACATTCAAAACAAGACTACTAGCAAGAATAATATCATTTTCTACTGATGATTTGAGCAAACTCGTGATGAGCGTCGACAACCTACGCGGGAAATTCTAAGACACTGACATCTGATCTGACTGACATGAAAAGTACAACTGACAGAAATAATATAAGACAATTGACAGTAATATGACCTACAGTGTTGCCATATGATTATGTAGAGTTGCCACTACATCACTCCCCCCCTTTGAATTTCAGCAGGAAATTTAAATTTTACAAGATTATTCTAAAATCGTAGCTTAAACAAATAGGAACAAAAAAAAAGTTGATTTTGTAGATAGAAAGTAGCACACCTAAATACTAAAATGCAGAACACAAACACTGGGGAACACTAATCTGGAGTGAATCTTTCTGGGAAGTGAACACGTCTGCCAGATCTAGTTGATTGTGTTCTAGTTAAAGGTGGTGTGGACGGCTGGATTATGGACTGCTTCAAGGGTTGTGTAGACTGCATTGATGACTGTGTTGAACTTAGGTCCTCATCATGTTCTTGATGGATCTGCTGTTCTTTAGGTATGTGTTGGAAATCACCCAATACATAAGCAGGTTTAATTCTATCTATAGATACTGTGGTAGGCTTACCTCGAATATCTATGACAAATTGCTTATTTCTCCTCTCTACCACTAGAAATGGACCTTCATATGGAGGTTGGAGTGAAGAATGTGGTATGTCAACCCGTATGAACACATGAGATGCTGTTGCCAGGTCTTTATATACAAAAACAGTTTCTTTGTTATGTCGAGAGCCAGGCACTGGTTGTAATTTATTAAAGTATCTTCGAAGCTGAGTAACATATGTTACAGGATCAATATTGTTGCTTTGAGTTGATAAAAACTCTCCAGGTAGTCTAATGGGCTGACCATAAACCATTTCAGCAGGAGTTGCTTTTCAATCATCTTTATAAGCGCCAAGTATTCCCATGATAATAGTTGGCAATACTTCCACCCAATTATCATTCTCATGGCATCTAATTGCTGCTTTCAAATTACGATGCAGCCTTTCCACTAAGCCATTAGCTTGAGGATGATAAGCAGTAGTTCTGATGTGATGAATTCCACATAAATTAGATAGGGCTCTGAAAAGTTCTGATTCAAATTGACGTCCCTGGTCTGAAGTGATACGGAGAGGAACACCATGTCTGCAGATCCAAAAATTGTACAAAGTCTTTGAAATGCCCTCTGCTGTAATATCAGATACTGGATATGCTTCAGGAAGGCGTGAGAATCTGTCAACCACGGTTAGACAATACCTATATCCATTTGATGAAGGAAAAGGTCCAACAATATCGATATGTATATGCTCAAACTTTGCACTTGGCAGTTGAAACTTTCCAAGAGGAGATTTTACATGTCTTGAAATTTTTGATCTTTGGCAGGGAATGCATGATTTTGACCACTTTCTACAGTCTTTGTTAATAGCAGGCCAGACATATCTTTCACGAACTAGTTTAGCTGATGCTCGAATACCAGGATGAGATAAATTATGCAGTACATCAAAAATTTGTTTTCGATATGGTGCAGTGACAAATGGTCTTGGATTTGGCATGGAAGTATCACAAAAGAGACTTACTTCGGTTCCAGGAATGTTTATCTTCTGTAACTTCAAGGCTGTACCTTTGGTTAACAAATTATGCAGTTCTTCATCGTTGTCTTGTGACTCAGCTAAAGCAGTGAAGTTGACAGCTTCTTCAGTGGCCTCAATACGGGACAAGAAATCTGCTACCACATTATCCCTTCCAGAAACATGCTGTATATTTGTAGAAAATTGTCCAATATAATCAAGATATCTAAACTGCCGAGGAGATGCTTTTTCAGGTTTTTGATTAAAAGCGAAGATAAGAGGCTTATGGTCAGTAAATATCACAAAGTCTCTGCCTTCCAACTGATAACGAAAATATTTGATAGCAGAATAGATAGCCAACAATTCTCTATCAAATGCACTATATTTTCGCTGTGAGGGACTTAGTTTCTTGCTATATAGTGCCAAGGGTTGCCAACCTTTTTCAGTATGTTGCTGCAGTGCTGCTCCCATTGCAACATCAGAGGCATCAGTATACAGGCCAAGTAAATACGAAGAATCTGGATGTGCCAGTACAGTTGCCTGAGCCAAACTATTCTTGCATGCTATAAAAGCATTTTGCAGCTCCTGGGTCCAAATAATTTCTTGATTGCCTTCTACTTTGCCCTCAAGCAATTTATTGAGGGGAGCTTGTAAGGTGGCAGCTTCTAACAAGAATCTTCTGAAAGAGTTCAACATGCCAAGAAACTTACGTAACTGTTTGATAGTTTTAGGCTGTGAGAACTCCATAATGTCCTTAACTTTCTGTGCGGTAGGTTGTATACCTTCTTCTGACACCAGGAATCCAAGAAATTCTACCTGTTTAGTACCAAAAACACACTTGGATACATTTATAAGAACACAATATTCTTTGAGTCTCTCGAAAAGTATGTGCAGATGCTGAATGTGTTGTTCTTCTGATTCTGATGCCACCAAAATATCGTCTATGTACACAAAACAGAAGTCTAATCCCCTTACAACTTCATCCATAAAACGTTGGAAGGTCTGAGCTGCATTACGTAGACCAAATGTCATATAGGCAAACTCAAACAACCCAAATGGTGTGGTTATAGCAGTTTTTGGGATATCCTCTTCAGCAACTTTAATTTGATTAAAAGCTCTGACTAAGTCAATTTTTGAAAACACTTTTTGACCAGCCAGATTCTGTGAAAAATCCTGGATATGTCTAACAGGGTAACAATCTGGGACAGTCCTAGCATTGAGAGGGCGGTAATCCCCGCAGGGGCGCCACTCACCATTTTTCTTGCTGACTAAATGCAAGGGAGATGACCAACAAGTATCAGATGGTCTGGCAATACCTAGTTTCACCATTGCATCAAATTCATGTTTAGCAGCTTTCAATTTATCACTAGCTAAACGGCGAGGTTTACATGAAACAGGTGGTCCAGGGGTTGTACGAATATGATGGACAGTATTATGCTTTGATACACGTGGAATACCTTCAGGTCTTGTGATTTCAGGAAATTCACTGAGAAGTGTGTGATAAACAGAGTCACCACTAATTGCCTTGACATTTGGTTGTAAGTCTGTGCACTTTTGAGCAGAAACATTCAAGCTAGTAATTGAGTCCAAGAGTCTTTGTTCACGAATGTCCACAAGTAAACCGAAATGTGCAAGAAAGTCTACACCAACAATAGGTTTAGTAACGTCAGCTATCACAAAACGCCACACAAATTCGCGTCGAAGCCCAAAATCAAGTACTATGGTAATAGTACCATAAGTACTTATGATAGATCCTTTTGCAGCATATAGTTCATATGTAGTCTTGCTGTAACGATTCTTCAAAAATGTCCTAGTGTATACACACAAGTCTGAACCAGTATCAACAAGATATTGAATTTTTGTAATCTTCTCAGTCAATACTAGGCGGTTGGCACGTCTATGGCAGTCGGTACCCACCGAAATACACGACTGCCTTGCTAATTTTCCTGTGCTGTATCTTGTGAATAATTACATGGAGTTGTACACCTTCTTGCTCGTACACCAAATCTTCTATGAAACCAACATACGTCTCTGGATGCACTACGTTCCCTGTTATGCTCATTATTTCTCGATCTGGACCTCTGTCTAGGATTTCGAATTTGTTGGTAACTGCCTCGAGTTGTAAGTGCTGCAACTTGGCGAGTAAGTTCAGCAACCTGATTTGTAAGTGCAGTAACCTGATCTATGCCCACACTAGAGACACTTGCAATTTGTGGTTTTGATGATATCTCCATGACTTTGTCTGCTAGTTGAGCGACATCATCCAGTGGTGTTGCACTTTGAGTGGCTAGTATAGCTCTCACATTATTTGGTAGGCGATTCAACCAAAGAGATCTTAAAAAACTATCAGGAATGCTGGATCCTGCCAAACCTCTTAAATGTCTAAGGAACTGTGAAGGTTTCCTATCACCAAGCTCTTCATGTTCCACCAGCCTCTGGGTCTGCTGTTCTTGTGACAATGACAAACGCTTAATGAGCTCCTGCTTCAGGGTATTATATTTATTATGTTGTGGTGGATTGATAATAATATCTTCTACTTCTGAAGCATATCTGCTCTCCAACTGTGCTATGACATAGGCAAATTGAGTTTCATCACGAGTGATGGCACTCAAATTAAATTGGCCTTCGAGTTGAGAAAACCACAGTGCTGGCTTTTCTGGCCAGAATGGAGGGGCTCGAACACTAACTCGAGCAACTGATAGGGCGTCATTGCTGTTAGCCGTTGGCTGACCTTGTTGTACCTGCTGAGCTTGCTGAGTCTGTGCTTGTAAAACTTGTTGTGCCTGCAAGGCCTGTTGTGCCTGCAATGCTTGCTGTGCCTGCAATGCTTGCTGTGCCTGCAAGGCTTGTTGTGCCTGCAAGGCTTGTTGTTGCTGCTCCTGCTGCGGGTTAGGCATTTCTTTTTGTAGTCGGGGTCACCAATGTAGGGTTTGTGTCGGTATAACCTCACACAATCCTACTCGTATTGTTATAATAAAAACCAGCACTTCAACTGATGTTCACTTTATTTAGCGGCAAATTTATCTGAACTGGATATACATTTAAAACAAGACTACTAGCAAGAATAATATCATTTTCTACTGATGATTTGAGCAAACTCGTGATGAGCGTCGACAACCTACGCGGGAAATTCTAAGAAACTGACATCTGATCTGACTGACATGACAAGTACAACTGACAGAAATAATATAAGACAATTGACAGTAATATGACCTACAGTGTTGCCATATGATTATGTAGAGTTGCCACTACATATATTTTTTTGAATTTATACTGTAATGGGGTTTATCCCGTGAATAAATAAATAAAAAAAAATATTATTTTCAGCCACAACTGCCATATCTCAGCAAGATAAAGCAGATTGCCATCTGACATCCAATTTTCCTTCTACCAGCAGTGAGTTATTTTCTACTGGTGATGAATTTTCACTTGATATTTGTGACCAAATTTTCAGATCCAAATAAGTCCTTTGGAAACAAAGAAAGACAATGCCCTACTTCCTGTGTGACCAATTCCCCATTGAATGTTCTACATGAAATCGTTAATGAAACCACTCCTACCTCCAGGAGGATAAGTGCAGGTAAATATCACTTCCATATTTTCCTCCTTACATTTAATTCATGTTTCAACTTTGAGTGCTTCTCATATTGTCATATACAGGGTGTCTCAAAATTGCTGGGACACAGAGCTACCACGTGTAAAAGAGATCAAAATAAGTTGATTGATAAATAAATTGGGTCCTATCAACTTATGTTGACCTCTATTACACATGGTACCTCTGTGTCCCAGGAATTTTAGGACACCCTGTATATAGAAAATATCATGTAGTTATTGATTTTTTTCTTTTCAGTTACTTTCAATCAAAACAGTCAAAGAGAATTTGAATCTGTTGTATGTTCTTGTTGTCCGGTTTACAACAATGGTATAATAAAAAAAACATCACTAATTAACATATTTATAATTGATCGAACATTTTTTCCAGGAAAATATTTGAAAGAAATTTTACAACAGAATCACTTGTTACGTGCACTTATAGGTGACCTAGCAGTAGAAATCCGCACAATTAAGGAAAACAAAGGAAACACTAATATTGAATCTCTTTTCAATAAATTCAATTTCCCTATCAAATTGATGGAAGACTTGGAGGAATTAGAAAATTATCTGATAGATCTAATTATTTTTGCATATGCTGTGGGTATTAATTTATTCATGGTAGAGTTATGTTTTCATTCATTCCTTATTCTAGTATTTATTCATACTTTCAAATTTTTGTTGAATTTCATCATTCAAAGTGAATGAATGAAAGCGATTTTATTGCTGATGGGATTATAAGAAAATATTATCAATTTTTGCATGTATAGAGGATAAACCTTCATCATTAATTACAATAGAAAAATTCAGACCCAAAGATTAAGTAATAATTTTACCAAAATCATACCCCTATTCGAGCTTGATAAATAATTCATACTCGAATAGCAAAATTATTAATCAGTAAGTTTTCAAAAATCTTGAGAGTGTAACAGACTTTTGAGTGATGTAGATGGAATGTTCAGTTGATTGTTTTTTGTTTTGTTAAAAAAATTTTTGCTGGAGTTTATATCTTATAGTCAAATTTCTAAAAAAAAAAAATACATTTCAGCAGAAAATTTCAATTCCTCCATAATACATTAAAATCATATAGGGTGTTTCAAAATTGAATGTGAATATTTCAAGGCCATATTTTTTAGGATAAAAATACGACTTTTTCTTCATACAAGCATATGAGTCCTGAAATGCACCCCTTCCCAGCCAATAAAAGTGTGGACACCTAAAAAAACAGGGACATACCAATTTTCACACGATTTGCCGTTATTATGATCACAATTTCAGAAAATCTTTCTTTTTCACCCCAATAACAGTGGCTGTAGATCAAAGGGAGTGCATTTTAGGATAAATGTTTATATGACGAAAAAGTCTTATTTTGATCCCAACAATACATCCCCAATATATTTACATCGAATTCTTGATCACCCTGTATAATATGATATTCTATTGAAGGTGCTGCAGATGAAGGAAAAGCATCAAAGACCCAAAGAGAGAGGACAGAAGTAGCAATTTCTTCTTGGTTGAAGCGGGCCAATGAAAGAAACAAGAATATGAATTAATATTTTATAATTAATATTACCAATATGATAATGATGTTCTTCGTTTCTTAATAAAATTATTAAATCTATAGGATTTTCAATCAATTTCAGAAAAGTTTGTATACCTATATCCCTAGTGGGTTCAATTTGGGTCCTCAAGTAGGTACCTAAACTGGACATTTTGAGAATGTACCTAAAACGTCCAGGTTAGGTATTTCAGGACCTAAAATGGACGTACTGAAGATGTACAAACGCGCGGAATCTGGACGTCCCCAGTACGTACCTGAACGTCGACCGTACCAAATCTGGACGTCCCCAGTACGTACGAAACGTCTTGGCCGGACGTCCTCAATACGTTTTGGGGACGTACTAGTGCTATATGGGTTATAATACAGGAAAACACAGAAGATCCATCATCATCTTCTACAGTTCAAGATGAAAATACTGAGGAAAGAGTCAAGCACACAGAGCAGAAGCAGAACAAATCTGACTACCCCAGTAAAGGTTATCATTTTATTTGAAATTTGACCAAATTTTTAATCTATGATATAACTCAACAGATCGAAGTTTACCTTATTCTTTCTTTCAGGTGAAAAGAGAGCAAAGGAAGATTCCGAATTCAGTGAAATGGTAGACATTGCCAAAAATATTGCCACTAAAATAGCTCAAACTTCCAATAGCCGAAATCATACATTCGCACAATATATTCAGCAAACATTGGATGAGATGGATGAGGAAGATGCCAAACAGATGAGGAGGAAAATAGTTCCTGTTTTGGAATCCCAGTTGTATTATCATTGACTGCCAATATGGTTTCTTCATTTATTTGACATAATGTGCCTAAAGTTCTTGTTTCCCTAATAGTCCTGTGATGACTGTGATGATATATTTATTAGTTACCACGTTACCACATAAGCTGAAGAATTTGTTTATTTTCTTGACTGCCAATATTGTGTTTGTTCATTTATTTGACAGAATAAGCCTTCAGTTTTTTTTTTCTTAAGAGGAATCCATGCCCACTTGAAACGAATTTTCTTCTAGTTTCTAAACGAATGATCCGATTTTCATGCAGTTTATACCAATCGCTTCAATAAAATATTATACATAAGGGAAAGTATTTATTTATGAAATTTTCGACAGAAAAAATATAAGTACACTTAACTTCTTTGTAATCATAACAAATGGGGGTTTCCCTCAAGTGGATGTAGGTTTTTTGAAATCAGGTATCAATTTTATTTCGGAAGATTGAAAATTGAACCTGTGAGAAGAAAAATAGAAAATGCCTTTGCGGCAACCGATTCGTGGCGCCCTCTGATCATGCGAATTCCTGTCGCTCTTTCGCAAAGGCAGCCGCTAGCCAATCTGCAGGCGACCCAAGGGCGTACCTACGGATTTTTAACTAGACTAGTTTTAATTCGCTCAGGTGCTCAGTGTGAGTTCGTACTTTTTCGAGTTCGTGTTTTCGTAATCATGGGAAAAGTGAAAGAAATGAAAGGCGCTGCGGAGGGAAAAAGATTATTTGCAAGTGGGAAAAGACGTAGCCGTAGAAGAGCCCAAAAGAAATCATTACTGAAGAGGTAAGTCATAGTATTGGAATAACTGATAAAACGTGTTTCCTGCAGATACCTAACTCTGAAAGCGTTAGGAATTTCGACAGGATTATAATTAGAGAAATGTGTGTTTTCCATGTATGCATTGAATTACATGAAAATATACAAGGGCTCTAATTTGAGATGATAAAAATAAAGTGCTTCAAAATTTTAAGTTTGCCAATGATTTTCACACATCATGTGATGATTCTTATGCATATTTAAATCACCAAAATCCTATGTTGAGTAATACATCTTTCCGAATATGCTGAAATTCGAACTAGACGTTGAATCTTCCCAAGTTTCACCGGTTGAGAATCTGGAAAGAACTGATGATATTCCTCAGTGGTACAAATATATTCGTACTGATCTTGCTTGTATAGTTCATCCAAAAACAATTGCAGAATCTTGTGCCGCACCTGCAGGCACTTCAAAGGAAACTTCAAACACGCCGACGCCGCACAGTGCGGGATATTCTCCAATTGATATTGGATATACTATACTTACATCTGCATTATTTTCAGTGACCCTTTTAGGGGCATATCTATACACGGGCGACGTTTGGCAGATATTGGATATTTATTGAAGCAAATGGCAGAAATATCCAAGCACACACCTTTCGATTGTACATTCAGTTATATGTATCCAGTTCGTGAAATCAGAATGGGTTTGAAAACAAAAATTTGTTTCATTTGCAAAATGTGCAATATCCAAAAAAGCATTGATCTTATAGAAGAAACCGACAATGAAATGGACATCAATAGCATTTTCTATGGATTATTCCCAGATACCCAAGAAGATTGGAAATCCGAAATTTACCACGGCAATAAATATACATAGTTTAAGTTACATCAAATGTGTTTTTTCATGATGATATTTTTAACGAACCCAGTAAAATTTCATATCATTACCGATTATTACAAATAGACTAACAAAATTTTACATAAAACCACCGACGCTCCATTCTGTGCTCCGACCCTGGGCAATGAGCGGTAGGGGAAAAGTGAACGCAAAGATTGCTCGACGACATGCCCGTCCGTCTGTAAGTAGTAGATATCGTCAAGGAATTGAGAGAAGCCGTTCGATGCGTTAAGTCTTTACTTATTTCTCTTGCACATACAAAGGTCCGCCTACTATTTTGCTAGAAATTTTGAGGTTACTGCTGTTCTACGAGTCGGGTGCAACTGTGCATTCCTCTTAATAAGTCATTTGATGACTGTGATAATGTGCAGTTTGTTATTTGCACTGAGAATTTATTTATTAGTTGAACCATACCACATAAGCTGGAGTATTTGTTTATTTTTTTAATGAAGATTTTTATATGATCCTTCATTTCCCTCAGGAGTGATTTTAGGAAATATTTTATTAAAATGAAGGAAAATTTTACTTTTTATATATTATAATTCAAAAGCAGACTAAGAATAATAAATTAAATTATCAATAAAAAAATCTTCAAGCCTACTAATCGATCAGTTGGGGCCTTGGTCGAGGCTCTCTTCCTCTTGTCACTTTCTCAATTTGCCATGGCAGTTCTCTTTCTGGGGTTAGGAAGTATGTCTGAAACCTTTCACGAGCTTCCATATTCAATCTCCTGGCATTATTTGAGGATAATCTACCAAAAGATCTCAAAGGCATGCCACCAATTTCTTGCCTCCAACTACCATTATCTTCATCATCATTATCAATGAATACAGGTGGACAATAATCAGTTGCTGGTGTTCTACCAATTCCATTTAATTTACAGTAGTTATGAAGCAAAATACACACTTTCACAATATTGTCAATATTTTCGACCTTGCCAGATATGGTTTGCTTTAAAATTCCCCATCTTGGTACTAAGATACCAAAAGTATTTTCGATGGTTCTCCTTGCTCTGGATAGTCTGTAATTGAAAATTGTTTCGGGTTGTGTTAAGTTAACTCCTGGATAAGGTCTCATAATGTTATCTTTCAAAGGAAATGCATCGTCTGCTACTAAGCAGTATGGTCCTTCAATGTTAGTATTGGGAATTACTTTTGGTGGAGGCACGTGCATTGTCTTGTTGTCAAAATTCTCACCAAAGGCACTCTTTTTGAAAATTCCACCATCACTTCTTGACCCACATGCCCCAATGTCAATCATAGTGGATAAATTATTAGAATCACATGCTGCCGTCAGTACTATGCTAAAAAATTTTTATAGTCTAAAAACATTGAACCACTATGGGGTGGGGACATTGAATAGCAATGTGTTTCCCATCAAGTGCACTAAGGCAATTGGGAAAATTCCACTGCTCAAAAAATCCATTTGAAATATTGATCCACTCTTCTTCAGAGGATGGGTTTCTCAGATACGTTGGAGAAAGAACATCCCAAATTGCAATGCAGGTTGTTACAAGTTTAAAATGAGTTTCTCAATTGATATACCTTGCCAATTGAATTTTAATAGTTTTGCTATAATAATAACTTCAATGAAAGGTCATGGTGTGATACACTTTTTTTTTGTAATAAACAGTGTTCCAAAAAAATCACTACACAGAGGCTGAAATCAGCAAGACTATCCATTTGTTGAGCAAAACCAGTTTCCTTAAAAATCGTGAAGTGAATAATAATTAAAGTACACTCACCTGATTTTAGTTTCTCCAACCATAGGTGTTTAGTTATTATTTCATTGTGTTCAAACAATCAATTATTGAATTGTTATTGATCGGGAAACTCTGTTTAATTAATTGTGTATGTCAGTTGTCGTTATATGTCAATCTTGTCCCCGTAGACATTCGTGACGTGGCAAAGACAGTACTAGCTCCCTCCATGGGCGTAGTGGCGTGTGGGTCGAGATCTGATATTTGTTGGCTTTGCTATCGTGATCAATCCTGCGTTTTTTGTGGAAATTATGATCTGATGACAATAATTTCACTTATATTTCCGTAAATATAAAAATTCAGTTTCTCGCATTTTCAGGCCAATTGGCGTGGCTGGAATTGATTACAAAAAGGTTCATAGCGCATCCCAAATAACCCACCCATGTTCACGGGCTACCAATTTCATTCGTATTGCTTCGGTGCGATTTGAGGGATCGGTCGATATCATCGATCGGGTCAATTTGGTTTATTCGCTCTCTTTTCCTTTCATGCCGTGAAGGTAGGAATTTCGGCGATTCGCACAAAGTACATAATATGCCATCTTGGTTGAGATTTTCTTTGGGATAGTGGTTTTATTTGAGAGAAGAAAATATACAGCATCGTGATCTGGATTTGTACCAAGGTTTGGCAAAGGCGTGAGATAATTAGAGAATATCTATTCCGTGAAGAACAGCGTTTGCTGGATTTATTTTTTGTATGTGCAAAAAGCTTCCATCACGTGGAGGTAAGTAACGCCGGTGTTCCAGAGCGGTACTCTGAAGCTACACAGTTGTATAATATAGCGTTGCGTGATTATTATCTCTTGTCTAGGCTTTTAATTTTCACCTTGAATTTCTTGAGCAAAGAATTTAACGAATCTTGGTTTGAATGTGATATTGATTTCTGGCTGATCAGAAGTTATTTGCGGAGTGAGAAAATCGTTGATGTGGATTTCCCCTTACCCCCTTCATAGCCACAGTCCATCCCGGTACTTACTAGGAACTACTGTATTTCTTTTGGAGGGCCTAACAGTTACCACCTGGCTACCAAACACAAAATTTGTTCCTAAAAGACTCAGATAAGTACATACCTACTTTCATTTACCCTGGGTCGAGTACCTACCATCACCATCTTGCTTGGGTGGCTCGAGACGTGTGCCAGTTAATGACGTTAGATTCATTAGTTCATTGCGATTCAATCTAGCTAGTGATAGTTGGGGTTTTGGGGTGGATTAATCCATACTCCCTGTATATAGTTAATTGATTACCACAAGTAGAGGTTGCATTCACAAGTATGATGCATTTGTGAATACCTCCAAGAGTGTTGTGAAGGGATAATCTCTTCTTTTGATTAATGATGAAATCAGTTCCTCGTGGAACTTATTACTATCATTATTAAGTTTTTGTTTGATTGTCATAGAGATAAGTTCAGTGACAGGATTTAATAAAGACAATATTCAAGATTAAATTGAGTGTGCCTAATTCTTGTAAGCACAGACAGCTAATACTTTTCTTCCCCAGGTTAACTAGGTTTCTTTGTACTTCCGTACTTGTTAATCGGCAAGGTCATCAACTCCTGTGAGCACTGATCGAGCTACTGGCGAAAGATGGGCCTGAGATGGAACCCCTAACATGTGACGCTGAGATGAGTTGAAATAATAATAATAACCTGGAAATATTAGATAGGTAACTACAGTTACCTAGGCACGTAAGTAGCTTGGCGGTAAACTGATGTCATAAGATTTCGTGAATAATTTTGTGAATTGTTGGAGAGCCCATCTGGTATACTTATGCCAAATTCAGCATAGTTCCTCCTTGTGAAAGCTATCTGAAAATGTAAATAATATAAAATAAATAGGTGAAATCTACACATAGCAAGAGTGAGAAACTTACTGTAATGTTATTGCTAATCTCTGCTGTGAACATATATCTTCAGAAATGTGCCTTCTAGAAATTAATGGATGTACCAAATCATGCAATTCATCAAATACTGGGAAAGTCATTCCGGTTAATTTAAAAAATTGTTTTGGGTCACAGGCTTTCATTTTCAAAAAATATATGAAGGCATTTTTTTCTTTTCTCTTTCTATTCATAGGTCGCGTTTTATACTTCCTCTCTCGTCTTTTCTTCCCCAATTTCATTTTTTTCAGGACTCCAGCACACAGTAGAACAAATTCAAAACTTTCCAGAAGATAATTATCCATTTTTGATCACCAAATATCAAATTGAAATAAATAATTCTGGTAAATTATAACCAAACTTCATTGACTGTTGCAAATGTCAAATTGCAAAACTCGCGCATGCGCCTTTCATGCACGGAGAAAAAAATCACTAACCCTAAGTGAATATTTAATAGTGGCAAGTAAAAACTTGTATACTATATGGGACAAGAAAACAAGTTAATAACCACAAGAATATTTGTGTTCCTGAAAATGTACACCTACCACCATTGACCTGTTTCATTAAATTTCAGAGTGATAACGGTTAGTGAACACATCACTTGTCATCAGTGACCTATTTAATTGTCATTAGTAACTCATTCACTTTTCATTAGTGACTTGTTCACTTGTCATTAGTGGCCTAATTACATGTCATTAGTGACTTATTCACTTGTCATTAGCTAGTATGAAAAAATACCTCCATTGTTCTCTGAAAAATGATAAAACCTTGGTAATAAAACAAAAGCACATGCATTCAAAACATTTCATTATATAGGTATGATGAATCCAGAAAATACAAAAAAGGTAAGGCTGACGACAAATATTGAGATACTAGATACCGCGTATATCAGCATCATGCACCGAGAAAAACGGTACTCTCACTCACTGCACTGCACTCTGGTTCACTATCTTTTTCCTTCCAGCATTGAAGATGAATCAACTTTCATACTTTTTTAAAGTCCCTTACTTCCACTTCGAGTAGCATAGGAAGTGGAAAAAGAATCCTGTATATATGTAGAAACAATTATGAACTGTTCTAGAAGAGTTTTGTATTTCATTATCTCCTTCGAGATAACAGATCAAGAACTCAACACCCCACAGCTCAGAGCACGGCACACAAACAGAGAATTCTCATACGAATATGATATAGAAGGTGTTCGAAAGGGCACTTGAATGACTTGGAATTTCAATGATATTAGCGGGAACGCTAGTATACCAACTTCACGAATGCTAAGATCGAAATGACGCCGTGGACTCGTGGACACTGGACAGTGATCGCGTTGGGCGTGGGTACTCGAATAATATCGGAGATGTCCGAACGGAAAAGAGATCTATAACTACAGGTGAGCTGTCACCTGCGACAATCGACTTGATAAATTGTCTTTATTGATGAGTTCGCTCAGAGCAAGTGATCTTATGTCAGAAAAATAATTTAATAATAGTGAGTAATCGTTAACCTAGCACTAGTTTAGTGTTCACTCTGAATTAGCGAACTCTAAGTACATATCGACTTGGTTAATACCAACAAGTGTTCTGATCACTTACAACAGAAACTTATTCGTTCCAGAAATATAGTTTTGCCTACTGCAAGTACCATATTTTCTTACCGTTGGTGAAAATGTTCTTGTCACAATCGACTTCAAGAAAACAATTTACTTGGCCGAGTTTTCTCAGTGTGTTTGTCGCCGCCCCAGGACTGAAGTATAAGTTCTCTCATTTTTCCAGAAAAGCAACGGCGGCTGCAACCGCGGCGGCAGCGGCTGCGCCTCAATCTTTAAATCCCGCTTTAGCGCGTTTCACTAAACGATCGCAACGGCTACGCCTATGACCGCAAAATATCCCGTTCCACTACCAAAGCAATGGATACGATCGTGATAGCGAACATCTCAAGAGGAACAGCAACGGTTGTTTTTCTGTGACATCTGTCGTTCGGCTAGACGATGACAATTAAATAAATAATGAAATATAGGCGAATCATGCTAAGGAGTACGCCCTCTACCGTTGTCTAAAACTAACGTATGGGCCATTGATTGCTTTGTTTACATTAATTGTATGAGAAGTAGTTGTGTTTCAATTGTCTAACATTTTGTTTGAGAACTTCTATAAACGTTTGAAAACATGAGTATTGTTGTGTACCTCATTGTTCATTTTGAGCAAAAAATCCCTAGTATAGCTTTCATTCCTTTCAAAAATCAGGACAGTCTGAATCTGTATTTGAAACTAATAATTTGAGAAACAGGGAAGTGATCGGTAAGAGAAAGGTGTGGATTCATAACTTGAAGATTGGAAAAAGTGTCTGATCATAATGACATATTGTTTTTTTGAAAATTAACTCATATAGGTATATTTTCAAATGTATGTCTATTATGGATATAATACCTACTTCTTGAGGTGATGGTAATAAAACAAACAAATTCTAAACTGATTATATCTTTACTCATGAACAGTAGAATTTTTAAACAGTGAGGAATTTTATCAATCAGGGTTTTGATGATTATGTTGTAAAAAGTCGAGTAGATACTGTATACCTAAATTTACCTTCGAAAGAACATTTCATTTCCAAGAAGTATGCTGGATTTTCTTTTGAAAATATCATGCTATCAGGGGAATTGCCCAGCCATATATTCGAATTGGAAATCAACATCCCACACAGGTTTTCATGAGAATTCTTGTTCAATAATGATAAAAACGTACAGCTTATGTATGTTGGTATATATGAAGTTCAACTAGAGGTAAGGAGGTTATCTAATGTTGAACAGAGATAATATAGCCCTCAATCAAAACACAGTAGACCGCTGGAAAATACAAAGTTCGAAAATAGACAAATAAAGGTGAACGTTCGAAAATTCAGAACGAAATGAACATAAACACCATTACCTAACAATGTAAACAATCTGCCGATGGCCCATAGAGTAGTACTGACATTCGCCGTTCTGGCGCTACGATCTCAATCTCAGTCGCCTATAAAATGCCAAAATGGATGCTATTATAACTCGGTTGATTAAGCGCCGAAGAGATTCATCTGAAAGTTCCTCTTCTAGTTCTGATGATGACTGGGAAACTTCAAGGGAAAGGAAGAGAAGAAAACTACGTCCACGTATACCAGGTTATTCCGCTGTTGTTAACAGCTACTCATATGATGAATTCAAAATTCATTTCAGGTTAGTATAAAATATGTTTTGGATCTCATAAACCTGAAATTATTAATATATTCCTTCCCCTTCAGAATGGTGAAAAAGACATTTGAATTTATCCTAAATATAATTCGAGAGGATTTATCTAGGAAGGTGAAAGGCTGTCCTACAATTCCAGCCCACCAACAACTCATGATTGCACTATGGAAAATGGCTACCTACCATGGATTCATACAGGTAAAATTCGAGGTCAAGGAAATCAGTTGATATCATAATGTCAGTCTCCATTGGTACAGATCTGTATGTGATCGTTTTAACGTTGGAAGAGCTACTGCCCTTAGAGCAGTGAGGAGAGTCACTAGAGCTTTATTTTTGAGATCTGCCTTTTGTCTTCAAACTCCATATCTGAATTGTAAAATGTAAAATGTAACATGTGTAGTTTGAGACGATAAAATCCTATTATTATTATCATTATTATTATTATTTTTTTCTTGATTAAGGCATCGACAGCTGGGTCATTAGCCTAATATTATTATTATTATTATTATTATTTAGTTCATATAATTCCAGTCACGACCCTGCGGCCTCCGACGTCACGCAGAGTCGTGCTGGATAAAATCCAGTGACTACTCCTCACAGCCTGTGAGGTGAGTAATCACTGGGACCAAGTACCGTGTGCCCTAAGTAGACGCAATGATCCCAGTATGACGGCCTTCTGCATTCCACCAGCCAGGATGTGTGCCTTATCACGGCACGCTGGGATTTTCTGGATCTCCGAGAGCAGCGTGTGTCGTGTGCCTCCTAGGGAGCCGATTATCAGGATGACCAATTCCACAGAATGGTCTGGATAGAGCCGGCGGAGTTCGAAGAGAAGATCTCGATATTTAGTCCGTTTTTCCTCCTCCTTCAAAACGATGTTCGGTTCGGCTGGCGCCGAAAACTCGATCACGAACATCGCTTTGGTTTGATGGTCGAGGAGGACTACATCAGGCTTGTTAGCTTGTATCTGCCTGAGGGTGGGGAATGAAAAGTTCCAATAAATTCGGCACCTCTCATTCTCCACAACGGACTCAATATCCCCCGGAGCATAGGGCAGCACTGGGGTCTCGTCTATTCCGTACGAGTGCCTCAAGTGATAATAGAGCACTCGCAATGCCGCATTGTGTCTATGGATATAGGCCGAGACTGCATACACCGTGCAAGAAGACAGCAGGTGCATAATTGTCTCGGGCGCCCTGCGGCAGGCCCTGCAATTTGTGTCAGGGACCTCCATACCCATGACACGGCTACGGTAGACGAGAGTATTGAAAACCCCATCCTGGCATGCCATGATGAACCCCTCTGTTTCCGATTTAAGCCCGCCTGACTTAAGAAAAGCGAAAGTCAGTTCTTTGGATAAGCCCCGGTCTTCAATGGTCTTGAAGTAGACCGAATGCATGGGCTTATCCATGTGAAGCTGCAGAAGCTTTTTCACTTCTGCAGCTTTGATGCGGGCTTTTCTCCGAGCGGGTTCTAGCTCAGTAATTGAGTCCTGAGCCTCGCGCTCGGAGTCGAAAATCAGAGACAATTCATCGGCTGCTCGACGTGCTGCCCTGAAAAGAAAAGCTCCTACTCCTGCCTCTTCATGGGTTTTAACCATTTGCAGAAGGGGATCCGAACTCCTGATGACTTTGCAGGCGCCATCCAGAACCATTCTGTCATGGAGATACTCCAAGCTCAAGAGTCCACGGCCACCCTGGTCTCTAGGAATGTATAACCGTGGAACGGACGAATTTGGATGCAGACTCCTATGTAGATGCATCATCTTGCGAGTACTTACGTCAAGTTGTCGCAGCTCGACTTGAGTCCACTTTATCACTCCAAATGAGTAAAGTAGGATCGGAACAGCAAGCATGTTAGTCGCAGCGACTTTGTTCTTCCCCGACAGTTCTGACGACCAGATCTGTCGGAGCCGCTGCCGATACTTGCTGCGGAGAGCGTCTTTTACCCGTTGTGCCTCCTGGATGTGAGTTTCCTCTACACCCAGGTAGGTGTACGTCTCTCCGGCATCCAGGTGGTGTAGGATGCTTCCGTCCACGAGCTGCGCGTCCTTGTCGTAGTTCTCGCATCGTCCTCTCTTGAGATGAACCAGTGCACATTTGTCCATCCCGAATTCCATTCCAATTGCCTGCGTGTACTCCTGCACCACCCTGAGGGATTGGTCCATATCCCTCTCACCGGAGGCATAAAGTTTGAGGTCATCCACATAGAATAAGTGGGTGACTTTATGCCTCCGGTAACTGGGTGGGCCGCAGTTGTATCCTCTGGTTTTGCGGAGCTCAACGGATAGTGGCAGAAGTGAGATGCAGAATAGGAGAGGGCTAAGGGAGTCCCCTTGAAATACTCCTCTCCTTATGATGACTGGCTCTGTCTGAACTCTCGCATTACCTGATGTTATAGTAAAGCGGGTCTTCCAGACCAGCATCAGTTGTTCTATGCATCTCACTATAGAATCGGGTACCGAAAGACATTTGAGCAAGTACACGAGTAACTCATGTGACGTTGTGTCAAATGCTTTTCGGTAATCGATCCAGGCCACAGAAAGATTCCGCTTGTACTGCACAGAGTCCTGTGTAATAGATCTATCTATCAACAGGTTCTCCTTGCAGCCAGCGACACCTCTCTTCGACCCACGCTGCTCAGAAATCCGTTGGTAAACCGGATCAACTACTAGGAGTACTCGCATGTACAAGATGCGTGTAAACAACTTGTAACATGCATTCAGGCAGGTAATTGGTCTGGTTATTATTATTATTATTATTATTATTATTATTATTATTATTATTATTATTATTATTATCATTATTATTATTATTATTATTATTATTATTATTATCTACCACATTTGGTGGCCAGAAGGGGATCAAGCTCTTACTATCATGCGAGGCTTTGAAGAATCTGGTGGGTTTCCAAGAGTTTTAGGTGCCATCGATGGCACTCACATACGCATCAATGGGTCAAAAGAGAACCCAGTTGATTATATCAATCGTAAAGGGTACCACTCAATTCAGTTACAGGTAATTCAGTCAATAAGTGATTAAGTTTTATGAATGTTATTTTCCAGTACATTTTACACTCCCTCATATATCAGACTGAAATGTGTATGTTTATTGTTCAGTATTCACCAGTATCAAGACTCAATTGAATCGTTCATTACATTTTGATATATTGAATGTAGAAGTGCATAAAACTGAATCACATATTTATTTTCAGTTGGTGTGTGACCACAGGACTATGATAACACATTGCTACACAGGATATCCTAGATCTTGCCATGATGCCAGAGTTTTTCGACAGTCAGCAGTAGTAGACTTTTCGAATCAAGTTGAAAAGTTCCCTGCTGACAACCATATTTTTGGAGAGTCTGCTTATGAATTGCATCAACATTCACCCACCCCTCATAGAGATAATGCGGTCATTTGACTGTCAGGCAGAAAAATTATAATTACCACCATTCAGCGTGACTGTAGAAAGATGCATTGGCCTATTAAAAAGACGAATGAGAAGTTTACTGCATTGTTTGCCAATGTCTTGGGTAGATTTAATGGCAGAGTATATAACAACAGAAGATAAGAAACATCCAGTACTGGGCCTGGAATTTAGTGTCATTTAAAAAACAAATAATTCTGAAGAATCCAAAAATCTTTCTTCCAAGTATCATTTCAAAAAAGCAAATTTCGAACTATTGTGTGACTTTATGGGTAACTGTAACTGGGAATATCTTGCGCCAATACAAGACGTCAATGTGGCCGTGGACTATTTTTGCGTTCCAAAATTTCTAAAAAATCATAGGGGTGAAAATTAATTTCCTGCTTGGTTTACTCCCCGCATCATCCGTATGTTGCTTAAAAAAGAATTTCACAGAAATCTAAAAACTCAGTCGGAATATCACCTTAATGAATATAAAAAATTGAGAGCCAACCTGGAACAGGAAATAAAACGAGAATACAAATCTTACATACAAAACATCGAGAATAATATACAAAGTGATCCACATTCATTTTGGAATATGGTTGATAAGACGCAAACAGTCAAACTCGGATAACTCATAATTCATAAATCGTGACACAATGTTAATCAGAGATACAAATGAAATTTCTGATGGCTTTGCTGAATATTTCAAATCAGTTTACGAACAGAACCCACCAACATATGACTTGAACCACATAAAAGGAACAATGCTCAACCAGTTTACTGCTGTTCCTCATTTGAATTTCAACAAAATTACAGTGGACGATATTTTGAAAGCCTTCATAAAATTGGAACCAAAATTCTCGGCAGGACCGGATGAGATCCCAGTGTATATCTTCAAAGCTTGCCGTGACTACTTGACATACCCCCTGCTAGTTATTTTCCAAAAATCCCTTGATTCTAACATATTTCCTAATTCATTCAAATCTGCAAAAGTAATACCAATCCTCAAAAAAGGTCCAAAAAATGAATTCAATAATTTCAGACCCATTGCAATCTTGAACTGCATTGCAAAAATATTTGAGATTATTTTGTACGAAAAACTGTATTCACATGTGCGAAACATAATATGTGTGCAACAACACGGATTTTGTACGAAAAAATCTATTGAGACTAATTTATTATATTTTACAAATTATGTTCAAGATGGTATAGAGAGAAAGGGACAGGTCGATGTGGTATATACTGACTTTGCCAAAGCATTTGACAAAGTTGACCATGACATATTGCTGAAAAAAATAGTCTCCTTTGAAGTGAGCGATACATTATTAGAATTGTTTTCAACATATTTGCGGGATAGATGGCAATATGTTAGCTTGTTAGTCTAAATCCTATTTGGCTAAGTCAGGAATAATACAAGGGTCAAATTTGGGACCTCTCCTATTTTTATTATTCGTCAATGACTTGCCTTCCAAAGTAGCATCGCAGTGCTTACTATTTGCAGATGACTACAAAATTTCCTTGAAAATGGAGGATTTAAATGATTACTTTCAACTGCAGAATGATATTGATGAAATTTATGATTGGTCCATTGATAATAAACTGTACTCCAACATTGATAAATGTGTTATCATGACTTACAGTCGACAAAAAATGCAAATCTCCATATCTACACTATGGGAAATGTAACTCTGAATAGAGTGAGTGAAGTGGTGGATCTGGGCATTGTATTCTCTCCCAATCTTGATTTTCAGTCACACATACAAAATGCTCTTTCCGAGCATACAAATCAGTTGGTTTTATAAAGCGTTCGACACTTGAATTTGGTTCTGTTCAATGTATAATATATCTTTACAACACTCTGGTTAGAAGCAAATTGGAATTTGGATGTTTGATATGGAATAATTTTCTGAACAAAGGAAATGCTAATCAATTAGAGACCCTCCAAAATAAATTCCTGAAGTATCTCTTCTATAAAAAATACAACACATCTCCTGGTTTTGTTTCTTATCAACCCTTGAGGCTTGATTTGAATATTACAAAATTAGAGCACAGGAGAATCCACCGTGGCCTGCTTTTTCTCTATAAACTGATGAATAACCTCTCCAGAACTCCTGCTGTGGCATTTGAAATCGCTACAATAAGTTTTAGTTTATTATCTTTATGATTAGTTTATTTTTATCTAGTGCATATAAATATTCACATAAAAAAGGTACATACCTACAGAGAACACTCAGTCATTTGATAGTCCTTGATAAATCAAATCATCTATATTATAAAACACACAGCTGATTTCATTCAAAGATATTGAGTATTCAGATTATTTTTCCTGAGGCTCAGCATACCTGTAGGTAGTGATGATTTTAGCTTCGGCTTCGTTCTCTGATCCAATGAACAGCTCCTGAAAATTGGGAAAAAATTATTAGAGACTTACTCTGTTTTGAGGTAGAACAGTTAACTCACCTGTGGTGTTCCACGGGGTGTTGGCGCCATTGAGGATTCTAGAGGTTCTTACAATTTCAGATGAAGTCGATCGAATTATTTGTTTTCTTTGATATTCCAGGATTCCTTTGTTGATTAGGTATGTCCTATTCTTGTTCTAGAGTGCATGGTGCTCCGGTCGTTGTCAACATCAATAGTCTTCGTGACTCGCCGAAAAAGAAAAAGGAGAAGAAGAAGAATCAGTCATCTACCTTTAATTGTCTATTCACATTATGGTCTTGCAAAAGCGAAAAAGAAGAATGAGAGAATGTCTTTGGTTCCTGTTTTGAATGAGTTTATTTGACCTACTGGTTCCCAGCCTTATCTCGACCAATAGGATGCGAGGAAATATTTTTCTCTCGGATTTTTGTTGTTTCGTGAGAGGTCGGTATTGAGGGTGGGGGGATAGTGGACTTGGAGAGACTTGAAGGTTCTTGAAGCTCTCTTTTTGGGCAGCCATGATGGAAGACGCGAGCCATTAAGTGTGGTGGTGATATTTTTGATCACTCGATGCACATCAGGTGAAATATCAAACAAAAATTATTTTGTTCAACGTTCTCGACGCTAGTCGTAATCACCATCACCAATTTGGATGGGTTTTCGCCGTGTTGGAGTAATCTGGAGTCATGCCCACGCCGCGTGCCCCAGCCGAGATGCTGTTTGGCGCTTTTCCAACCCTTCTCAGAAGGTGAGTGATGCTTTCAACAACTGGTTTTGATGCAGGAGCATTATTGTACCACGTTTCTTCCACGAACGTAGAACTGTAGAACATATTTTTTATACAATCGGGTGCTGGGAGATGCTAGGAAGCATTAGGTCGGTCTGACCTGCCACTGATCTCCTGAGCTGCGTTTCGTTGGCACGCCGGGAGGAATACCCAGGACGAGGGGCTGTGGAACCCAGCACACTGGATCAGAGGGGGTCCCTTTCGTCCTTTTCTTTACGCTGCAGCTAATCCTCTGAGCTGCATGCTGTCGTCACGCCGGGAAGAATATCCAGGAGGAAAGACTGCAGAATCCAGCCCAGTGGATTAGTGGAAGCACCTTCTACTTCGACGCTGGACTTCTGGATTGACTGCTGTTAGCACGCCAGGAGGAATACCTAGGAGCAAGGGCTGCAGCACTAGGCCTAGTAGTTCAGCATAGATCTCCACCCATCGCAGTCACCTATGCTGCCAACATCTTTACACCAAGCGGACCGTGATAGGGTTGATATGGACCTCTGGAGAGGACCATCCCCCTGATTTCAACCAGGTTTTTGTTAGGGCCATTCAAAATCTCAAAAATTGACTTGATTCACCATATTCACGTGTAAAACACCCTGTGAAGCTTCACCATGGTACCATGAGACAGCGGTCTCAGTTTTACATTTTTTTGATGATTCTTTCAGCTTAACATTTAGTAGAATAATGACAATTCCCCCACGTATTTGATCATTTAGATATTTGAAAGTTATCAATATTTATCTGATATATACCTAGTTTGAAGTATAGGACGTCCTCTACAGTGGTCTGAATGTGCCTTGTCTGGCTTTGGTGTAATATCTGTCTATCTCAAAATTTTCAGGAAACATATTTTGAAAGTATTTGTTGCTTACCATCAGCTATAAATATTTATTTGGTTTTCTCAATTATCCAAATCAACTACTAGTCTACTATTAAATTGAGTGGCGTCCAAAACTCGAATATCAACCTTGAATCCATATCAACTGTTCTCTGGCAAACAGCAGTCGTTCGCAAGTGTGACTTATTCTTTTTTATTCTAGCTGAATGAAGTTAATCCTAATCGGGAAAATAGGTTACACTGCATCAAATAAACTTGTATGTAATACTCTTCGACTCATTATGCCAATTATACAATCGATACTATCTCGAATATAATCTAGATATATTCAGATCAAGTCTCAAATCATACAGAATAGCCGTTCTTCGAATAAAAAGTGAACACTAAAGTCGATTTAATTTTTTCAATTTTTTTATCATTTTTTTCTCAATGTTATGTTGTATTTTGAGCGTATCAACTATAGTTACAGAAACATGTAATTAGGGCAACCTGTATGTTTTTGATAAATAAATAAATAAATGATAGCATATGTTGTGTCATCCATAATATTTGCACACAACGCAGGGATGGAATAAGTAATATTATAACAGTTCCACCAATTCTAGAAGAGAACAGAGAAAATATTCGACATGGACCAAGACAAAATATAGAAACTGACAAAAGGAATGTAATCATGAATGCTTTATTGCGACTATGAAAGAAATGTATTGATTCATGCATACAAAATTTTGTTGTAAACCACTGTCCAATATATATATTATTGTGACATACTATGAGGTTTTTACTCTATTATGATTAGTATATATCATCATATAGCTTATTTCCCTACATCACATTTATAAGGAAATGACAGCTCATGAATGTGTATATAGGGTGATTGATTACAGATTTCACTTTCAACAGCTAATATTTCAACGATATTCAAACTATGGAAATATCTCAAATGGCACCTTGTTTTTTGAATCTCTGATTTTTTCATTATATTCCCTTATTCTTGAGAGCTGTTGAATTAGTGATATGCATAGTCAATCACCCTGTATATTGGGTTAACTATAATGTTCCTATGAAACTACATTGTGGACATCCTATGGATGTACAGTGAAGAAATCCATTAGATGTACAGTAATGTCTGTAGAATAACTACATTAAAGGGGTTTGAATGACTGGACTGTAGATTTATTTTGTTTGGTTTTATTTACACTATTTCCAAGGGTTTATGTACAAGTTAAAGTTTGAATCCGGGAAATCTTATTTTTAAAAAGATTCATTTCGGAACAGAACTTAACAAAAATCAAAATTAGGTACCAAGTGAACAGTAAGAATTCTAAAGTCAGACTAACTATAAAATATGGAATATAATTCAAGTGAATACGCAAAGTCAGCATCTTGGCACCGTTCTCATGAGAACTCTAGGAATCCGTAACGGCGGTGGCTTCAGATATCGCTGAATAAAGGTGGAATCAAATTGTAACTACTTCATCCCCTGAAGAAGTTTTGTGAGGGACGAACAGAACTGAAGACTGCGGTGCTGGCTTCTGCGATGTCTTCTTTGGGCAGGTGAGGAATCGGCGCCACTTGTAACAAATGGCTGCTAGGATGGCTGCGACGACGATGTATACCGGGGCTGTCCAAAAGTGACTGTGGTCGGCGGCTTCTCTGATGACTAAGGGTTGAAGGTGTTCTTGCTCGCTTTGGATTTGGTGGAGTTCATCGAGGGCGACTTTCTCCAGGCGGATCGGGCTCAGATGTTTCATCGGTTCACTGTTGATGGTCTTGATTCTTGGCAGGGTTAGCGGTTCTTCGTGTACCACTTCTTTGGAATTTATGTAGCTGTCTTCGGGGGTGTGAAACTCACAGCCTGGTGGTAACTCGATGAGGAACGTCCCTTGAAGTACTGATATGCCTGATACTTGGCACTGGGTGGCGATTTTCGTCGATTGTGGAAATATACCGACGTAGTGGGCTTCAGTCAGTTGTTCGATCAGAGTAGCATTGATCGATATTGGAACTAGTTGGCATTGGGCGGCTTCGTCTGAGAGCTGAAGAATCTGGGAGATGCAATCTGGACTACGTGTTCGGTATTGAATGGCAATACTTGGGCAAAGGTACCCGGAATCGATTTTTCGGCATGGTCTATCTGTATACTGGTGGAGTTCTGTATTCATTGTCAGATAAGGTTTGGGTGGAATAATGGTGGTTAAGTTACTAGTAGGGATTGAGAATAAGTGGTAATGATTGAATATATCTGGTATTAGGAGTGGAAAGTGTAAAATGAAAACGATCATTGATTTTGAGTAATAGGCGTCGACTGATATGACATCATAGTATTTCAGCAGATCTTCTTCGTTTATATACAGGAGCTGTTTCTCTGAGTGGTGTCTCAACATTATATCGGTTATTGATTTCAATTCATTGGTTCTGATGATACTATTATGAAGGGTATTGATTCTTGCGAATGTAACTGCATTTTCTAGATCGGTGAGTAGTTGGAGTATTAGTTGTAACGAGAGGCTTATCTGGTCCAGGATATTTCTTGTTAGTATGTAATCATTGAATTCGAATACGAATTTATTGAGTTTGGATCGAATCGTATCGATTTCTCTGACAATTACTTCTTGGTTGTGTGTTATTAAGGTAACTGTATTGTTGAAGTTCTCTATAAGTCGAGTTGTTAGTGACATGTGTTGATTCAAACGTTGGATGACGTTCTTCTGATTGCTTTGGAGGGTGGTTATGGCGTTATCATATTTTTCGGCATCTTCATTGTCCAAATTACCAGATATAGCTTTGATAATGCTGCCAAAGGCATTGATTAGGCCTCTCTTACTTCGGTGAGACGGGTAGATTGTCTGAAATTTTCGATGTACTGCGTCTAATTGGTATCGTAATCCTTGGTCGAAATTTTGAAGACTGTCGAAATATGGGTGGCTTAGTCCATCAGCGATAGCGACTGTGACCTTCTCGTACTGGTCTGTTAGGGCGTCTATTTCTATGGCGATTGGTGTGAGGTTGTAGTAGTGTATGAAATCATGTGAACTAATTTGTATTTTGGCTTGGCCCAGCTTGAGGGAAAGGATCCCTGGGTTGTCTTTGAGATCCTGGATCCTGATTTCCTGTCCCAGCACGGGATTCCATCTGCAACGAGGATTCACGGTCAATTCTTCGTTCGGACTTGTGTTTTATATTTTTCTTATGTATAGTTGTATTGGGTAACTTAACAGTGACTGGGTTATTTGATGTCACGATCTTTCGAGTGAATCTGGGTAATAATTTGTTCCGTTTTTCTGTGGTTTTAGTATAGATATTAGTGTTCGTTTTGTAGGTTATTGGCACTTGTCTTTTCTCATTGCGTTTTTCAATTGTTCTTTCTTTGATCTCGATTGCTTTCTGATTGAGTTCCTTGTAGATTGCCTTGGCCTTTTCTCTGTGTTGTTGAGCATAATTATTGAGCAATGTTTTTTCAATATCAATATCGAATGGGTCCAATGGGTCCAAATGTCCATTCAAAATATCAATTGGCTTCTGTTTGGTAACAGAGTGTATAGAGTTGTTATACCCTAGTATAGCATATGGCATATGTTCTTTTACATTGAAGTTTGAATTTTGGCCTTTTATAACTCGAAGATGTTCTATTAAGGTTGAGTGAAATCTTTCTATCATACCATTGGATTGAGGATTCTCTGGTGTGGTATAATGAATTGAAATTTTATGAGTATCTATGAAATCTCTCATTAGTCCATTTTTAAACTCTGTTCCATTGTCCGAAATTATTAATTTTGATAGTCCGTGGTGTGTTATGAAAATAAGAAGTGCGTTTATTATATTTATCGCATTTGAACCATCTATAGGGTAAGCTTGAGCATATTTGGAGAATGCGTCAATTAAAGTGAGAAATTTTTGCCCGTTTGCCTGAAATGTGTCTATATGAACAACTTCCATTGGTTTTGTAGGTGTTGGTGTGATCATGACTTTAGGTTTAGCTGGTTTTCTGTCATATTTATTTGCTTGACAGATTTCACAAAAATCGATGTATTCTTGAATGTCATTTTTTATTGATGGCCAATAATATCTTCGTCTTAGCTGGATTTCTGTCTCATTAATACCCCTATGGTTGGTTTCTCCCTCATGATAGTTTTTTATGATTTCTCGCTGATTCTCCGCGTTCGCAACATCTTCTAATATCTCACTACATTTGACTAAGTCATATGCAGTGTTTTTGAATGTCCTTTGGAGTATATCACATGTGGCTTGGTAGTTTTCATCTTGGTTGAAATATAAGGCATATTTAATTTTTGGTGGAATATAGTCTTTGAAAAATTTTATGATGTTGTTTTCCATATCGTGCAGTCCTATTTGGGCGTGGATTCTCTTTTTATTTGGAAATATTTGTTCTGTTATTGGTCCGATAGGGTTGAAATTGACGAAATTTAGCTTAACCTGGTTATTGTAGTAATTCAGTGGTTTTTCAGATATTGGAATATTTAGAGCTGGACTTTCGTGATTCGAATGAACAGTTATATCGCTTCTTGACTCGTCTGGGATTTCGTCGGCCGTCTCAGTTTCAGATGTTTCGTTATTACCTTGTCGTAAGTCGGGTCGCTCGTCAGCTGTTTCTGTTGACGAAGTATCGTTGCTTTTCCTGCGATCGGGTAGGTCAGTTTCCTCGTGGGATGTCGCATTATGGTTTTCAACAGCTGATTGTTGAGGAAGGTCGGGGTGATCATCTAGTTGTTCGTTATCAATGTCGGTCTGTCTGTCTGATGCATTATTGTACATAGATGCATTGTCCGCATTGTTCGAGGCTGAAAGTGTTTCGTTGATTTTATTCACGTATTCCTCTAATTCTCGCAATTCTTTGGTTTGGATTTCGATTCGCGATAGTGCATCAGCATTTGTGTTAGCTTTTCCTTTCTTGTAGATTACCTCGTAGTCAAACTCTTCCAATTTGAGCCTCCATCTTACTAATTTTGAATTGGCATCTTTTAGCGAGAATAGCCATTGAAGTGGGCGGTGATCTGATAAAATTTTAAATTTTCTGCCAAATAGGTATGGTCTAAAGTATTTCGTTGCCCATACGATTGCTAACATCTCCTTCTCTATCGTAGACTAATTTTGTTCAGTATTGCTTAGCGTTCTTGAAGCATAGGCTACTGGTTTGTCTTTGCCTACCGGTCCTTGAGACAATATAGCTCCAATAGCGTAATTACTTGCGTCTGTCGTAAGGTTAAATGGCTTAGATAGGTCAGGGTACTGTAGCAATGGTTCATTTGTCAAGAGGTTTTTACAAGTTTCGAAGCACTGAATGAATTGCGGCGTATGTTCTATTTTCGCATCCTTTTTCAGACATGCTGTCAGTGGCTTTGTAATTTTTGCAAGGTCTTTAATGAATTTTCGGTAGTAACCGAGAAGTCCCAAAAATCCTTCAATTTCCTTTGGTGTCTTAGGTATGGGGTATCTTAGGATTGCTCTTATTTTATCAGGGTTTGGTTTTATTCCTTCGGGTGTGATGACATGTCCGAGAAACGCAACTTCCTTCTGTAGGAATTCAGACTTGTCAAGTTGAATCTTTAAGTTTGTTTCTCGCAGCCTTTGGAATACTTTGGTGAGGTTAACCATATGTTCTTGTAGGGATGTTGAGTAGATAATTATGTCGTCCATGTAGACGAGACATATATGACCTTGAAGTCCTTTTAAAACGTTGTCCATTACCCTGCTAAATGTTGCGGGGGCGTTCTTGAGCCCGAAAGGCATTCGCACATACTCATAATGGCCATGTTCTACGTTAAATGCAGTTTTCTGAATGTCTTTCTTCGCCATCTCGATTTGATGGAATCCACTGGCAAGGTCGAGTGTCGTAAAGTACTGACACCGTCCAAGCTTATCGAGAATGTCAGAGATATTCGGTAGTGGATACCTATCGTCAATGGTTTTCTCATTGACTTTTCTATAGTCCACTACTATTCTCCATTTGATTTTTCCAGAGGCGTCCGGTTTTTTAGGGACAACCCATATTGGCGAAGACCAGGGCGAATTACTGGGTCGTATGATTTGTTGTTCTAGCATGAAAGAAATTTGGTTTTGGACTCCTTCTTTATGAACATGTGGGTACCTATATGACTTTGTATACACGGGTATCTCGTCTTTGGTCTTAATATGGTGTTTTACCTGATTGGTAAATGTCAGTGGCGTATCAGGCCTGTGAAAGATGTCCAAGTATTTTTTACATAAAGTAGTAATTTGTTTCTTTTCGTCTGAATTCAAATGGTCGATCCTAATCAATCTTTCAATGTCTATTTCTTGTGGTGCTAATGGGCTAACGTCTGCTGTGTATAAGTGGTAGTCATCCAGATGTATCTCAGTGGTATTGATTGGTTCTGATAGGGTGAGTTGTAATTTTTCATCGCTGCTGTTGATAAGTTCAGCCCAGGCCATTTGATTGCATGCTTGGCTTAGTGTCTCTCGCAATAAGGCTCCTTGAATTACCTGTTGTGGTAATATAATGGGTCCTTCGTTTTCTTTAACAGGGAGTCTAACTCGAGTAACGGAACGGGGGTCTAGTTGTATAGAGAAAAATTGCTTTTGATCTGTTTCGTAGTACTGAATAGGAATGTTGCGTGATTAATTTTGAGTTCGGAAAATCTAAGTGGGCTTGCAATAATTTAAGGTTATCTAATCCAATCAAGCCATCGAAAGTTTTATGGAATTTAAAGAGATAAAATTTCATCTTCGAATCATTCTTGAATTCTGAGAAACTTGGAATTTCGGCACTATGGTCCTGAGAATAATTTTGAAATATTGAAGTTACAACAAAAGGTTCATGTTTAATGCAAGTTTTATATTTTTTGAATGCAATGTCAGGGTTCAAAAAAGATTTTGTCGCTCCGGTATCTATAAGTAGTTTTAATGGTGGATCGGCAATACTTATATATGGCAATTCTTTTTTGTCTGCGAAACTATGAAGTTCTACTATATCTCGTGATTTTGGGTGTTGTCCGACTGAAAATTTACATTCTGGTCGTCAGATGAAAATTCCAGGTTTTCTTCGTAGGTATAATCTTCTTGCGTTTCGGTATAGTCTTCATGATTGTACGGATATGAGGAGTCTTCATACAATGGTTGCTCAGAATCTTGGTGTTCCAAGTTGTACACTTCTTCAGAGACATTTAGAAGTGGGTAATTTTGGTAATTGTTTTGGAAGGGTCTTCGATATTGATTTGATGGTCCTGCTGTATTTCGGGTACTTATGCTCATTTGAGTCGGCCTATTCTGGGTCTGTGATGTATTTCTCGAAACTATACTCATTGGTGTAGTTCTAGGTTGGAAATTTCCAGAATTATTTCTTGGGGCCCAGACATTTTGTGGTTTTCCGAAAACTTGTTGATTTGTGAAGAATTTTTGACGTGGTTGATTATTAGTTCTCTGAGGGAGGTTAATTGGTCCTTGCGGAAATACAGGTCTTGATTGCGTCATGGGTTGGTGGTGCCAATTTGAATTTTGTACTTGTGGTCTGAAATTTCTTTGTTGTACCGGCATATGTTTCCTATCTGGTGCGGAATTAGTGGATCCGTTATTTCTTTGCAAATAGCGTATATTATTTTCTTCTTGTATGTACTGCATTGCGATTGCCAAATTATTCGGCCTCATGGCTCTGATTGTTGAGCCTAACGGTTCTCTGAGACCTGCTAAGAACGTAGTGAGAGTTTGTTGTTGAAAAAATGCCTTTTTGCTCTGCTTTACGACAGCATTATCATTATGAATATCTAAGTAATTTGAAATGGTGTTCAAGAGTCCCATGCATCGCTCGTAAAACTGAAGAGGTGATTCGTTCTGCTGTCTCATGTTGACCAAATCTCTTGTCAATGAATTTTCGTCTCGTTGATCTCCAAAATTTTGAATTAATGTGTTTTTGATTGAAGGCCAATCGTCACAACCGTATATTGATACAACTTCCTTCGCTCTGCCTGTCAATTTGTTAATTATTCCTTGCAGAAGTAGAACATTTTGTAGAGAAGGCGGGTTAGTTTGATCATAATAATGATTTAATAGCGTAGACGCCACTCTGATGAAATCGTAGAGTGCGTTTGGGCTTCCATCGTATTCTGGTAGAATGCACAAGTTCTTAACGTCGAATGGTGATGGTGGAGCCATGATATTATTTTCGGAAATTGTTAATATTTCACGAAATAAGTTACTCAAATCTAAATTTACACTGGTACTATGGGGATTGGATAAAGGGGAGTCCGACATGAAAAGGTACTCACAGTAAGATAGTGATGATGATCAAAACCATTCCTTCTTCTGCTGTGATGTCCTTCCGGTGGTGATCCTTGGTGGTTAGCGACGATGCTTCCTTCCAGGGACGAGGTTCTCGAGATCGCGAACAAACGTTTAAAAACGACGAGGATCTATTCAAAAAGACTCTTTCGCGATCCTACCGACTGCGCCAGTTAAAGTTTGAATCCGGGAAATCTTATTTTTAAAAAGATTTATTTCGGAACAGAACTTAACAAAAATCAAAATTAGGTACCAAGTGAACAGTAAGAATTCTAAAGTCAGACTAACTATAAAATATGGAATATAATTCAAGTGAATACGCAAAGTCAGCATCTCGGCACCGTTCTCATGAGAACTCTAGGAATCCGTAACGGCGGTGGCTTCAGATATCGCTGAATAAAGGTGGAATCAAATTGTAACTTACACGAGCCGAGAACATATCGCGATGCACTTCTTATTGTCTATTTACAGGAAAACTGGTATACAGAAACAAGCGAATTGCTCTGTGATGTGAATCGTAGAACGATTCACAAATTTTATGTGATGCAAGTCGAAAAACACGCACAAAAAAACTCTTACTATTTGCAGTGATAAAATTTATATACTATCAAACATAATTCGTGTCTGATCTAAACCAGAAACATCTTAGACACCGTGTGTGGACACACTGACTGCTTTACCGCGCGCAGGCGGACAACTGACAGCTAGCAGTGTTACCAAATGCAAAATATTATACAATTCAAAACTGTTGGATATTGTTTCCAACATGCTGGGGGCCTTAACTCACAGCAAATATAATAAATGAATCATTTCATGAAATGCATATCAATTACAAAAGTCGTATTTATGACTACGAAAGTCGTTTTTATGACTACGAAAGTCATTATTATGACTACGCAAGTCATTTTTTATGACTACGAAAGTCGTTTTTATGATTACGAAAGTCATTATTATGACTATGAAAGTCATTTTTTATGACTACGAAAGTCTTATAAATCTGAAATGTTGTAATACATTGTGACTAATGAAGTCTGGTGACCACGAAGGTCTGATGAATTTTTAAAGTTTATAATGAATTATTGATCATTAAAATCATTGCACGGTAAGACGGCAATTTTTGTGACTGATCGTAAGTAAGTTCCATTTTGAGTCCTTACGACCTGAACCACTCTCACTTTGGCATCCTTTCCAGGGATAAACCTTTTCAATCCTAGCTATCGGCCATTTTAATGAAGGAGTATTATCTTCTTTCAATAGTATCAACATGCCCTCTTTTAAATTTGGACACTCATGCTTCTATTTGGGTCTACTTTGCAATTGCGCTAAATAGTCTTTGTGCCACCTTTGCTAAAAATGCTGTTGAACTTGTGAGCACTGTTTCCGAAATTTAATACGGTTTTCAGATATTTTTGTAAGATCAGGTTCAGGAAAACTTGTTATAGGAGCACCTATCAAGAAATTACCTGTAGTCAAAAATCAAAAAACTGAAATCCGTGGGATCTTTTGACATTTGAGTTATAGGGCGGGAATTCAAGATCCCTTCAACTTGAACAATGATCGTGTTGAATTCTTCATAAGTGAATTGACGGATTCCCATAACTCTTTTAATGTGGTACTTGGCAGTCTTCACGCCTGCCTCCCATAAGCCACCAAATACTGGGGAGTAACTAGGAATAAAATTGAATTTAATTTCTTCGTCTAATGAGAAATTAACAACCTCATTGCGATTTTCAAGTAAAGTCGTTGAGTTGATTGTTGGCACCTTTTAAATGTGGAACCATTATCTCAATAAACCTGTGAAGGTTTTCCTCTTTTGAAAATAAACCTTTTGAAGGCGGCTAAAAAATTTTAAGTTGTCATATCTGAAAGTAATTCCATATGGATGGCTTTTACTGAAAAACACACAAATAAACTAGATATGCTTTTGTAACAATTGATTTGCGAATTCTGGATTGTTTTGTATGAAAGGGACCACAAAAATCTATGCCCACATTCTGAAATGGTTTGGAAGCACATACTTTGTTTTCGGGTAGTGAGCCCATGAGCTGCTGAAAGCATCGCGCTTTGTGCTTAAAACAAGTAACACACTTGTGGATATTTCTTTCGATTTCCCTAATACCGTTAATTAACCAGTAATTTGAATTCAAACTACTCAACACTTGACGTTGACCTGTATGTAATAGACGTAGATGTTCCCTGTTGATGATCAAATCCGTAACTTGATTGTTTTTTGGCAATATTATGGGATGCTTTTGATTGAAGGAAACTTTTGAAATGTGCAACCTACTACCTCCTACTCGTAAGATTCCATCATTATCTACAAATGGCGATAAGGAACATAAGTTACCTTTTATAGGTCTTTTATTCTCAAGATCCCTCAATTCTGCATGAAAACTATATTTCTGTTCTTGTTTTATGATAAGCTTCAATGTCCTTTCTAATTCATTTTTATGTTTTGAATTGTGGATGAACCTCATCATATAAGCAACAACTCTTTGAAGCCTAGAAATATTTGAAAATTTCTCAGCAAGTGAGAATTTTTCTACTACAAGGTGGGTAACTTTCAGATTCTTTCCCAGTAAACCAAAATATGTGTCTGAAACATTTCTGAAACCGATCATTTTCCATTTGAAACGTTTCAATTTTTGACTCAGACACGTTCCTGAAACATTGCAGAAACCAGAAATGGCCTAGGTATGAAACGTTTCACACGAAAAATGTTTCATGTGAAACGTTTCTGATACATGACGTAACTGCATGTGAATACATCAAAACACATATCTGAAACATTGCTGAAACCAATAATTCTACGTGTCATCTGACACGTTTCTGAAACATGGTAGATACAAAACATATCCTATTCTAATTATAGATATTTTATTCGTGAAATGGATGTGAGAAGGTATAGGCAAGGCAAAAAAAAACGGGTGGTATTTTATGTTTTATTGAAAATCATCAACAAATTATTATTTGTTTCCTTCCCTCTTGAACCGAAGGGCTGCTTGTCTGAGCCACGTGGAAGTATATTTCTCGAAATCGCTATCCGTCAATCTTGAGAATCGTTTTCGGGCCGAATCTACAAATTAAGTTACATTCTATTAATTTATTTAATTTACACTGGTATTGGTAGGCTGGATGGTGACAGATGCGCTGCGACCTAATTAGATCTATTGTGCCCCATCTGGTTCTGCTATATCAAGGTTTTCTCGTTCATAGCAGCCCCTCCAGATTAAATTCCTTCAGGAATTTCAGAATTTTGAGGGGATCTAATAGTGGTATTTCTTCAACAGTTGATAAGCATACAGTAGATTTGATGTGATGCTTAGACTGTGATTATGTGAATGAAATATGTCATAATCTGAGCATCACATCACGTTTATTGACTGATTAACTCTGTTGATTGGCTTTCAAGCAACTGGCATTCAGTATAATAACATAATTATATCAGTTTGAGAACTGCATCAAGAATCTTATCTATATACTTATAAGAGAATTTCAAGAAGAATACATGTTTTCCATACTGACCTAATGTTAACTGAAATCTCACATTGACAAAGTGTCAATATGAAATCTATTATTGTCACTAGTGTCAATTTGATTTGGCATCAAAAATGTCAACAAAAAGTCACCAAATTGATATAAAATTATACTAGGGCTGTACTTTTTTACATATTTCTGATTTAAGTGAACTATTCTGAATTTCATCATTCTAGATTGACATAATTTATATGCAATATGGATTCACCTCTCAAAGTTGATAATATTTGTAAGTGTTTGAGTGGATAGTTTTCCTTTCTGCCATACCATGAACATTTTGTGGCCAATTTATTGGAGAATATCCTTATTAGTCCTCTCTTAATCATTTCATTGGGACAGTCCCCTGCACCAATGTAGAACAGAGTTTCCTGGAATGATATTCATGTACTGCGGATTTTTCAGAAAGCTCATAAAACATACCAACTGCTTTTTTGCATCTTCTGAATTTTTCAGGATCTCATCGAATTTTTCCAATTTTTTGTATTTTGTGAAAGCATCATGGGGAATTGTGTCAAATGCTGTGATGGGCTCAGATGCTTGAGATGGAATAATTTTTTTTCAAATTCATGGTGTGTTCATTCAGTAGCATCCTCAGAGCAACCACATGCTCATTCAGCCTCCTCACATGGACACAACAACAATCTGAAATATTCGAATATTCAGGTAACCAAATTGATAGATCAACTCCTCCAGAAAAAGCACTATTTGAGGATGGCATGAGTAATTTTGACAGGGATGAACAGGATGCATCATTTTTATCGAGATAAAAATAAATGCCTGTTCCTTAATATCAATCAGACTTGATCTAGTAAGCGCTCATCTATTCAATTTGTTAGGTTGTTTGGTATTGTTGAAACAATCATGAAAATAACAATAGTGGATGGAGCTACTGGAGCTAATTAATGATAAGGAACATGTGCAAATGCTCCGGATGAAATCGGGGAAAAGTTAACTTGACATATTCGATTTTCAATAGATTGGAGATCCTTCTGAGAAAAATCGATAGATGGCGTGCCGTTTAGCTTGCAAATACCTATAGTTAAAATGCCGTCTCATGAATTGAAATTCTGATTGAAATTTATAATGACAATTATTCATGGCCTAGAAAATGATAGAATTCATGAAAACACAAACGACTACAAAACCTCCATCTACAGGTGTATTATGAAAGTATGGCCAATCTTGAAATCCATCCACACATTTTGGAGGAAAACAATAATTGAAGAGTAGAAACACCAGTATTATTTACATCATTGTTGATTGATACAAATAGGTGCTAATGGAAAGATCAATTTCATATATTGTCGTTGATTTATCTTGCCTAAAAAACACTCGAACTTTTTTCAATTGGAATAATTTCCTTACTAACTCAATATTTTTCCATCAGTAATAATTTTCTTAGGAATAGAATTTTTTCCAAAAAAAAGCTCGTGTTTTTCCTGTTGAAAAAATGATATTTCACTCACCTGGTTCATTATTATTAACTAAGTTGGGTTTTTCTGTCTCTGCTGTTCTTCTGGGTATTTTAGTTGTTAATGGAGAAGGCATTATGATTTTATCCATTTCCTCAATTTCCTCATTGAAAGATACTGCAAATAATTAAAATCCCTAAATTTTTGTAAATGATATATTCCTTTGAAAAAACGAATTTATTTTTCATTTTCATCAAGACATAGCAAGTGGACTGGCGGTTTCGATCTAGTTAGATCTCTTCAGTACTGCATAATGTGTTGATGAAAATGAAAAATTCGTTGAGTATTTATTCTCTCATTTAAATGGAGAGTGCATATAATGATACTAACGCACCATCTGTGGACAAATCTTAGATTTAAATAGCCCGTAATTTCGATTCCCGAATCTGGGAAAGCTACCAATCAGAAGATTATCATTTTAGAATCAAGAAGATGAACATTTTTATGATTTGATATAAACCTTAATAACAGTTTCTATTGGAGAAATAGCTCTGAAGCACAAAATTTACATAACAAATATTCCACTCACCTGTGCTTGATGTACTTGTAGTTTCAATTCCATTTTCACTTGAATCTTCTTTTTTCAGAGCTTTCATCAACCAAAATACAAGAATTCTGAGTTTTGGATACATCAGTCATTAGTGGAATCTTTGGTAGAGGTGGTAAATTATATGTTTCTTCTTCTGATGAATTTCCAGACACAAAATCTTGATTCTTGGGAATCTTTCGTTTCCTCGATGTTTTGGATTGCTCTGTAGTGTCAGAAGATTCTTCCTCACTACAAGTCTTTTCAAAACATTTCGCTTTTGCATAATCATCTGAAACATGAATAATTTCCTGTTAAATTCAATCATTGAAAAATAATTGGTTATTTTATAGCCACAATGAAAATTTCAACTCAGAAAGTCTATTTTTTCTTCATGAAATGAACTCAGATTGTTATCACTTTTGATCTACTATTTTTGTTGCTTAGCGTATTTTTTCTGCCTCAAGTGAATTGAGACATTTTTTTTTCATTTGAAGAAAAAAGCATTTCAATTAATACCTAATCTCTGGTAGAAGTCAATGGTTTCTCAAAATGGAGCCAAATGTTTGCGAACAAATTGTGGAGACGACTTTGAGTTTTTGTCTACTTGTCATTCCAATTAATATTTAATTCTGAACATACTGAAAAATAATTAATATATCACCTGTTTCTTGAAGAATTTTCACCGAAAATATTTGCCAGTCCTCTTCAGCATCGGAAGCATTCTGTATTTTTTGTCTTATCTTCTTTGTTGGCCAAAAACATTCAAGTGTATTATACTCATCTGTTTGGCATTTTAACCATTTTGATGATATTGTAGACACTGATGAGTATTTCAAAAACTGGACAACGACCCACTTTCAAAACAGAAAAAATTACATGAACTTTTTATATCTGATAACATTATTTATTATTTATGATGATGGCAAAATATTTGTCGTCCCACATGCCAAATTCAAGGTCAAAAATATCCATTTACTGAAAATACTATACTATATACTGAACTCAACTACTGGTAGGATACTCAGTAGGAGGTAGGATAAAACTGAAAATATTTTTTCTGTAAAATAAGAACATTATTATAATTCGTCCATCCAATGTCATAAATGTGAATGTGCAAATTCTTGCCAAAGCAAAATAATGGATGTGGTCTTTTTTAAAATAGGAATTTACAACTCAAACAATAACCAAAACTAATTATATGGTAGCATTCTGAACAAAAGGGGTTATTTTTAGTGTTCATCCAAACATCTCAATCAAAGTTTTCTCAAAATTGCAAATTTTCACATTTATGATTTTAGTATTGGAGGGATGATTATTTTAGTGTGAATTGAAATATTATGAATGTGAAATTTATGTGGTTTCTTTGTGCAGAAGGGGGATAACAACAAATAAAGAAGGACTAATAGGATATCTAAGACATTTCTGTTTGATTCTATTGACTGGTAATATGGTATTATCATTAGCAAGATTTTTCACCACATAAATATTGAAAAACTCTACAGAAGAACAAGGCTCGTTATAAAATTCCTCAGTGATCAAAAATAATTTTCCTTGTACAAAAATATCTCTGGTTAGCTATTTTCACAGATGCCATTTATTAATAATATTGAATTGTCATCTAAAATAACACAGCTATCTCGGTTATTCAGTACAGTCGTCCAATGATAGATTACGCCCATCTGATATTCTTAAACTGCAAAGCAGGCATCAGGAAAAATCTGCAAGTAGCCGAAACATCTGCAATCAGAAAAATAACAAAAATTCGCCACCCCAACAACCCACTACACAATCCACCTAACCCACTGCTCTACGAAATGACTGGCATAAAACCTATTGAGACACGCCTACACGAACTAGCCCACCCAGTCAGCACAAGTACGTCCTATGGACGTTTTTAAAACGTCCACTCTGGACGTTCAAGACGTCCCGAGGACGTCCATTTCAGGACGACGGACGTCTTATGGACGTTTTGGGGACGTCCATTGTTACTAATCAGGACATACGAACATACTAGAAAACATTTTAATGGCATATATGTACAAGTTCATTATACTTTTCTAATTATACATTGTACTCAAAATTTTTTTGATCTGCAATTTTCGCGCTCTCTAGCTCGTTTGATCCAGGACTGCAAGGAATTCTCGGTTTCTTTTCGACTCTGCGCTTTGTTGGCTTTTTCTGCTGCATCTATAAATAATTTCATGAATATTTTTTGTGTTGTATACATCTTCTGTGCTGTTTGTGTAAAATTTATATTATTATTGAATTCTTATCTCTTGAAAGTATATTAAATAAATAATATGAACAAAGTGTCATGGATATTGAATTCCTTTCACATCAAAATTGAAAAAAAAAGTGCATTCTGCATACCGGGTGTCCCAATTTTGCATGTTCTAATGAAATTCCACATTGATTTTGAAGAATTGGGATCTGATGGTTATACTTACGCCCATGAACCTTTTGAATTTGAATAACAATCTAATCAATTCACCTCCAGTATTTACAATTGACTTGAATTTAATAATAATAATAAATCATGATTGAAATAATATCAATAACAACAAGGTACGATTCATGATCTATTTTGAGGTATCATTGCAGATAATTTATGGGAGACTGAAACCTTTGGCACGATAATACACTACACTGTTTTACCACTAACCAAACCGATTTTTCAAATGCCTCAACAGAGTTTTGATTTTCTCCTGAAGATGCTAACATAGTTAGCAAAACACAAGTTGAGGCGTTTAAAAAATCGGTTTGGTTAGTGGTAAAACAGTGTAGTGTATTGCAAATATTTCCACAACCCTCAGCAATTATATACCTACCATTTATTACAATTTAAAATGATGATTTCTCTTTATAATTTCAAATTTTACTCCATTGGAGAGGAATTTTCATGTAGAATTGAGTAATTATGGAACTATTATTTAACCGGAAGTGACGTCAGATTATTATCAAGTTGAATTGATCATCCATGGGTGTATACTAAATCTATATACTTGGTGAATGCACATGAAAACTCACTCACCCAGGACAAGTCTGGGCATATTCAATTTATTGAAGGGCTTTTTGCCTTTTCGACCCATCCAACTGAATTTGCTTCCCTCTTCATTTCTGATCAAGGATGTCATCACACGTTTTACGAAATTGTAATTGGTGGATCCCCCCAGTTTTGCCAATTCATTCACCTTAATAAAGATATAATGTTGGGAAAAATGATGAACCAAAAATGAAAAAACTTACAGCTGCATCAAAATTTTTTCCTTCCTTCAATACAGTCTCGAATTTTTCCAAGTCCTCTTCACTGTTCAGAGGAAAATCCAAATTGAAATCTTTATATATGGACACTCCTTGGGATTTTTGATAGTCATGTATCTCTCCCATGGCATTCATTTTTGACAAAAGATCTGTTGTGATACTGCGTATCAGATGATTTTGTTCTATAATTACTTCCAATTTGGACTCTGAAAAACAAACATCTTGATATGTTTGAAGTATTTGCATTTATTCATCCTCTCAAAACCAAAATGGAGTGAGAAACTTAATTATCAATAGAAGTGCATGGAAGCATACATCAGTGTCAGTGTTGTCAGTGATTTGAAACAGCCAACATCATTACCTACTTTTTTTTCAATATTTATAGTTATGCAATGATACATACTCTCAATAGAATTTTCATATGATCATTTGACTGGGAATTGAAAAAAATGCCATAGTAGTGAAAGGTTGTGTCAATGAATCATTCTGATTAGCTCAAAATTATTGGTCAACCAAACATTGAATCCATCTGTGTATAATTACAATGAAATGTATTTCAAGAAAGCAATAATGTTTATTACTCAATATTTTGCCCCAGATTGAGAGAAATGCCTTTGAAATCAGAGCTCAAAATGAATGAAATACTAACCATTGTCCTTGCATCCCTGACAACAAAATTTGGAAATAGTTTGTGTTGTGCCATTTTCTTGAAGATCAACATATGGATGGAAAATACTTTCTTCTGAAAGAGGACAGGAAAATTTTTTTTCCTGAATTGGTGAGATGAAAACCGGGACTTCATTTTCCTGGTCTTCTAAAACAATCATCTTAATTTATGTATGATTTACCTAGATGGAATATGAAAAAGTCTTTCTGAAGACATTTTGAGTAAGGTTGAAGAATGCAAAATGAATATTCCAATACTTTTATAGAGTTATATTTTGTAGTTTATGATTGTGAGAATTGATTAAAATTATGTTTCACTCCCAACACAATGATAGTTCAAAAAAATCATCTTAGACTCAATAGTTTGGAAATCTGATAAAACAGAAATGATATTTGCTCACCATTACCAGACACATCCGCCTTTTTGAATGTATCTGCAATATAAAAAACACAATGAAGTCTCATAAAATTCCTCTTAGAATCAATAGTTGTGAAATCTGATTAAAACCACAAATAGGAATGATATTTGCTTACCATTACCAGACCCATCCACTTTTATCACTGTACCAGCAGAATAACATTGTTTAAATTTTGGAGGAGAAGGAAGAAGTGATTCTTCAGAACTGCCACTAGAGGATAGGACCTTCTGGATCCTCTTCCTTTTATAATTGCCTTCCCTTTCAGATGCCAGGTCACTGGTTTCTTCATCTGTTTTGGCTTTATTGCGTGCTCTCATATAATCATCTGAAATTGAATCATGTTAAAGTACAATATAGAAGAGTTTACTTCACTGTGATGTATTTATACAAAACATATATATAAATATTTGGTGCAAGACTGTAGTAGTCTTCCATCTCTGAAGTTACAAATCTCAAGTACTCAGACAGACAAAACATTCCCAGTGGAAACATATACATACTTTAAGCTTTAAGTTAAATTCTAGTTAGGTTGTTTGGACCAGTACCACATTTAGAAATAACGTATTTTCCTGTGGTTGATAAAATGATACCCAAAAACTAAAATTGGGTGATTCTTAGATGAAAAGTTCATATAGAATATGATTTGAAAATGCATAGTTTTCAAAAGATACACACTACAAACAATACTGCTAACTACACTGCCAACTTTTAACAAAAATGAGCAAAGGATTCCTACAATATTAACAAAAAAATATTTTTCAAATAAAGTCTGATATCCTTGCAATCCATGCATGCATATCCAGACCAACATTCATGTGAACTTTCTGTAGCAGAATCACCCAAAAAAGCACCCCTTGAAGTTTTGAAAAATATTTGAATAACACCCTGTATATACCGGGTGTGACACGATCGTACACCCCTTCATTTCCTGCACCTTTTTTTGAGTCCAATGATACCCCCTCACCCAATGTCAGTGTCAATTTTGATTACCACTATCATTCAAAATACTTGGAACGGTGCATAGCAACAAACTTTTTCTGCCTAGACAGAGAAAGTACACCTTTGCTGCCTGTTAAGTGTCATATTTTATGCAGATTGGAGAAAAAATTAATTCGAACAATGCTTCTGTAGAAAGGATCTCAACTCACCAAATGTTGCATTTTTGAACACTTTTACTTTATGAGTTGGCCAGCAGGTATTTAGGGGTTCAATTTTTCTGATTGCCATCATTAATTTAGGTGGAGCCAAGGATGGCCAGTGGCAAAGGTCCCCCTGTATCCATACTGTTGGAACTGCCTCCACCGTATCATCTTGGAACTGAACAACAGTCCATGTTCCATCCATCTTCAGTCATTTTTCTATGGAAAAAAATAAGAAACAAGATAACTATCTTATTTTATACAGCATGAAATAAAAGGTCTAACAAAATATCCATCAGGGATAAAATTGAGAATTTATGTATTCTTCAGTTAAAAAAAAAAAGAAATAAATAACATAAATAAAACTGCCTGAATTCACCTGAAAACTTCCTGCAGTGAAAATTGGAGATTCATAATGGTTACATCACTACTCTCTCCTGAGAACCACTGGGTGTGGGCTGTTTTTTAGGTGTAAAATCAGACCAAGAAATGAGTTTGAATGATTCAAATAAAATTTATAGAAATATGATGAAATAAATTATATTTTCTCCAAATGACATTGAAAGTAATTTTTTTATAACACTTAACAGGTAGAACAGGAGTACTTTCCCTGCCTAGGCAGAGAAAGAAATGCCTACACAGAAAAGTTTGTTCCTATGCAACGTTTCAAGTAATAATTTGATTCAAATTGGTAATCAACATTGACAATGACATTGGGTGAACACAAAATTATGGATTATTCGAACTCTGCATGAAACTGGAATGAATTTGGAGAAATAATTATGTTTCACATTGACATGGCAGAAATGAAGATTCAATGCATTGGCTATGAAACCAGCCTAGGCAGAGAGAATACACCTTTTCTCCCTGATTAGTGGCTTTTTAATGCCACTTTCAATGTCAGATATTGAAAAAAATATTTTTTTTAATTCATATAAAATTTGGAAGTTCAATCCATTGTATGAATCAATGGAAAAATAATGAAATTGTTTTCATATTCAAGTTTTACACATTTATGATGAATATCACTAACATTAAATATTTCCATTTGTCCAAAATCTGATTTAGCAATAAATATTCCCAACTCTGATGATTTACAAGGTTGGTCATAAAAATCTCCAAGTGTTGAAAATTTATTACCAATTATTTTATATTGATTTTGATCTAGTACTATATTCTTCATTTCAATGAAATCTCCATTTTTGAGTGAACAACAGTTATCTGGGCCAACAGTTTGCAAAACAAAATTTTCAAAGTTCATCTTTTTATACTGATTAATGAAATTAAAATTCAATGTGGGCCCTTCTGTATGATTGGATGAGAAAACTGGATAGTCTTTTTGAATAAGTATTGGATTTCTATGAGCTAACTGATTTTTCTCACTCATTCATTTTATTATTTGAGATAGAGGTTTATCACTCTTTCTGATATATTTCAATATGGTCTGCAAAAAGTTCTCAAAGGAAAAGCACTGAAATCATCAAGGGTCCCATGATGTTTCACATCATTTGCAAGATGCATCGAGTTATGTATATTGTGTGACATGTTTTCTTGTCCATAGAGAATTTTGAATGTTTCAACAAAGTATTGGGGAAGGGAGTGAGCATAATCAACAGAATCTTGATACTTCGGATTTGAAAGAAATGTTGATGCTACATGTAATGTCATGAAATTTAGATATCTGTCTTTGTTCAACTGATTTTTCAGTGCAACAGGACCAGTGTAAAATAAAAACTGGCGAAATTCTGTGGCCTTCCATCTTTTTACTTCTGTCAAACTCCTAGGTTTTCTGTTGAATTCTACTGGCGTGCATTTAGCAAATTGTATCAATGAATCTGATATATTAGTAACAATTCTGAAAGAAATTTTAGTGGAAGGTTTTCCACAGCACCATAAAGACATCAATAATTTTTTAACAACGCCAAGACAGATTAAGTGCATGTAGTCCAAGGGCAAGCCATCAACCATATCAAAATTTGGAATGTGTTTAAGGAGTGATGTACCATTATGATGTTCAGCTTGTACCTTTGATCGAAACCCACTGTCAGTTCTCAGAGAGAGATTTTTGGTTTCAGGAAAACATACCCTACCATCAGAATAATTGCCTTCAATATGACACTTAGTGCAAGAAAAATATCCTGTATGTCCTTTTGTATAAGTAATGTATGATTTGGCTGGGGCATCACAAATGAATGATTTAATTGTAACTGCATAGAACTTGTCATCAATAATTATACCATTGGTGATTACATCAGAAGCATCATTCACAAATTCTTCCAAAAAACAATTTGCTTCCTTTGGTTTTTCATAGCCATGATAAATCCCTATCATATCAACAACTTTCTCTTCTGATAATCTACATAAAATGGGATACACTTGACTACTAGAACTTTTGGATAAAGGCAATCCATCAATATTTATAATAAGTTGTAGTGTCCTTGTATCTCCTGAATAATGGGATGATTGAACAAGAAGATTTTTAATACAGGTTCTAATTCCAAAATGATGATATTGACCAGGATCAATACTTTTGATTTCAACATTCCTACAGGTTCCCAAAAGAGTTCTGGCATCTGTTGGAACCCCAGGAATTACTTCTTTTGTGATGCTCAGTAACTCGTTGATAGCCGTGTGAGATATATTATGTTTTACAGCCCACTGGGCTAACTTATATACAAGACTTACAGTTTGGTTTTCAGGTGAATTATTACTGGGAGTATCACTGTCATTATTGTGGAGATGAAGATTCAAAATTGAAGTTTTATTAGTAATATTAGGAAAAATATTTGGACAGTCATGAGACTCTTGAGTATTTAACTGGGAGATTTCTATTTCGGACAAGAATGGAATGCAGACATCTTCATTATCAGAGGAATTTGATGATGAATCAGATTCGTTAGGAAATGAAAAAAACACATTTTCAACTTCTTCATCATGAAGAGTTGTAGCAGCAGTAGAAGTAGAAGGCAGTTGATATGGCAAAGAACTTGATAGCCGTTTAGCTCGCATATAATGTTTTTTTAAGTTAGGTCCACTCATCCTACTGTAGTGGGTTGAAGTTGAACAGTAGTAAAAAATTGAATAGCTACCAAACTATATTATATATCCTATTTACGATATAATATAACATTACTTGCCTGTATATAGTCTATTATCACAGTAGAGAGCGTGCTATTATGTCTCTGCTTTGCTCTCACTTGCTTTATTCACATCACATTCACAACACCAATTTGGAGAATAGTTTCGATGCTTATGACGGAAATCGATCAGTCCACAATAATGTTCAGAAGTAAGTAGAACTCCCTGTTCTCTATTTCTAGGTGGATGATATATGATGAAAATGATATTACTTCAATATCACTTTTGTTTCTTTTTAGGTATTAATAATCTTGAATATTACTAGACGCCATCTTCTAGATCTGGACATAACAGAGGGGAGAGGGCAGAGGGAGATAAGTGACGCGCTCACGTGGTTCACGCATACGTAGAACGCAAAAGCAGGAATTTGACGGTTTTTGCAAGCATTTTAATAGACCAATCAGAACAATTTGGCAATGGCGGTAAATTCGAATGAAATGAGCTTTTTCATGTTACGACCTTCTGATTGGTCTATGCGCATTGTAAAACGGATGATTGATGAGAGAAGTGGAATATTTGAATACTTCTTGTTCCTTCTCGAGAAAATCTGAATCAATGTTCTACATTTTACAACAACATTTCATTGTACAGGCTGAAACACAATAAGGTGACGACTTCATCCGAAATTTTCCCAAATGTAACACACATCCAAGATATATATTTTTTGACATTTTCAAACCAATAAAAATGAGCAGATTCCGAAAAATACTTGGGGGTCACAATAATTACCATGTGTCCGATGACGTCATTACCTTGATGCCTATCATCCTTCGTCATGTAATGAAATTTTGTTGTAAATTGAAATCACAAAAGTGTCTCATAATTTTTTCGAAGGTTTTCAGTTTAGGCACCGTAAATTGGAAGTATTTAAGACGTCGGATTGTGAACGTTCCAAGGACGTCCACGAATGGACGTCCCAGAAACGTCCAGAAAAGGTCCTGGACGTTCAGACCAGAAATGGACGTTAAATGGACGTCCTCTGGACGTCTTGTGCTATCTGGGCAGAGATTCTGTCGAAAACACACCAACATGGAGATACTACAAGAATTCTGTATAAGAAGAAATCCAGAAGTACAGGCCATATACAAGCATCCAGAAGAACCGCTCATTGAAATACTTCTCCGATTGGATCAACAATTTTAACATAACAAAAATGACTTTTTTCTTTCACAATCAACAGTAATTTTTTAAAAAGTCAAGCAGGAATGATTATATTTTATTAGTATAAACTTAAAGGCTGAAGGACCTAGGTCGATAGCCGGTAGAATTTAATAGTAATGATTGTACTTATATGTTATATCATATGTATTCAATTCAATAAAGAACGATTATTATCATTATTCAGTACAATTTGAAAATTATCTAGTATTAGAGTTTTGTAGCAAAGTATGTGATCATCAGGATTACTCATTTCAACATTTTTAGCTATTTCATATTTCAGTTGAGGATATGAATACTCAGGGGTAAAATGTTGATCCTGATTCTCCGCTAATCTATTCAAGAGCTGCTGAAGTGGATATCTAGAAAACTTGATAGTTTTCTTCAGTTTATAAAGATAATTTTCGAATTTAAAAGCACTAAAGTTATCAACAATACCCCAAGATTTGCAATCATTTGCAAGATGAATCAGATTGTGAATGTTATGAGAAACATATTCCCTACCATAAATTGTACTGAAATTTTGAACAAAATAAATCATCAAATTATTGGCAAAATCATTATGAACAATGTGTAAGTCTGGAGCACATAAAATTCTCATAGCACAATGTAAAGTCATAAAATGCGAATATTTTGTTTTAGATAGAGTATTTTTGAATATAATAGGTCCTAAGTATAGTAAAATCATACGGAATTCTGTTGCCTTGAATCTGTCAACCTCTCTCAAGTCCCTTGGTAACCGAGCACCCAGAATTTTAACAATTTTTTCATCACCCCTAAGCAAACTAAATGCATGTAATCAAACGGTACCTGAGAGACAAGTCCTATATTTAATGATTCCAAAGGGGAAACAACATTTTGTTTGTGAAAAGATTCATCAGATTTTTGTCTGAACATCTCGTCAGTTCTCAAAGGAGCATCTAATCTATTGAAACACATTCTGTTATTGAAAAAATCTCCTTCTACAATACATTTTGTGCAAGAACTGCTCCCTGTGTATCCCTTTATACATAACCTAAAAGATTTAGCAGGGGCATCACAAATTACTTTACTTATTTTCAAGAAAACTTTTTTGTCACCTATGTTGAAACCATCATTTTGCAAAATATAAAATTCCTCAATAAACAACCTAAGAAAATTTATAACACTATCAGGTTTTTTGAATCCATGATACACCCCAACTATGAATGGTCTACTCAATTGTGCATTGTTTGAATCTATGGATAACAAAATTGGCCAGAACTGACTGCTAGAAGATTTTGTGAGAGGTAACCCATCCACATTGAGGCTGATATTTAATATTTCATTATCTTCAACTCCACAAGAATCTGCACTATAAATTATTTTTATGCCCTCAGCAATTCGTAAATGAGAATAAAAGCCACTGTCCAGTGCTGTAATATTTTCACTTGAATGTCTAGGAGTTTTCAAGAGAGTTCTGGAATCAAGTGGAAAATTACTAAAACCTTCCATATTAAATATTTTCAGCAATTCTTTAATTGATTCAGTAGATAACAATTTCCTGTATTTGAGAATCCAACCTTTGATTTTATTGAAGAACCCTTCACTATTGAACTCGTTTAGTGTTGATTGTGCAGGGGCATCAACAGTAATGTCATTAGAAGGAACAGTGAAGTTGAAAGTGGGATATGGAATTGAAATACTCTCAGAAACATCACTATTATCATCATCTAATGTACTGAAACTTATTTCATACTTATCAGAAACTTCAGAATCATCATGAGAAATGGCTGATATTTCATGATTATCTTTTACAGTAGACTGTGTTAAATCATTTATCAATATTCTTTCTTTTTCAATCTGTAAGCGAACAACTCTCCTCAAATGTCTTTTTGTTTTAAAGATTCTTTGCCTATCCATATTTGTGTATCATCAGTCAAACAGCTGTAAATAAAAATGCAATTCATGAAAATGAGGATTAAAATAATTATATAGATTTGTAATTGTAAGTATGACAGTGAATAATCATCTATTATAATTCATCCATGCATTATGCTGGGTTTATAGATTCAAATAAACTATGAGAATTAAACTAACAACTAAGAACTTAGAATGTTCAATACCAGAGAACGCCAGGAACGCCTATCTATTCTATTATAGGGGTTTATTGTAACCTGACAGACCGTGGGCTGTTCTGATTATGTTTATTTGGCTGTGATCGTCAATAATTAATTGAGAATTGGTTAATTCATTTATGGCTAGGACACCCTATTTGTTGTACACCCAAGTTCTTTTCAAAGTTCGATACAATTGTAGCAAATAAAACACAGAAGGTAGGTAAAGGGATTTATTATCTTCAATAATTGCATAGTACCCAGTTCATAAATCATGTTGCCGACAGTTCGTCTACCCAGTGGCGCGGTCCCTTTAAAAGGGTAGGTACTCCCTATTACATACTAAATACCATATGTTTGTCTCGAGGGACCTATCTCACCACTCGTTCCTCAGACAGCCGGGCTCCTAACAAACTGATACGTCAGAACATACCGGAGATTGAGATCGCAGCGGCGCCACATCAGGCATTTTAATAGGATAACGGGTGGCCAATTTTGCCCCTCGCCGTAGCTCAGGTATCTTTTTCTTGAGGGCATCTTTTATCAACTGCTACTTTTTTGTTCATATATAGTCCCGCATGTCTGATGAAGTGTCGTACAATCAAAAACCCAGGATGGTATAACCTATCCACTATCAGTGCTAAACTTGTATTGTCTCACAGAATTGTCAAACTCAGTGTCTTTCCATCAGTTTTAACAGGGTTGCTGGTTCCGAGTAGGAGTGCTACACGGAAGTACAGCTTCGAAGGGGGAACTTCCAGAAAGACACTGCGGTCGAAATTCTATAACAATGACCAAGCTTGTGATGGGGAGTGATAAAACCAGGAGTGGCATGATAGTGTACCGTCAATAATCCGAACTTTCTGGCACCAGGGTATTTTATTCTGCGCCTGGATTGTTCAAGGTTGCTCTTCGCCGAAGCTCAGACATCTTTTTCTCTTTTGTTTAAAATAGCTGCTACTTTTTTACCAGTCTGCTCGGACATTGACGGGACAAATCATACTCTCCTTTCGTATCAGAACCCAGGTGCGTTTACAGACTCACAAAAACATATTCTCTTATTATGAGAAAGTTCCTCGATACCACATATAGTACGCGGTCAGGAAAAGAATGAATAGGGACTCCGCCACTGGTGGTTAAATATACATTTAGGGCCGATATACTCTTTGACATTCTTTCTACCTACAGCACTAAAGGGCTTGTTATCGATACCTCTACAGAGCAAACCGATTATATGGAAAAATACGAATGACAAGTTGCAAACCAAATTTCAATAATAGTACATTATCAAGCTAATAACAATAAAAATGGGAGAAATATATATTGTTTCGTGATATAAAGAAGAAACATAATTTTCGATTAAATCCCAGTTGACCAAAACATGCGGCAGCTTTATCCCTGCTGCATTTCAAATGTTCCATGTTTCATCACAGAGATGTTCCCATCAGAGATATAGCATAGATGAATGTCCGCCTCAAATGAAATCACAGACTTATATCAGTGATGCAACATCAGACTTGAAACAGATATGCTCCTGTGAGATCACAGTGATGACTATGTATCTACATAGCTCTCTCCATGAGCATGGCAGAGACGTTTCTGATAAATCTGTGCTCTGCATTAGCTCCATCTCAAATAATCCATAAATTTATACTGGTTCCACCAGTATTCGAATCAGTTTCGAATGCAACACCATGATGTTTAGGATATATTCTTGGATTTTCAAATGTTGAAATCAAAAAATCCATGATGATCGAATATACCCCTAAACACATGGAGTGGCATTCAAAACAGTGATGAAACAAAAGGAGTAAAAATGTAAACTTTATTCCAATCCAAAATGACAGATTACTAAACAAACCTCAAAATATATGTAAAACACATGTAAAATAAAAATATGAAATAGAATATACAGAGCGTTCCCAGTTATCATGATGATCACAGCATGGTTTTCTTCCATAACTCCTTCATTTATTTCCTTTTTACCTGCAGATTCCATCTCTTGGAAGTGATGCATAGAAAAGTTATCATTCATTTTCATGGGAGATCATTGTTTTGTTTTTACTGTTCTCTCCAATAACCATTATTCCATCAAAATCGAGATCAAAATCTTTAGTTGAGCTGACTACAACTAGAATAAATAATATTTCAGTTTAAATTAAAGTATACAAAACAAGTGTTCACCTGTCATTATTGTGAAAACTCTCAGATTGGCCTAACCAGCTTTGTCTTCGCTACACGGGAATCAAAACCTGGTCTCTCCAGTATATTTTTGTACCTAGTATGCTTTTGAAATCAAAATTGATGATTTTCCTCTCTTGAAGTCCAGCTGGAATAAAAATTCAATTTCAAACTACAAACTATAGTAGCATACCTATATTAATAATGAAAATATGACACAAAACACAGGATACATTTACAAATATTGTCACTAAAATTGCAGAGTTGAATTTCCTTGTTGGATACAAAGAATCACAAGTACTCAAAAAACTGAAAAATAGCCTCAAACCTAGCTAGAATAAAGAACCAAAACATTATCATCTATTTGCAGATATCTATTTCATGTGGTTAATGATTTATGAATGATTATTCAATGATTATAAATTTAATTGGTATACAATTGAAACGAATTCCACCTAGACATGTGGGTAGGCAAATCATATCTAAAACTTACTTACCTTGGAAGGTACTGACATCGTATAGAAGTATACGGTGGTACTGATGACTACATCAGCAGAGGGCTTCGAATCACACACGTCACACAAGTGGCTTACTTGGAATAAAATTCATTTCAATGTCCCAATGAAACAATAAATGAGTCATCTTGGTGATTTTGGTGAATGGCAGATCATTGTTGTTCTGGTCATTTAGTGAAATAACAAATACACTAGTTTTGTTTTGTGAACAACGAGGTATCCTTTTGTGCTGCTAATTTCGTTTCGTTACCGAATTTCTTGAAAATCCACGAAAAAGTGAGGTTAGGAAAGCCCAGTAAACACAAAGCACATTCTTCGTCTTCGTGATTGTTAAACCACATTAACCACAACCACAGTGAATTTCACGTACTCAAATGATCACTATTAAACCTACAATACAAGCAAGAATTATATTTTGGATGCAATTTGCATCAGTTCAATTTCAGAACGTTGTGGAATGTGATGCCACAAATTTCTTTAATTGATCTATATTGTGATGACGCCTGGGATGCCTCAATTTTATCACGTTGATAGAACGTGTGATATGAAACAAAGTTCTTTGATTGATCTCCTTTGTGATGACGCCTGAGATGCCTAAATTTTATCACGTTGATAGAACGTGTGATGAAACAAAGTTCTTCAATTGATCTGCTTTGTGATGACGCCTGGGATGCCTCAATTTTATCACGTTGATAAAACGTGTGATGAAACAAAGTTCTTTAATTGATCTCCTTTGTGATGACGCCTGAGATGCCTCAATTTTATCACGTTGATAGAACGTGTGATGAAACAAAGTTCTTTAATTGATCTCCTTTGTGATGACGCCTGAGATGCCTCAATTTTATCACGTTGATAGAACGTGTGATGAAACAAAGTTCTTTAATTGATCTCTTGTGTGATGACGCCTAGGGTGTCTCAATTTTATCACATTGATAGAACGTGTGATGAAACACTGATTTGTAGCAGTAGCATGTTATATTTTAGATGCAAGTTGCATATGTTTCAGAACGGTGTGATGAAACAAAGTTCTTTGACTGATCTCTCTTGTGATAGAGCTGAGACATGTGTGGTTAACTGGGATTGACCACAAATATGAATATGGAACAGTGAACTAACATTAAGAATGATACCTACTTATTTACCTATTGGCAAAGAGCAATACTATGTCAAATATATATATAATGTCTATCGAGAAATATTACAGAGTTGTAATTAGTAAGTCAATAAAACCATAATCAAAATGGACGATAATAATACAAGTATAAGAAAAACGACGAGAGAAATATACCCCTTTTTGTTATTGGCAAATTGATAAGTTTAACTCAACCCTTTGTGCATAATTAGGACATAAACATAGCTGAGGAGCACTTCCACTGGCAAATTCGGTACTTGGAGAGATATACATATAGAGGACATTTCGCTTTTCCCATAAATCACCCACATTTTTATGATATTTACCGTTTCCCTTTCAATATTCAGGTTACTCCCCTCGTGATGATAGTCATTATTCGTTAGGCAATGTTCTATAGTGGATGCCGGAGGCTTCCCTTCATTATTAGATCCCCATCATATATAAGAAACAAACAATACCGAATTCATCATTGGAAATTCCCCTCAATAGGAAGACAACAGTTAGATGATTTAATTTACAACAAGATGCTTACCTGTAATCACATTCACATGTACTTCTCCCCCAGACCCCACAACCTCTTCGCTTTCTTTATTACTGGCCTTGTTTTTAGGACGTGACATCATTCATAGATTTGAGGTAACTTACAAGGAATTGAAATGAATTTGACTGACTTGGATATCTGAGCTTGTACAAAATATTATAGAATTAATAATTTGAGCAATAACGTAAAACAGTTTATAGGCAGGTCCACTCACAGCTTACGCTGGTTGCCCACTACCTATCGCGAATTTTGTTAGTCGAGGAATCGAGTATAAAACTTTCCTCAGGTAGGTCCACCCTCAGCTCACGCTGGTTGCCCACTACCTATCGACAATTTAATTGTCCAGAAATCATATATGAAACGATTTCTTCGGTAGGTCCATCCGCAGCTCACGCTGGTTGCCCACTACCGATCAAATATTCGTTGGTCAAGAAAGCGTATATGAAACGATTTCTTAAGGTAGGTCCACTCACAGCTCACGCTGGATGCCCACTACCTTCGAGAATTTTTGTTAGTCAAGAAAACGTATATGAAACGATTTCTTAGGTAGGTCCACTCACAGCTCACGCTGGATGCCCACTACCTTCGCGAATTTTTGTTTGTCAAGAAAACGTGTATGAAACGATTTCTTAGGTAGGTCCACTCACAGCTCACGCTGGATGCCCACTACCTTCGCGAATTTTTGTTTGTCAAGAAAACGTGTATGAAACGATTTCTTAGGTAGGTCCACTCACAGCTCACGCTGGTTGCCCACTACCTTTGAGAATTTACGTTAGACGTGTACTGTACCAAAGCTCAGTAAAGAATAACCCCCTTTTCAGACACACGTCGCGGTTTTATAGTCCTTCGGTAAAGGATGAAGAATAGTAAATCACGTATGTGGGAGACTCTCCATACAATCCCCGCAACACGGTCTCACGATTCCCGAAGTTCCTTATCTTTATGGTTTTCGACGAATTTCGCTCTCAAGAGTCTATATCTTTTTGTTGTGTCATGTGTTACTTATCGCGAACTTAATTATATACAAATCCCAAACAAATTTTCGTTTCCCGTGAGAGACTTTGTGAAGTAATACGTTCGATTTTTAAAAAATATCATTCGTTTTGTGGATGAATTAGAACAAATTTAAGAAAAAGAATCTGCCAGGGGTCGTTCGATTTCACTCTCCCCCCCTCTGTGAACGCAATCGAATTTTTGAGTTAAAAAATTTTATTCGGCTTGCAAAGAGGAGTATATCTCTCTGGTCACAGGTCAAAATATCCCCACCTACAAAAATACCAAAACCCTGAACACAAAAAAATATATTGAGGAAAGAGATAATAATCAAGTATGAAACAAATTACTCTCCAAACATAAATTCTACATATAAAAATAAAACATACAATAATATAATAGGGTGAATATATACATAGCTACATAGTCATGAATTTGGCAACAAAAGCATACATTAGTCAATAGATCGGCACAATACACTTTATCCCGCATTATCTCCCTTCCCCAGTTTCCCGCACTAACACATACCTTGGGTTCACATCCTCACTCGCGTTGACCTTTCCTCCGTTTCTGGAGGAAACGCCGTTGGCACCTTGTGCGCCGAACACGCTTGCGGCGTACCTTCGCTGCGAGCAGTGTCACGGCTCCTTTGTTTTCGGTGGCCAGAACGGCCGTCCGTGGCTCTGTCGGGTTGGCTACCTGCCCTGTAGACACCGTCTGGGCACAGGTCTGGGGTAGTGGATGGAGTTCGGTGAGCGGCGTCTCAGCATCCCGGTGGCAAGTGGATTCGACTGGCCAAAACAATATTGGAAGGCTGGCCGGTAACAGCGGTCGGTACGGGTCGGGAACAGGCCGCGGGTCAATTAATTCGGCGGTGATGGTCCTCTCAAGCCTTGTCTGGTAGAGAAGGGATTCGAAAAACTCTTCCAAACCGGCACCGGGCGTCGGAGGTCTCGTGTCGGTATCTGACATTTTCTTCTACTCAACTGTTGGACCGTTGGAAACAAACTGACTCCAGTTGACGAAAGTCAGATCGCATATCTTCCTGGTTGCCCACTTGACTATCCTGGTGGAAGTCTGTCATCGGTTATGTATGGCAGTAAATTAGCAGTGTTAAATATGCCTCTAACCTTGCCCGTGTGTGTATCCACCAGGACATAGGCGTTCTCGTGGGGTTGAGAAGTGATGCGGTACGGGCCTTCGTATAGTAAGGAAAACTTACTAGCTACTCCTTCAGCGGCATTGGAATGCGTTTGGGTCTTGAGTAAGACATAGCTACCCAAGGAGAAGGTAGTCGTTTTCCTCCGCTGCTGTTTTTGTCTCTTCAGCGACATTTTCACGAGATGTCGTCGAACTATTTCCAGGATATCCGGCTCGACGTCTCGGGACAGTGGAAGGTATTTAGCGATGGCGGCATCGAGTTGGAGTTTGGGTCGTTGTCCTAGTACTATTTCCATCGGGCTATACCCAGTACTGGAATTCGGGGTGGAATTCAGGCACTCTTCAATATCCCGTGTATATATAGCCCAGGAACGATGTTTGTCGTGACAAAAAGTCCTGAACATCCGACCAATTTCCTTCATGTATCTTTCCGCTGGATTTGAACTGGCATGTCGAATAGAGGCAAATTTAACCTTGATGCCCGCCCCAGATAGTCGTTGTTTCCAAACCCTTGAAGGAAATTGTGTACCATGATCACTAAGTATTTGCTGTGGATTAAGTATAGGTACTAGGTCCAGCAATATCCGGTTAGCGGCGGAGACAGCATTGGCTTTCTTAACTGGGATCAGCTTCACATATTTCGAAAATACGTCTACAGCTAGCAGGATGTAGGTCAGACCACCTCGACTTCGAGGTAGTGGTCCATAATAGTCCACCGCTACTAATTCCCCAACTTTGGTAGCTAAGATGGGACGCAGTGGTCCCAACAGTGATCTATTTGGCTTCTTAGCCCGCTGACAAATGTCACAGGCGCGGATCTGTCGGTGTATCGTTCGATACATATTCTCCCAGTAGAAGTAGGCTTTGACGACAGGATATACCTTGGTAGTGGAAAAATGGCCCAATTCTTGATGATAGTGTGAAATGACCTTACTGCGCATGGATATTGGTATAGCTAACCTCTGGGACCTTTCGGAGCCATCGCTGTGAACTAAGGCTCCATTCAACAAGCGGAAGTTTTTGATTACTCGTTGAACATCAGGGTCGACGGGTGAAGTATCATCTCCAAGAGCTCTTATTATCTGCCCGAGGCGAGGGTCGGTCTTTTGGAGCTTTCGGAGTTGTCGAAGATCACTGAGTAATTCCGAAGTTCCCTCCACCCTGAAAGTAGCAACTACTGGGCATGGTAGTTCCTGGTCTGTGTCGGTGGCATCTGGCGGATAGCGGGACAGGACATCAGCGACGAGATTGGCCGTTCCACGGATATGTTGGATTTCAAAATCGAATTGTTGTAAATATAACACCCAACGAGTGATTCGTTCGCTTAAGAAACGACATTTTTTCAAGAACGTGAGTGCGCTATGGTCTGTACGAATGATGAAACGGGTACCAGTGAGGTACAGCCGAAATTTCTGAAGGGCGTAGACGATGGCCAATAGCTCCTTTTCAGTCGTGGTATAGTTCACTTCGGGGCCTCGCAAACTCCTGCTCTGGAATCCGATCACTCCTTTTCGTCCATCCTCACTGAGCTGATACAAAACCGCCCCTAATCCATAGTTGGAGCTGTCAGTTTCGAGTATGAAAACAGCCTCGTGGTTCGGGTGGATCAAAAGGACTTCCTTCAGAAACTGCTGTTTTATGGTCTGAAAGTGCCCTTCTTCCTGTTGCCCCCATTGCCAAGGGACCCCTTTCTTCAACAGGTATGATATTCACCTGGTATGGTCGCTATAATTTGGACAAAACTTCCGATAATAGTTACAAAGGCCTAGGAAGGCTCGAAGGTGTTTCACTTTTTTGGGTCTGGGAAAATTTTGAATGGCCTCCACCTTCTGAGGGTCTGGTTGGATTCCGGTGGACGTAAGAATGTGTCCCAAAAACTGAACTTCTTTCCTCACGAAACGACATTTCTCTAGGTTCAGGGTGATGTTAGCCGATTTCAGTTTCTCAAAAATAGACCTTAGATGTTCTAAATGCTCTTCATATGTCTCTGAAGCAATCAAGAGGTCATCGATATAATTCGATGTGAAGCTACGAACCTCCGGACCCAGTATTATATCCATAGCTCGTGAAAAACTAGCGACAGCAGTTTTTAGTCCAAAGGGTAGTACCTTGTAACAGTAACTCTTTCCGTTATACAAGAAAGCCGTATATTTGCGACTTTCAGGATCTAGGGGTATTTGCCAATATGATGATACCAAATCCAAGGAAGAGAGATATCTTTTACCATGAAATTTCTGCAAAACTTCATCAATGACAGGGGGGCTTTCATGGTCCGATATCATCTTGGAATTTAGACATCTGGCATCTAGGCAAATTCGAACCCCACCGCCTTTTTTCTTTACGACAGTCATTGGGCTCGAATATGGGGACGGCGCCTTTTCAATCACCTGCTGTGCTTCCATCTCCCGGAGTTTCTCTTCAACAACCGTCCTTAGTGAGAAGGGTACTGGGTAACTTCGGTGTACAAACGGAGCTTCATCCTGCATTTGGATTTTATGGCTATACAAATGTGTTAAACCAGGAGTAGTAGAGAATAAGGAAGAATAGTCAAGTAGAAGATCCCTTAGCCTACGCCCCTGTTCAGTACCGAGTGTGCTCTCCTTTATCGACGTCGTTATGAGGTCATTTTTGTCGACTACAGCTATGGGGACAGAGAATGATGTTGAATATCTCGACATCTTCGGTCTCGAGTTCGGTAGGGCCATCTGTTAGGAACGTCTCGAACGGTACCTGGAATTTATCTGAGGACGTCGCGTGTACAAAAAGGTTTTTATTATTGAAGTCAAGTTGACAATTGTTTTCTTGCATCCAATCGGCTCCCAGTATACATTGTTTGATTAGGCCACTAACTATCAAACAACATATGTCGAAGGGTCGGCCGGCGAGGAACATTCGGAGTTGCACTTGACGTGTAACTCTTTTGGTTTTCGTCCCCAAACGTTCCTTGTGACAAGACGGCTGGAAGCGGCAATGTGGTTACGAGACTCTGCTGTTTAATCTTCCGATATACAGGTCACCTCGTTCGCAGTGTCAAGGAGTGCGGTGACAGAGATATCTTGGATGATTACCGGAATTTCCGGGAGCAGTCTTCGAGTGAGCTCTGGTCGCTGGATAGTCGCGATCTCGACGGCCGGTACCCACTCGATTTGACCCACTCTTTGGGCGCGTGCGGGGTATTTTTCAGCGGCGTCGCATATGCCTTTGTGCGGGGGGTACCCACGTGCAGCTATGGGTTCGGTTATACCCTGGGAGTACCGTCCGAGTCCTTCGCCTGGTTTCCATCCTAGACTGTACAAAATTTGCCATCCGGAGTTATTTTTGCAGGGGCGAGCTTATGAGGACTCGAGAGTTCGCCAGGTTTTCTTGGTGCATGGCCACGAAACTCTTTCCCAAGTTCTGTAAGACCCGCTGGTTTTCCATCAGAGCGCTCGTGAGGATCTCGAGTTGAGAAGGCGGAACCGATGTCGGATTGTCTTTATTTGTTTGAACATCACCTGCAATCACATTCACGGCAGTGAAACTCTTAATTTGCAAGGTGTATTTATTTATTTGCTATCAATTGTATCGATTTAAAGACTTCAAATCCTGGTCACGGCACCAGTGTAACCTGACAGACCGTGGGCTGTTCTGATTATGTTTATTTGGCTGTGATCGTCAATAATTAATTGAGAATTGGTTAATTCATTTATGGCTAGGACACCCTATTTGTTGTACACCCAAGTTCTTTTCAAATTTCGATACAATTGTAGCAAATAAAACACAGAAGGTAGGTAAAGGGATTTATTATCTCCAATAATTGCATAGTACCCAGTTCATAAATCATGTTGCCGACAGTTCGTCTACCCAGTGGCGCGGTCCCTTTAAAAGGGTAGGTACTCCCTATTACATACTAAATACCATATGTTTGTCTCGAGGGACCTATCTCACCACTCGTTCCTCAGACAGCCGGGCTCCTAACAAACTGATACGTCAGAACATACCGGAGATTGAGATCGCAGCGGCGCCACATCAGACATTTTAATAGGATAACGGGTGGCCAATTTTGCCCCTCGCCGTAGCTCAGGTATCTTTTTCTCGAGGGCATCTTTTATCAACTGCTACTTTTTTGTTCATATATAGTCCCGCATGTCTGATGAAGTGTCGTACAATCAAAAACCCAGGATGGTATAACCTATCCACTATCAGTGCTAAACTTGTATTGTCTCACAGAATTGTCAAACTCAGTGTCTTTCCATCAGTTTTAACAGGGTTGCTGGTTCCGAGTAGGAGTGCTACACGGAAGTACAGCTTCGAAGGGGAAACTTCCAGAAAGACACTGCGGTCGAAATTCTATCACAATGACCAAGCTTGTGATGGGGAGTGATAAAACCAGGAGTGGCATGATAGTGTACCGTCAATAATCCGAACTTTCTGGCACCAGGGTATTTTATTCTGCGCCTGGATTGTTCAAGGTTGCTCTTCGCCGAAGCTCAGACATCTTTTTCTATTTTGTTTAAAATAGCTGCTACTTTTTTACCAGTCTGCTCGGACATTGACGGGACAAATCATACTCTCCTTTCGTATCAGAACCCAGGTGCGTTTACAGACTCACAAAAACATATTCTCTTATTATGAGAAAGTTCCTCGATACCACATATAGTACGCGGTCAGGAAAAGAATGAATAGGGACTCCGCCACTGGTGGTTAAATATACATTTAGGGCCGATATACTCTTTGACATTCTTTCTACCTACAGCACTAAAGGGCTTGTTATCGATACCTCTACAGAGCAAACCGATTATATGGAAAAATACGAATGACAAGTTGCAAACCAAATTTCAATAATAGTACATTATCAAGCTAATAACAATAAAAATGGGAGAAATATATATTGTTTCGTGATATTAAGAAGAAACATAATTTTCGATTAAATTGACCACAAATATGAATATGGAACAGTGTACTAACATTAAGAATGATACCTACTTATTTACCTATTGGCAAAGAGCAATACTATGTCAAATATATATATAATGTCTATCGAGAAATATTACAGAGTTGTAATTAGTAAGTCAATAAAACCATAATCAAAATGGACGATAATAATACAAGTATAAGAAAAACGACGAGAGAAATATACCCCTTTTTGTTATTGGCAAATTGATAAGTTTAACTCAACCCTTTGTGCATAATTAGGACATAAACATAGCTGAGGAGCACTTCCACTGGCAAATTCGGTACTTGGAGAGATATACATATAGAGGACATTTCGCTTTTCCTATAAATCACCCACATTTTTATGATATTTACCGTTTCCCTTTCAATATTCAGGTTACTCCCCTCGTGATGATAGTCATTATTCGTTAGGCAATGTTCTATAGTGGATGCCGGAGGCTTCCCTTCATTATTAGATCCCCATCATATATAAGAAACAAACAATACCGAATTCATCATTGGAAATTCCCCTCAATAGGAAGACAACAGTTAGATGATTTAATTTACAACAAGATGCTTACCTGTAATCACATTCACATGTACTTCTCCCCCAGACCCCACAACCTCTTCGCTTTCTTTATTACTGGCCTTGTTTTTAGGACGTGACATCATTCATAGATTTGAGGTAACTTACAAGGAATTGAAATGAATTTGACTGACTTGGATATCTGAGCTTGTACAAAATATTATAGAATTAATAATTTGAGCAATAACGTAAAACAGTTTATAGGCAGGTCCACTCACAGCTTACGCTGGTTGCCCACTACCTATCGCGAATTTTGTTAGTCGAGGAATCGAGTATAAAACTTTCCTCAGGTAGGTCCACCCTCAGCTCACGCTGGTTGCCCACTAACAAATCGACAATTTAATTGTCCAGAAATCATATATGAAACGATTTCTTCGGTAGGTCCATCCGCAGCTCACGCTGGTTGCCCACTACCGATCAAATATTCGTTGGTCAAGAAAGCGTATATGAAACGATTTCTTAAGGTAGGTCCACTCACAGCTCACGCTGGATGCCCACTACCTTCGAGAATTTTTGTTAGTCAAGAAAACGTATATGAAACGATTTCTTAGGTAGGTCCACTCACAGCTCACGCTGGATGCCCACTACCTTCGCGAATTTTTGTTTGTCAAGAAAACGTGTATGAAACGATTTCTTAGGTAGGTCCACTCACAGCTCACGCTGGATGCCCACTACCTTCGCGAATTTTTGTTTGTCAAGAAAACGTGTATGAAACGATTTCTTAGGTAGGTCCACTCACAGCTCACGCTGGTTGCCCACTACCTTTGAGAATTTACGTTGGACGTGTACTGTACCAAAGCTCAGTAAAGAATAACCCCTTTTTCAGACACACGTCGCGGTTTTATAGTCCTTCGGTAAAGGATGAAGAATAGTAAATCACGTATGTGGGAGACTCTCCATACAATCCCCGCAACACGGTCTCACGATTCCCGAAGTTCCTTATCTTTATGGTTTTCGACGAATTTCGCTCTCAAGAGACTATATCTTTTTGTTGTGTCATGTGTTACTTATCGCGAACTTAATTATATACAAATCACAAACAAATTTTCGTTTCCCGTGAGAGACTTTGTGAAGTAATACGTTCGATTTTTAAAAAATATCATTCGTTTTGTGGATGAATTAGAACAAATTTAAGAAAAAGAATCGGCCAGGGGTCGTTCGATTTCATTATACATTTTCATCTGTCATTTAAATTAAGAATTAAGAATTACAAAGTTGGTTAAAGGCGGATTTATCGGATGCATAAACATAATTATTTTCATAAACTTAACTGTTATGTATAATTCATAAAAGTTAAACACTGTAGTTTGAAAGCAGATGATTTATCCAACTCGTAACTGTAAGTCGTAGTGCACATTCCATAATGGGTAACCTTGAAGGTTCCCAACTTTTAACTTTTACGAATAAAGATATGACAAAATGTATTGTGCGCATGCGTTTATTTTTATGGCGCTGTAACGGCGCTGTCAACTGTCAGTCCCGTTAACCTCAAAATATTGAGGAGCTTTTTTATTTTGGTAGTTCCTTGTATTTTTTATTTATTTCAATTTTCAATTCCTTAGAAATGAGTTTGGAAGAAGGGTTTTTTATTGAAGAAGTGGAAAAGTTCCCGTGTATATGGGACTTGAAAAATAAAGACCACAAAAATAAAGTGGTCCTCGAAAATGCCTGGAAGACATTGGCCTTTTTGGCAGAATGTACAGGTAGGGCAATCTTGATTTTTACAGACAATGAATTTCTCAAGTGATATATTTGTATTTCTCAATATCCATAGACATTTTTTTCCAGTTGAAGAATGCCAAGATTTATAGAAGAGCATCAGGAACAAATATATAAGAGAAAGAAAAACCCTAAAAACAATGCCATCTGGTTCTGCACAGTATTGTGGGACATGGATTCATTTTGACAAAATGGGGTTTCTGGCCCCCAATGTTCAGAAGAGAAGGTAAATTGTTGTTTTGTACAGTTTAAGGGTGAAATGAAACATATATTTTTGCAGAACAACCTCAAATATTTTAAAAAAAAAGTTAGATCCACCTTCTAATGTGTGGCAAAATTTTGATTTAGAAGAAGATGGGATGCTTGTGGATAGCCAAGAAGAAGATATCCAAGAAGAGGAATCCTCTGAGATATTTACTCCTCCAAGTGTAGCCCAATCATCAACATATAATCAAGCTCAACCTTCAACTTCTCATTCCAGTACATCTGAGGCAGCTTCTCTTCGCCAAGAGCATAATAAATATAAAAAAAAGAAAAATGATGATTCAGTGAACAATCTTATTGCCCAATGTAGTAGTATGGGCCAGAGTATAAATACATTAATAAAACACAGTTCAAGTAGTGAGCTTGGGAATGTTAACAAAGAAGATCATCATTTCGCTTTGTCTATAGCTGAATCACTTTCAAGGATTAAAAATAATAAAACAAAAATCATTTTAAAATCAGAAATTCTACTAAAAATTGCAGATGCCATTGAGGATTAGGCAATTCTTTCTCAATATATTTGTGTCCTGTGCCTTTCCATATATCTTGGAATTCTTCAAATGTTCAATGTTACATTTTTTCTGGATATTATGTTTAGTTTAGAAAATAAGACTGTTGATTTTTTTTATTTTATTATCTCATTGAGATAAATATTTGCTCATAGAGTTTATCAATGAATACATGGATGATATATTGTTTTTTTCTGTGATGAGTTTGTGTCAAATCTACTAAATGTAGGAGGTTTAAAAATGTTATTGAAAACATTTATTTCTGTTTTTCACTTTGAATAAACAAATTTTGAGTAATTTTTCATTTTATTAAAATAATGCACATTCAAATTATTGTAACTATATTAATGAAGAAAAAGACAATTGTAAATTTCAATGGGAATAAAAATAATCATAATACATTCCATAGTGGGGAAAGACTATGGAAACCACTTGAAATCTCAGAGGATTCATTCCTAGGGGTTTCCCTACCTTTCCTCTACCCTGTATGAAAAATATTATACTGGCTTGCCCCTCCTATTAACATAGTCCTCCTGCCAGGGTACCCAACCTTCTTTAGAGCTAAAAAAGTCGGACAAATTATCTCTAGATGTTTTTGCTCGTCTTGTATGATTATTTGATGCCAGCTTGTTAACAGAGGGTAGATTATTGCCTTCCTTTCTCCATACTCCTTCAGTAACATTACCAGACGAATCGTAATTATCTGTAAATCCAGTAGGGCAATATTTTCGTTCTGCAGGAGGGAGATCTTTCTCTGAATTTTGGAGATAATTATGGAGAACAATTGTTGCCTGAACAATCAAATTAGCTACATCTAAGCTGGCATTGATTGGCCTTCTCAAAATTCTCCAGCGCTGGCTCAATATTCCAAATGCATTTTCAATGCATCTTCGCCCTCTACTCAGTCTGTAATTGAAGATATTTTTTTTTTGGTCCAGAAAGGTTCCTGGATATGGTCTCATTATATTGTCGTGCAATGGGAATGATGCATCTCCCACTAAAAAGTGAGGCAGGATGGTTTCTGAGTGCGGCAATGGTTTTGGTGGAGGTATATTCAACTCTCCACTCAGCAAAGCACTCCCTATTTCACTTCCTCTGAATACAGAAGAGTCATGATTGGCACCTGCTCCACCTATATCAACCATTGTGAAACGATAATAGGCATCACAGGTTGCCATCAAAACAATACTGAAGGATTTTTTATAGTTGAAATATTCGCTCCCAGAATTCTTTGGCGCCATAATATTGATGTGCTTCCCATCTATAGCACCTATACAATTTGGGAGGTTCCATCTCTCAAAAAATCCTGTAGCAGTGTTTTGAAAATCTTCAACTGTGGGTTCTGGAAGTTCAATGGGCTGCAATTTATCCCATATGATCTTGCAGGTGTCCTTTATTATCTTTTGAGCAGTTGTTTCGCCTATGCGGTAGCCCCATGCAATTTCCTGCATGGAACAGCCCTCTGCCAAATAGCTGAAAATGAATAAAATGAACATTGATTATTTCAGGTTCTGGTGTTCTCGAGAATTGCTTGTATTGTCAACATCAGTCGCTGTTTTGGTGGAATTTTCAATTTTCCCTTGGTTTGTTTTAATTCTCTGGATACCAACTTGAGAAGATAATTGAATTGCCTCAAAGTCATTCGGGTATATTTTCGGAATTGTTCTTCATCAAACTTACCCATGTCCCTTATAAGGGTAGCATACAGTCCTTCAGTATCCCTGTTGCGATTGATGGGCCTAACACCCCAACGCCTTTCTCGTCTTCTAGTTGTAACGGCAACAATACTAGTAGTCATTAAAGTGAAGAAATAGGAAAGAAGTAATACTTTCAGCTTCTTGGTCTTCATGTTGAATATTGACAAAAAAATATTAATATGAAGAAAATAAAGATTATACTACCAATATATATATTTGGAATTTTTCTGAAGTATGACAGAGTCAACTGTCACATGCCACTCGCAGCTATGATTATGCTTATGGATTAATGAAGTAGTAAATGACCAAGATGTTATGCATTATGCATAAGAGAAGTACGAACAGTTATTGACTGTGCAATAATTGAAACATTATGCTTATGCATCCGATAAATCCGCCTTAACTTTCAACTTAACAACTAAGAATTAAGAAATTTGTTGACAGAACGCACAGAACCCTCTGCAGAACCCTGGAAGTGATGTCAATTGTGGATAATTATTTGAATGCCATCAATTGTTTGTAAAATTTCTCTTTAATAAGATACCTAGAAGTTCGAACATTCAAAATATGGAACCATCTCTATTGATTCCGAGATGAATTCACTGTTGTCCATCTTCATAATAACATTAATGAATTATTAACATAATAAACAAAGCAAAATAATGGAACTCAGAAAAGTTCTTAACTTAATTTCACAACTAATAATTCTTAATTAGGTATTATATTTGTATATAAACACGTTCCCAATTAAATGTTAATTGTTAATTGTTAATTCCTGATTGTTTTAGTTTAGGTGAATCTATAAACCCAGCATTAATATAAATAAAGCACACCATTCCATTGTTGCTTTAACAAATGAATCGCACTGTTTGGAAATAATTCATCGAAACAAAACCAAAACAACTATCAGTGATTTCACCATATTCTCTACATTGTTATAATGATGTACAATAAGCTTCTCATAATATGAAAACAACATGAATAATGCACACAAATGAAAATACAAGAGCATGAATAGGTATAGATGAATACAGAGATCATGAATCCCGCCACATTTCATTCATCATCCAAATTCAATGTTTATACGTCCATGATCGTATATGACCATAGACAAGGATCGTATATTATTTACATACTTCTTGATATTTTTGAAGAGTATTCATATCCATAACACATTGAAATCACAAAAGATTCACTATTAACAATTAGGCCAGTTGCACAGTGCACAGGGCGTTGGCGTTGGCATTCAGCGAGAGTGACCGACGTAATGCTAATGGATGATGGCGTTTTGTTTTAGCGTGGCGTTAGCGATCGCGACTCGCGAGACGATGAGGGAAGAGTCCCCATTGGTCGCAACTGATCACGTGCTACAAGAGCACGGTGGCATCGGCCCCGGTGGCCCGACGAAACAGTCAAAATAGCGCGGGATATTCGAAATTTCTACTTCTTTTTGAGGAACTTTTATCACGTCAAGGAATACAGAGATGAAGATGATGGTTGAAGATATTTACACGAGCACAAGCTATTTGAGCCATTTCGGCACGACAACTTACAATATTTGTTTGAAAATTGGTACAGCGGAAGATTATTTATATTAAATGGTTATGTAATAAATGTTTGTTTCCATATATCCTGTTTGATAGTATTTGATAGTCTACTCCAGACTCCACCCCTTACCTCACACTCGCAAATCTATTCATTTGCTAAGTATATTTTCATTATGTCAGAATATCTGGATCAATCAAATATATCTGTCTTTTGTTATCATGTTTTATCCGTGCATTTGAAACATTCCAGACACATTGCTCCGCACATGAAATATTTACGGTATATTTCTGCAACGTATCTCTTGAATGTTTCAAGTGGTACCTCTAACGGTTCCGTTGAAATGTTTCTGACACCTCCCCACTAAACATAATAACATAACTCAAACATGAATGTAATATTACAATGTGACTTTGTGATGTTATTTAGAGATATGCTTGATATCACAGTTACGTTGCGGCAATCGACGTATATGTGCCTCGTATAAATATTGCAATGTAATGTTGATGGTAAATATTATATAAATATATCAGGAATCACATAAAATCAATGTTACTTCATAACGTATATTTAATGTTACTCAAAACATCTAAACAATATTGTATATTAACATTCTAATTAGTTTCTAGGAGTTTTTAGGTTATGTCTATTTTGTCTGGAATCATCAAGAAAATCACCTGAATGATCTTCAGAAAAGACATCAGAGAAGATGAAATATCCCTAAATATTAATTGATCCAACCGAACTCCTAAAAAACTATACGTATGATCTAGTTACCCAGTGATATTTTGAGACAGATTGACTACTATTTTCCTAAGTATCATTTCAGTTATTCTGCCTCATAAATCTAGTCAGTCCAGCTATATGATTTCTGCATAATCCAGTGATCCCTTGAAAGTGATAGGTAAATATATTTCTATACGAGTTTTTGGGAGTTTTCTGAATTATTTTGAAATTCTATTCTATGTTCTTCTAGCTATGATAAATAACTCACCCATTATTTTTGTAATTCGTGAAATATAAACACAATCCGTATTCACGAATCCCTCCTACTTTTTCGCATATTATAAAATGCAGATACAGATTGGTTGCATTTCTATATTCCAGCAGAGCAAACCTGGATTATAAGTAGTTACCATGAGCAATTCATTGTTGTTTCGAATTTGCGTCCAAGACTTGTTTAGTTCTTCACTTACTTTGATAACTATCCGAATAATACTGTTATGTATTTGCTAATTAATAACACGACAAACTATGTTCAGACAGACTTTATTTAGCACCACAATGGACAACTTTTCAGAGGCTCACATTCCGAGACCCCTGACCAGTATCATGTCACTCTCAAAAGCTACTGCGCATCGCACGATGCTGCCAACCTAATATTGAGGGACGTGGCATTGCCAACATACATTTTGAATATTATATGATGAGGTCAAAGCATTCATAACATTTCTCCCTATCTTGAATTAAAGATCAAGCCTCTTTGGAGATCTTAAAATCCTGCCTGATACACGAGACACTCTAGGAAGATTAGGTAAATCCAAGGATGCATCTGAAATGGATGGGCGTGGACTTGGACTGGGCAACACTTGAGGATTCACTATCGGAGGCTTAGGAGACACAGATTCATTAGGCACATTAAACATATCTGACCTCTGATGTTGTACATCTACATTAGGCATTAAATTCGGGATATTATCACACAAGACTCTATGACCTGAGGGGAAAATATCTGAATCACTTGGTTCACTAACATTTAGGCTATCTGGACCGAGATCAGGACGCACAGAATCAGCATGTACAAACTTTATATCTGGCCCAATTTGAACTAAATATGTACAAAAACTCAAAATTTTCATTATTTTACCTTTCTGCCATAATTTAGTTTGCTTATTTTTCACATAAACGCTTTCATTGACTTTGTAAAGTTTACTTGTCAACTGTTTTTCCGAACTAGTATTTTTATTATGGCAAGAAGGCTTGAGTAGATCAAATCTGGTTCTTGGTCTGATTTTTAACATGCATTCAGCAGGCGAGATGCCAGTAATGGTAGAAGGTGTATTTCTATATGTGAATAAAAAGTTAATTAACCTTGTAGAAATTTCTCTTTCTGAAATTTCCCCCTTTTTTTGATCAAATAGTGATTTTCTGAGACCCTTCTTTATAGTTTGAACACCTCTCTCTGCTGAACCATTACTCTGTGGATGGTATGGCGGAGATTTGACAGGATTTATACCATTCGCCTGACAAAATGATACAAATTCGATGGAGTTATATGGTGGACCATTATCCGACACAAGCTCTACTGGGAGACCAAAGATCGAAAATATTTCTTTCAGTTTAGTGATGGTTTCCAAGGCATTAGTACCATTTTTCATTAGTTTGACATCAATCCATTTCGATTTTTGATCTACTAGGAGCAAAAATACATGATCAAATTTTTGATAAAAGTCAATGTAAACTCTATAAAAATTATGGGGTGCTGTAGGCCAAGAAGACAAAGGATTACAATTAGAAAAGTTTTGACATTGTTGACAAATCTCACAGGATGATATGAATCTTTCTATATCATTATTGATACATGGCCACCAGCAGTAGGATCTAATGAGCATCTTAGAACGTACAATTCCAGTATGCTGTTCATGAAAAAGTTTAAGGACTTTTGTTTCCCAATAAAATGCAATTTTGTTCTACAGATAATTCATTGCGCCTTTTAAAATAAGGTTTGATGTTTTCATCTTCTACTGAACCTGGCCAACCAGACAAAATGAAGTCCTTTATTTTCAATAAAGTTAAATCTTTGTTTACTTCTCTCTTGATCATATCAGAGTTCAATGGAATTTCGTTTACAAGATTAAAAGAATAAAGAAATTCAGGTATTTCAGTTCCAGTTTCTAAAGGCAAACAAGATAAGCCATCAGCATTAGATATAGATTTTCCTTTTCTGTATTGAATGTCATATTGATATCCGGATAGAGTTATAGCTCATCTTGTAATTCTTGATGCAGCTGAGGTGGGTATACCTTTATTTTTTCCAAAAATAAACTGTAGGGGTTGATGATCTGTGATAGGGTGGAATTTATGCCCATACAAATACTTATAAAACTTTTTAAGGGCGAAAATAATTGCCAATGCTTCACGCTCAAGATTAGAGTATTTTTGTTCAGTAGGAGATAGGGTACTGGAAGCAAATAATACAGGTTTTTCCTCACCATCAATTACATGACTGAGGATGGCTCCAACTCCATAACTACTAGCATCACATGTGACATAGATTGGTAGTTTCGGGTTATAATGTGCAAGGACATTATTTGACGTTAATAATTCTTTGCTGAGTTTGAAGGTTTCTTCACACTCTTTAGTCCAATTTTTACTAAAATCAATACCTGATCCACAAAGTTTGTATAGTGGCTTTAATTTTGAAGAGAGCATAGGGATAAATTTTGTGTAATAATTTATTAGTCCTAGATAAGATTTAAGTTCTGTCACATTTTTTGGCAATGGCGCTGATTTAATTGCCAAGATTTTCTCATCTGTAGGATGAATTCCATCGCTATCAATTTTGTGACCTAAAAACTCTACAGATTTTTTGAAAAATTTACATTTTTTTTGGTTTACCTTGACGTTAAATTCAGCTAGTTTTTTCAAAACACTAACACTATCATTACATTCCTGTAAGGAGGAACCAAATACTAAAATATCATCAAGATAACATTTTGTATTTTTTAAGCCACCTAATATAGTATCCATTATAGTTTGAAAAATTCCAGGAGCTGAGCTTATTCCATAAGTCATTCTAGTGAAAGTAAAAAGACCCAAATGTGTGTTAATGACTGACAACTCTTGAGATTTTTCACTCAGCTTTAATTGCTGGTACGCACCTTTCAAATCGATTACTGTGAAATAATGGTTTCCACTTAAACTTGCAAAAATGTCTTCAGGGAGTGGTAAAACACAATGATCTGCATCTAAGGCTTGGTTCAAGGTCTTTTTGAAATCAACACAAATACGAATCTATGATGTATTCTTTTTTGGGACTATAACAATAGGACTAGCCCAATTACTGAAACTTATTTTTCGTAGTATACCTACCTGCATTGATCATTTTCTTCAATTCTGACTCAACCTTGTCCTTTAACGCAAATGGCATATCATCCTCCTTTAGCTTCAACTCAACTTGAAAATTTTTAATACAAGACTCAGACTGGTCATCAAAGACATTTTTAAACTGACATTTGATTTTTGACACCAAATCGGATACAATTAAAGATTCATTTTTTGTTAACTTTGACTCATTTTGGGACTTCTGACAAAAATCAACATCGTTCTTTGACAACTCTGACTTCAACTGATGAACATTACTGGACTTTGACTCATTTGACATAGACTGACTTTTTTCGTATTTTTCAACAACTGACTGACCTGGTTCAGTATTGACATCTGACAATTTATTTATATTTAATTTTTATCGCCAACCTGGATTCAGTAGGTTCAACCAATTTCGACCTAATAAAGGTGTAAAATTGTGACTACTGTCTAAAACTACTATAGGCAAATTGACAATTTCATTTTTATGTTTTACAAAAACATCTGTTTCACCCAAGATTTTGACACCTTGACCAGTTAACACTCTTAAATCATATTTTACTGGGTATAGGTTCAACTCTGACAAATGAGTGTTGAAATCTTTGATATGAATAACAGTACGACATGCACCACTATCAATTTCAAAAGGGATTTGTTTTTCTTCTACTTCAACTTGTACCTGTACAGGTTTTTCCTTTTTCGACTGTAGACATGATAAAAAACCCAAGAGAGAGTTTTCATCATCTTCCGTTGATGACTGAGACTCTTCTACTACATTGACAGTAGCACTTTTACATACACGACTTGGGTGACCTTTCTTCTTGCACTTAAAACACTCCCAGTCTTTTGCAGGACACTTTTCTGGGTCATGTTTTCTTGTACAACGAAAACAAGGTTTCCAGGACCTATTTTGACTTGACCCTTGACTTGATGAGTGACTTCTGGACACTTCCTTCGTAGATCTACTAGAGGATGACTCACTTTTCTTGACAGACAGTTTGTCTAGACCTTCTGACATTGAGGCTATTGGTTTTTCAAAATTCATTGACCTTACCTGACCTTCTGCTAACTCCATAGCAGCAGCTATCTTATAAGCTCTTTCATAGGTCAAATTATCCTCGGATAACAGTTTCCTTTTCATAGCTGACGACTGAACCCCACAAACAAATCTATCTCTCAAGGAGTCATTCAAAAATGCCCCAAAATTGCAGTACTGCGACAGGTTTTTCAACTTGGCATAAAACATTTTTATGTCTTCTTGTTGCTCTTGTACTGCCATATGAAATTTGTAGCGTTCAGCTATAATTAACCTCTTTGGACTGTAGTGGTTCTTCAAAGCACTTTTCAGTTCATCATAGGTCTTGGTACTTGGCAAAACCGGAGCTAATATATCCTTCAGGACGTTGTATGCCTCACCACCTATTAATGTTAGCAACAGAGGGACTTTTTTCTCGTTTTCGACGACATTGCAAATGAAAAGCTGCTCTAACCTCTCCATATAGGCAGAAATATCCGTGACTTTTGGATTAAACTGCTCGATCGACCCAATCAAAGCCATTTTCGACGACTAATTTGACTCTATGGCTACGATTGACACACTTTTTCGACTCGACTGTGTTGTTTTTTCACTCGGCTTGACTGACGCCGCACATCGCAAACAACAGACAAAATGGATTCATCGCACCACCGACTTTTTGCTAGACAACGTAGACTGTTCCGACTTTCGGCACGTGAGACACGATTTTACTCGTCGCCAGATTATTGTTATGTATTTGCTAATTAATAACACGACAAACTATGTTCAGACAGACCCCTGACCAGTATCATGTCACTCTCAAAAGCTACTGCGCATCGCACGATGCTGCCAACCTAATATTGAGGGGCGTGGCATTGCCAACATACATTTTGAATATTACATGATGAGGCCAAAGCATTCATAACAAATACCTAAAAATCAATATTTTCACTGATCACACTATTTGGCTTGTTCACCATAATTGACCACAAACAAAATGGCTGAAATGGAATTGAATTGACTTTTTACAGTTGACAAGTTTACTTTGCCGTAAAAGAATAAATATCATCTCCTTGTATCCTGTATGCATGTAAGCTACGTTATAAGGTGGTGAAACGAAAACGTTGCACAAATAACATACAAACTCTGTCTGAGATATATCTGATAAACCTAAAATCAATATATCACAATATTATCTAATGATATTGATGTCAATATTGATGCGATGTCTCATAAACGTTTTACTTCATAATATTGTGTTGGATACTTCAGAAGGACATTATCGCGATGTTATTCCAACAATATCACAAAAGTTATAACTGAAAAATATTTTTGTTATGTATCATGTTTAGTGGGTCATGTGTTTACTGGGTTCTTTCAGGCAAATAAATTGGAAATTCAAATTGTGAATTTTCATTGTGAAAAAACTTAAGGTCTTCATGCACATTCGGGCCATGAAACCAAAGTTGATTGTCTTTTATTTCTTGAGGTGCCAAACCTCTGGAAAGGCAATCGGCGGGGTTTTGTTTCGACTTTATATACAACCATACAAAATTTGTACATACATTCTGAATTTCAATAATTCTATTCGCCACGTATGGATTTAATTCTACTGGATTAGTTTTTATCCAGGCAATCACTATATTTGAATCTGAATAAAGATATACTCTATTTATTTTTAATTTCAGTAAATTATATGCTTTAGCAACCAAATAGCTGAGCAATAGCGCACTATTCAATTCTAATTTTGGAATAGTCAAATTTTTGTTTATTGGAGCTATCCTAGATTTAGAGCATAATAAGGTAACACAAACTTTGTCGTTAAAAATCACTCTGGTATAGAGAACAGCGCCATATGCAATGGCTGACGAGTCGCAATATCCGACCAATTCTACACTACATGAGCCCAAAAATGTTAAATTTCTTGGTATAAAAATTGCTGGCATTTGAACTGAATCACTTGCAGAATTTTTCCATTGCGTCAACAAATTTTCCTGGAGAATTTCATCCCATTTCAATTTTTCCATCCAAAGTTTTTGCATGATTATTTTTGCTGCTACTAAAACAGGACCTACTAGCCCTAACGGATCATAGAATTTGCAAATAAAACTCAATACTTGTCTTTTAGTGACACAACTTTGAAAATCATCCTTCGGTGAAGAAATTTTGAAATCGTCAGATAAGATATACCCAATGTTTTTACAAATGAATTGTTTTTATCGATGTCAACTTCATCGAGATGCCTACTTTTCAACTCATTTCTGAGTTGCACCGTCTCCTCAATAGTATCACTACCCGTAAGAATGTCATCTACATAGGTATTATTCAATAAGGTACTTGACGCTATAGGAAAATTATTCTCATGGCGATGAGCAATTTCTACCAAACATCTGGTAGCTAAAAAGGCTGAACTTTCCATACCATATGTGACAGTTTGCAGTTGTAAACACTGAATTGGCATGGAAGGAGTTTCTCGCCATCAAATGTTTTGTAATGGAGTATGATTTTGGTCAACTAAAACCATTCTGTATATTTGCTTGACGTCTGATAGGAGAACATATTCATAAGTCCTAAAAAGGATTAGGATATCAAATAAAGCTTTTTGAACAACTGGTCCATTATATAACATGTCATTTATAGATTTTTTATTTTTCGTTTTCATACTTCCGTCAAAAACAACGCGAAGCTTAGTAGTTCGTTTATCTTCTCTAATCACAGGGTGATGAGCCATGAATAAACTGCATCGTACTTCAAATCGTAAGTGTTAAGATCGATGACTTTTGCGTGATTAAGACTGATGTACTCATTTATAAAATCCTTATACTGCAAAAATAATTCAGTATTAAATTTGAAACGTTTTTCAAGATTTTCAAATCGTTTTAAAGCAATAGAGAATGAGTCACCCAGATCAAGATCAGCTAAGCACTGCTTCAAGGGTAAATAAACTTGAAATTTATTCTCATCTAGTTTGACGGTACTCTGAAAAATCGTTTCACAAGCTTCTTGTTCACTGGAATACTCACTGGGAATATTTCAGGAACCTTTTCAGCTTCCTAAATTTTGAAATCAAGTCTTCTATACTCTTCTTATCTGCAGAATTGTCGATTGCCAAGTTACAAAAAGTATTGCTTGGCAAAGTGCGTGAAGCTAAACCACTCACAACATACCCAAAAAATGTGTTTTGAAATATTAACCCATTTTCAAAATTTATTTTTTCAGGATGCAATATTTCAAAAAATATATTAGCATGGAGCAAGATATCAATATTTTTGGAAAAAAAAATCCTCGTCTGCTAATTTAATATTATCTGTTCTAATTCGCATTGATGATAGCTTACTTGTTATTGTTTCCACAACTGAGCAATTCAAATTTATTTTATAATTGGAAACACATGACTCAATATGAACATTGGCACCCAGATGCAATTTAGTTTCATTTTCTGCAATTCCTATAATGTTCATGTCATTTTTAAATGTTTTCAATTTTAATTTTTTGGTCTTTGGTGACGAATGAAGTTTGGGAACCACTATCAATAAGACCATATCGTCGGCTGAGATGTAAAACCATGTATCTCCGGTTCGACGATTTTTATAGGAGGAATGAAAAACATGATTTTTATATAGAAGAACATGAATTCAAGCTACAATTAGAAGGTATGTCATAAAAAAAACATAATATTCAAGAACATTAGATGTATTTCCATATGAACTGTCAGATAACAAAAAATATCGACTTACACTGCAGGTTTGTTTTTTTTCTTTGGAGTTAGGTGGTTTTGTTACTGTTCATTTTTCGGGAAAGTAAGAACTTTATTCATCTAATCTAATCTATATTTTTCAAAACTATAAAATCAGAAATTAACAAAAAGTGAACAGAAATTTTTCATGCACATCCATCATCACATCCTGGAATCATGGAAGAGGTACTTTTAATGGAAGATAAATTTTTTTCAATAGTTGGTACAGCAACAACAATATAATAAAAAAGTATATCCAATAAACAAAAAGTCTTTTGAACCATACTTATACTAAAACAAAATAATATAGATTCATCAGGAATCTTTATGTTTTCAAATTATCATGAAATTGCCATGCATGCTCAGGGATAACTTTTTTGAGTTCTTGCAAGTGGTTATATTTTTCCTTCTTCATCTTCAGACACTGCTTATATAGTGGCGGTAAAATTGGAGGTTTTTTTCCAGTATTCATAATCTTCTTTGGCAAAGATTTCCAGTCTTCTGTGAATCTCTCTGTTTGTACATGATATCTTGCTCATACTTCAGGGCCACAATTTCCGAAATGGTTGGATCCCCTCTTCTCACTCCCGAACGAATTGAAGATTAATATTGAAGGCTCTCAAAATTTCGGAAGAAATCAAAATTTAGGTAGTTTACTTCAAAAGGGTGGCTTATACGAGCCTCTACACAAACGTTAATATAATCTGATGGTAGGTAAATAGGTCTTCCTTTTAATTTTCTCTCGATCATGGGATGTGCCCCATCCACTTCCATTTGTGTATGTTCTTCTGGAATACTATAATATTATTTCGCCTACTGAACCACAGGAGAGCATTTGCGAGAGTATTATTTTTGTTTTGATAGCTGCAAGTATCTGAATAAATTGTGATTGTTTTGAGAGTTGGAATTTTTTGTATCTGTGCCTCAAGATAGCTACAAAGAAGAGAAGCAAATACATTAGCATCTAATCCACCAACCCCCTCATGCCATAAAAAGCAAGTCACATCCCGAGATCCCAGATCAAAAACTGTGTAATTATGTAGGCATTATTTTGTTTTATAATAAACCGCACTAGCCTGCAACTGAGGAGCTAGGAGTACTGCCTGCACATCCACTGTCAAAACTATTGATACTTCTTCTTCACCTAGACTGTACTTATCTCTTTTCTTTTCTGACCTAGCTTCATTTTTCTTTTCTTGGTGCTCATTGTATATTTCTTCTTCTGTATGTCCCAAGTTGAAACCAATGCAAACATCGCATTGAACCTTCTTCGGTTTATAAATAGCTATTTTTTGGGAATCCATTTCTTGGAAGGATAAAGCAGTACTCAATACCTTCTTAGTTTCAGCAGTGCAAGCTAACTCATATTTCCTGTAAACATCCATTTTCGAATAAAACACTGGCTCCAAGTATAATTTCGAAGTTGATGACCGGCAGTAGTGTGACTCAAGTTTTAGAATGTTCTGTAACCACTCAATCATAAATTGCTTAGCATTAGTTCCCATTGGTGTCTGCCTTGATTTGGAAGGTGTTCTAATCAAAGATTTCGGAATAGAAGTCCTGTCTATTCGAGGTATTAGCAAAGTTAATGGCCATCCACTGATTGATACCTAAAGTATTCAAAAATGTCTTTTTGCAGACCTGGAGCCTAGAATCTGTCTTATAAAGAAAATAGTTATAGGTAAATTCTCTTCTACTGGAATCGTTCTCACTTTTTTTTTCCTTGGGAACTTCAAAATCTATCATGGAGGAAATATAAATCTTTTTTTCCAAAAATTCTGAAAAATGTTATTTCTGAATTCTTCGTCAAATGAATGACATGATCTTGATTTGGATTTTTTACAAAAATTCGAATTACAAAAAGGTTTTATTGTTCGCTCAGTTCTAGTGACCATGTATTTCCACTTTGCTTTCAATATCTTTCTTCAATCCTCTGTATTCTTTTCCATGCATTCTTTCTATCATTTGACTTTTCCGAAATGGCTTTTCGGGTGTGGAAACGTTATTTCCAGGATGCCCCACCTCGCTGCTATGTCGGTTATCTTCTGGTTCTCCAGTTATTGTATCATTATTCATTCCATTATCTGATATTTGATCGTTCTGTCCGAGATTTTCAAGGGTTTGTTCACTGTTCGGATCGATATCCATCAATATTTGATCATTCTGTGTCAGTGCTTCTTCGCTATCACTTAAATCAACTGATCTTCTTTCTACTATTTCACATTCCAGAAACAACTCATTTGACGAAGTTCCGAGATTTTCAGAATCCTCGATCTCACTCCTATCTTGATTGTGACCTGTTTCTCCAGAAATCGAAGAAATTTCATTATTTCATTCACTATCAGATGTTCCACTGTTTTCTTCGAGAATATTATATTCACTATCCCCTTCTAGGTCGGTATCCATCAATAATTCTTGACTATCGTTCAGAGACATTGCAACCTCAATATTATGATGGGCTTCATTAGATCTCTTGTTGGATTCTTTGGATTCATTTTCTTTTTCTTCTTCAGCACTTTCTATCGAATTTGATTGACAGTTTCGATCATTTGAACATATTTCATTAGAGTTCGATATTTTAGGTTGTTCAATGATGATAAAATTAGTGATTGGAATTATCTGATCAACTTTATCCATGTCAATGATTTGTCCCAAAGGGATATGCGAATTATTGATATTTTCAGAATCGATATCATCATCCCAGAACTCTATCGAATTCAAAATTTCTTTTAAACGATTGTCCGAAAGCTTAGCCATCATTCATGTAATAGGAATGATATTTTTGTTCTGCAAAATTGAAAAATCATGGTAATAACCTTATCTTTATCCTCCTTAGAATCAAAATAGGACAATATATTGAGTAATTATTGAATTGAAATGCATTGTTGATTGTTAAATCGTGTATGTCGATCAATAATCTGATATCGGAATGTGTCAAAACCATGTAAATCAAAGCTGAATTTAAGAAACGATTTTCGACAGATAGCGTTATTGAAAACTCAATTATTTATCTATATTATTATGAACGGAATTCTATATCACTATACTACGTTTTATTCAAACTTTAATTATTGAAAATAAACATATTACTTACTTTTCATTCAGGACCCTGCTCACACACTCTAACCTCAAGTAGTTTTTAAATGGAAGGCGCTGAGATACACGTTTTTGTAATGGCTTCAGACTTACACGGTTTTGATTTATTGAAATTGCGGCAAAACTAGGTAAGTCATCGCTGTTAACTTTCACCCATAGATGGAGGAACTGATTATAGGAAGATTTCAGTAAAAAAAGAATTATGACCATTTTTGGAGTTACACGGTTTTGCATCTCAGCCGACGATATGCAAAAATAAATTCACCATTTTTTTGCCCTAATTTTCACCTCAAAAGTAGGTAACACAACATCACTGAAATCGTGGCTTGAATGTTGATTAAATAATTGTACTGAAGTAGGTACTTGGCTCAGATGGTGTTGGCTTATCCAAGTGCAACAGTGTATTGTGCTCTTTTTGACAAGTTTGGCATTTGAATGTATATTTGCATTTTCCAGTATGACTATTTTGGCACAATCTACAAAGTTTTCGTTTGTCAACAAATGACATTCTTTCATTTGTTGGCACTGAACGAAATTTCCTACAGTTATAGACTCTGTGACCAGGTATTGAACAAAATAAACATGTATTCTCTGCTTTGCCTTTAACTGAGAGATGAACTTGCGTTTCATCTTTGAATGTCTTGGTGTCTGGTTACACTACAGCTTCTAAAGCTGTTGACCGTGATTCTAGAAAATGTAAAAAAACCTTCAAAGTTGGCAATTTTGAACTATCTTTATATATTTGATAGGATCTGTTCGTATAATGATTAATGATCTAATTTTCTAGATCAAATACAAATTAAAATCATGTCCCATTGTTCAACTGGTTGCTTCAAGTTTTTTAAAGCTCCTATTTGTTGTTAAACTTCACTGACAAATTCTCGAATAGCGGCAGTAGTGCCCTTTTGAATGCTTGGAATATCTGGAAGGAAATAAATATGGGAACACACTATCATACCCTCATTTTCATATCTCTCTGTTAATATTGAGAGTGCTTCTTTATATGATTCACTTGTAATTGCCAAATTAGAAACCAAGGCTAGAGCTTCACCCTTCAGGTGATTTCTCAAATAAAACAGCTTTTCAACGTTTCTCAGGCTATGATTTTCATCAATGACTGCTTGAAACATGTCCATAAAGAGCTTGAAAGCATTCAAATTTTTACCATCAAAATAGAGGGTATGTCAATATGAGCAGGAAGCTTTGAAATTGGAATATAATTCCGAGATTCAACAACATTAGAGTTAGATGGTATTTCTTTCTTTATTGCAGTACATTTTGCAAGAATGTAATTCAGATCAACCAAAATATCATAATAGTCATCCTCAATTGACGAAGCTGCTTCTGCAGGATCGAAACAAATAATTTCAATTTGCATTTCTTGAAATTTCTGAAAAATATCTATCAAGTTATTCTTCCTAACTAAAATTTGCTCTCAAAAGAAAAACAAAAGACTCAAAGTCAGTCGACCACACATTTATATAATACTATATCGTCAAATACATGTTACCGGTTTCGGCACAACGGCCATCATCAGACAAAAAGTACCTGTAAATATAAAATAGATAAAAACAGTATGAAGAAGGAAGGAATACAAAACCTACCGACAAAATTATGGGCACACTATAACATTATTAAAAATTAAGTTGAGAAAATCAAAATCATGTTGTATGGCAGGAGATTCATCACCGGGTTATCAGGCTCAGACACAAATGACTAATTTTTTTAAATTTACTGAAGAGCCAGAAAAAACTGGCTCTGATAAGGTTGAACATCTTATCCGAAAAATTGTTTTTTATAAATTTGAAACATGCTAAGCTAAAAGCAATAGCAGAATAAGACAAATTTGATGGTCAACACAAACTTTGACAAATGACAGTTGTACATGGAACAACAAACAAGAGTGAAGGTTATAGACTAACAACAGAACTAGAGAAGTAAGTACATAAAAAGGAAGAAGAAAAGGGGAAGAAAAAGAAGAAAGAAGGCAAGGTGAAGAGAAACCAAGGAGAAGAGGAGAAAATAGAAAGGTCAAAGAAACAAGAAGAGGAGTAAGGGTAGCATCTAGTGGAGAAACAAGAGACAGAAACAGAAGAAGAAGAGGAGAAAATTGTTACTTCGGAAACTCCAGTGGCGGGGTAGCAACTACCAGAATGGAAAGAGCAGAAATTATGAAAAATATAATGTTCTGAAAATATGATTACGTTCAAAATTAGTTTGATCATTGAGACATGAAACATTTTGATTATTAATGCATTTTTGAATTTCCAAAATTTCAAGAAGATTTAACCTAGGACCCTTATCGCAGATGTGAAGAATTTCTGAATTAATATTGACATCAAAGGAGTGATTAGAATCAATAATGTGATTGGCAAACGAAGATGGGGAGTTAGGATCAACTGCAGTCAAGAATTTGTTAATCAGTCTATTGTGTTCAGAGAAACGAATTTCAAAACTTCTACCTGTTTGACCTATATAAGCAGCATTACAATCATTGCAATTCAATTTGTAAACCCCAGATTTTTTATTGAGGGGGATCCTGTCTTTGGAATTAATAAAAATATGTTTAAGATTAGAAGTAGTTTTAAAAGAAATACGGATGTTCAGATTTTTGAAAAGTTTTGCAATCCTGAAAGTATAATGTCCGAAAAAATTAAGAGATTTATATATAGGAGGAACTAGAGGTTGACTGGAAAAGACATTGAACGTTAGTTTGAACTTGGTATAAAATTTAAAATAGATTGACATGACATTTTCTAAGGGGTAATGGTTGTTAACTGCAATCTGTTTGATGATATTGATTTCTTTAGAAAAAGCATGATCAGAAAGGGGAAGTGAGAAAGCTCTATAGAACAGACTATTAAAAGCTGAGTACTTATGAGAATGTGGGTGATTAGAGTCAAAGGGAATTATAGAATCAGTTGCAGTTGGTTTTCTATAAACCTCAAATTCAAATCTAGAAGTATTTTTTGTGATAAGTAGATCAAGGAATGGCAGAGAGGAATTGGATTCAGTCTCTATCGTGAAACTAATATTGGGGTGTAGAGAATTGATGTAACCCAGAAAATCATAAACATCCTGGAGAGAACCATCAAACAATAGCAAGCAATCATCTACATACCTGTAATAAAAAACTAGTTTAGAATTGAATCTTGGATTGTTCAAGAACTGTTTTTCTAAAGAATTCATGAATATTTCTGCTAGCAAGGGAGATAAATTACTACCCATGGCAAGACCAGTGGTTTGGCGGTAGAATTTATTATTGAATTGAAAAAAGTTTTGGTTGAGGACTAAAGATAGTAAATCACAGATATCTAAAACCAGGTGTAATAAGATATTATTTTCCAAGAGTAAATTTCTAACAAGACATATGCAATCATCCGGAGGAATACTGGGGAACAAATTGGTGACATCAAAAGAGACTAGGACAGAAGCTGGAGGGATATGAACGTTTTTTATCTTGTTGGCCAAGTCCACTGAATTTTTAATAGAATAGCAATTGTCAAATGCAGTCAGATCTCTCAACAACTGATTAAGAAATGCTGCTAGTTTGCAACAAGGGGAGTTTATGAAGGAAACCACAGGTCTAATGGGTACATTAGGCTTGTGGATTTTTGGGAGCCCATATAACATGGGCGTGACCGGGCACATGGGGTACAGTTGGTAAAAAGACTTGTTAAATGTTTGAATTGTTAATGAACACTTCTTCAGTTCCTTTTTTAATTTTATGAAATAAGACTTAGTAGGGTCCAAACTAATGACTTGAAAAGAGTCAGAACTAAGAACATTTTCAACTTTTAAAATGTAATCGGTTCTGTCTAAAGCTACTATGCAGTTACCCTTTTCAGCTTTTGATATGACCGATTACATTTTAAAAGTTGAAAATTTTCTTAGTTCTGACTCTTTTCAAGTCATTAGTTTGGACCCTACTAAGTCTTATTTCATAAAATTAAAAAAGGAACTGAAGAAGTGTTCATTAACAATTCAAACATTTAACAAGTCTTTTTACCAACTGTACCCCATGTGCCCGGTCACGCCCATGTTATATGGGCTCCCAAAAATCCACAAGCCTAATGTACCCATTAGACCTGTGGTTTCCTTCATAAACTCCCCTTGTTGCAAACTAGCAGCATTTCTTAATCAGTTGTTGAGAGATCTGACTGCATTTGACAATTGCTATTCTATTAAAAATTCAGTGGACTTGGCCAACAAGATAAAAAACGTTCATATCCCTCCAGCTTCTGTCCTAGTCTCTTTTGATGTCACCAATTTGTTCCCCAGTATTCCTCCGGATGATTGCATATGTCTTGTTAGAAATTTACTCTTGGAAAATAATATCTTATTACACCTGGTTTTAGATATCTGTGATTTACTATCTTTAGTCCTCAACCAAAACTTTTTTCAATTCAATAATAAATTCTACCGCCAAACCACTGGTCTTGCCATGGGTAGTAATTTATCTCCCTTGCTAGCAGAAATATTCATGAATTCTTTAGAAAAACAGTTCTTGAACAATCCAAGATTCAATTCTAAACTAGTTTTTTATTACAGGTATGTAGATGATTGCTTGCTATTGTTTGATGGTTCTCTCCAGGATGTTTATGATTTTCTGGGTTACATCAATTCTCTACACCCCAATATTAGTTTTACGATAGAGACTGAATCCAATTCCTCTCTGCCATTCCTTGATCTACTTATCACAAAAAATACTTCTAGATTTGAATTTGAGGTTTATAGAAAACCAACTGCAACTGATTCTATAATTCCCTTTGACTCTAATCACCCACATTCTCATAAGTACTCAGCTTTTAATAGTCTGTTCTATAGAGCTTTCTCACTTCCCCTTTCTGATCATGCTTTTTCTAAAGAAATCAATATCATCAAACAGATTGCAGTTAACAACCATTACCCCTTAGAAAATGTCATGTCAATCTATTTTAAATTTTATACCAAGTTCAAACTAACGTTCAATGTCTTTTCCAGTCAACCTCTAGTTCCTCCTATATATAAATCTCTTAATTTTTTCGGACATTATACTTTCAGGATTGCAAAACTTTTCAAAAATCTGAACATCCGTATTTCTTTTAAAACTACTTCTAATCTTAAACATATTTTTATTAATTCCAAAGACAGGATCCCCCTCAATAAAAAATCTGGGGTTTACAAATTGAATTGCAATGATTGTAATGCTGCTTATATAGGTCAAACAGGTAGAAGTTTTGAAATTCGTTTCTCTGAACACAATAGACTGATTAACAAATTCTTGACTGCAGTTGATCCTAACTCCCCATCTTCGTTTGCCAATCACATTATTGATTCTAATCACTCCTTTGATGTCAATATTAATTCAGAAATTCTTCACATCTGCGATAAGGGTCCTAGGTTAAATCTTCTTGAAATTTTGGAAATTCAAAAATGCATTAATAATCAAAATGTTTCATGTCTCAATGATCAAACTAATTTTGAACGTAATCATATTTTCAGAACATTACATTTTTCATAATTTCTGCTCTTTCCATTCTGGTAGTTGCTACCCCGCCACTGGAGTTTCCGAAGTAACAATTTTCTCCTCTTCTTCTTCTGTTTCTGTCTCTTGTTTCTCCACTAGATGCTACCCTTACTCCTCTTCTTGTTTCTTTGACCTTTCTATTTTCTCCTCTTCTCCTTGGTTTCTCTTCACCTTGCCTTCTTTCTTCTTTTTCTTCCCCTTTTCTTCTTCCTTTTTATGTACTTACTTCTCTAGTTCTGTTGTTAGTCTATAACCTTCACTCTTGTTTGTTGTTCCATGTACAACTGTCATTTGTCAAAGTTTGTGTTGACCATCAAATTTGTCTTATTCTGCTATTGCTTTTAGCTTAGCATGTTTCAAATTTATAAAAAACAATTTTTCGGATAAGATGTTCAACCTTATCAGAGCCAGTTTTTTCTGGCTCTTCAGTAAATTTAAAAAAAATTAGTCATTTGTGTCTGAGCCTGATAACCCGGTGATGAATCTCCTGCCATACAACATGATTTTGATTTTCTCAACTTAATTTTTAATAATGTTATAGTGTGCCCATAATTTTGTCGGTAGGTTTTGTATTCCTTCCTTCTTCATACTGTTTTTATCTATTTTATATTTACAGGTACTTTTTGTCTGATGATGGCCGTTGTGCCGAAACCGGTAACATGTATTTGACGATATAGTATTATATAAATGTGTGGTCGACTGACTTTGAGTCTTTTGTTTTTCTTTTGAAATTTTATTGGACCACTTTGAGATATGGATGATTTTCATGATTTAAAATTTGCTCTGCTAAAATACCTGATCCCTCATCAAATTCATGTTCACAAGCAAAGCTTCATATTCTGTCCATAGATGAAACATATTGTTTCATATTTTCTTTCAATTTTGTTACTTCCTTTTTTGATGCCTTAATGCCAAAATTCTTAATATTAACAATAAGTTGGAAAAAAGGAAAAGCGAACTTGCAACTTAACCTATAAAAGCACTGCAGTTATTATACGTAATGAATCATATAATGTTGAAATTCTTCAAATCCATACAGAGATGATCGAAAAATTCGATGGAGATATTTCAATCGGCCATACACTTCCACAAGTACCAAGGAAAAATCAAAAGTGAAACATTGAAATGTCAGTCAGATATCAGAAATATGAAATGTCACTGCTGTCAATTGCATCAATACGCGAAACTGGTTCCTTAGATCATACAGGAATCTGATAATAGTTCTGTGACATATTAAACTTGAAGCTTGTTCCACATAACAGCAATAGCAGTGGCAGTGGCTCCGCCCCTTTCGACGCTGTTGTGTGAATAGCACAGGAGATTTCGATTTTAGCAGTGGGATATTTGCAATGTCAATTATCATGTATTTTGTATTTGACTGATTGAAATGGCATTAGAAAATATAATTTCCAAATATTTGTTAAAAGATAGGTGCTGTGTATTAATCTGGACACAAGATACTCTGAGTAACAACACTTTAATTATTCATTGAATTAACAGTACAATGATCCGGCCATCAGCCACCATAACGATAAGACAACTGACTGACGAATGACAGTTAACCTCAAGATCGTCAATAGCTAAAGCTGCATCTACATTTGTAAAGCTTAGAGTATACTTCTTATACATAACAATTCTTCCCCTAATTAAAAGATTACAAATCTAGTTTTTTTGGAATCTTAATGACTCTTCCAGACTTAGATCTAATAATGTTTGAAGTTTGGGTAGTACCAGATTCAATGGGAACTTGCTGATTTGATTTCGGAGAACTTTGTATAATGTTTGGTGAAACATTAGCTGACTGCATTTGAACATCTGAAATTTGGCGTGCACTAGGAATAGGGCTCCTTGATACTGGTACTTCCGGCACTATGGGTGAATTTTCTGACTTATTTGGACATTTTTGGGTATCTAATACTATGGGGTCATTTAATGAAGAATCTACTGGCATAATATTCGATTTGCGCATATCATTTGCATGCACTAGTTTGATACTATCATCAATCTGAACAAGATAAGTACAAGAGCTCATACATCTCACAATCTTTCCTCTCTGCCACAATTTAGTATTTTTGTTTTTAACATATACAATATCATTTTCAGAATATAATTTTAGTTTCTTCAATATGTCAGGCTCAAGATTAGATTGTTTTTGAGCACTAGGCTTCAACAAATCGTACCTGGTTCGAGGCCGAATTTTGAATACGCTTTGAGAAGGTGATATACCAGTTGAAACTGAGGGTGTATTTCTATGGACGAATAAAAAGTTTTCCAACTGATTCAAAATTGTATATTTACTCACTCCCGATCCCTTTTCACTAAACAAAGCTTTTTCTAAACCTTTCTTTACGGTTTGTACAGATTTTTCTGCCATCCCATTACTTTGTGGGTGGTATGGAGGACTTTTTATAAACTTAATAGCATTAGCTTGACAAAAAGCACTAAATTCGGTAGAATTGAATGGTGGACCATTATCAGATACTAGTTCAACAGGTAGTCCAAACACCGAAAAAATTTGCTTCAATTTTAAGATGGTCTCTTTTGCATTTGTTCCTTCATTCATCATTTTAACTTCTATCCACTTTGATTTATTATCAACTAAGATCAAAAAAGTATAGTTGTACTTGTGAAAAAAATCTATACTAACTCTGTAAAAATTGTTTGGTGCTGCTGGCCAAGGAATAAGTGAACTATTATTCGAAAATATTTGTGTTTCTTGGCAAGTATTGCATAAGCTAATAAATTGTTCAATAGCCTCATTCATACCAGGCCACCAACAATATGACCTTATGAGCATTTTGGTTCTAACAATGCCTATATGTTGTTCATGAAACAATTTTAGTACGTCATTGTGCATTATTCTTGGGATAATCACTTTATTCCCTAGTAACAGACAACCCTTTTCAACAGATAGTTCCAACTTCCTCTTAAAATAGGGCTTCAATTCATCATCATCAATGGCATTTGGCCACCCACTTAATGTTAGATCTATAGCTTTCGATAATGTGATGTCCTTTTTTGTTGCTAATGCAATGTCCATCGAATTTAAGGGTACATCGGAACACAAATTAAATGAATATAAAGAATCAGATATTTCAGTTTCCCTATTCATAGGGAGTCTCGATAATGCATCAGCATTAGAGATATGACTTCCTTTCTTGAATATTATATCATAATCATATGCAGCTAACATTAATGCCCAACGTGTAATACGTGCTGCTGCTGTCACTGGAATATTTTTATTTTTGCCAAAAATAAATTGAAGAGGTTGGTGGTCTGTTACTAAGGTGAATTTGCGTCCAAATATGTATTTATGAAATTTTTTTAAACTAAAAATGATTGCTAAGCTTTCTCTTTCCAAATTAGAATATTTTTTTTCAATGTTAGTCAATGTACTTGAAGCAAATAGGACAGGTTTATCATTTCCATCAATTTTGTGACTTAATACAGCCCCCACACCATATCCACTTGAATCACAAGTAATAAAAATTGGTTTCGTAGGATCAAAGTGAGTTAAGACATCATTTGAAGTGATTAACATTTTACTCCTCTGAAATGTTTTTTCACACTCCTCCGTCCAAATAAAATCCGTATTAGACTTACACAGATCATATAAACTTTTCAACTTAGCAGACAACATATGAATAAACTTACCATAATAGTTCAAAATTCCCAAGTAAGACTTCAACTGTGTTACATTTTGAGGAGAAGGTGCTTTTTGTATACATTCTATTTTTTCATCTGTAGGATGGATGCCGAAACTATCTATTTTGTGCCCCAAAAATTCAACACTCTGTTCAAAGAATTTGCATTTTTTTTCATTTATTTTGACATTGAATTTTAGCAAACGTTCTAGAACATTCCTCAGATTTTGATTACATTCTTCTAAGGAGGACCCATGTACCAATATATCGTCCAAATAACATTTTGTGTGTGGTAATCCAGATAAAACAGCATCCATTATACATTGAAAAATTCCTGGTGCTGAGCTTACACCATAAGTTAATCTATTGTATCTAAATAGACCAGCATGAGTATTAATGGTGAAAAGTTCTTTTGAAGTTTCACTAATTTGTAATTGTTGGTATGCTCCTTTTAAATCCAAAACAGAAAAGTAGTTGCTACCACTAAGGCTAGCAAAAATGTCACTGGGTAAGGGTAAAATACAATGTTCAGTATCAATAGCAGGGTTTAGCGTTTTTTTGAAATCAACACATAATCTTATATCATCAGAATTTTTTTTTGGTACGATAACAATGGGACTTGCCCATTTACTGTGAGTAACTCTTGACAATATACCAGACTCAATCATTTTCGAAAGTTCCTTCTCAACTTTTGGTTTTAGCGCATATGGCATCTCATATGCTCTGTGAAAGACAGGTTTACATCCATCTTTGACTTTAAATTCTGCTTTGAAATCTTTAATGTACGAGTTTGGCTCATCAGTGAAAAGATTTTTGTATTCAACTTTTAAGGTATCAATCATCTTCAGCCTGACATTTGACTCAGCTAGGGGTCTACCATTTGTGCTTAATTCTGACTCTAATTTGTTTAAAACTACAGTATTATCTAATAGTGTGTTTTTCCAATTTGAATTGAGAGCATTTAGCCAATTACGACCTAACAAAGGTAAAAATGTAACATCTGACTCCAACACAACCAGTGGTAAATAAAACATATTGTTTAGATACTCAACATGTACAAAAAATTGCCCTAATATTTCAGCTCTTTGACCTGTGAGTACTCTCAGTTTAAAATTGACAGGTTCCAGGACTATATTTGGAAACATTTCCTCAAAATCCTGTACATGAATCACTGATCTAACTGCTCCTGAATCTACTTCCATCTTAATTTTCTTCCTATCTAGTGACATATATACCTTCAAGCTATCCATAGAGTTACTTTCTAATGATTTTATAACCCCAACTTCTAGGATTTCTGACAACAGACCCAATTCTAGGTTCTCTTCTGACTCTTCCGACTCTCCCTCCTCTAGTTCCTCTTCTAGGTCATGTATCCTATTTTTGCACATAGCAGATTTTGCTGTATGCCCTGTTTGACCACATGAAAAACATTCCCATGCAATTGCGGGACACTTATTTTCATCTTGGTGAATTCTACAACATCTCCTACATCTCATACTCTTGGAAGGATATTTCTGGAAATTAGTGTGTGAACTTGTACTAGGACTGGACTTACTGACATAACTCTTTGACTGGTGGAAACCTGATTTCCTGTAAGCTGGTTTTTGGAACATTTTGTTGACTTGACCACTTTCAGAACCCATTTGACGTATTTGTCCCTCTGCTAACTCCATTCCAATAGCTGTTGTATATGCAGATTCAAAGGTTAATGTAGCTTCTGTGAGTAATTTTCTCTTGATACTATCAGACTTTAACCCACATACTAACCTATCTCGTAATGACTCATTCAGGAACCCTCTAAATTCACAGAATTTTGCTAAATTCTTCAATCGAGCTCCAAAAGATCTAATGTCTTCATCAGTTTCCTGATAGGCTGTATGGAACTTATATCTCTCTGCAATTACTAATCTCTTTGGACTATAGTGATTTTTCAGCTCTAACACTAGCTCATCATAAGTTTTAGTACTTGGTAAGTTAGGTGCTAAAAGATCCTTCAGGACACCATATGCTTCAGCTCCTATCAATGTTATCAACAGCGCTACTTTCTTAGCCTCGGTGATATCATTACACATGAAAAGCTGTTCCAGCCTTTCCAGGTAAGATGTTATTTCACATTCCTTAGGATTGAAGGATTCAATCTGACCAATCATTGACATTCTGTGGACTTACTTTGACTAACAGAGTAATCAGACTCAGACTTGACTTTGACTCAATTATATTATCCGCTTGATGACAGGACTAGACTCATATTGCAATTTCACTTGAAATTTGCATTGCACTGGACTCTGGACTTGGTATTGGACTACGTGACTGACGCTACTTTGTACTCGACCTTGAGTACCCTTGACTCTTGAGTTTCAATGACTTCAGACGAGACTCACAATTTTTGAGTTTTCCAACTCACCCAGTAGGTTCATTTCCAGAGCTCGTCGCCAAATTATGCTGTGTATTAATCTGGACACAAGATACTCTGAGTAACAACACTTTAATTATTCATTGAATTAACAGTACAATGATCCGGCCATCAGCCACCATAACGATAAGACAACTGACTGACGAATGACAGTTAACCTCAAGATCGTCAATAGCTAAAGCTGCATCTACATTTGTAAAGCTTAGAGTATACTTCTTATACATAACAATAGGTATTAACATAAACTACGTGAATCTCTGTATTGTGTATTAGCAACAAATACATCTTGAGAATCACGTTCTCTATTGAATCCATGTTCTTCTAATTCTCCATTTCTTATTAATTCAAGAAAGTACTGAATTATAAATTCTTGGTCTGTACCTGAGGTTAATTGGAATATGAGATATAAAATATTTTATTCTCAAATTATATTCATACTTACCAGCTTGTAATTTCATTGATTCCAAACTATTTTTCTTCAGTCGTAGCTCAACCTCAATCCCATTTATCAAATATTTTACACTCTCCATTGTTTGTGTTAATAATATTTTTGTTGATATGTAACCTAACTATTTGATAATTTAAGGTTTCAAATGCTAACGACGCTACATTTTACTGCAAAAAGTTCGAAGGACTCGAACTTTCGGCAGCATGACCTTGAATTTTCAGCGTAGTCAAAACTTATTTGTCATTGGTTATCTTAAGAGTGGAGGGGCGTGACGCCACTGCTACTGTTATTATGTGGAACATGCTTAAAGGAACGGTGCTGACAGTATTTTCGTGATGACTGATGACTGTTGGCTGGCGCTGAATAATTTATAAGGATGGTGCGAGCAGATTCCAAGTGTAAAATCATCGATGAAAATTTTTATCGTGAGTTCGGATCCTACACTCAGTTAAAGTTTATAAAAACCACTAAGGCCCTTATTCTGTAACTGTCCACGACGTTGTTGACAGAACGATTGTCGTACGATTCGTTTGTGAACGGTTATTGCTATTCTGTAACTAAACGATCTTCGTTACTGAACGAATATTTCGTTTGAATATATCGTTCGTTAAAGTCAGCTCAATCGGGTGTCGGTTTGGCTTTTATCTCGTTCAGCAACGAAATTTGTTCCGGTACGCTTTTTTTGTTGTCATTGAAGTTCTACAATAATATGGATCACATATTCAATGCTTTTCTGGAAGAGCTACAAAGAAGGTAATATTTTATATACAGGTAGGTACTGTTTTGCTATACTACATTATTTTCATCATCTTTTCATTCAGACAAATCAATAAGCAATTGATGAGAAATTTAAGAGATACCAGTAACCCCTTCAATACACCCCATGAAGTATTCAGAAAAATGTTTAGATTTCCTAGAGATCTGGCACACGATTTTTTTCTTCAAGTTCAGCCGTTTTTCGATAATGGAATCCGAACTACAAAGCTACCAGCAGTAACTCAGGTAATTTTCATCCATATTTCTATTAACTTAAAATGATATATGTAGGTATATATTTCTTCAGTTTTTTACTGCATTACACTTTTATGCACATGGCAGCTATCAAAAATCTATAGGTAAAGACCGAGATCATTCAGTAAGTCAGTCATCTGTAAGTAGATGTGTACATCAAATGACTACCATAATAATTGTTGACCATTTTTCCAGAAGGTTCATTAAATTTCCACAAACAATTGATGAAATAGCTAATGTCAAAAATGGGTAATATGTGTAGCTGTGTATTTAAAAATTAATGTTTTCAGCTATATTAATGATGTGTTTTAGATTTTTTGAAAAGTTTGGATTCCCAGGCATACTTGGTGCAATTGATGGCACTCACATTGCCATTGTTAGTCCAGCTTCTGGGGGCATACCACCAGCTATGGTATATTTGAATCGAAAAAACTTTCACAGCATCAACTGCCAAATTGTAGATATAAATTATTTTTGTATACAATTTTGAATAATTTATCTTTGTATTCTAGATTTGTGATTCGAATTTAAATATTCTTAGTTTGAACTCTAGATATCCAGGCAGTGTTCATGATGCTGCTATCTGGGCAATGAGTGCAATATTTAGGCGCCTGCGAAACAATTATGTGAATGGTGACAGAACTTCTTGGTTGATAGGTAAATGGAAGAAAAAAAAAAACATAAAAAAAGTAATCAGTTTTGAAAATTTTCTTTAGGTGATGCAGGTTATCCACTTCAGCCCTTTCTCTTATTACCAATAGCTGATGTTGATCCAGAAACACCACTAGGTCGCTATTCTCGAGCCCATATTAGAGCAAGAAACTCTGTTGAACGTTTTATTGGAGTTCTGAAAGGAACTTTCAGATGTTTACTAAAAGATAAAATACTCCATTATAAACCAGAATTTGCTGCCAAAATCATTATAGCTTGTGCTACTTCGCACAACATGTTGAGGAGAGCAAATGTGGAAAATGGTATATATGAAACTAGTTTTATTATACATTTTATTTGGTGACAGATTCAGGTAGACCTCCTATATTTTCTTTGTGCGATGAAAAATCCAAAAAAATGTAATCTATATAATTGAATACATTACATATTGATTTTCAAATGAGAGAAGTTACCTGAATCCCTTACAATTCACTGAAGTGAAGATTTGGATATTGTAGTTGAGTATATAAAAACTGAAAAAAAAATACCCAAAATATCACAAAGTATTCAGAAACCCTGAATACATATTTGGTAACTCAGTTGTGCCATCATCAGTAGGTACCTAGATGTGAAAAGATTGAACTATAATTGCTGAAATACAGTTTTCCTAATATTTTGTGAGTTTAATGGTGTTTCTTCTGGTATTTGAGTACTTTCTCTGTTTTATAGGATTAGAAGAAAATGATGGAAATGATGGTAATGACAATAATGATGATGTGGATGTAGTGGATCTTCACCAAGAAGGAAATAATACCCGCAATTATATTATCAGAACCTACTTTGCTTAAATAAAAATCTTTTGTACAAAACTCTCATATTTTTTTGATGAAGCCATGATACCTAATTTCTAATAACTCATTCAGTATACTCAAACAGAAATGCATTTTTTGCAGGAACAAGAAATAACTATTTTTTTAATTTTCCAAAAGCTCAGTCTCTTCAATATCTTCAAAAGTGACACTGTATTGTAGCTCCATTTTCTTCTTTTTCAACCAAATTATTGTTTCATTTTGTTTTATGATTTTTCCCAAATTTTCATTAATTTTTTTTAGTTCTGATGTTTCAGTCTTTTTCACTTCAGTAAATTTATTGATTGTTGAATCGATTGTAGTCTTTGGCTTTCCATGGTTTTTTGGATTGGGCCCTGAAATTCTCATTGAGCTTGTCCCAGAGCAGCTAGGCTCTGGTAAAGGAGGTGAAACCACTAACTCTCTTTCATCATTTTGTTTGTTTTCCAAACCTATTTCTGGGACATTGGGCAGTCCTTCTACCACTACTTTTCCTGTTAGATATATCAATCATTCTTCTATTTCTGTGAGGGGTTTTTCTGGTGGACCCATATTTCCCGTTGATTTAAGGGAGATTTGTAAAACGCGAGCTCTCTTTCTCACTGCCGATTTCCAATCAGCAAATGTGTGAAAATATGAAATTCTTGTTCTGAAATATCGAAATCACCAATCCATGGAATACTGACCTTTTTCCATCCACATACATCTTTGATAGGCCCTCCACTTGCATTTAATTTTTTTGTCAAATTATTCCAAGCATTTTTTAAAGCATCAGGCTCCTCTGCAATGAACTTGTTTTCCCTGAATTGGTGATTTTCTTCCAATTCGTTCAAATATAATTGGAATTGTTGCTGAGTGGTTTTCGATTTTCGAATTTTTTTGTCCGGAGTTTCCATCATTCTGTTTCCAAAATATAGTGGAAATTGGAAAGCACAAAATATTTACAATGACGAGACAAGACAAGACACTAACCTCACTTCATTCACTGAAACTTCATACCAATTATACTATCTTGTCAAAAAGCATCGTCAGCTTTCGTTGGGAAGTGTAAATACGGTAAGCACTGAACGAGTTGTTTACAGAATACGGAATTCAAAAATTTCGTTGAACATTTCGTTGGGACGTGTACGTTCACAAACGAATCCGTCCGTGAACGATAAATTAGAGAATAAGGGGCTAAGGCATTAACTCAGATCTCGAACTAAATTGATATTCATACGGAATAGATACTCGACAAACAAAATCTAATCAGTGCTTACACCATCCGGATAAACATTTGATGAACAACTTTTCGTGTTGCTGCTAAGAAAAAAGTTACGGTTTCACAACTGCTTGCAGACATTCGTGTTCTCAAGATGAAATATCGCTGACGTATTATGAGACGTACTAAGAAAATATCTCACATGTTATCTGTCAACTCCAGTGTTGCCAGTATGGGCGATTTCTCGCCAATTGGGCTATCTCTGAACCCATGTTGGCGACCAAAAATAGAACTTGGCGACAGGCGACCTATTGGGCTACTCCAAATGACAATCTAGGCGAATTTGGCTATTGCTATTGCAATCCTTTTGACGTCAGCAGGTGTTTTTAAATACTTGTTTATGGTATATGGTTCTATGTGACTATGACCACAATTTGTTCTGTGCTTCTGTAACTTTCAAAATTGATAGGTTGACACAACGATGTTTGACATGGTTGACACTGTTCTAACATAACGTGAAACGTGACAGTCAACAGTGTCAACACTCAACAGTTGACAAACGTCAAACGTCGTTACTGAACTGTTCAGTGCCTTAAACTTCATGAACATTGTTATCGAAGTTACACATTGTGCTTGTGCATTCGCTAAATCCGCCAACGTATCAAACCATTATCAAACTATCAAAGTGAAAGGGAACATGGGCAAATATGCGAAGTATGAAAAAAAATATAGGAAGGAATGGGAAAACATTCCAATATTTCAAGGTATGGTATGCACCTCATTATACTGTAGATCAATGATATATGTATAAATCTATATATTTTCAGGATGGCTAGAACAGGGTGAATTTGAGAAAGCTAGATGCAAAGTATGCAAAATAGATTTGAGAGCTCAGAAAGCAGATCTGAAGAAGCATGCATCAACTCTCGCTCATAAGCTTAAATCTTCAAAAATCCCCAAAGCCCAAAATACTTTAACCAATGTTGGAGTTACGACCTCTTCTATTACTAAGACAAAAAAAGAAACTGATTTGAAATTATCTGTATTCATTGCAATGCATACAAGCATGAGAACAATGGATCATTTATGTGACCTTCTCACTGATCTTGGAAAAGGAAGCCATTTAGAACATATCAGAATACATCGCACCAAATGTACACAAATAATTAGGAAAGTTCTATCACCAGCAATTCTATTTCAAGTCATTCAGGATGTAAACAGTTCAGAAGCATACTACTCTATAATAATTGATGAGTCTACTGATGTTGCTGTGAAAAAATACTCATGTATATGTATTCGTTACTTTAGTAAGAGCAAATACCAAATGGTAACAGAGTATTTAGGAATGGTGGAAGTAACTACAACCTCAGCTGTAGACCTTCATGAAGCAATTACTACATTTCTAAAGAAAAACAATCTTTCTATTTCAAAGTTGATAGGAATTGGTACAGATGGTGCCAATAATCTTTGTGGAAATAACCATTCTGTTTACACTTTATTGAAAAGTGAAGTACCTGATTTGCAATTGATAAAATGTGTCTGTCACTCTATCCACTTATGCACAGAAAAGGCTGCCAACGAGTTACCAGCTACTATTGAGTTTGTACTGAGGGAAACATATAATTGGTTCAGCCTAAGTACCATCAGGAGGGATGAGTATAGCAAAGTTTTCTCTTTAATTAATATGGGAGAATCTAAATATCAAAACAAAATTATTCATTTATCAGCAACAAGATGGCTTTCTAGATATAAAGCTGTCGAAGTGATTCTGAATCAGTGGTTAGAGTTACAGACACACTTTGTTCACATAAATAATAGGGAAAAATGTTACACAGCGAGAACACTTGAATCCATGTATAAAGATGACTCAAATTTCTTATATTTACATTTCCTTAAGCCAATTCTCAAAGAATTGTACTTAACAAACATGTTATTTCAAAGCACTAATGCTAATTTTTGTAAAGTATATGAATCATTATTTTCTGTTTTACTCAATATTCTGAGAAGGATTCTAAAACCAATTTTCTTATTTGAAAATGAATTAGATATAAATATTAGAATAAATAGACTGAAAGAATCTCTGGCAAATGAATTATCTTATTTAGATATACATCAGGTAGATTATGGAATTGGTTTCTTAAATGAAATGAACAATAATTTGAGTTTGAATGGTGATGAAAAGATTAATATAAAAGTTAAATGTTTCAATTTTTCAAAGATTCTTTCTATAAAACTGATAGAAAAATTACCTAACAATTTGAAAGTTTTGCAAATGTTGCACAATTTATCACCAGCAGTATGCCTTAATCAGGTTAGACCTCCACTTACTTCCTTACCACTCAACTTGAGTGGTTCTTTAAAATTGGAAGACCTAGATAATCAGTGGAGAAATTTATTGAATATTGACTGGAATAATTACTTTCAAGAAGGTTTCCCCTCAGATCCAGTTCAATTTTGGAGCTTCACCCATAAATTCAAGAATGCTGGTGGTTCATTTGTATTCAAAGAATTGTCTGAATTTGCGTTGAAATTGCTAAGCCTTCCACTAAGCAATGCTGTTGTTGAAAGAGTATTTTCCATAATGAATCTAGTGAAGACAAAAATTAGAAACCGAATGATGTTTGATACACTAGATTCATTGTTGAGAATAAGAATTAATTCTTCCAATAATCAAATTTGCTGCTGCAAAAACTTCAAAGCTACAGATAAAATGGTTGAGCTTTTTGATTATTCCATTTATGATTCCACATCAATTGATGAGACTGAAGATGTCGATGAGATAATGGAACTGTTTGATCTCTAGGTCTAATTAATTACAGAATATGTACCTTTTGCTTAGACTTTGGATATTGTTGTACCTGAAAATATGTTCCTGAGAATATTATTTATGTTGTTACTTTATTTGTTTATTTTTTCATTGAATAAAATATTTAATCAAAAAATGATTTTTATATTTATCTACAGGTAATATGAAGTTATATAATATCTATCATTTGACTTTCATTCTATGATAATGTCAAAAATTACAAAATGAGAAATTTAGGTGGTACATACAAAATGTGAATTGTGAAATATATTATTCCACTTTTGAATTACCCGCGAGTTGGGCGATTTGGGCGACATCAGGCTGTCAGTTTGGCGACGTACTCTAATAAAATACTGGCAACACTGGTCAACTCTGTCATTGAATATTGACTTATAATTGTCAGAAATCGATTGTCAATTGATTTAATCATTGAAATAAAAATGAAGTAAACAATGATGGATCATTATATTCACATGATATCTTACTGAGCACATAATATAACGTATGCGAAATTGTTTGAAATAAAGGTGAGTACAGGGGGCGAAATACTGAAAGATAGTTTATAATACAGCATAACATGAAGTTATCATATAGCACAGCGAACATGATACCGAGTGTGACATCGATCTGATACTTAAGAACACGAAATTCAATAATTCCAGAATAATAATAACGGAGAATTCGTAGTGCAAAATAAAACCGTAACATAACTTACAGAATAAGCTATGTCAGGTTTAGTCATTAGATTTTTCAAGCTTTACATCAGATTCCATAGGTGTACGAATTCCCTTACAATTAAACATATTGAATCTAATCAAAATTTGGTTTATATATTGTTCTTGGTCCAGAGTTACAATATTGTTTTCTCTATCAAAATTAACTCAATTGTTCTAATTTAGACTTATCATAGCCTAACTCCCTAAGAAAAATATCTACTCTTTCATACCAAGCTCTTGAAGCTTGTTTGAGACCGTATATTGCTCTGTTTAGTTTCAAAACTTTATTTGTGTTTTTATCAATTTCAAGACATTCGGGCAAAGCCATATATACCTTCTCTTTCAAGAAACCATTTAGAAACGCAGTAGTAACATCTAAATGTACAATTTTAAAATGTAATCTAACTGACAGAGCAATCAACAATCTCAATGTAGAAAATCTCACAACAGGTGAAAAAATGTCATCAAAATCAACACCAGGTTTCTGTGTGAAACCTTTAGCTTCTAAACGAGCTCGATACTGCACATTATTTTCGAAATCAAGCTTACGCTTGAACACCCACTTGCACTGCACTATTCTACCACCATCAGGAACATCCACCAGCTCCCAAGCATTATTGATTTCAAGAGAATGCAGTTCATCTTATATTGCCTGTCTCCATTTTTCTTTGTCCGTCCTTGACAATGCATCCTGAACTGTGGTTGGATCACTATCAAGATTGTGTGTGTCTCCTACACTCAAATAAGAGACATAATCCTCATAAAGTTTAGGTTTTGGAACTCTACTAGACTCTCTGAGTGTTTCTGGGTTTTCATGATTTGCCACTATGAACTCATCATCATCATCTTCTTGCAGCTCTTCAGTTTCATTCAAACTGTTACTGAAATATTCTTCCTCAGAATCTCCCACTGAAACAGAACTTTCTGATGATGTTTCACTAGAGATTTCATTTGTCTCTTGAATCAGTTCTTCATTCGTTTTCTTGTTGTTCTCCACAGTGACGTTTTCATAATCATTTGTCAAATCTTCCATTATAACAACATCTCTACTAGAAGTCACCCAGTTCTTTATAGGATTATAAACTCTATATCCTTTGATGTTGTCACTATAACCAACAAGAATGTGCTTTTCAGCCTTCTCATCCCATTTAAGGCGCTTCTCTTTAGGCAAATGTACCATTACTTTACTACCAAAAACTCTGATATGACTGAGATTTGGCTTCTTACCTGTCCATATTTCATAAGGTGTCTTCTGTGAATCTGCTGTAAGTGATCTATTTCGTAGATACACTGCTGTATTTACTGCCTCACCCCAAAAATACTTTTCCAGCTTGCTCTCAAACAATAAACACTTGGCTTTTTCTATAATAGTTCGATTCAACCTCTCCGACATTCCGTTTTGTTCAGGTGTGTACGGATTAGTCAACTGATGCAAAATACCTTCAGTCTTCAAGAAATTTTCGAACTCCTTACTACAGAATTCACCTCCATTGTCAGATCTTAGCGTTTTTATCTTCATGCCTTTTTGATTTTCCACAAAGCTCTTGAATTTTCTGAAACAATCGAAAACTTCACTCTTTGCCTGCAGGAAATATACAAATACCATCCGACTAAAATCATCTTGGAAGGTAAGAACATATTTGGATCCACCTATGGACTTGTTTTCCATGGGGCCACATACATCTGTATGGATAACATCTAGAACATTGTTTGCTCTAGATCCCCTGGAAGAAAATTGAAGCTTTGACTGCTTTCCTTCACAACAAACCTCACAGTTTTGTTTCTTGAAATCTGCCACACCTGGATAGTTCAGTCCCTCTACCATTCCTTTCTTCATTTTGTTCAGATATTCACTGTTGATGTCACCTAATCTCCGATGCCAGAGATAAGCTGATTCTGTCACAGTCAACAAACACCTTCCCAAATTAGCAATGTTTAGTTCATAGACACCATCCTTCAGGTCAGCTGTGGCAACAAGTTCACTTTGTTTGTTAAAAATCTTGCAGCAGTTGGGTACAAATTCAATAGTATTTCCATTATTGATTAGTTGACTCACAGATAGTAAGTTTGTGGTCATATCAGGAACACATAATACATTTGTCACTGTTATGTCAATTGAATCATTTCCAACTACTGTCTTGAGCATTACATCACCTGAACATGTGACTGGAACCTTCATTTGATTTGCTACCATGATCTCTTTCGTGATCGTTGGCATGAGATTTTCCAGTAGGTTTTTATTGGCCGTCAAGTGGACACTTGCACCCGAATCCACATACCAATCGTCCTTGTTAAAACTTCCGTTCAGAAAAACAGCACTAAAAGCATTTGATGTTCTGGACTTCAAATCACTCTTATTATTTTCTGGATTCGGACATTTATTTTTGAAGTGTCCCATTTGCGTGCACTTGTAACATTTGACATTTTTCAGATCCTTCTTGACTTTGTCAGTGTTGCCAACTTTCTGTTTACTACCCCTAGTACCACTATTGTAGAAACTTTTAGAGGCGAATGCACTACCAGTGTTACCAACATTTTTCCATGTCCAGGAGCTTCGTTTTTATCGAATCGGTGGTAATGGCGATCCCAGAATGTTCAATGGCCATTATCATCGGTGAGCATTTTTCTGACAAACCGGCTAGCAACAGCGATCCGATCCACTCATCGTCTATTTTAAAACCAGTTCCTCGTAGCTTCTGACCAGTATCCACTATCTAATTTACGTAACTCGCCATTGAGTCACTGTTTTCTAACCGCGTGGAAATCAAAGTCCTGAGCAATCCGATTTTTCTGGTGAAACCAGAGTCATCAAATAACGATTTCAATTTTTTCCAAAGTTCCACTGTTGTTTTTGCCTCCTTGATATGAATGTATAAAGATGCGTCGATGGTCAAAATGATCTTCGCTTTGGCTTTGGCGTCATTTTCGGCTTCAACACTTGTAACACATTCCCAAAGTCCTTCTAAGATTAGGAAATTTTCAACTGCAAATGCCCAATCTGAATAGTTTTCACGTCCTTTCAGTTTCCCGACATTTACTATATAGTTAGCAGCCATACTTATGCTTTTCAAAGAATACTTAATACCGTTTCACTAAAATCAAAATGGTGACGCTGGGCCCATAACCTCTTGATAAATGTTGATAAATGAAACACACTGGTTGAATTCTCAGCATAGACTGACTTTAATAAAGATAAATAAAGATATTATGTTGGTACGTGGTTGGTTCAAACATATTCAGGCTTGCCACCCACAATCATCAATAAACTGACAGTTTCACCAATTTGAACAAAGATGGCGGAACAATCATATTTTGGGCTGATTTTCAACATTTTCTGAGTCCATTTTTTGTGTTTTTTTTTATTTCCAAGACTACCTACCCTATGTAAAAAATGACAATTGAATGATGTGAGCATTATGGAAAAGGTATTAGATACCTATTACCTAAGAGTCCTGAGATTTCAATGTTTTCACTTGTAGCTTGTAGACACTAGTAGGTATTGTTAACATAACAATAAATTGTTTCCAGATTATATTATGTTCCCATGATTTTGCATAAATGGGTATGTGAATGTAATAAGGTTTGTTTTTTGTTAGTGAAATTAATGTTGACATGGAAAAAGAGAAAACTTTAAACTTCAGTGTCTAAAAGACATGCCAGGCGTATCATTAGGCATCAAACTGCCAGGGATTTAGAAGCAATAAATGGTCTATCAACATATCATTCAGTTGAGGAAACTGATGATGATCAATCTCTTGATCAATGTAGTGAACATTTGGTGTATTATGATGATGAAAATGTGGCCAACAACAACAATTTCCATAATCTCAGCAATAGTTCTCCATCACTAAGCACTTGCAGTGAATCAATTGAGGAAAGAAACATAGATCCAGTCCTGGTTCCTGCCCAGAGTAATTGCGAGAAAGAAAGCCAAGCTATGAATAATTCACATGAAAATAATAGTAATTATAATGATAAAAACCTTGATTTTAAAAATCATCTAGCATCATGGGCTAATAAATATAATGTTCCTCAGAATGCTTGTAATCAATTGCTATATATTTTGAGAAAATTTACAGAGTTTGATCTACCACAGGATACTACTGAAAACAAGGATAATAGATTTAACATCTATAAATGGTGAAAGCTATTATCATTTTGGTCTAAACAGCATCATTGAAAAATGTTGAATGAAGTCGAATTGACAAAAATCGACTTGCTTTTGAATATTGATGGACTTATCAAGATGATCAACAGCTTCTTTTTGTCCGGTTTTGTATTCTAATACAACGAATGAAAGAGTTTATATTGTAGGAGCATATTATGGATATAAAAAACCTGAGAACTGCAATGAGTTTCTAGGTTTCTCAACACATGATCTAGAAATATTATTGAATGATGAATATACTTACACAGAATGGAAAAGTTCAAATTCGTTTGCATGCACTGATATGTGATGCACCAGTGAAATCTTTTGTTTTATCAGTGAAATGCCATACAGAGTTCCACAGCTGCACAAAATGTACAATAAGAGGATGTTATAGAAATGGAAGGGTTTGTTTTCCAAGAGATGTTTCAAATCCCCAATCGAGAAATGGTGAAGAATTTGAAGAAAAAGTATATGAGAATTACCAAGTTGGAGACAGTAGCTTGAGTTTCCTCAACAGTTACGAATGTGCCACTAGATTACATGCACCTTGTATGTTTAGGTGTAGTAAAAAAACTTGTTTTACTGTGGCTGCGGGGTCCACTTCCAGTCAGAATATCTGCACGACAAGTAAATGATATTTCTAAATTGTTACTTGTTCTGAAAAATAGTAAACCAAATGAATTTGTGAGAAGACCTCACCCTTTGAAAGATATAAGGCAGTGAGAGGCAACTGAATTTAGAACTTTTCTACTTTACACAGGACCAATTGTATTGAAGAATATCTTGAAGCATGATTTTTTTATTCATTTTATGTCTATGCACATAGCTTTAACTTTTCTACCGTGCTAAGCTTAAGAGTGGTAACTCCTGGAAGATAATTTCGAGATAATTCAGTTCGAAGTTTCATGTATATTCCAACCTGATAGTGTATGATAATACGAGAAATATTTTACAGTAGGATTGTATTTGGTGACGAAGTCGACTGAAAAAACTCAATTTTGAAAAATATATGGTGGATACAACTTTCAAGCATAGTATTCTGAATTAAAAATCAGATGATAGTTTGTGGTATGTCCATCATGAGAAAAAAATTAATAGCAAAGTGCATTATTTTTATTAAATACACTAGAAAACTATCAAGATTCTTCTTTCTCATCATGTTCGTCAGCAGACACGATAATCGAGCAAAAACCATCAGACGAAAATGCATGGGTACAAGTACGCCACAAACGTAGTCGAAATAACAAAAATGAGAACGCAAAAAAGACATCATCGCGACCAGACACAAAAAAAAGGAGCCAGCCCAAACACAAAAACCGAGAAAAGAAACAAGCAAACTTATCATTGGTACCAACTCGGACATCGACGAGGAATTCGGCCGGGGAGGATTCACTTCTATGGCTTTACGTTGGTCATTGCAAACCGCAATCTACGGAGGAAAAACTGAAATCATATCTCACAAAACGCTCGCCTAGTTTTGAGTTTGACGTTACCAAACTGAATACTGTAGGCAGATATTCAGCATTCAAAGTGGGAGCGAACATAAAACTCAAGGACACTCTGTATGACCCTTCATATTGGCCCGAAAAAATTGTTGTTAAGAGATTTCGATTTCCCCGATCCTTTCGTAAAAATAAAAACGAACCTGAATGCAGCTTCTGAAAAAGATATCGCACTTCAACATCCAAATAGTAAGGCAATCAATATCCTAAATATAAATGTACAGTGTCTAACAAATAAAATAGACCAAATCGAAATAATTTTGTTAACTGAAAAAATTGACATTCTCCCAGACAGCACCAGATATTCCATGAATCTCCCTATCATATTCCTTTTGGAATATTGGAATATTCTAGAAATAATCTGGAATATTCCGGAATATCTGTGGAATATTCTCTAAATATGCGAATGGGAATTCCTCAGATAATCATAGAATATACCCAAAAGAATATTCTATGTTGAATGTTCCTGGAATATTCCAATAAACATATTCTAAAATTAAAAAAAGTGACCCAAGTAGGGAATCGAACTCGTGACCTCAAGACTATCAGAGCAACGCCTTGACCACTAGGCCAGTAATCGAATTGAATAATGTTATACATATCAAGTTCTTGTGAGAGCATTGTTCGAAATCGGATCATAAACACTTTTTGTTTCAAAATCCCCTTACATCTAATTTTGATGTTTGATACTCACATCTCTGAAATAATAAATGTTATTTATGTGTTGAGAATCATAGGAATATTCATGGAATATTTCATGAATATACACCACAGAATATTCAGTTGAGAATATTTCATGAATATAAAACAGATAATATTCAGTTGGGAATATTCCTGGAAGATTCATACCTGAATATTCCCTGAACATGTCCGACTATTCACTTTGGAATATTCCTTTTAGATGTTCCAGAGGCATGTATATATTCTAGGAATAATCGATGAATATTCGGAATATACTCCTCCTTTTTAGCATATTTAGAGAATATTCTATGAATATCCAGTGCTGTCTGGGCTATGCATAACGGAGACATGGTGCACTGACAATAATATAAAAGCTATCACTTTTGAGAATTTCAATTTAGCTGGATACTTTAACAGAAAAACTCATATACATGGTGGTGTTGCGATATACGCAAGAAAATCAATAAATTTCACTGTACTGAATGAAGAAAAATTTTGTGAAGAGATCCACTTTGAATGTTGTGGTATATCATTCAAAATCGACGATGAACAATATTGTTTAATAAACATATATAGATCTCCAAATGGAAGTTTAGATTCATTCATACACAGATTGACAGATATTTTGAATAAATATTGCTCACTGAAGCGATATAAAAATGTGATCATTTGCGGTGATATGAACATTGACTTTTTGAATCTGAAACGTAACAGCGCGAAAGAGAAGGAGAAACAAATATTCAAGGACTTATTGGAAAGCTATCAGCTAACATTCAATAATACATTACCGACTAGATCATACACAGATAAAAATGGTGAGTGTTCTTCTTCGCAGATTGACTATTTCGCAACAAATCTAGCACCTGACAGATTCAGCGAAAAAGTTGAACAATTGAATATCGGTGATCACTACGGTATTATTTTCACACTGAATTTTTCAATTAAAAATCGAGATCAAATTAAAACAAAAAGAACTAAAATCAAACGAGACATGCGTGAAGTTAACATAGAAAGATTCAAAGATTTAATGCAAAAAGAAAATTTTCAATCTGTGTATGAATGTGAAAATGATGTAAATATTGCCAACAACAGTTTTTCAGGTATTTTATTGTATAACTTGGATACAACGTGTCCACAAATTGAAATAAAAATAAGTGATGACGATAACCATACAAAAAGTTGGATAACAGACGATCTAAAATAACAGGAAGGCAGACAATTGAAATATTTATATTGGGAAGCAAAAAATGAAAATGATGACGCATTGTTCAATCGATATCGTGAAAATAAAAAACAACACAAAAAGAACTTGAAAAACTCGAAGTGTATGTATTACCAAAATAAAATTAGACAATTAGACAACATTTATGAGAAACAGAAACAAATATGGAAATTGGTCAACAGTAAACGAGGAAAAAGTCAAAAACACATTTACACACATGAAATCAATACCAATAACGGAATCATAACAGATCCTGAAGAAATTGCAAACTCCTTCGCGCAATATTTCTCCGGTACTGTTTCGGAAAATATCACCAGATACTTCGAAAACATATCATCCCAGCATATGACTGATTCATTCAAATTGCAAACTTATTTTTTTCATCCAATCACCAGTGACGGTGTGTTTGAAGCTATCAAGCAATTAAAAAACAAGAGTTCAGTTGGTATGGATTGCTTTTCCACAAACATAATCAAAACAATTGCCCAACATATTGCACAGCCATTGTCTTTCATCATAAATCTCTTTGTTACTACCCAGACATTTCCTGACTTACTGAAAATTGGAAAGATTATTCCTGTTTTCAAGAATGGTGATCGCTTGGAAATTAATAATTATAGGCCAATTACTATACCGAGCGTTTTATGCAAAGTAATTGAGAAATGCATATATAACCAACTTACCCCATTTCTGATGAAGTATAATATAATAACCGAATGTCAAAATGGATTTTATCCGGGTAGATCGACAGAAAGTGCAACAACTAATTTCATGGAATTTATCCATAGCCAGCTGGATGAAGGGAAGTATGTTGCTGCACTTTTTTTCGATCTATCTAAAGCGTTTGACGCTATTATTGACCTCAATATTCTACAGGAAAAACTTCATATTTTGGGCATAAGAGGAGTATTTTTGTCTTGGATAATATCATATATCCGATATAGGAAAATAATTGTTCAGATAGAACAAACTACATCTCAAATTTTTGATGTCGACCTTGGTGTCCCACAAGGGTCAATTTTAGGACCCTTGATATTTTCACTTTTCATCAATGATATTTCAAAATTCATTGATGCGGGTTGTTTAGTACTATTTGCCGATGACACATCTATCGCGGAGGCAGCAGACAGTACCGTGGAAATCGAAAATAAAATAAATTCAACTGCCAACAGGTTTGTTACTTGGTGTCATAATAACAGGCTGATGATTAATGCCGAAAAGACAGTACTTATTGAGTTTTATGGAAGAAAGATAGGGACAACACTTGAAGTTTTTGTTAACGATACGCGTATCACTTCTTCTGAATGTACCAAATTTTTAGGAACATTTGTCGATAATAATATCAGCTGGAAAACGCATGTGAACTCAGTCTGTAAAAAACTGAGCTCAAACTTCTATGCAATGTTCCAATTGAAAAATATACTTGACAAAAATGCCCTTATTGACGTGTACTATGCCCTGATACATTCTATTATATATTACAACATCATTTTATGGGGAAGTAGCACCCACATTGACAGAGTATTCATAGCTCAAAAGCGTGTTATACGACTTATATTCAATTTAAAACGAACCGATTCATGTAGACCCAAATTCAAGGAGTTCGAAATACTTACAACACCATGTATCTACATATATCACTGTGTTGTATATATATAAAAAATGCAAAGTAAGTTACAAACAAACTCTCAGTTTCACAGATATCCAACAAGAAGTGGTGACTTGCTCAGAACAAAAAAACACAGAACAACTTTATTCGAAAAATCACCTTCATTTTCTGGTATAAGGTATTTCAACTGTCTACCTACCGAAATTAAAACAATAACTTCACTCCACCTTTTCAAAAGAAGAGTCAAGACATTACTAGCCTCTGAGGGTTTTTATTCAACCGATGAATTCCTCAATTATAAATTTTAAAATGTTTTTATTGTTTGTGATCTTGTGTTATAGTATAATGTTCCCACTTTATTCCTTTCTTCAATTTTTTTTACATATTATCTACAAAAGTGAACGTTTCATATGTGTTATATATTGTATTTTGTATTGATACCTATATAAATTTTTATGACATATCCTATATCATTGTAAAGTGATCTATTTGGGATGAATAAAATATTGTATTGTATTAAACTTATTGAAACTATGAATGCATTGAACAATAAGAGAATGAAAGTTCTTTTACTATATTCATATCATAGAAAACCAGCAAGAATAAATTATTATTCGCCCTCAATGTTGCTGAGTAGATTCATCACTTCGTCATTGACAGGTGAATTTTACCAAAACTGTAGCCTATTTTTGGGCATGATGGATTCTAACTTCGTCAAAATTTCTTTATTTCTGGCTTAAGCTATACCTCTTTCCGGCTTCTTCTCTTTTAAAAACGGAACTCCATTCTGGAAATTATATGATTTCAAAAATTGAGAGTAATTTCTTCTGCGGAAAAACACGTTTTATACGTTGATGTTTTTGTACCTCTCGTTGTTGTGACCTGCACCATGTCCCTTATATAGGGACGAGGATTTTGCTCATTCATTTTGTAGACCGAAGAATAGTCTCCGAAATCGAGAAAGTCAGTTAGAGTGATAACTTTAACATTCAAGAAATTAGCCTTCTGACTGCCTCCACAAAATCTGGGAAGTCATATATTTTTGGATTTCTCTTCATAGACAACTGCACTTGGTGGTGGAAATTATCGGCGGACATGTAAATGACCTGGCTCAAAATATTTGAATGATATATTCTCTGCCGAAATGTCTGCTGAATCGATGATGTGTATCAAGAAGAAAAAAAGGGTCCAATTTTCATTTTGCGCGCAGCAATTATCTACCCACAAAAACAATTATCACAAGTTTCACAAAGATTGTTTTTTCCATGGTCTGGATTATGCAGCAAGAACATTTCGCAGATTTCACATTCTTCATGCCCTATTTGTGTAAAAGAGATGTTCATTTCTTTGGTGATAATATTACGGTAAACTTCATAGGAGCATTTAATTTTATGTTTTTCTTGAAAATCTTGATACATCACAGTGATTGTAGTATCGCTTGAAAGATATAGTTTATTGGGGGTATGCTCTCTTCTGTAATGGGATACTGCTGGGTGGAAAGATTCAACATGAGCTTTCATCAGTTCTCTATCAATTTTTTGTGTTTTCACGTGCTTTCCCTGCCGACTGCCAGAAAAAGAGAGTTTGCTCCTTCCTCGGTTATGTTTACTCGTGTAGCAATCTTGATCAATTCGATCGTTACCTTTTTTATAGCCGAGGGTGGTCAGGAAGAAGTGTTTGCATACTTCAGTTCTTTCACTAGACGAATCCTCAAAGGAGTATCTCAAAGTATTTTTTCTTCGAGAATCAGCAGAGCTCCTATGACGTTTTACATCTGTTGCAGTTATATAACTTGAAACAAAATTTCTTCTTCCTGAAAACGACATGTTCCAATATTCAGAGTTGATATCATTTCAATGAATTTCAGTGAATTTGCATTTCTTCTTACACACACAGGAGGGTTGCACCGAATGCTTCAATTTTATCCTCATTTCTTGCACATTTTGACCCTTCCAGTCGCTTTCGCTTCCGGATAGAACCTTTCTTTGTGTATTCAATCACATCTCCACTTCGATCATTGTTCTTCCTGTCAGGAATGACATCATCTTCTGATACAATCTCATGTTCCATCACCTCATCAACATCTTGATCAGAAATTTCAAAATCAGGATCTCTAACAGAATCGTCAGAATCGAAGTCTTCCGGAATAGCATCTCCTGGCATCTCAGGATTTTCAGGACCTTCATTTCATTATCTTCTCCCTGCAGGTTATCAAATTCATCCGATATTCTCTCGCGATTCAGTTATTTGTTCGACTCTCCGTCACGTTACTGAACTTTTCGTCACGGCTTTCCATAATTATTATTCTGTAAAAAAAAATCTATATTTTTCTCATTGATAAAGTATGGAATGAAATTTTTGAGCACATGACGTTAGACAGTATTAGAATTGTTCTTAAACATTTTACAATACAATGTGTTTCACAATATTTCGATGATGATAAGATAATTACTACTTCGATTTCAATATAAATATTGATGAATATTTCCGAACGCTAAGGAAAGCATCCTACTATAGAAACTATGTACATCAGAAATATCATTTCTCAGAAAAATTGCAAGAACCGGCAATACTGTAATAGAACTATTCGACTAGCGACATATTGGTGGATGAATATCAAATTATTTAATAACCAATAAATTCTGTATGACTCCAGAATGATTTACTATTTCTATGTTACCCACTATAAATATAACATAGGAAGACGTAGTAATTTACCCTTCATAATAAAATACACTGCACATCAATTGTTTTTTACACGATTATGTCAAATAATACAAAATACGAATGCAAATATCTAACGCCCAAAAACAAATAGGGAATGAAGTATTCCTTGCATAATTCAGTCAGGCAAAAAGTCGTACTTGAGCAGAGTAGATATAATTCATGGCTTTAACGTGGTAGGTATATCTATAATAATTTGTATTTACCACTTCATAGATGTGGACTGGGCGTTGATCCCTATTATCGTAACTACATTTGACGAAAAAGTGGAGTTACCACTTTCAAGCTTAGCACGGCAGTATTTTAGTCCGCTCAAGATTATGCCAATCTGATGAATATATAGATTATGCACAGGCTTCACTCTCATATTTCGTCAGTTCTTTTGAAAGACTTTATGGAGAATAGTATGTATTTCATAATGTCCACAATTTGCTTCATCTTTGCATCGAAGTACGAAAGTTTGGGCCACTTTTTAGTGCATTTCTTTTCGTAAATTTCATGTCGTCCATCAAGAAACTCTTGAGAAAAAGTGAGAAAGCATCGAAACAATTAGTGAAAAGATATTCAGAAATTGGTTGCATTGAAATTCCTGAAAAAAATCGGTCCAGTGACTCTAAATTGTGCTCCAGTAGTGAACATTCAAATGGGCCTTCAGATAACCATTTCAATAATAAATATGATTCTCAATATCAAATAATGACCTTCCAGAATTGTATCTGCGAATGTGAAAGCAGGTGTGACGATTGTTGTTTAGCGAAAAATAATTGTTGCATTGTGATGGAGAATATTTTTCATTTATATTGTATATTTATTGTTATTTATAAAGTTGGAAAAAAACTTGAAGAGATTGGAAGCCTCTACAAGTCACCGTGTGACTCTGTACTTTTGGACATCAAAATCATATGCGATGAAGAAAATGCTAGAAGAATGCGTTGGCCAGTAACTGATATTAAATGCAAAGTATGGAAGATGTCCTACAGAGAAAAATATGTTGTATTTCCATTGATTCATACTAACTGAAGTAGTCACTTTTTCCATGTTAACAATATTTTTCCCCAATGAACATACTTGACAATGAGACCCTGAGTTATACAAATATCTAATTTCATGCAGAAAAAAATAAAAATTTGAAAATATTCAGTAGTGGGGTTTGCCGATGGCTTGACATTGGTGCCATCTGTCTGGTTGAATGAAGAAAATGATACCTACATCCAGCCATATAAAAAGCCAGAGTCAACTAAATAAGGCAATTTTCAAAGAACAGCTACCCATTGAATTTGAGGAATGTAATACACATACTGTGATGAGAATATATGGAACATCAGGTGAGTTTTCATTCTTCTGGAATATAACATATATTTTATGAGTTGAATTTAGTTGATTAGCTATGATACAAAATCTCAGGCAAGAGCAAAAAAAAGAGACGTCAAAATGACAAGAAGATATATTCTTCATCAGAAGAGGAAACTGAGAATGTGGCTAAACTATGTAGTCAATTATCCTCATTTCCAAAAATTTCAAATTTGAGAATATCAGGTGTTAATTCTCTGTTACATGGTACATAGGGTTTTGGATCCTAGAAAAAAATCAGTTCCCAATGAAAAAAAATATGATATGTACACCAAATAGGAGAGTCGAGATAAATCAAAACAAAAATTAGTCCCACCTCAACTGGGTCATACACATGCAGACATTTTATCTTCTGAAAATGCATCAAGAAATGGTAATTTTTTCTTATTTTGCCATCACGTGACTCTGTTCCCATTTTAATTTTATTCTTTATTTCTAGTTTCGAAAACTGGTTCTTTCAAAATCAAACACATTAATGAAGAAAAGTAATCATATTGAAGAAAGGCTTATTGCATTGGAGCAGTTGAGACAACATAAAGCTGAAGATGAGGAAGGCATTGGTATTCCTTTGACAAATTCAGCTGAACTAGATGATTTTTAATAAAAAATTAAGACTCATTCTGAAAAATGGTAAGGATAACCAAATACATAATATATTTATACATACATTTATTCATATACTAATATGCTTTTTTCTCCCAGATTGATGTTCTGAAGAGGAGTGGAGGTTCAGATGTCAACTCCATTATATATGGGATTATGAAACAACTTCTTACCAATTCGCTTGCCCAAAAATTTAGCTGACTTGGTTTCAAAGGAAATAAAAATTTCAAGGAACTTCGTCTGGCCAAACAGATAACAAGTATGTATATAGGGTGTCCCAAAATTAAATTACAATATCTCACTAGCATAATTGAATGAATTGTCAAAATGTTATATCGATATTGGCCATGAAAGGGTTATTTTTCAGTATGGAGGATTTCTGATATGAGTATATTGTTTGAAAAAATTCCCAAAACGTCAAAAGATGATTGAATGAAAGTCTATCAAACATCGTGCCTACCCAGGAAGCATAGGGAGAGGAGGTAGGTGTTGGAATTTTTAACTCGTGGAGGTTATAAGCTCTTGAGAATACTTCCATTGGCAGAGAATTCCAAAGCTTTGCCGTTCAACAGACGAACGAGTTTTGGTAAAGTGTTGTTCGAGATTTTTCAAGGTTGACAACGAAAGAATGTGCTGACTGGGCCTGTCAAGTTCGTCTGAGCAGTATTGCTGGTGATGCAATGATAGCAGAGAATAGACAGTTTTATAGAAACATTTCGGATACATTTATCTAAGAAGCATTTATCGCGGAAATGATGCATTTTATGGAGATGCCTTCTTCCTGTTCTTCGAAGTACTATTTTTTGTATATCTAATTCTATTCAATCAATCATCTCTCTGTTTCGGAAGTATTATTAATAATCATCTTCAGTATCTAACAGCCAAATTTTTTTCAGAAACTGTTTGTATTCATAAAAATACTATAACCGATGATGTCATTGCGAAGGCGATCAGCAAATGGATAGCTCAAGCAAAACTGAGAGCATCCAGGGAAGAGATTTTACTGGGCAGAAAAGTACAAGATCATATTTAATGTCGCGGCTGCCGTTCCATAGCCTAGGCGTAGCCGATACTAGGAAACCAGTCAAGGCATTACATCTTCTTTTCTGCCATGTGAAACATATGATTTTCTCTTCAAATTCTTTTCTATTTACGGCAAAGTCCAAATAATCCATCATTTTTTGTTCACCCGAAGTCATTGTCGTTTTTGATAACAAATTTGATTCAAATTCCTTGGAACGTTGCATAGCAACAACAACTTTTTGCTTTGGTATTAAATAATTGTTTGTGTGTACTTTAGAAATCTTAAGTTCTGGTTTTGCTGGTTTTGCCTAACATTATTTGATGTTGATAACCTCATTAAAACAGCTCAATGTTGGAAGTACATTGTGAAAATTGAACATTGGGTCATACACATGCAAAGTATAGATTATTTCAAGTATCATGAAAATACAGGATGTCTCAGAAGAACGTGCAATAAATTATACAGGTTGAATTAGAATCCAAATAGTATAGGCCGTTGGAATCAACTTACCTCTATAAGAAAATGCACCGTAGAGCCGTGAGAGGACGATGAAGAATATAATTGTTCGAAGATATTCTTAAATATTTTGAACTTCTGACTGAAATTCAGACGACTTTTCACATTGATCGAAATGATATATGACATGTCATATATTCACAACCCCTTTTGAAAAATGTTCTCTTAATTTCATGGCAGTATGTACCTTTGAAGGATTCCAAAATATTGAAGTCAATCTGAAAAAAATATCCTCCATCGGCCTATTTTGAATTCTAATATCTGTGTATGATAATTATCAATATTTCTATATAGTATATCAAATATAGATTGAATATTGCATATCATTTCTGCAATTTCCAGCCAAACTATCCATTTCTGGGGGATATCCTGGAATAACATTTTTATTTTCAATTTGCCACTTTTATAACTACTTTACAAGAGCATTGAATTCATCAGAAGCACTCTATACAAACCTTATGTGTAAACATTATTTGAAATCAGCTTTATCACTGTTTATATTTACGGATTTTGTAGTTTGCAGGCAAATAAATATCTTATCTTAAGATGATCAAATTAATTTCATTAGCTGAGTGAAGAATTCATTACACACATCTGCTTACATGATGATGGAGTAACCCAGGCCTCAGTAGGTTTTTGAAAGTAATTTTTATATAAAAAGGTATAATTTATCATCATGCAAAAATAATATCAGAATATATCATTCAATAATTTTTGAAGAAAACATAGTACTCAATAATTGGGTAGGTGAGTAGCTAATACCTATGTGAAATCATATAAAACAGATATCCATAAACCAAGCGAATTGATATTTACATTGGGAGATTACATATATGCTCAATGAGTTTGAGGAAGAAACTTCTTCCTGGAAGGAGAACCCAACCTGTGCTTCCACATTCATTCATCATATCAATATAAAATCACCACTTACCCCAAAAATTCAAGTGGATTGATCCTTTTCTGAGCGACTTGTTCTCTTATTTTGTCATCTTAAATTATTCCTTCTCAAAATGGTTGCTACAATAGTCCCCAATTTTGTAACTTTCAACACCTAGAATAAATGAGAAGTAGAATCAGTAGTATCGAGTATTAGCTTTCGATCAGCAGGGCTCTGATTGTCTTACTTGTAATGACCCTGTACCACTCAATATCTAATGTATCCACTTATGTCACAGAGGATTATCACTTGGAAATCCATGAATGGAGACGATTCCACACTTTCTGGTAGGCACAATGAGAAGAGACAGAGTTTGTTACAGATTATGAATCAGACAAAACTACTATAATACTGGAAGCACAACACAAAACTATATCTATAAACAAAAGGAATATTAGAACAATAAGAATTGAAAAAGAATTGTTATGTATTCATCTAAACGACACAATTGAATACACACATTCTTCAGGACTTTTTATTAATACTTTAGTTATCACTTAACATAATTGGTATTAAGACAATGATCAGGCACACCCAACATTCTGGCGCGAATCCCCCATGTCATCATCGTTCTTGACAATGACAAGTGACAACTTCCATACAAAGATCAAAACTAATTATCTTAAGGTAAGTACACAATAGTTATCTTAAGGTGAATACACAATAAGAATGAGTAAGAGTTTATGCAAAAAATAAAATAAGATAAGAACTAGAATAAAATGAGAAATAAGAATATTGCTGGAACGTTTATACAGATAAATAAAATGAAATGAGAAATAAGAATCAACCAATGCAGACCAGTGAAGTTTTTGAAATTTTGTGGAAAGAACAAATAATTATTCAAAAATTTCTCATTATGGATGATGGAATACTCATTAATCAAGTTGCATCATTTCCACATTTATATGCTTAATCGGACTCGCGATACAAAAATCTAAGAATGAGGGAAAATGCCTGGAAAACCATTTCAGCTATCCTAGAGGGTACAACATGTAAGATAATGTATCATGAGATTCTCATTCTATCAATATTTTGTAGCTGAAGAATTTGAACATAGTTGGAAAATTCTGCGTAATAAATATACAGGCCTGAGAAGAGAGGAAAAATGTAGGCCCTCTGGTTCAGGGGCCTATGAAATTACTTGGCCCCACTTTGAATCAATGAGTTTTCTGGAACCCTATCTACAGACCAGGAAGTAAATTATGTCAATTTCCATTGAAACCAAAGTTGATATTTGATTACCTCCATTTTCAGGTCATTCTTAAACTTATCCTCAAAAAATAAACCTGAAGTTAGTGAGTGAGATTCACTAAAAAGTAAAAAGTAGACAGAGAGAAAATAGTCTTTCTTGTATTGATGCAGAAAGTCCCATCATTTCAGGAGGACCTCATAAAAAACCGCTCTTGCTCCCTATACTAAAAAGACCATGCCCCTTTCAGGGAAAGATAATAACATCGATACATATTTTGATAACATCAATGATGAAATTGAAGGACCTAGCTGTTCCAAAATTTCAAAAGTTGTTCCTGAGAAGAGGAATCCAGTCATACCTAGGAGTACCATGCCTACCAAAGAAAGGGGATAATGATAATTTGAGAGAAAAAATAACTGGATGTTTTGAAACATCCCGAAAGGTTCTTGGTTTCAGATTTGAGTATATATTTTCTCGAAAACAAAAAAAATTATCAAGAAGGAAATATACAGTATTTTAGTAAACCACATCACTGAAGATTCTGATTGATGGAACTTTTTTGTTGTGTGATGATGAAGTCATTATAATTCATTATCTGTTGTTTTTGTTCTATGATCCTATTTTACCTTACCCGCTGACGGATGACGAGTCACTAGAGAGAGGTTAGATGGTATGCTCTGTTGCGGGTTTTTATTATAAGTGGTTCTGAAGAGACAATGAATGAATTAGCAGATGTGTATAATCTTTAATTGAGTGTCTCAATGATTTATTGATTGATTGATTAACACAACATGGTGGCAGCGGTTTCATGAACCGGGGTATTTCTCATTATATCTGATCCTAATCCAGGAAATACTGTAACCAAACTTGTCAAGCCAGGTGGTCACAGCTACTAGAATGTCTGCTTCTCAGGTTAGTCCTCCTCCTCCAGAGAAATTCAATTTTGCTAACCCAGCTTCTTGGCCTCAATGGGAAAAGCGCTTTAAACGATACATGTCAATATCTGGTCTGAATTCCAAGACAGATAGTGGAAAAATCGATATTTTTCTATATACAATGGAAGAATAAAGTGAGGAGATTCTCATACAGTTTCCCACGGTCCCAGAATCGTACGAAGTCATGCTGAAAACTTTCATTGATTACTTAATTTCTCGCAGGAATATGATCTTTAAGATATTTCAATTTAACTCCCGAACTCAGCGACCTGGAGAGAGTGTAGATAGTTTCATCACCTCATTGCACTCCTTAGCAGAATACTGCGAGTATGGATCCCTCAAAGACAGTTTGATTCGGGATAGAATCGTTGTGGGAATGACTGTGGAAAACCAGTGAACGATTGCAACTGATATCGGACCTTAATTTAGCTAATGCTATCCAAGCAGCCGAACAATCTGAAATGCAAGCCATGCAAAAAAAAATATTGCGAAGTGAAACATTGCAAGTTAATGCTGTTTCTCATAGGAAGTATGGTTTCAAGCCTGCTCTAAAACCAACTCCACCTCATCCAAGAAGTTCATCGTCATGTGCATTCTAGTCAACTGGCTGTGAATTCTGTGGACTAAAGGCATAAAAGCAGTCAACTACATGAAACAAGAGGAAGAAGAGGACCAACAGGAAACTAGTGAAGCTCAGCAGTTCCTTGGTATAATGTCATCATGTTTAGGTAATATTATTAACTCTGATTATAATTGCCAATGATTGATAGAGGTGAATATTGTTTTTTAAAGTACTTTATTCGAATACAATGCGTTCCTGATAACAATACATATATACGTAGGTTGCATTACAATGAATACTGAATAATCCAAAGCAGCAAATGTGCTGGTCTCGGAAACTGTATCTGACTTACATAATACATTTACATGTTTACATATATAAATACAGAATAAGAAATAAATGAAATTCTCCATTCTCTCAATTTTTTTTTCATAGATATTTATGTGATTATATATAATTAGGTAGTCAAATGCAGTTGGGTCATATTGCATGGGGTATGGCTTAGATTTCATAAATGTTGGTTTTCAAGTTTTTTCTGTGAATATATTTTTGATTTTCCTTTTAAATGAGTTTATGTCGGCACAGTTGGCTATGTCCTTTGGTAAGGAGTTATAAGTTTCCATGCTCTGTATTATGGGATTTTTGAGGCCTATATTTGTTCTCACTGGCTCTAAGTAGATATTTGTTTGCGTACGTGTTGCTGATTCACGAAATTGAAAGGTGTGTTACTATTAAGATTTTCTTTGATGATATTGTATATAAATTTGCTTTGTTCGATTTGTAATATATTAGAAATGGGTAAGATGTTAGTTTGATTATATATTATATGTGTTGACGTAGTATAATGGAATTTGAATAAAATCTTTACAACTTTATTTTGCAAGGTTTCAATTTTTTTGAACATTGTTTTTCCGCATGTTCTCCATAATGGGATTAAGTATCTGAATACGGACAGAAAATATGCATTCTATATTTACTATTGTGAATTGTTGTCTGTTAAGGAGATATGTTTTTATAAGAGAGTGGACTTCCTCTTATTCCCATGTTTTCTAATTTGTTAAGTAAAATAGTGTGATCCACTACATCGAAAGCTTTCCGTGAATCAACGAAAACTGCTAATACATAATTATCATCATCTAGGGCAGAGGAGACGTAATTGACGAAGGCCATTGTGGCGCTCATAGTATTGCTATGTTCCTGAAATCCATATTGATATTTATCAAATTAAAACAAAATTAGTAATATACTTAACAAAACATTTTTTTATAATTATCTCTATGATTTTTGAAATGGTACATATAACAGAAATGGGTCTGTAGTTGTCAGTTTTATTTTTTGGGCCACTTTTATGTATTGGTGTCACTTTACTGATCTTGAAGACGTCCGGAAAAATGCCTGATATAATTGTTTCATTTATTAGCTTAACAAGAATAGGTATGAGATACTCTTTGATGGTTGATAGATATTTCGTGTTTACATTGTCATAGCCAGGTGCAGAGTATGTATTCAGTTCATGTAATACCTCTTCAACTTCCTGTGCATTCGTTTTTGTAAGAAACATTGAGTTATCACTATAGATTTCCTCAAAATCAGTAAGAGTTTCTGGTTGTGTATTCATATTATCTATTATTGCCTGTCCAATGTTTGGCGATATCTTTCTCATTGTCCAAGATATGTCCTTCGAGGTCAAGATTAGTTATCTGTGAATCTTTTTGATTCTTACCTTTTATCAATCCATTAATAAGTTTCTATTGTTTTTTGGAATTGGTACCAGTTTCATTCCATTGTTTTTCAAAGTAATTCTGTTTTAATTGCTTACGTTTTTTTTTCAACAATGTTTTTTTGCTTTTTGAATTGTTTTTCTATATCTAAGTTTAGTGGATTCTTTATTTTTTCTTGGTACAATTCAGCTCGTTTTTTCATGAGATTAAGAAATTCTGTCGTTATCCAGTCTTCATTTACTTTATGTTTCAACTTATATTTAAATGTAGATTTACATACTTTGTGACGTAATTTCAACAAGAAATGAAATTATGGCCTCACTACACGGTTGCTTTTTAGTGGTAGAGATGGTCGTGGATTCATCAGAAGTAAGGTCTTATTTTTCTCAATTAATTTCATAAAAATAGGTAAATGTGGGCGCCACCCAGTATTATCTGGCAAGAAATAGGGTGAGACAAAACAAAAATATCAACAGTACTGGAGTTTTTCTAAAACCATGCTATAATGACTATTACCTCACAGTTACAATTATCATATGTAATGTAATATTCAAATTCAAATTGGACCCAACACCTGGAGTAGGTATTTGAAGAATTAACTTCAGCTTAAGAAATTACTGAGAGTGAATAATCTGTTAGTATATAATCTCATGAATAGTCACAACAGTTCTGTTATCTCTAATGATTCAATAGTATACAAAACTGTATTAGTCAGAATTCGTTAGTACAAATATATACTAAGATATACTTAGCCTCACTGTGGCGTCAAAAGGAAACATTAAGAATTGTATAAATGGTCCACAGGTGTGATATAAATTCTGGAAAATATAACCAAGTCCTATGAAACGGACTATCAGCGCTGATACTCCCTTTCTCACAAAGGAGAGGGTATATACAGGCAGACTGTAATAATTAATAGTATTGTTCTAAAATTGTTCTATCCGTCATACGGTTGCCCCCTTACGAGCAACCCTCAGAAGTCTTCGAGAGTCTTGTGCGAGCAAGGAATGACGGGGGCCTTACCTTTTAACGTGTGATCCCAAACACTTTTTTGGGCCATCAGAAAAATGTCTGCAGTCGACGGGACTCGAACCCACGACCGGCAAGCGAATGCGGATTAGAATATGGACACTCTGTTCGCACGGCTACCTGACCCCCCTTCAGAAAAATGGCCCCTAGAGAGAGAGAGAGAGAGAGAGAGAGAGAGAATCGTCGTTTTTCCCGGAGGTACTCTGACGTAGAGTGACTATATAAATAGAGTGCCGTCAATAGTGGTTAACTTTTTGATTGGTCAGGCCATTAAGATGGAGGTGCATCCGCCTGTTTTGTTTTCTCCAGCATTGTCTATGATTCTATGCATTCTGTGTCACTTTTTCACTGTTTCTTGCTGTTTGTCTGTCTGTTTAGTGTTTACTGTTTACCATTTCAGGAAAAACTGTGATTAGTTTATAAACTTTACAGAAATGAAATAAAAAAACATAAATTTGAAAATTTTGAGAAAACCGAAGAACTCTTCATCGTAAGTATTTTTGTATTATGTAATAATCCTTCTTTAGCATAAATGGTGCCTGAAAGAACAACTCATTTTATAATATCAAATGATAGGGTGTATTCTTCAGATATTACTATGAACATGAAAAAAATGAAATATCAAAAAAAATATATGTAATCTGAAAATGTGAATTCTTACAGGAAATAACTACTTTTGTACTGATCTGAAGCATTGAAGTTGGAAGGGTTTTGCATAATTTAAGAAATATATACCTGCCTACACTCAATACAAAAATCCTTCTTTTCATTTGTAAAGTCAAATGGTAACAGCACAGAAGATGAAAGCAATTACTGAGTGATGGACATTTGTATTGAGATGGAAAGTATTGTGCAATGTCTTGAATGTTTTCCAGTTTTCTACTTACAACCTAGAATACTCATTATGAAGTAACCTAGGTGCCATTGATTTCTCAGTATATCTACATGAAAAATAAAATCCCATATACCTTATATTATTATACTATCATTATCTGATAGGGTAGAATCAATTCAATTTCTTTAATCAATAGATAAGATAGAAAACAACTGGAAAACAGTTTTGATAATTATGATTTTGTATTGTTTTAGAAAAAAACATTTTTATTCCTCCCAGATGCCTGATTCTTGTATTGCTTTTGGCAATAAAAGAACAAAAGGAGCACTTATTTTTTTCCAATTTCCCAATAAGGATCCCATAAGAAGAACAGAATGGGAACAGAAAATGGGCAGGGGATGGAAATCCTCAAAGTACTCCTTTTTGTGTGAAGTGAGAAATAATATATTCAGAAATTTTTTATTTGATTTAATCTGATTTAATGAAAAGAAAAAATGGACTTTCTTGTGGAAAATTCAAAGAACATAAATTTGAAAATAATCAAACAGTACTGGAACTGTAATGTGAATCATTTAAGAAAGCCAACAATACCTATAATCTTGAAAAAAAACAGACAATCTCAATTGCAATAGGAGACAATGAATTGATTCATATGTATGTTTCAAGTTTAATGTACAATTGTTTCTAGTTTGTCATTGGTAGTATCATTGGTCAGGAAAGTAAGATATTTGAATAGATTTTTCAAATTATGAAGTGATTTCAAAAGTTATGAGAAAACACATTTTAATCACATCCATAAAACGTCATCACATAATATACATTATAATAATCTGAATTAGTTGATTGCTCGTCCAGTTCCCTATTTCTCATTCTACTTCCCTTAATTTTTTTACTTCTGTGTACTCCAGTGGTTCCTCCATACTTCCTTCATACTTCCTCTACTCCTGTTACCAAATAACTAGCCAAATAATTGAAATGTGCCATTGTAACATTTGCAAAATGAATAATCATTAGTGGTAAATTGACCCAACTCTCTTGATTGAATTTCATAAGAATAGAAAGTACTTCACATATGTTTAAATTCCTACAAAAATAAATATCTTCCCTTGAGTACCTACTCAAATACAAAATTGTTTTTCGCAAACACAGTACCTACTGGTAGGTACTATTAAATTGTGATCACCTGAAGAATCTGTTGTGTTAATGAATTATGTTGTATGTCAAAATTTTATTTGAAATCTAACCATTTGTGAAGAATTGTTTCAATTTATTTCGAAATACTGACTCACATGGAAAATTTCTAGGTAAACTCACAAATATAGTCTGCTTTTACTTATTTAATTTATAGATTTTAGTATTCTTACATTGATATGGAAAATTACTTGGCCACTGAAATTTTAGAACGAACTAAATTTGGTACATTTCAGGATGAACTATGTAGACTTTTACATTTATTTCTCTTATTAGACATGATTTTCCATTTAGGTGACTTGAAATATTCAGAATTCTAGGTGGTGTATAAGCTTCAGTCCTGACTGAAATATCAGATGTATGTGTGATTTTACATGGAGGATTTTACCTATAACTCCCATGTACTTCAATGAGAATTTATATTTGCTTAGAATTGTATTGACATATTATAAGTAGGTATCAATTAACAACAGAAAGAAATATTCAGTATTGTGACATTGATGCCACAATGGGTATTTTGCATAATATGTAACCTTCCTGGTGCCTCCCAAAATTTCCTACATGCCTAGTACTTCCTACAGCTGCACAACAAACTTTCCTAGACCTTTACCCCTCGATGAAATGATACAAAAATATTTCTAAATCGAATTGTCATCATATAGCTTCATGGTCCAACAAAAGAGAGAAGTGAATTCAAATAATTTTGAATAATTTTAATAATTTTGAAACGATATGAGGCCAACCAAGATGTTATGAGGTCATCCTCGGCAATATAAGAGCAAGCTGAAGCATTCTGAGGACAAATCAGGGCAACATGAAGGAACTACCAAGATGATCATTGAGTATTGGGAGATCGCACAGTATTTGAAAGCCCTAGGTGTGATTCTTGGCGAGAATCTTTATCTTTTGCAGAAGGATTATAGTTCAATATGATGCCTAGAATATGTTTCATAATAAAAATGAACTGATCATAATCAAGGCTAATATAGGACAAATTACTTAGATAGGTACTCTGTTTTCAAATTATTGTATATGTATTATTAAGCAAGTACCAATGAATTATTTTTCTGAATGAATGTCAATGAATTACTAAAGTTATAATTGAAAAGTTCTAGTCATAATTACTTTGATGAAGTTAATTGATAAATATACTGAGTGTCAAAGTATTCTTCAGGCAGGACATGGTTTCTAGAGTGCCTTAGGAATTTCAAACCTCTACCCAACCAGGCAATGTCCATCAGATTGGTTGAAGCGAATCCAACACACTCCAGATGCAAAGATAAAAATGCTTTTGAAAAATCGAATGTACCAATTTTTTTTCTGAATACCATATATGATCCAACTCGCCCATAGAATCCAGAATAAGTTAAAATATCCATGGTATACCTTTAAAAATTCCCACTTTATTTTCCGGTGAATTCAACACCTTTGACAACCGTGGCTTGTCTAATGAACCCGTTGACACTTGGTATGGCTCAAAATATAATCAGAGAACAATCTCTGAATGTAAAATTGTTCAAGAGTTTCCTACAATATCAATTTTTCAATGTTTAATCCAATAATTGTTGTGATCCTAATTGTGTTGGTTCATTTTTAAATATCTTTAGAATGTTTAGTATTCACTGGTTCATGATATATTTTTGTGTACTGACTATATTATCTGGTAATTTCATTCTGAATAAATCTATTCTATCCACCTTTCTTCACTCTATTATCTTTTCCCTATAATGTTATGACTATAGATATAAAGGTATATTATAGTGAATATTCATGGAAAACAGTCAAAGGTAACAGTAAAAACTAAAAAAAAAAAACTTGGAGTTTGATACTTTAATATTTACTGAAGGCTATTTCTACAGTTCAGAATTTTTTTAATTACCCGTATTAAAAGCAAAAAATCACACAGGACATAATTTTTTTTTTCTTTAAAATCCATGACACCTTTTTAGTGAATACAAGAATCAGGGTGTGTTATTCTACCATACTATTATGTCCTGTCATTTCTTTTTCTCTTGGAGCGCACGAGAGGATATTGCTATAATGTTCGAAGAACATCATGTGTACCTAGGGAGGATAGGGAGAGGGTATATTGGAATTTTCATCAACTTTTGGAGGTTATAAGTTCTTGGAAAAACTTTTTTTGGCAAAAAATTCCATAGCTTTTCCGGAGTATGACATCCATAGTTTTTGCGGATTAAAAAAAAATATGGTGGTTACTTTTTCAATCATAATAGTAGAAACAGAAAAACAATTCAGATTGATTCACGTCGTCATCAGAAACTGTTTCTTTTAATGTTTAGACTATTATGATAAAAGAAACATTTTTTAGATTTGTCTTCAAATTTTTTTAAATCAATATTTCAATCCCCTGTTGAAATTTTACCTCTCTGATTTATTTCTAGTTGGATGAATGATTTCAGAAACAATATTGTCAAAACAATTATTAGTGTTTTATGTTTATAGAAAAGTTTCTTCTATAATCATTGAATGCATACTTTTGCAATGGTTATATACAGGGTGTCCCTGGAAGGTCTTTACAAAAAACTACTATGTATTCCTCAGACGCTAGATGGCTGGCTTTGAAGTTACAATTTTCAAATCGTATTTGCTTCATAACTTCGAAAAAGCTTATCAAACCTTACTAAAATTTGGTACGTTCGACATAACTTTATTGAGTAATAAAACCCATACCATAATCATGATGAATATCATTCTGAAATTTGGATTGCCTTACTTGCCTACTACAAAAAAGGTACTCCTGATAAAATTCGATTACTCTGATGGTTTCGTCAAATTTTGAATTTCAGTAAATTAGAGCATCAGTCAACATAATAACGAATAACGAACAGTTTTTCATAAATATTGTTCAAAATTTTCATCATTTTCACATATACATAGATCAATAGGATGAAGGAAATATAAATGTGTTGTTTTATTGGTAACTGAAGCTTCAAATTATGAAAATTCAAATTTTATCGAAAACATGAGAGTAATTTTTAAATATCTTTATTGTAATTCAACATAATATGATAACTCTCCATGTAAAACAATGTCAACATGAATAATAATGTCAATACAAGTGACATTCAAAAACGTCACACCATTGATGAATACAGTATGATCATATCAAACTATAAAGAGAAGACCTAAAGAATACAACATTTCTTCCCCCGTAACAGCTCAATCTAGTTTTCAGCTCGGAGAAAACCGTAGCGGTGGCCAACTAACACGTGAAGATTTTCGTGGCGAGTTCGCTGGTGCTATGTGCCGGAGTGGAGGCGAGTTTTGCATTAATGGTGCAGGCGATAGTGCCTCAGGTCCAGCCAGCGCCGGCGGCATTGTTTTTGATTCAGGAGCTGTTATCTCTGGAGTAATCTCTGGAGGATTCGAACTCGTTCCATAAAAGTGAGCCCGTCGTTTGTGCGGTGGCTGCTCGGAACTGGGTGTTTCTGATAGACGAGTATGATCGTCACATGGTTGCAAAAAGGAATCGATTTCTTGGTGTTTTCGAATTTGGTCAACGTGTCGTTTGAAGCGTTTACCCAAAAACTTAATATCGTAGTGAAGATCACTCAGGCGTGAAATAATGGTGCCAGGGACCCATTTGTCCATGCATGGATTTCCTGAGAGGAAATATACTGCTTGCGCTGGATAGAAAGACCGGAAAGAAGATTCAAAATTTGCTCGTTGTTTCTCGGTGATCCTCGTATACAGGTTTTCAGGTTTGAGCAGATCCAAGCGAGTGCGGAGAGAACGCCCAAGAAAGAGCTGTGCTGGGGATTGTCCGGAAGTTGAGTGCGGGGCTTTTCGGTACTGTCGCAAAAACTCGTTCAAGTTACGCTGCAGAGAGCCAGGTGTCGTGGCCATAATTTTGAGGTGATTTTTTACGGTTTGTACGCTTCTTTCTGCTTGTCCGTTGGTCGATGGATGATAGGGAGCTGTAAATTTGTGGTGCTTCACTCCGATGTGTTGTAGGAATTCTCTGAATTCCATGGAGGTGAACTGGGGACCATTGTCAGAGACGATAATCATTGGCACTCCGTAAGACGTGAATAAATCATCAAGGATCGCTATCGTAGCGGCCGTTGTTGTGGTGTTCGTGATTTTCACATCGAGCCATTTGCTGTACGCGTCAGAAACGATGAGGAGCATTTTTCCAGCAAAGGGTCCTGCATAATCGATATGGACGCGCTCCCAGGGTCCGTTTGGGTACTCATGGTGCTCACGAAATTTCGGCGGTGCATGTGCGTGTTTGGCGCAATCATTGCAAGATTTTGCGATGTCCTCGATGTCTGTATCGATACCAGGCCAGTAAACAAAAGACCGCGCCAATCCTTTCATCGTCACTATGCCTAAATGTGCGGTGTGTAAATCATTTAGGACCGCTTGACGAAATTTAGATGGGATAATGACTCTATGTTCGAAAACTAAACAGTTTGAAACTAGTTTGTATTCTTGCTCAGGTGGTTTGTACCCGGCACGTGCGAGGCTTTGTCCTGATTCCAGTAAACGAACAATTTTCCCAAGATGAGGGTCTTTTGCTGTTTCTCGAGCGATATTCTCTGCACGAATCGGAAGTTGCTGTATTTGGCTTATGATGAAATGGTCGAATTCATCAAATTCGTCCTCTTCTCCTCCCACACGACGTGTGCTACATGATCGAATACTGTTGACTGGCGCTGGTAATGGTGCACGGGAGCCATAGGCGGCATTGGCGTTAAATTCTGTAGGCTTATACCTCACATCGTAATTGAAATGTGCGAGGTAGTCAGCATAGTTTGCCATACGACTGATGCAGAGCACAGGGAGTGATTTTTCAGGGTGGAGGATCTGTGATAGTGGTTTGTTATCAGTGTATAGTGTAAAATGTCTAGCGTACAAATAGAAAAAGAATCTTTGTACCACACTATAGCAAGTGCCTCCTTGTCGATTTGAGGATACTTCTGCTCTGTTGCGTTCATGGTTCGACTTGCGTAGGCTATTGGTCGCTCTCGTCCGTCATTGAGTCGGTGTGATAGGACGGCACCAAGGCCTATTTTACTGGCGTCGGTTGCCAGAATAAGAGGAAGTGATGGGTCGTATGGCATCAGGACTTGGGGTGAAATCAGTGCGTTCTTTATGTCCTTGTACGCTTCTTCGGCTTCCGCTGTCCATTCGAAGGAATCTTTGCTGAGCATGTCGCGCAAAGGGCGATTTCTCGTCAATAAGTCTGGGATGAAAGAATTATAATAAGTGGCCTTCCCTAGGAAGAGTTTCATATCCTCTGGAGAGGACGGTTTTGTTGCATCGCGGATGGCTTTGATATGCTTGTCTGATTTATGAATACCATGAGCATCAATCTTGTGTCCCAGAAACTCAATCGAAGTTGTTCCAAAGACACATTTTTCACGGTTGAGCCGAAGACCATTGGATTTCATTCGTTCTAGGGTTAGATCGGTGACTTCCAAAAGTTTTTCGAAATTTTCTGCGTGCACGACCACGTCATCAAAAAAATTTCTGACATTTGGGATGCCTTTCAAAACTGTCTCCATGCGTCGTTGCCAAATTGCAGGTATGTTTGCTGCACCGTATACTGCACGCAAGGGTCGGATCAACCCATGAGTGGGTGTATCGAGAGTCAATGCCTCACCGAAGTCTTCATCGATTGATAGATGTGAATAAGCATCTCTAATGTCTAGGTGACAGAAAAATTTGGCGCCTTTCATTTGGTTAAATATGTGCTCAGGCTTAGGGATTGGGTATTCATCTATTATCATGCGAGGATTGAGCGTAGGTTTGTAATTGCCCGTAATGCGTATTTTTCCGTTTTTTTTCACTACCACATGTGTTGTCGATGCCCATTTAGAGTAATCAACCTTTATATAATGTCCTGATGCGATTTTTGCCTCAATTTCTCTTGCGTAAGTCTCCCGTAAAGCTAGGGGAATTTCTCTAGCTCTCGAAAAAACAGGCGTAGCTCCAGGTTTCAGGTGCAGTGTTGCAGGGGGGCCTTTGAGTTTTCCAGCTGTGTCACCAAACGCGTCTTCGTATTTCGCCAGTAGCAGCTCCAATCTATTTTTCTGATCATGGGTAAGGTAAGGAATTGCAGTTGATATTGAATGAATCTGTTCAGGGTCTGAAAATAATTTGGAAAAAGGAACCCGCACCGCAATAGGGGGGAAATTGGCTTTCGGTGAATTTTCTCGAATTTTGGATATATCGTAGAACACGTGATGCTGATCAGATGTCCCAATTATGAACGCTCTAATTATACAGGGTGCTGAAGTTGACTATTTCAAAATTTCGAATGGACATTGTGAAGTTTCCTTTTTGAATACCAAAATCAAATCGATCACGTTTTGTTTGTCCATGTGGCCGGTGGAAATCCACTATATATAGTTCAATGATATCTGCACGTACTCACGATATACAGAGTTGGTCCAAAATAGCAGATGTTCCAATTATTTCCGAAAAGATGAGCGCGGTTGAAATCAATTCATTTTTGAATATTTCGGTGTATACTAATATCAACATCGATTCATGATAATTACATTTCTTGTATAAGACTATATATTATACACAAGATGTTCAAGTTTCCTTGAAACCATACCCGTCCTGATATCCATATCCATCGAATGATCGGAATCCTGTAAAACTTGGTGAGGAAGTTGATAATTCATGATGACAATATTTTATGCGATACCTGAATTATACAGGGTGGTGGTGAAAGTAGTAGTGGAGTTTTCTTGGAGTTGACGTGCTCAGGATTTCTGTATTGTTTCTATTGCTCTGGAGTACGTCAACTCTCAGAAAACTTCACTACTACTTCCACAACCACCCTGTATAATTCAGGAATCGCTATGAAATATTGTCATCACGAATTATCAACTTCCTCACCAAGTTTTACGGGATTCCGATCATTCGATGGATAGGTATGGATATCAGGACGGGTGGCGGTTGCATGGAAACTTGAACATCTTGTGTATGATATGTAGTCTGATACAAAAATTGCAATCATCATGAATCGATGTTGATATTAGTATACTACGAAATGTCTAAAAATGAATTGATTTCAACCGCTTACTTTTTCGGAAATAATTGGAACATTTGCTATTTTTGGACCAACTCTGTATATCGTGAGTACGTGCAGATATCATTGAACTCTATAGTGGATTTTCACCGGCCACATGGACGAACAAAACGTAGTCGATTTGATTTTGGTATTCAAAAAGGAAACTTCACAATGTCCAATCGAAATTTTGAAAAAGTCAACTTCAGCACCCTGTATAATCCAAACTATTAAAATTAGAGGGTTGATAATTGGGACATCTGATCAGCATCACGAGTTCTACAATATATCCAAAATTAAAGAAAATTCACCGAAAGCCAATTTACCCCCTATTGCGGTGCGGGGTCCTTTATCTCGGAAACAAAATGTGCAATCCATTCTCGTCCGAACAAAGCATCAAAGTCGCCCTCAACGACGTAAATATTTAGTCTTCGCGTTTTTCCTCCTACTGTCACATTGACAGGAAGTCGACCAAGACAGATGATTTCATGGCGGGTATAACTTGCGATTTGTCTGTCGGATCTCTGCAAACAAAATCTAGGTTTAATAGATCGTAGGGTTTTCTCGCTGACTATGGCGCATGGTGCACCAGTGTCAAACTCCATCATCAAGGTTCGGCCGTCAATTTGGACCTCAAGCATTCGCCGATCTGCTGGTTTATTGCCGCTAATCATTGATTTTTCCGAGATAATCAATGGAATCAATATTTCCCTGGTCGATATTTTCTATTGGTTGCTCTGAGCTCGACATTTGTGCGGTGATTTGTTGTTTTTTAGATCTACAGACTCGGCTTACGTGACCTTTCTTTCCGCAGGCTCTACAATTTTTGTCATAATAGAAACATTGGCTTCGTATATGCGCACCACCGCAGCCATTGCAAAATGGTCTTCCGCCGTCGTCTTGCTGAATTCCTTGGCCGTTTCGCTGTGATACTCCTCGGTACGATGTTCCATATACACTTTGTTTTGGTGCTAGTCTTCGCGGTGCTGATCCGGAAGGAAATGGTCTTTGTTTGCGTCTGGTCAGGGGTGCACTGTGACCTAATTTATTCGTGACTTCTAGTAAGGGCGCAGTCGCTGAAAATTTCACTTCGCTCGTTGTGTGGTGCGTAGCTTCGAGCTCGTGTAGTACTTTGTAAGCATCTGTAAAGTTCGTTGGATTTTTAGCAATCAACTCGTCGCACATTTCACGAGATCTTAGTCCATGTAGAAGTTGTTCTACAAGCATTCTATCTAGAAATATGCCATAATCACAATGCGCCGCGCCTTGCTTCAACCGGAGGACAAATTGGGCAATTGTCTCATTTTCTTGCTGGCGAATTTGTCGGAATTTGATACTCTCGGCATATTTATTTTTTGATTGGTCGAAATGTTCGATCAGTGTCTTTTTAATATCCTCGTAGGACAGAGTTTCGGGTGCACGAGGATTAATTAGGAATTTCAACGCGTTGTTCAATTCTGCGCCCATATGAACTCGTGCATAAGTACCGTGGTCGTCGCCTTGGATTTTTGAGAGCTGCAGAGCCCAGTCAAATCTTTTAAAATAATCTCTTACCGTCATTTCTTCAGAAGATCGGTATTCGGCCATTGAAAATGCAGGAGGTTTGATTTGTTGGCTAGACTGGAAATTGGGTGGAATTGCGTCACCCGCAGCTGAAACAGTGTTCGCTGCTGCCGTTTGAATTGCGCTGACTATCGCGCTCGCGAGTCCTTGTAGGAGATCTGAAGGTACTTCGCTCATTGTGTTATCGTGTCGTCGTATACACGGTAAATCCCACTTTCGACACCACTTTTAAATATCTTTATTGTAATTCAACATAATATGATAACTCTCCATGTAAAACAATGTCAACATGAATAATAATGTCAATAAAAGTGACATTCAAAAACGTCACACCATTGATGAATACAGTATGATCATTCATGGCTGTTGATCCATCAACGTCAGCAGGCACTTCACTAACAAAACCAAGTTCAAGTCATATCTCCAGCGTTAGTTCTGAAGAAATGAACTCGTTTATTCTTCTAAGAATATCGAAAAAACAGAATTTGGAATTGTATGAAAAAAAATAAGAGACAAAAGGGTACCATACAAAAATACAAGAACAAATTACGGAATGCCAACAGAAAAATAAAAAATCTTGAAGATAAGCTGAAGATGCAGACTCCAATGGAAATAACACTTCTTAAATCATGCTATAATTCGGACCAGATAACGGCATTAAAAAAAAAAGAAGGCAAAACAACAAAATTCATGAAGTGGGATGATGATACAATCACAAAATCTTTGAAGCTCAAGTTTGCTTGTGGTGGTACAGGTTATGAGGAATTGTCGAAACAAAATCTGCCATATCCATCAATTCGAACTCTGCAGAGAAGATTGGAAAATATTAAATTTGACTCTGGAATATTGAATGAGGTATTTTTCCTTCTGAAAATGAAAGTAGAACATCTCAATCGATATAAAAGAGATTAAATAAATAAATAAATAAATAAATAATTTTTTGATCCTTTCAGACATTTATATGTATAGGACAGGTCAGGGTGGTACTAACAAGTATATGTATAAGAAAAATTGAGTGTATAAAACAGTGATCACACAGGTTACAAACGTATATATAAAACAAAACAGATTAGATTCTGAAATCTCTATCAGACATAAACTCATCTATGCTGTAGTAGCATTTGGATACTAATAGTGATTTTATGTATTTTTTGAATGAGTGTCCATCCAGGCATTGGATGCTTTCGGGGAGATGGTTGTAGAACATAATTCCACAATAACTAGGACTTGTTTCAAATTTAGCTGTTTTATGTGATGGAATACACAAGAAATTTCTCTTTCTGGTCGAGAATGAATGGTACTGAGAATTAGTTTTGAACTTACCTATATTTTCCCTGAAATATAGCAGGCATTTGAAGATGTATATACAGGGGAACGTTAGGATTTTGTAATGAACAAAATAGGGCCTACATGACTCTCTAGGGGGCAAGTTGAACATGGTGCGAATTATTCTCTTTTGAGCGATGAATATTCTGTCACTATCAGCACAATTTCCCCAGAGCACCACATTATATGACATATGGCAATATACCATACTATAGTATACTGTTAACAATGACTCTACTGGCATAGATGACTTTATTCGTGAGATTGCAAATCTAGATTTATTGAGCTTTTTGCTAACTGTGTCGGTTTGGTAAGTCCATCTCAAATGCTGGTCAACATGGATACCCAAAAATTTCGTACAAGTTTTAGAAACAACCGTCTCACCATTCAAATTAAGTTGAAAGACGTTCAAGCTAGCATGAAATGTGAAATATATGCATTCTGTTTTGGCAATGTTCAAAATCAAACCATTTTGATCACACCAACTATTGAAGCTATTCATGATCAATTTGGTTGACTCAGCAAGCTCCACAAAGGTGTCTGCTGTCACAACTAATGAAGTGTCATCTGCAAATAGTGCTAACATCTTAGCATCAATATGCTCAGGCATATCGTTGATGAATAATAAAAATAATAGCGGCCCCAGCACTGAGCCCTGTGGAACACCAATGCTCAGTGTCTGTTTACTGGAATAATGGTTCTCGACTTTCACATACATCTGTCTATGATCAAGATAATCACTGACCCAATCAAGAAAAATTCCTCTGAATCCCAAGTTGTATAATTTACTGCGAATGAAACTGAAGTTGATGGAATCGAATGCTCGAGAAAGGTCAAAAAAAAAGTCCAGCCACATGTTTTCCTTTGTCTAGACTCAAATATATAAATTCAATTAAGCTGCATGCTGCTGTTTGAGTTGATTTTCCACTACGAAATCCATGTTGGCATTCTGTGAGTATCTTATATTTGGATAAAAAGTTGTAAATTCTATTGTAGACTATCTTTTCAATGACTTTAGAGAATACACTCAAAATAGAAATTGGCCTATAGTTGGCCATGTTCTCAGGGTCATTTTTCTTGTGGACAGGAATTACAGTAGCTAATTTCAAGACTGACGGGAATTTTCCAGATGAAATAGAATAATTGATTAAATGGGCCAGATGCCCGGCTACAGAATCAGCTACAGATTCCAAAATTTTAATAGAAATGTTATCTACACCGGTACTGTTTTTGTTTTTCATATTTTTTATGACAGACAGCACTTCATCAGGTGTGACAGGATTGAAGAAAAAAGTTTTGTCAGTCATGGAAGATACTGTACATACATTTGATCTTGATTCACCAAAATGGCTCAACAAACTTTCTTCAGTTATGCTCGCAAAATAATTTCCAAATATATTTGCTACAACTTCTGGAGTTGTGTGAATATTACTTTCTATATTTAAGGTAATACTATTGTGCTTCTCATTTTTACCCAGATCTTGATTGACTAAACTCCACACTGTTTTTTGTTTGTTACTTGACCCGTTGATCAACATTCTATTATAATTTAATTTAGCATCATTGAGCATTTTATTATAATTTCGTTTGGCTACTCTATAGGTTTCCCAAGAATCATAGTTGCCTATAGCCCTACATAACCAATGTAAGTTCTTGAGTTCTTGGCTAGCCTTTCTGATACTAGGTACAACCCACCTAGAATTACTTTGCGAATATTTACTGCAATGTTTTTGTGGACTACATTTGTCCAATACGAACGTGAAGATGTTGATAAAAGATTCGAAAACATGATCGACATCATAATCTAGATAAATTTCACTGAAGTCAGTATCGTACATCAAATTGTTTAGTTTATGCATGGTTTCCTTTGACATGTCTCTATAATACTTAGATGCTCCGCCATTACATTTCTCCGAGCTGTTGATGTAATGCTGGAAAGCTAGCGTTATTACATAATGATCGCTAAAGTTAGCTTCATATACATTCGCCACATATTTATCAGAAACAATATTAGTAAGGATATAATCGACTTTTGTAGTGGATGTTACACCATTTTTGTTTGTAAAAACTCTAGTAGGTGACAAAGAGCTCACATTCAAATCATAGCCTAATAAGAGGTCAAACAATAATTGTTTTTGTGCATTTCCAGTCAGATAGTCAACATTCAAGTCACAACAAAGGAATATAGGGTTATTCGAACTTACTTCTTCTAAAAGTGCATATAATCGTAATAAAAATGATTGGAAATTCCCATCATTCGGTGGTCTGTAAGCACTGAGGATACAAACACTTTTATCTTCGAAGAATAACTTCACACCACTGCACTCGAGAACCATTTCTTCAGAGAATGATGACACATCGAGCACTTGCACCTGATGCAGGTTGCTTTTAACATATATTGCACTACCTCCATGGATGTGAATATTACGGCAGAAGTATGTAACCAGTTTGTATCCCGGAGTAGTCATGAATTCTATATTGTCTTTATGACACCAGTGCTCTACTACACTGACAACATCTGGAGTTTCTTCATTCAGAAGTACGTCGAATTTATTCAACTTATTAGACATGCTTTGAGCATTTAGGTGAAGAATTTTCAGATCAGTTTTACGATTATTCACGTCAGCTGGTGAGTTTGATTTCAGGATTCTGGTCCTCTTGTTTGTCTCCGCTGTAAAAAATAGCGCACATATGCATTTTTGGGCCAATTTCCTGGATCCGTTATTGAATCGATATAATTCCTAGATAGCGATACTTTGAATGATGAGTAACGATCAGGATGCCTAGATTGTAACAGTTCGCATTCTATTCCTGGAAATATAGGAGTTAAAAAAGTAAGTAGCTCTTCTTTCGTGGTATCAGGTTTTAGGTTGTAAACGTGTAGATTCAGGCATTTCTCAACGCCTACAACTGAAGTTCTACCAGAGAAATTTCCAACTACTATGTTGTTATCTCTGGGTTTCCTCTTTGGACGTTTGTGCTCAACTGTAATCCACTTATTATGAATGGTTTCATCATTTGGTTTCTCGTGATCACTTGTAGATGGACCAGATTCAATGTTCACATATTTATCACATATCCTTCTGGATTCAGCCTCCAAAATCGCATTATTCACGTCTTTGGAAGATATCTCCTTTTCCTTTCCATTAGCTCCTTTTTCTTTCATAGTATTCTTCGGCGCTACTGGCTTCGAATATTTAATTGGCACTTTGTCTTCGTTTTGAATCTTATCACTATCAGGTATTGGCGTTTTTATCAAAGCAGGTTTTTGTTGATTCGAAACAGCCAAGTGTTCCTTCAAAATTTTAATTTTATCATTCAGCTCGGCGATAATCAAATCTTTTTGTTTGATAACATATTTGAAGATGCCTATGTCAATTTTGTTATTGCAGCTAATATTATCTATTGCATCAAAGAAAGCACTTTCTGCATCGTCCTCTAGGTTCGTTTTTTCGTCTTGTTTTTCACAACATTTGACGAAATTTTTATCAATAATGAGACATTTCATGTTTTTTGCACAGCTAGCGTGAAAACATGAATCACAGTTAACACATTTAACAAAGTTCACGACTTTACTTTTACACTTTTTACACTGCATGTCGTTGGTATCAGAGCGAATATCAGCACGTGCTTCGCCTGCCATGGCCGGAGCTAGACTGACAGATTGTGTTCTTGTTTTGGATGAAATGGCGATTGAACCTAGGAGAACAGTTCATATTTTGATAGGTAGTAGTTACTTGAACCTATTCAAGACAACTTATAACAGCTAGGTAAGTAGGTAGTCGTTTTCTGTTGAATATTCCAAATGACAAAATAGAAACTTGAATATAAATATTTTTATCTGAAAGAGAATGAAAATCTCTCAGAAGATTTTTGATTTTAAATCATCTTTGTGTGTTCAATGGATTCAATTCAATGTTCGTTTTGTCATATAGCCAGTAAAGTAGTAGTTCTCTGTGAAGTATACTGAAGAAGTATCAATACTTTCATCAGATAGAGAATGTGAATTTTCAATGTATTTCTTGATATTTTTCCATTTTTTTCATGTTTATTTTTCTTCAAAATTATATATTATTGTAAATGTTAATAATAGTTTGTGAGATTGCAGATGTGTATGTACATGGCTATTAAAGTTATTGCTTCAGTATTTCTGTTCATCATTTGAAACTGACCTTATATGGGCAAGTAATTTCTTGATCACTGCATCATTCGAGAGATGGGATATCCTAGGTTATCATTTCATCAATGTATTTAAGTTGTGTTCTTCTGGACATCCAACATCACTTTTTCATCTCATTTGAACTGGTTTACAAGATGAATTCTTGAGTGATAGGGAGATGCTTTGAGTACCTACCTGAAATGTTGCATGTTGATTCGTTGGTGGATAATTGGGGATATTCAATCAGGATAATTAACCCTGGATATTTCAATAGAATCATAAATTCCTGGTGATACTAGGTATACTTTGATGCTGCTTACCTTGCATAGCTTTGCTTTCATCTCCATTTTCTTTCAAGAACATCGTGATATTTGTGATTTGTACTATTTTAAAGAATCTTTTTGGACCAGCCATTATTACATATAATATTTACAATAGACATAGATTCATAGATTGAGCCAATGAAACTCTGATAAAAACGCAAATGAAAATTGAAACGTGTATTGTCACGTATTGTGTAGTTTGTTTATGAAACGAAACCATTTGACTTTGACGTTAACTGACATCTACGTCAATGCCGGAAATGGCAGCCATTTGCATGGCCATTGTCGTCACTCTATTTATATAGTCACTCTACTCTGACGTTTCCAAAAACCCTATTTACATCAGGCTGCTCGCTCACAGGACACTTCGGAAACCGTGACAGGTGCCGAGTGTGGTGTGAGTAGTGCTTTGCCTTGAAGACCTTGCTTGTTAAGTCCCTCACTGGCAATATATAATTAGGTTTTACGCTTCTTACGACTAGGTCACAGATGTGCCAAACGAATATAAAACGGGAAGAATAAGATGTGATAGTCTAAACAGCTGTTCGCTAATATTTATTTGCAAAATAAACATAACCCCTTGAAGAAATAATATATGGAATCGAAAACACATCAGATGAAATCTTTTACAGAGTACAGGTAGGTAGCCCTATTTGATTACCATGAGAAAACAGTTTGACGAGGGTTCAATGTAAGTACGATTCATTTTGATTATTACTGGGTGTTGAAACTGATATGGTTAGTCCCAAAGTAGTTTCTAAGTAGGATTTTCAGCGATCAAGTCTCTGAAAACAATGCATCCCGTAGCATAACATGAGTGTATATACCTATGATGGACAGGAGTTATGAACGATCCACTAGTGGACCGTTACAACTTTTATTGCTGATATCAGTTTTTCATAGCTATTTACACTAAAACTATTGGCTAATTCTTGGATTTTTTTTTGTTTTGATTCAATACAATATGCTCATGGATTATTTTTTTACTTTTTTGGTGAGTTTTAGTTTTGGTCAGTATTTTAACATGGATTATTTTATTAGTGAGTGTTTTTGTTTGCTAGTATATGGTTTAGAATTGAACTCGAGTTTGGAGTTACTCTTGTAGCGAAATCATCATTAAAATATAGTGTTTTGATAAGTGTCAATCTCAATAGAATTATTTTTAAGAAGATCTATATTCAGATCTTCAATCAATAGTGTTTTTGATTTGTTATCATTCAATATTTCATCAAGTTCTGGTAAGAATTCTTCGACAGGAAGCAATATGTCGAATATGAAAATTATCAGTCACCCCTATACACCCCTAGCTCGGGAGTTCCACAAGGTTCTAACTTAGGACCTCTATTATTCCTGCTCTTTATTGATGATTTAGCTAAAAAGGTCAATTGCTCAAAACTTCTTTACGCCGATGACTTGAAGCTGTTCAAAGTTATTGAAGAATATCAAGATTGTCTAATCTTACAGAATGAAATCGACATAGTTTTCAATTGGTGCACGAGAAATCATTTACATCTAAATATTTCTAAATGTCATATCTTATCATTTTCAAGAAAGAATAACATAATAGCATTTTCTTACGAAATTAACAAACATCGAATCAACCGGGTTCAGGACATGAGAGATCTCGGTATTGTTTTCGACCATAAATTCAATTTTGTATCACACATAGACCAGGCTGTTTCATCAGCTAACCAGATGCTGGGTTTCATAATGAGAAACACGAAAGAATTTACAAATACAAGTACACTCATAACACTCTTCAATGCCTATGTAAGGTCTAAATTAGAATATGGAGCGTTAATATGGTATCCTGTCTATAATTCACATATAAGTCACATTGAATCAGTTCAAAAAAAATTCTTGAAACATTTAACTTTTAAAGTTACAAGAGTATATCCCCAAAGAGGAACTGATTATACAATTCTCTTGGATCAATTCAATATCATTTCTTTGAACACACGACGAATCATTATAACAGTTTCATTTCTATACAACTTGATACATAACAAGATATCATGTGCTCCCCTTCTAGAAAATATCAATTTCCACACTCCACGTATGAATACTAGACATGAAATGACATTCTATTGTGAAACTAGTAGAACAAATATTAGTCTTAGGGCACCCGTGACAATAATGTGTAACAATTTCAATTTAATATGTAATATGTGCGATATTAATAATAGTACCCTAAAATCAATTTTGAAATGTATTCACCAAAGAACCTTTCAACTGTAATCTTGATATATTTCTCTTATTTCATTTTTTTTACATTAATATTCTATTCTTTCATCATTGTTTGTGATTTTCATATATGTATATATATAGTTTTTTATTTTTAATTTTGATTCAGAAATAATTTTGGTTTTGTACAACTAGCGTTACTTTTAACATTTCCTGTAATTGGGTGTATACCTGTTGGAAATAAAGTGTTATCTATCTATCTATCTATCTATCTATCTATCTAAGAATTCATCAAATAGGTGTCGAGGTGGTCTATAAAGACCGATTACTTTTAGGTCATGATCTAAGAGTTTAACACTTACAAGATCATACTTTTTTCCCTTTGTAGTATCAGTTACAGCATATTTCAAGGAGTTTTTAAGAAAAATTGAACAACCTCCACCACGTGAGTCTCGACATAAGTGAAAGCCATTATAACCCGCAATCACATATAAGTTAGTTTCATTTTCGTAGTACCATGTTTCTGAGTTTTTAGATTTAGTTACTGTACTATCATTCCTCATTGACACCGGAGCTGATATAATTGATTTACCATTTCATCTCCTACCAGAGAAGTTTCTCAACTCTGTTATTGCTTGTAAAGATATAATATCTCTCAGCTGTAACCAAAAAGTTTGTAGAACATATGTGTATTCGATAATGGGTTTAAAGTTACCTATCTTAGGAAGACCAGTTATAGTAGATCTGGATATACTACAACTCAAAAATAATATTTATGTACAGTCCTCAGTAAATTCCATGAAACTGAATACCTCCACTGTTGAAATTACAAAAGAATTTCCTGAATTGTACAAGGAAATAGGGGAATTCAAGGGTGAAATGGAGATTAAGCTGAAACCTGATGCCAGACCTTTTATTCAAGCAGATCCACGGGTAGTTCCAATTGCCTTGTTACCTGAATTAGAAAATGAAGTCAATAGACTGAAAAAACTAAATATTATCGAAACTGTTGACTACCATACATCATGGGTATCACCTATAGTAGTTGTTCCTAAAGGTGAGTCTGTGAAATTGTGCGGAGACTACACAGAACTTAATAAAAGTGTACTTCGTGCCCATTTTCCTATGCCCAAGGTAGAAATGTCATTATCTCATTAAACAGTGTCAAAATATTTCTCAAGGTTAGGTGCCAACTCTGGTTTCTATCAAATCAGACTAACAAAAGAATCTCAGATTTATACAACCTTTATAGCACCTTTTGATAGGTTTTTATTCAAAAGGTTGCCTTTCGGGATCTCCTGTGCCCCTGAATATTTTGCACTTGAATTTACACAGATATTTTCAGATATGAAAGGAATTTTCATACATGCCCCTTCTATACAAAAACATGATGAAAAACTACGTGAGGTTTTGTCAAGACTACGGAAGGAAGGTATAACATTTAACAAAAATAAATTCCTTATTGGGGTTGAGAGAGTGGTTAGGTCATGTAGTCTCCAACAAAGGCATTGAAATTGAACCTTCTCGTACAAAATCTATTTTAAATTCTCCTGATTTGTCCTGTAAAAAAGAATTGCAACAATTTTCAGGGATGATTAATTTTACTTCTAGGTACAAACAAATCAGAAATTCTTGAACCACTCACAAGATTGTTGAAGAATGATGTTCTTTTCACTTGGGATGAGCCGCAGAAGAAATCATTTGCTTTGATTAAGGAGTTCCTTACTAAAGCTCCATGTCTGTCATATTTTGATCCATCAAAACAAATTTTTGTAAGTGCTGATTCATCCTCATATGGGTTAAGTTCTGTGTTATTGCAAATAAATGGTAAAAATGAACGAAAAGTAGTAGCTTATGCATCCAGGACGCTCACTACTGCGTAATCTAAATATGCACAAATATAAAAAGAAAGTCTTGCATTGACTTGGGCTTGTGATAGGTTTGAGGAGTATGTTATAGGAATTCCTATCATTTTGGAAACTGATCACAAACCTTTTGTTCAAATTCTGCAAACAGAAAATATTGATGATTTAACCTCCAGATTGCAAAGATTTCGTATAAGACTTATGAGATACAAATATAATTATAATTATATAATTATAAAATGACTCCAGGAAAACAGTTAGTGATGGCCGATGCATTATCAAGAAGTCCCTTGGAAAATACTTCGGATGATACTGAAGAACTTTCTCAAATGATTGTCAAAGGTTTTCCAGTGAAAGATTATTTTCTGTCTATAATTATTGATGAGCAATCATCAGACAGCATTTGTAAAAAATTGTAAGAGTTTAAAATTTCAGGTTGGCCTGAGAAATCTTAATTAAGTCCAGAATTATATCTTTATTTTCAGTATCGACTTGATTTTTCTTTTGCTGAAAACATTTTGTTAAAAAATGTTAGAATTGTAATTCCAGGTAATTTACAACTTCGAATTCTGAATTTTATTCATACTGGTCACCAAGGTATAGTCAAGTGCCAAAAAAGAGCTAAACAATCAGTTTGGTGGATAGGGGTGTCATCACAAATCGAAAAACTCATTAAATCTTTTCCTAAATGTGTTGAGGAAAGAATAAACATCAGAGAAACCTTTCATGAAAGTCTCTTATCTACAAGAGCATAGCAAAATATCGCTGTGGAGAAACCATTGCAATATATTCAGACAGCCAGGCGGCAATCAAAGCAGTCAACTCTATGCAAGTTAAGTAGTATGGGACTGCTTAGAAACCCTAAATGCACTGGGCAGTCAGAACAGATTGACTCTAGCATGGGTACCAGCACATACGGGGTACGAGGGTAATGAAGAGGCAGACTCACTTGCCCGAGCAGGAGCAAACAAAGCTCTTATTGGCCCAGAACCCTTCTGTGGTATTGCGAAAGCTATACAAAAGACTAGTATCAAATCATGGATGCAAACCAAATCTCAAGAATGGTGGAACAACTTGCCAGGAATGAGACAGGCTAAATTAAAAAACCATCGCCAACATTCACAGAATATCTACTAAGCCAGAAACTAAGTTCAACTATAATACTAGTGGGACTTCTCACAGGGCATTGTAGGCTCAACAAACACATGAGTACGATAGGTCTGACTGAAGAACTGCTGTGCAGGTTCTGTCAAGAAGAGGAAGAAACAGCAGTACACATACTTTGCCACTGTGAGGGCTTGTCAAGACTAAGGTTCCTTACGCTGGGTGAGGAAAAACCAGGAGCCCAGAGATACACAAGAGATCTGAAAGCTAGCCTATGGAGTCTCATAGAGAAGGTGGGGCTAGCCGAAGAACCCTAATCGATTTTGAGGGCAGACACAATAGATCTGAAAAGGTCGCAGTGTGGAGACAGATAGCCCGAAGGCCCCATTCCAAATCTAATCGCTGTGGACTTGTTCAAATATAAGATCTGGTACTTGATTGTGACGGATTACTATTCTAGGTTTTTTGAGATCATGGTTTCACTAAATTTGACCGAACAATGTGTTATAGAAAAAATTAAAATTGAGGAACTTTCTGCTAGATATGGAATTCCAGACAATTTTAGATCTAACAATGGGCCCCAATTCCAATCAGGGTTTGAAACATTCCCTCGTGAATATAACTAGTAGTCCATATTTTTCTCGATCCAATGGTGCTGTAGAAGCAGCGGTTGAGGTAGCAAAGTCGTTGTAGAAGAAAAATGAATACATTTACTTGGCACTATTGTCATACAGATCAACTCCATGGATAAGTTAATTTAATTGGTATTTGCTTATCAATCCTAAATCACATAATGTTCAGAAACCACCATTTCCAGTATTTGCTATTTAATCACGGATATTCACGCATCACAATAGATAAAAAATCGAACTATACCTATGAAGATAAATGAATGAAATAAATCGAGAAATATAGCTTGAAAAACAAAGGAACGAGTCTGTGTCACCCGGTACATAGAAAACTGACTATCAACGGAGTGACAGTGACATCTTGGGAGAGATCAGCACCATTATAGATCTGATTCATCAATCAATAATTAATCCTTGTGTGAACTCAAAGAAATCTACAATTAAAAATTGTGGAGTTATTATTCATTCGTGATCCTAATACGGTTTTTACAATCATCACAATTGTATTTTTTTGGAGTTTTTCCAGTAATGCTTATGCATTTTTCGTGATACCAGTGATCACAACTCTGACATAGAATCATAATATCTCCAATACTTTGGCAATTTTTTCCTTGATGACAAGTTGACATAGTATTTTCGTCCCAGTAGTCATTTACTACATTTCTCATATATTCAACCGTACATCCAGACGTTAATCTGTTGAAATTTTTATTTAATTCAATGTCAAAAGAGTCGGGGATATCAAATATAAGTTTTGGGTTATGATAATGTTTTTGTGGTGGCATAACTACCGAATTTTTGATTTCCGTTTCTATTGTATCTCTAATTTGTTTTCTATAACTAATCATATAATTTTCCAAGTGATATTTTACCACATCGTCTTTACCACTAATTGAAATTTCACCAAACTTACTTACATAAGCACCACAATCAAATGAATTATTTTGTTGTGGCAGATCTTTTAGAATATGAAGAATCCAGCTTGATGAATCAAAGTTTGATGAATCCATTTCATTATAAATTTTGTACAATTCCATCAAGAAGACTATTTCATCAGAAATTCTATTGGTAATATTCAAACTATCCAAATGAAATATTATTCTCTGTTTTCTGAATATTACTATCAACATACAATGTTAATTTTTCACAAGCGGTACTAAAACTACATCTTTTTCACAAACTCGGTATCATAAAAAATATTGAATACCCCTTTGACTAGAGCCCTCCAGTTCAATGAAATTCATGATGAAACTTTCTACACAAAATATAGTTACAGATGCTTCTGTCAGCTTTTTATGTACCAAAATTTGAAAATATACATCAAATACAGAATCTATAAAATAAAGGTCTCTAGCTGTACACGAGTCAATTTTTTTTCAATAGGGAAAATACTCTCAATGTCTTTGGGTTCCATCATTTTCCCCCCAATTATAATATCCCTATTTGATTTCATTATTTTCTGAAATGTGTATTCACAATTAATCGAATAATTTTCTGAACGAATTGTTGATTCAGTACGCTTGTTTTCCGTATGATCATGTGCTTCAATAATTTATGCTCTTCTTGGAGTTGATGTGAATGGTGCAAGGAACTTCTCGAAAGTTTTACCATCTGCAGAGACTGTTGGTATGAAGAGTGTTGTTGAATTTTTGATGTCATCTGATTTCGACTTAATAAGAGAATCATTTGCAGCTTCAACAACAGTTATGTTGCCTGGCCCATGCTTTCTAGAGTCCCTGTATATACCTTAGACAAGAGTCCGGACACAGCTATACTTCTGTCCTTTTCTGTTTTCAAAAAATGCATTGATGATTGAATAAAGGAATAAGACATATATATCGAACTCTGTCTTTTCAATTCCCCTAGTATGAATGATTGTCAGAAACAATTTTGAGGGTTAGATTATTTGTCAAACCTTTCATAGCCGTAGGAAGAAGTGAGGAATAGGGCTATTTTAGCTAGAATAACTATTAGATTTTCAAATAGTGAACAACAGGGTGTTCAAATTTCGAATCGATAATTTTCATAATCAATTCCTGAGATGGCTATTGCAAATTGTCGTCATCGGAAGTTTCTTCACTTCATTACATATAAGAAAGATAATTCAAGTGTTCTACGTGGTATCAGATAAAGCCAAGAAAATATAGTTGTATTCTGTTGGGATATAAAAAAATAAAAGATATATAATTGTTTCAATATAATTTTGATTGTGTCGGTTTCCCACCTCTTCCTGCAGTCTACATTCACCTGTAAATTTTGAATTTGATCTGAATTAAAATCACCGTGGACCGATGACATAGCACATTGCAATTTCTCTAAATTCTCTAGTTTTGATTTCAAACTTTCAATTTCTTTCCGCATTATCTCAGTCTCATTTTCTTTCTCTGCGATCGTATCGTTCAGTAATTCCCAATACGATGACGACGGAACTCTATTTTATAAATTGATGGCACAGCAGACTCTTTCAATTTTAAATCCATCAGCTTGAAAGAATCTCTATCAAAATGGGCCTAAAATTCATCTTTCTTGTACTGTTTTTTCAAGTAAATTTGAATACTTGCGGATTTCTTGAAATTAATTTTCCATTCTGGACGTTTCATTGCACCCTTCTATGACATTATCTTTAATAAAGGATCATTCGGAAAATTGAATAACTTTAATCCCTTTTCTAATGAATTATCGCAATAATGTTCGCAGCAGGACATTGATAGTTATTTATGCAACAAGTGTAAAAAGTGAATGTTTATTGCATTCGACGTGAAATTGTCCGACGAGGCCGTTAGGCCGAGTTGGACAACACGTCGCTCTCCTCTAATATTTCCAATGGCCAAATATGCAGCTTCTATATGATGACATTTCTTCTTTGCTTTGCAGGAACAATTTTCTTTGGGAAAGAGATTCACTAAATATTTCTGCATTTTCGTGAAAATGATGAATACTTGATCTTCAGGAACCAATCTCACTTTTCCTTGTAGAAGAATCATTTCGGCTGCACTGTATTTAGTGAGATCTCCATTCTCGAATATACAGGGTAAATCATCCAAAGGGATATTGGAGGTTGGGAACTTGACAACTGAAAGGTCTTCGATCAGAAAATGTTTGTTTGTGGGATTCAGAAGTTGCCAGCCCTACAGTATCCTCTGAGTATTTCTTTTTGGTAATAAAGATCGAGCTGATATAGACAGAGTGTGAGAATTTGAGCTTTCACTTCTTTAAGATTCACTAATCGCTTAAGCACATCATTAAAGCTTTCGGAAGGGTTTATTGTTACACCGCTTTTCGACGTATACAATCGAAGTTTACAGTATTTGTATTGCAAAAGACTGGCAATCAGTATGAAACGCTCTTATAGCCCATTTTGGCGATCAGAGAGATGAAAACGGATCACTTTTTGAATTGGACCAATTGCAACAAACTAACAATGAATCTCCTCTACAATTTTATACTCGTATTATGTCGAATTTATGCGCTCTTCATAACTACCTTGATATACATGAAAATAATCAAAATAACAAGACAGTGGAGAAAACTGTTCTCATCGGTGTATCACGTCATCGTGAGCTAGCTTTTTTGCGAGGTGAATATTGTCGCTATTGAAAAATCATATTTGGGATGATTTTAAATAATGACGGACTCTATCAAATACTGATACATGGACGGATCAATAGGTGTGTGGTGTAAATTCGACTAGTGTGTACAACCCCATTGACAAAGAGTAGGATGTTTTATGTTCGGGATTATATATTTACCTACATACTTTGTACGTTTGGAGTGGGGAAATAAAAATATCTATTGTGAAATTTATAAATTTTATTCAAATGAGATTAATTTATTGATGTCTCCATATCACTATTTTCTTATGAAATTTTTCTCCACGATCGTCGATTGTTTTGAAATTTTCATTGACGAATCTCAATGGATAATACATCTTCATCCTAGTATACAATTTCATGAAATATGAGTATGGAAGTGAAGCACGAAGGTGAGTAAATTCAAGTTAAGAAAAGAAAATTACGAATGTTTCCTGTATATTCCTTTCAATTGCAAAATGTTCGAAATTTTCTTTGAAAATATCTGCAAAAAACAAACAAACTCAAAGAAATCATTACTGGGCATGTACAAACTCACAAAAGTAGATGATTTTTTGATTTCATATGTTTTCAAATTACAAAGTAATGTTGAATCATCCAGCTCTTTATGTCTATTAACATTGTCTTGTTAAACATCACATGTATGTACAGAGAGACACTTCTTTATTAGATAGCTACAAATGTATCTGATCGAATTTCTTTTGATATCATGGAATCTATATTCGTGTCAATTCTTTGTTCTGGTGCAATAACTTTATCAATTTTGATTTCTTCTCCAATCTTGGATGGAGTATTTTCAAAATATTCTATGTGTTGAAATGTTTGCAAAATCATCATTACAATTTTCACTGCCAGAATTCAAAATTCTCAAAGGAAACAGTTTTTGGAATGCTCTTTTGAATTGAATGGGGGTTGGATTTATGGAACATCCACTTTGTTTTCCAACTGTACCGGAAAAAAATGCAATCGCATCCTGGTTTAATCTCTTTGTTAATAAAAATTTGAAGTCTTCTGTAGACAATTCCCAGAATACTTTTTATTGTGATTTGCCAACATTTCTGACATTTGTTACGGTTTTATTTTGCACTATGAACTTCATGTTGTGCTATTTCATAAACTATCTTTCAGTATTTTGCCTCACGGTATACTCACCTGTTTTTGTTCAATTCCGCATATATTCTATTATGAGCTCAGTGAGATATTATCCAAATCCATCATTGTTTTTGTTCATACATTTCAATGAATAAATCAATCGACTACGAAAGCGTAGAAGCGCCACATGATATATTTTTTTAATAATTGACAGATATAACTGTCAACTAGCCTAATTGACAGATACTAAGTGGTAAGTAGTATACTTGACAGATACTAAGTCGTAAGTAGCAAACTTGACAGATACTTAGTGGTAAGTAGCATACTTGACAGATACTAAGTGGTAAGTAGTATACTTGACAGATACTAAGTCGTAAGTAGCATATGTCGCGTCCCTACGCTTTTTTTATGTTGTGTATGTCATATGTTTTGTCAAATTAACAAATTTGCAATATTCAAAATTATTTTTCGCGAAATAGCCTCAGACCTTACTTTTTACACAATCTGGCAACTTCTCGGAATTGGCACTGATCTTTCCAACGAAGAACCAAAAAATTGGACAGTGTGTGTTTTTACCACGCCGAGTGATAAGGATACCTACCTACCTATACTAATTATATACTTATCCATCTCGTTACCGAACCTATAATAAACCTCGCGAAGTGCGTGAGTTTTTTTGTTTCTGTGGAGAACCTACCATAGATACGAACATCAAGATTACAGCACTTTGATCTCAGCCGGCCGGCCAGAAGAACGAAGATTTTGATCAGCCTGGATTATCACACCAAGGTAAGATCTGAGTGCTCGAAATTTTCCAACTCCGCGGTCTTCAATTAAGTACCTATTCAAAATACAGTCCACTGTTTCTTCTCAAGCTATTATTCTAATTAAACCAATTCAACCAATATCCAACATTTGATCCTTCGAGATCGGATCTAGAATTTTTTCAATACTTGATATTACCATTAATACCTATTCGCTTTCACGAAAATATCATTGAGTTGTTAATAAGGCAAACATTCCCGTACCACAACATATCATCCGTAACCAATTTTACATTAAAGGCAATTTGTGTTTCAAGCAATTCTGTCCCTTATTGATTCTGAATGGACATAGCCTGGTCGACGATAGCTGAAATATCGCGCGCGATTTGAGAAAAGCGCGGTTGCCGTATTGTGCTTATTGAAAATCTTTAGTAAAAATAAACTTATAGTAACTTTGTGCTTTATTGTTTATCAACAAAGAGTTTATATTTGAAGCATTTTCAAACATTTCATCCTAACCAAAGAAATGGCTCCTGAACCAGTTGATAAATTGAAAAAATACAAAACACTTCGGGAAATTGAATTTCGACGTATGAATGAGATTTATTCTGCTGGAATAGCAGCCCAAGGTGATGCCAACCACTTGAATGCTTTCAAGTTCAGGTTTGAATGCCTCGAAATAGTAAAAGACGATTTCTCCAAACATCATAATAATGTTATAAGTCTAGCCGAGGACTTTGAACCTGAAGATGCTGTTCGGTCATCATTCGAGAGGCTCTATTACAGTTGCAAATGTATGAAGGCCAAACTATTTCCAGACCAACCTCCATTACCAACACTCACCTCATCTGTTACTTCGAACATTTTGCTTCCAAAAATCAATTTACCTACCTTCAGTGGGGATTTTTCTAGCTTCCCTTCTTATATCGACATGTTTGATGCCATTATATTGAATAATCAGTCACTTTCCGACATTGAGAAGTTCAATTACTTGCTATCATCCCTCAAAGGCCAGGCACTTGCTCTTATTCAGCAACTACCAATGACATCTGATAACTTTCAAATAGCTTATGATACACTGATCAAACGCTATAAAAATAATCGCCTCATCGCAGCAGCTCATTGGGCCGCGATAGATAATACGCCTAAGCTTGGTTCTGATGACCCGGCAGCTTTGAGAAATCTTTTAGATATTTTTGAAGATAACCTCGCAGCTCTTCGAAAAATGAAATTGCCAGTAGATCAGTGGGATTTTATACTGGTTCAAATGCTACTCAAACGTTTAGATCTTTCTGTTGCTACCCGATTCGAATTGCATCACAATTCCTCGGAGACACCTATATTTCAAACCCTAACCGAATTTCTCACTAAGCAATGTGTAGCATTGGATAATGTGAAACTAAATGTCAAGCCGAAACCAAAAAATATCTCTAAGCTGCCGAGTTCAAGTTCAATACGTCCTTGTACATCTTTTTTGGTTCAAGCAGGTGCAATGAAGTGTTCAGTTTGTTCCAAAGACCACTATACATTCCGATGTCCTGACTTTACAAGGAAAACCCCTCAAGAGCGTTATCAAGTCGCTAAATCCAGGAAGATGTGTTTAAACTGCTTAAGTTTGACTCATTCTACAAAACAATGTAAACTTTCTGCTCGTTGCCACCGCTGTGGTCAGCTGCATCATACGACTCTTCATTTCGAGACCTCATCTGATACTCCTTCGATAGCGATTGATTCTGATCGTGCTCAATCTTCTACGATGAATGACTCTACGAATTCGGATATACCGTCTGTTCATACTGCCTTTTTGTCTGCCTCCTCAAGTGTCCTGTTATCCACAGCTCAACTTGATGTGTTAGATTCCTCAGGAACATATCAAAAGCTGAGGTGTCTTCTTGACAGTGGAAGTATGACCTCCTTCATCACCCACCAAAGTGTCAAACGCCTTGGGCTCCGTAAATCGGATTTAACTCTGAACCTCAAAGGTATTGGTTCAATGCAAACTTCATCAAACCATGGTGGAGTAGTTATCTCATTCAAACCAGTTAACAAGTCCAGCCCTATTTTTTCGACTGATGCAGTGATTCTTCCACGGATATGCGATAACCTTCCTTCTGTTCTAATGCCCCGAGCTAAGTGGCCACATATAAGGGACTTGCATCTTGCAGATCCTACCTTCGATACCCCAGGTAACGTAGATTTGTTGCTTGGTGCTGATGTATTTTCCCAACTACTTTTAGATGGTCATATAAGAGGTGAAAAGGGGACCCCTAATGCAATGAACACTGCCTTGGGATACGTTCTGATTGGTAAAGTGAACTTCATTGACTCTTCAGTCACATCACTACTTTGTTCTACCAATGAGTGTTCTCTTCTCAACGAAACTTTACGAAAGTTTTGGGAAGTTGAGCAAGTTCCCACAGTTTCAAATTTAACACAAGAGGATGAGGTCTGTGAGAACATTTTTTCTGATACTGTTGCCAGGGACAACACTGGTAGATACATCGTCACATTACCTTTCCGAGATACCCAACCAACGTTTCCAAATATACGTTCTTTAGCCCTAAATAGATTTTTGAATCTAGAAAGACGGCTCCTTAAACAGCCCGAGCTCTATGCCCAATATTCCGAATTTCTGAGAGAATACTTGGAGCTTAATCATATGAAACTCATCGTGGAAAAGACTCCTACTTCGGCTTGTTACTACATCCCGCATCATTGTGTCACGAAGCCTGGCAGTTCAACCACCAAGTTGAGAGTCGTCTTTAACGCCTCGGCTAAACTGCCAGGACAAGACTCCTTGAATGATCACCTTCTAATTGGGCCGAAACTTCAACAGGACATCGTTAGTATCCTTCTTCACTTTCGTTTATACCCTTTCGTTCTGACGGCCGATATCAGAATGATGTATCGTCAAATTTTGATAAATTCAAATCAGCAAGATCACCAGAGAATTCTCTGGCGATTTAACCAATCCGACCCAGTTCAAGAATATAAACTAAGAACCGTTACGTATGGCGTTAATAGTGCTCCATTCTTAGCAATCCGTACCCTTCATCAGTTAGCCAAAGATGAAGGGGCAGACTTTCCGCTAGCCACTAATGCCCTACTTCATCATACCTACATGGATGATATAGTTATATCCACTCCGACAATTGAGGAGGCACGTAACCTCCAAAATCAGTTGAGTGGCCTCCTTGCCAAGGGTTGTTTCGAATTGCGGAAGTGGGCGAGTAATGATTGCTCATTACTAAGCCACCTTCCCGAATCTCACCTGAGCATTAGTTCTCGTTCTTTCGACACTGATGCTGAAGAATCTCTTAAAATCTTAGGCCTACAATGGAGCCCACCTACTGATAATTTCAAATTTTCGATAAATCCAATTGCCTCACCATGTACCAAACGTAATTTATTATCAAACCTTGCTCGCATCTTCGACCCCCTTGGATTGCTGTCACCCGTTACCTTCTTAATTAAGCACCTTATCCAGAAAATCTGGATTTTGAAACTTTCTTGGGATCAGACCCCTTCTCAAGATATTTGACGTCTCTGGGACAAATATCTCCTTGATGTACCATCTCTTGAACATTTTGAATTGCCACGTCTTGTGACTCCCTCAAATTACAAGTCTCTAGAAATCCATTGTTTCGGCGATGCTTCCGAAAAGGGCTATTGTGCGGTTCTTTACTTCTTGTTTCGTTCACCATCTGGAGAAATCTCTACGTTCTTTGTACTTTCCAAGTCTAAGGTAGCTCCGCTGAAGAGTATCACTCTTCCTAGATTGGAACTGTGTGCAGCAGGCTTAGCTACTCGCCTGGTTACATTAATTCTTCGCGTGTATGGAACTGAACTCCAATTTAGTAGAATTTGTTGCTGGTCTGACTCCTCAATAGTGTTAGATTGGTTGAAATCTCCCGCTTCTAGATGGACCACGTTTGTTTCTCATCGCGTCTCTTACATACAAACGCAGGTTCCCTCTGCCGAATGGTTCCATGTTTCTTCGGGTGATAACCCTGCTGATTGCGGTTCTAGAGGACTCTTACCTTCCAAACTTCTCAACTTTCCTCTCTGGTGGAAGGGCCCTAATTTCCTGAGAGACCCAGATTTCAATTTTCCTTGTGATATTCCATATTCATCTCCTGCACCAGAGGCGCTTGCGGAGGAGAGAAAAATTGCATCAATCAATATCAATGTTGTCACTTCTGAATTACTAGATTCCCTCCTGAATAAATATTCCAACCTATCCACTCTCGCCCGCATACTTAGTTATGTGTGTCGATTCATTCAAAATTCTCGTCCACTTGCTCCTAAGTTGAATGGACATTTGACCACTTTGGAATTGAATGATTCACTGATCCGCTTAGCCAAACACACCCAAACCATACATTTCGTGGAAATTGTGGGTTTGCTCAAATCGAGCCAAAGTTTGCCCAAATCTTTCAGGAAACTCTCCCCTTTCCTTGATGACAACGATATCATCAGGGTAGGAGGACGCTTATCGCAAGCTCCTATTAGTTATGATCGCAAGTTCCCTATTCTTCTTCCCAATCATAGCCTATTCACCGATCTACTCATTGTTCATTTCCATGAGAAATATTTACATGCAGGTAATCAGACTGTACAATTTCTCATAACCCAACAGTTTTGGATCATTTCGGCCAAACGCTCCATTCGGCGAGTACTAGCCAAATGTATTCGCTGCTGGAAAATCAGACCAAAACATCTGCAACCTCCGATGGGGGATCTTCCTCCTGGTCGTGTTTCACGATGCAAACCATTTCAACATGTTGGCATTGATTTCGCCGGACCTTTTCGAATTACTTTATCTAAGTTCCGAGGAGCCAAAACTTTGAAGTCCTACCTTTGTCTGTTCATTTGTATGGCCATAAAAGCTGTTCATTTAGAACTCGTTTCTGATTTGTCTTCGGCTGCGTTTTTAGCAGCTCTCAGACGCTTTATTGCCAGACGTGGCAGACCCTCTGATATTTACTCGGATTGTGGTACGAATTTCATCGGCTCTTACCGAGAACTATCCATGTTCATGAAAGAGGCTTCCTCTAAAGAAGCCATTCTCTGGCATTTTAACCCTCCAGCGAGTCCAAACTTTGGTGGCTTGTGGGAACGGAATATCCAATCAGTCAAGACGCATTTGCTCAAAATCATTGGTGACCAACTCCTGACGTACGAGGAGCTTTCAACGGTTTTCATTCAAATTGAATCGGTCATGAATTCACGGCCTCTTATGCCTCTGAGCAACGATCCTAATGATGTCAGTGCGCTAACTCCAGGACACTTCTTGACTTTGACACCCTTAACAGCCATTCCAGAACCTTCTCTTCTGGATACTAACCCCAACCGATTATCACGCTGGCAGCTTATCCAGCAAATGCACCAACATTTCTGGCAGCGCTGGTCACGCGAATACCTGCATTCCCTTCATCAAAGGAGCAAGTGGTTGGATCCAGGTACCAAAATCTCTACTGGTACCTTGGTCGCTATCAAGGTCGACAATTCACCTCCACTACAATGGCCATTGGGACGGGTTCAGGAGGTATTTCCTGGGGCAGATGGGCATGTGAGGGTAGCCACCATTAAAACTGCAACAGGTCTTCTAAAGAGACCCGTGAGCAAGCTGTGTCCACTACCAATTGGGGATTAAAATGCTCCGCATTTTGGTGGGGAGTATGTCGCGTCCCTACGCTTTTTTTATGTTGTGTATGTCATATGTTTTGTCAAATTAACAAATTTGCAATATTCAAAATTATTTTTCGCGAAATAGCCTCAGACCTTACTTTTTACACAATCTGGCAACTTCTCGGAATTGGCACTGATCTTTCCAACGAAGAACCAAAAAATTGGACAGTGTGTGTTTTTACCACGCCGAGTGATAAGGATACCTACCTACCTATACTAATTATATACTTATCCATCTCGTTACCGAACCTATAATAAACCTCGCGAAGTGCGTGAGTTTTTTTGTTTCTGTGGAGAACCTACCATAGATACGAACATCAAGATTACAGCACTTTGATCTCAGCCGGCCGGCCAGAAGAACGAAGATTTTGATCAGCCTGGATTATCACACCAAGGTAAGATCTGAGTGCTCGAAATTTTCCAACTCCGCGGTCTTCAATTAAGTACCTATTCAAAATACAGTCCACTGTTTCTTCTCAAGCTATTATTCTAATTAAACCAATTCAACCAATATCCAACAGCATACTTGACAGATACTAAGTGGTAAGTAGTATACTTGACAGATACTAAGTCGTAAGTAGCATACTTGACAGATACTAAGTGGTAAGTAGTATACTTGACAGATACTAAGTCGTAAGTAGCATACTTGACAGATACTAAGTGGTTAGTAGTATACTTGACAGATACTAAGTCGTAAGTAGCATACTTGACAGATACTAAGTGATAAGTAGTATACTTGACAGATAGGCCAAGAAACTCGCCATCGCCAAGAAACGAAGAAGATTAAGAAGAAGAAGAAAGAAGAATACAATGCCGACATAACCCTAACCAACAACAATGGATTAGGGAGACAAGATAGGTTGAGAATCACTTCGGATTCGGAATCAGGACGTCCAATTCACTAACTATTCATATTTCTCCTGGAAAATGTTCAGTTATGAAAAATTAAATTTTGTCTCACTTTCCATGGAAGCACTCCCGTATCTTATGTAAATATTGAGGTATGATCCTAACATTTTGCAGGAGAAAGATGCAGTCAACGATCAACTTGAGATTATCATCAGTGATCTACAACTACTAGCCAGCAGCCAATAGAACTACCCACATGGCTGCTGGCGAGTAGTGTATATCACTGATGATAATTTTAGTTGGTCATTATAGCTATATATTTGAACTCTTCCTTCCTCCTGCAAATTCCAGAATCCTACCTCTATAATAAACGTAATATATGAATAGTTGAAAATTAAACGTCCTGATTTCGAATCCGAAGTGATTTACAACCTATCTCGCATCCTAATATCATTTTCCAGGAATGTGAGTGGTTCCATGGCTGTTGGCGAGCAGTGTAAATCACTGAAGATGACCACACTTGGTCATAGAGTGTATTTTTGGTATATTTCTCGCTCCTGCAAATTTCAGGATCCTTACTCAACAATTATATATGATACAGGTGTGCTTCCATTGGAAGTAATGTACATATTATATATGGTGCTTCTCGGCTTCCAGTGAAGTTATGTTTTATTGTCATTATAAGGAATGGGGACAAATAATAAATGCCATACTGCCGAAAATGGGAAAAAAGTTGGCAAACCCATTTTCATTTTCGAGTATAGGTAGCCTTCATAAAGCAGTTATTTTTTGTTTTATTGAATGAGTGTGCTTATTGTTGAGTTTTCTTTGTTACAAGACAGTGGCAGAAGTGAAGTCAACACCAGTAGGGTCAAGTAGGTGGAGCAGCACAAGAAAAATTTCCTGAGTGACCAGTAATTTATGCTGAATACATCTCAAATGCATCCATCTATATCCGTGCACTTGTCCATGGGTTTTTATATTTTGTTGAATGAAATCTGCCACTTCTGCCATATCTGTGTAATTTCTTCCTCTAAACAAGTTCATTTTGAGTAACTTTCTTTGAAGTGTACGTCGACTGATATAAATATTGTGATTTATCGCTAGACAGTTCAAAATTTCAAATTGGTGGAATCCTAAATGGAAGTAGACATTAATTTGGATCCACCTTAAGTCATTCATCCTAAATAGTAAATATTCGATCACAAGAGAAATAATAACTTCATAAGCCGCCTCACCAGCTCACCATGCCACCGGACTTGGATGGAAGGATGGAACATGGATGGAACTAAAGATCTTCGCATTTCAATCTTCACCAAGGCGTTGAATACATAATCCATTGTTGTTGGTTAGGGTTATGTCGGCATTGTATTCTTCTTCTTCTTAATCTTCTTTGTTTCTTGGCGATGGCGAGTTTCTTGGCCTATCTGTCAAGTATACTACTTACCACTTTATCTGTCAAGTATGCTACTTACGACTTAGTATCTGTCAAGTATACTACTTACCACTTAGTATCTGTCAAGTATGCTACTTACGACTTAGTATCTGTCAAGTATACTACTAACCACTTAGTATCTGTCAAGTATGCTACTTACGACTTAGTATCTGTCAAGTATACTACTTATCACTTAGTATCTGTCAAGTATGCTACTTACGACTTAGTATCTGTCAAGTATACTACTTTCGACTTAGTATCTGTCAATTAGGCTAGTTGACAGTTATATCTGTCAATTATTAAAAGAAATATATCATGTGGCGCTTCTACGCTTTCGTAATCGACAATCGATTTCTGGAAATTAAGAAGTCAATGGTCAATGACAGATATTAGGTGAGATATTTTCATAGCACAGAATACTTTCTGACACGAGTTGTGACCAATAAATAAGGAGACTATACACACAAGTGCTCAATCGAGTCGTGAACCAATCAGGAGCGACCAGTCTCTCTTGCACTCGTGACGTCAGTGGACATGTGGTCAGACTTTGAAGTCAATTTCATGTCAGTTTTCAGCTAACAGAAAAAATATCATTTTTCATTTGTAGAAATGAATGAATATCTTTCCGTAAAAACTGTATTTCTATCATCAAGATAACTTTTTGTTCATTAATACATAATACATCAGGATGGCGGGTCAATCATAAGAACGACTTAACCTAACCTGTCATGTATCAACCATCAGAGGCACAGAACATTAACATAAAATAAATGAGATGACAGTCCATCAGTATGACCAACTTCCAGATAAGTAACAAAACCGGGAATTTCAAAATTATGAAACAATACTACAGTTCGGCCTTCCTGAGATTGATCGTCATCGATCATACATATCTAAATATTTACATGATTATTCCTAAAACTAAGTATACCAAATGAATACATGAGATAATAAGACATATGGGGCATACATAATATCATAAGACATAAGGTAAATTCATAAGGCAAATACATGAGTTGAATTCATAAGGCAAATATATAAGTTGAATACATAAAGTCAAAAAGCACATAAGGTGAATACATAATTTCATAAGACATAAGGTGAGTACATGATTCCATAGGACATAAAGTGAGTACATAAGGGGAATACATGAAGTAAATACATAATGTTTTATAATGTCCATAATACCTATTACTGAATCATAATAACATCGAAATTCACATAAATTCATATAAAACACAAGGTATAATAAAAAAATTGCCTAAAATAGATTAACAATGCCAGAAGTACAGAACCAAATATCTGAATTAGAAGTCGTACTTGTCTAGTTACTTCCATATCCTTCAAATCCTACATTGAGATTCTCCCAATCTCCACAATCATGATCAGAAACCCATGGTTTAATTCTAGAAGAATCTATGGTACCATGATATGGTAAAGCAGTCACTTGGTAACCATCTATATCTTTTAAAATATATCGATCATGAGGCAAAACGGTTTCTACCTCATAAGGACCCCTAAATTGTGGAATTAATTGTTTGTTTACTCCAGGAGTAGTATCTATATTCTTAACTACCACTTCATCTCCTTCTTCATACCTTCTGGGATTTTCATGACTCCTATCATACCTGACTTTATTATACTCCTGTACAGCTTTGTTTCTTTCTGCTGCTTCGTTTTTCAACTATTCTAAATTTACTTTTTCTATATTCTGTTGCTCTTCCAACTCTTCTCTTATCAAATCTTCAATTTCTCCTTTTTGAGAAACGCCAAATAATAATTTGCTAGGTGCTTCACCAGTACTTCTACTGATAGTGTTGTTTATAGCAAATTCAACCTTACTCAAAACATTATTCCAATTTTTAGGTAAATCACATTGCAAGCATTGGACCAATGACTTCTTTGAATCGCTCTACTTGACCGTTAGCCCATGGACAACCAGTAGCAATGAGAATATGTTTTATATGCTAACTTGTTACAAATTCTTTGAAATCGTCAGATGTAAAACTAGTTCCTCTATCTGATATAATACATGATGGTTCACTATGAACTAAAGAATGTGGTTTTAAGTGTTTCACCACTTCTTTTGTGTTAGTAGTGCGACAAGGATACAACTTCAAAAATTTAGTAAGAACATCAACAATAAGAGAAATATATTCATCTCCATTTTTACATTTTTCTAAAGGCCCATAATGATCCACATGATATGTTTCGGAGGGAACTATGCCTTAGGAATACTATGTAGCTCTCCCCCTACAAGGGAATTTTCAATGTACCTCTTAATATTTTCTCGTAAGTAAGGAAACCAGTATGTTCTTGAAATCACTTCCAAAGTTTCATCTACTCCTACATGACCATATTGATCATGACAACTTCTTATTACTCTGTTGATCATAGACTTTGGAACTTAAAACGAAAGTTGAACTCTCTTTTTCAATTTTCTATAAACTTACCCATCTCGCAATTCAAAATGAGGAGTTGACGATTTTCTAACTGACACTTAATTTTCAAAATATCTGGATCAACTAATTGTTGGATGGAGAATATTTGCTCAAATGAATTATCTTGAAGAACTAAAATATTATGACACCTACTTAAGGCATCAACATGGCGCATTTGGGAATCAGAACGATGCTCAAGTACTGTACTCATAGGCTTCCAAAAAAATGCCTTAGGGACTATATCTTTTTTATTTAAGGTCAAACGTAAACAGTAGTCTGTCAGGGGCAAATCTGCGACAGTTCGGAAAGCTGTTTATCAAGTTCTCAAGCTGTCACAGCCAATAGGGGGGTCTAGTTGGGGTTTGTGCAGACATTCCGAGGTGCAGAAGTGTCGACAATGACCAGGAGGTGTTGTCACCAAAGATTTACCTTGTCACCTGTTTTTCTACCTGTCTTCCCTGTGTCACCTACTTAATTAATTGTTTTTCCGCTCAAATCACCTGTTTTGCCTAATTTACTGGTTTCACCTTCTCAACGTGTCCCCCTGTATTACCTATTTCACCTGTTTTTTTCATTTTACCTGTTTCACCTGTTCACCTGATCTCCCCCTCGGTTATATTTTCCAAGTTAGTCCTACTAAATATCCCTGTATAATTGAAGTTCCAATATCTTGCTACACTGAGAAAAACTGGTTAATTGAAACGTCTAGTTGGTATTTTTTTAGTACCGATATTTACAAATATTTGGAATTTTATTAACAATGACAACGTATCCTTATTCTCTACAAATGACTTTTCTATTTTTCGCCAATTATTTGTCATCAATAAAAATACTATTTGTGACAGAATTATCACAGTATTATCTATTCAGTGAATTAAAATTTCATATTGGGGTTAAAAAACCTCATTCTGGAGTTACTACCAACAGCTGACTATTTGCCACAACTGATGACACATTCATCGTAAAAGGTTTATTATTATTCATAGCAGAAATTGTTTAGCCATAACTAATAATTTTAGTTGTACTGCGTCGTTCGGGACCGCCTCGCGTCTCTTCGGGACCCACCGGCAAAAATTGCATCTTGCATCTGTTTGTCTTTCTGTTTCATCATTTTAACTTGTATCCCCTTTAAGTGACAAAACTTTTTTTCTCATTGTCGATGATTTTCGTTATGTATACCTGTCAAGGGTAGTGCATGTAGAATGGGAAAAATATTTAACAAATTCTAAAATGTCAATGTGACAAAAAAAAACAGAAGAATGGTGGTATATATGGCTACCAAGGTTCATTTAGGACAACAACAAAATTCGAATAATTCAGCACTCTTGCTCGAATATCATGCTATATTCAGTATAACAAACTCACATATATTTCCTGGTTATAACAAAGAAAACATTTAAAAAAATCTATATTTAAAACTTCCCTGAGTGAAATGGCTCAAAGCATGTCTTGCATAAGGCAACATCACATTTTTTACAAATCATGTTGAAGCGTGTTTGTTTTTTATTCTTGCTGCAACCTGCACAACGACGATAAGTTCCTTTTATGGGAAGATGTCCTGCGTCATCGAATGAATTTGAATTTTTTTGCGGTCTTGGGCGTTTTCGGGCACGATATTTGGAAATCAGACCATCACCAAGAGTACTTCGGAACTGCAAATGGCTCATTGGCTTTTGATTTGATTGTTTTTTCATGTCTTCCTTATACAATATGTAACTGTTCACAATTGCAGCATCCAACAAATAAAAGAATATCTTCACCCACCATCTCCGTGATTTCCAAGACAACGAATAACTGGCATGAAACTGATCAAAATGGTCGACTCCTCCCATATAAGAATTGTTATCCGCAATAGCTTTGGGGCAGGGTACTTTTTGTCGTATTCCAGTTTAGTCAGTACGCAATACTTCGGTTTTCTCTTGAAATTCGTGCCTGTTACTAACAACTGTCACACATTTTACTCCTCTGTCTTTCCATTTATACACGGATATATCTCCAGAACAAACGGAGTCTGATTCGCTCATTTTCAAAAGTTTATCTTGGCATAAAAATTGTTTTGGAAATTGCTTCCTGGTTTGTCTAACAGTGCCCCATGCGAAAATCTGCTTGTCAAGTAATTTCCGGAATAAAGGCAGGGTGGAAAAAAAATTGTCAAAATAGACACAGTAACCTTTTCTAGCAAAATGTTCGCTCATGTTCAGAACGACACTTTCACCCAACATATCAGCATTCGGATTCTTGGTAGTTTTGCCTTCATAAACATCAAAATCAAGTAGATAACCCGTCTCAGCACACGCAATGGCCCACACCTTGAATCCCCTCTTTATGGGCTTCATTGGCATATATTGCTTCAGCGACGTTCTGCCCTTGAAGCCTATCATACTTTCGTCAATTGAAAGATGCCTCGATGGGGAAAATGCCGACAAAAATTTTGCTTTCAAATCTGAAATAAGTGGCCGAATTTTGTATAATTTGTCGAAATCCGGACTTCCAGGAGCTGGCATCTTGGAATTGTCGTTTATGTGTAGATACCTAAGTATTCCCAAATATCTCTTGAGGGTGAATATGACAGTTATTCGGGTCACTCGGAAATTTGAATCATCAGACCAATATGATTTCTTGGTGGGTAAGCAATGGAAACCCATTATGACAAGGACTCGCAAGAAGGCAGAAAACTCGCTTTCTTCTAAATTCATGTGTTTTCTTGGGTAGCATATAAATTTGATTGGGTGATAATTTCTCCACAGATATTTTCATCAAAAAAAAGTTTGAAATACGTTAGTGGAGAAATATTATTTGGATCTATATCATTATTGTGAACTGTAGTAGTTTCTAAAAATTGAAAACTTGCATATTGCAATGGAGGCTGATCTTTCTTAGACCAGATGAACATTTCTTGAGACGATGCTGACCGAGCCTCGGGCAGGTCGACAGAATCATGCTCATCCATGTCCTCACTCTTGCTGCTTGCAGTTGAACTATGAGAAATCGATCGGAAGTATTTTCTTTTTTTATTTTGGATATCATCGGGATCAAATGTGGGATCGGCATCAGAATCATCGAATGTGCTTTCTTCTTCGGCCTATAGTACATCTTCATTAGAATTTTTTTCAACTCTCTGAGAATAGCTTGTACCTGAAGTAGATGGTCCGCTGGATAATGGCATGATATCTTCTGCATCTGAATCACCTCCATAGTCCGATTGACAATAATTTTCATCGTCAGACAACTCGTTAGCCAACTATTCTAATTGGGCCTTGGTCAGATAATTCTTAGCCATTATTCTGCAACAATATTTTTGGCTATAATAACTTTGCCGAAACACTAGGATCAAACTTTTGATGCCAGTTAGGATGTTACTTTAGTGGTTGATAAGACCCATGGGAAAACAAACCAGGTTGTACTATAAAAATGGTGAAAAAAATAATTTTTGTTTCGTGTTTGAGGTTAGGTGAGGTATCATTCATATCATATATTTTTATTACTCATGAATATGTCAATATTTCAACACACAAAATGAACAAAATATGAAAGAATACATAGTAGAAGAACTTACCAATCAATTTCACCACTACACCAGCTGTAACACAGTGAATAAACAACGAGAAAAATAAAAACGCATGTAATCAATCGAAAGTGAGTTGTCTTGAGCGACACTGGTATCTCTTCATACCAACAATTCCAAGAGAGGGGATTTTCGCGCGAAATATTCACGTTATGGTAGGATTAGATACCAAGACAACTGAATGCATCAAGTAGAAGCCGTTATGATCAAATTCGCATGGATGCTACTGGATAGTGGACTTTAATAACATGTGGTAGCTATAGTTACCTCTTTCACTTAAAGGGTTCAGTGGGTAGATCGCACGGTCGTCGAGCTTAGACAAAATAAATGAAATAATTGTCTAGTGTAGCTGGGAGCGTCGTGTTCTTGCTGGTTCACTGCTCTGTGTGTTTTCAAATCACTGTTTTGTGTTTTTTTGCACTTCGCGCTGAGCCATTTGGCATTTGGTTGGCAAAATGATATTTCGCAGTTTACCATCGTTATCTGTGCGTCACTAGTTATCAGGTTTAGATACCTATTCACATTTCGGTTCAGTTTACGACGGGCGACGGTGAGAAACGTCCAACCAACGTCACGTGTACACGGTGTATATTTATAATTCCCTCTCTTTTTGCTGAGCTCACTGAGCTGTGGCCTGTGGCACTTACGGTGTGTGGTGTATTCCTGTTCACGATTCCATTGGAAATTGGAAGGAAAATGGCATACAAACTGTTATTATTAGAATGGGGCCTTGATTTTAATTCATATAAAACTATTAAGTTGCCAGAATAACTAAATTATATTTCAAACGTTACTAAATCACTTTTAATAGTAACTAGATTTCATTTCAGTCACAATTAAATATTTAATTTGCAACAACAAACTCACTATTAACGTCAGAAGAAATGAGTAATTGCCCCAACTGGGATAATTTGTTGTGATAACAAACATATATTGAAACAGTACTAACATTCTAATTGTCATAACTATGTATCTTGATTGTGGTAAATAAAACTTGGTATCATTCCTTAAAAAGGCTAATTAGTTACCACAACAACGTCGTAGATGACAACTAAACTTTTCATTTGAGACAAATAGGCGTTTCCAGAAAAACAGAATTAGTTATGGCAACAACTAATGCTTGCTGTCCCCTATCATACTGAAAAATTTTTCTGTAGTTACTAATTTTTTAGTAACGGCTACAAATTTTTTCCATCAGTGTAGCTGACCTAAAGGTCAACACTTTTATCATGTTTTGTTTGATATAAGTGCAATCATTAATTATGTTTATCCAGCTTCATATTATATTTTTTCAATGTTATGCTGACAAAGTAGTTATGTGCAGATATTTTTACAAAATATTTGTTGATCCATCATCCTAGGATAGTATAAAAACTGTGATTTTATGATGCTTCAACATCAGGTGAATTGTGCAGTGGAAAAATGAAAATTGATTGGTAAGTAAGATTAATGATAACTCATAAAGATTGTGATTTGTTTATTGGTATAGGCTATGTGATTTTATTATCAGAATAGCTATTATTTGTTTGGGTTTATGCTCATGAAATGAATCCGAAACAGTGGGATAGGTCAATATTTATTTATTAACTATAATACAACACGGTATATGATTTTTGTTGGGAGAACATACAACTACACTACAATATTTTTATTACATTAGTGAGAGGGTTGTACCTTACTAAACGATCATGTAAAATTAGACAATAAGCAGAAGTATTTGCAGGAATATTTTGATTTGTTTCAAACTCAAGGCGAATATACACACTGCCTGCCTTTAAAGTTTCGTTTTGTTGACTACAATCTATTACAATTAATGGCGCTATGTCATGGAATGTGGATAGCGTTAGACAAGGTTCACCAGACTTTTTGTAGTAATGTGACTCTTGAAATCGTGCATACATCTCATATATAACAGAAAATTGATATTTATTGAAATTTAGATTCAAATTGTCATAGGAATACACTTCAGAGTTCAGGTAAAGTTTCATATTGGTATTCGTTTAGAAACCAACAATAACCAAACTCGGTTTTTCCATTTGACTAGATGCTTCGACATTCCATGAGTGACGCATATTTGATTGTAACATGGGGAATTCGTGGAGTTCCAAGGAACGGAAGGCTATCTCTAAATCTCTTCCCTTTTCAATATACTTGATTAACCGCAATTTCTCCACATCTGCCGTTTAACGTGTAGAATGGGCCATAGAATTTTTGTCAATTCAATTTTTGGTTTTTCTCCAGCCTTGGAGGTTATCGTAGGATTGATATCATTGCTACTTCTGATGAAAACAAGTTCTTGCCGAATATTTACCAGAATTTTCTTAAAATCTTCGCGAAATCCCAATAGATGTTTGAGTGGTAGACAAACGCTAAAGTTCCCTTGAAGATCAACAATTTCCGGATGAGCGAGATGATTCCAACCAGCATTTATATATCTATTACATTCATCATTTGTGTTAGCAATGTAGCCTTCCATAGCTGATGTGATTCCAGGATTAGGAACTCAATCCACAACAGAACCAACAATTTCATATCGGATTTCATCGAATCGAAAAGCAATACCATTGTTGATGAAGTTCAGTGTAGCACTCACTTTACCTTCACTGTCAGTAATTCTACCTCCTAGATAAATGTAATTTTGTGATGGTAATGTGTGAATATCTTGCGTTCGAATCGGAACACGTATATCAAATGACTTATTTAGGCTTGTATTGGCATATGGCGGATGAGAGTGTATTTCACAATTCGTTATCGCATTGTCCATCATCACATGTTCACCAATATTCAAAATATTGAAACTCATGTTTGTTGTCTTTCACTTTTTCTTCCACAGGAACACCTTAGGAGATTGAGAAATCTTCTAAGACCAGAGTTGATGTCTAATTTTAGGTTATACCAAAATTCGTGAAAAGTCTTCGTTTTGTCTTTAAAAATAATTTGAAACCGAGTGAAATGAGGAACTGATGATTTTCATGTGTTAACTGTTTGATGTCACCTTTCAGACTTATACTTTTGATTGATGGAGAACGATTTTCTTCACCTTTTGTTGATGACATTGAAATATTATAGCGAAACACCATAATCACTAGAGCTCTTTCAAATGCAACCTGACTGTTATGGCTTCCTTTTGGGAATTGATCAAGGTTCCAGTTTGATCTACTACTCTGAGAATTATTTCATCAATGTATTTGAAATTGATTGGTAGATAAATGACATTTGACACTTTCTCCACTATTCGAAATCCACTAGGCACTGATGGATAGAACATGTGCAATGTGTGAACGGCAGAGTTATTATTATACGAATTTGTTGTTGAATTACATTCAACACACACTGAATTCACCTTGGAAATATTAATTGGAAAATCTGATATATGTTTTTTATTAGCTTTCAATTTCCTCTGGCTGAAACCTAGCAGAGTTGCTATCGAGTTAGGCTTCTCAAAGTGTATGAGTTTATTGCATGTTATCTCATACCTTAGAGTATCACGATTAGCATTCAATTTAAGCTGAATATCGGTAGTTATCTCCTCTTCTTTTATAATAGTATTCGAAATTTGAGCTTTTTTCCCCTCCTTCTCTCTATATTTTTCATGTAATTCATCCAATTGCATCATAATATTCCGTTCAATGTCTTCAATTTCATAGGAACCTTCAGGAATAACCAATGTGTGTTTGCCAACATAGAATCTCTGTTATTTCTCCCATCAACATTGGGCAATTCACAGAATTGAAAGTTTGATATACAGTGTGATTAAATAAATTATTACAAGGTCCATTGGAATTTGAGTAATCTGAAGTTTCCAGTGGTGGTCGCAGATTACCATAGCTATCAGAATAGATTTGTGGTCCAATTTTTTTGTAGGCGGTCCAATGCGTCCCCGGTCCATCTTTGTTATCCAAGTTTATCACGCCACGTTCTTTCCTTCTGATTCTCTTGGAAAGATCATTCCTCATAAAAAACACCCCTAAAATGCGAAATGTTGAGATCTTTAACATACTTCAGAATATCCAAATTGGATACCGGAAAATTGAGAGGTATTCTCTTACGAGATTTCCTATGTTTATTCATCCTCATCTTGTAGATATTAGGATAATACTAGGATGGTTATCTCAAAAAAAGTCCCAAACCAGTTTTATATGGTCTCAAATACATTCCTTTTCTCATTACAATAGCTTCCATTGTTTTATTATGTCGTTGGGATTCTTCCAATTGATTTTTTGCTGATCTGGCATCAGTGACAGCCTTAGCTACACCTGCAGCGCCACCTGTGATTGCCCCGAGAGCACTCAATCCCGCGAAAATCGGAATCAAGGGTTACAAGCCACCCTTCTTTGGAATTTTAACAATACGTGTTGGTTTTATGTCGAGTTGTTTCGTTGACCTTGAAGCAACCTTGACTGCATCACCTACAGTCTCAGGTTTTTGGGAGATGATATGCTTTTCAATTTGTCCGATTGCTTTGGCGAAGCATTCCTTCTTTTTTATTAGTTTCTTCTTGATATTCCTCTTTCTATTATTCCTACGTTTAGTATTCTTTTTGGATCTCTTGCGAGCCATCTGACCTGTAGTAAACTCTCTCGTATACTGACTTTTTCTTTTAATCCTTATAAAAATTAGGTGAATTTGAGTTTCTTATTTCCGAGATCGTTGCTATCTTCGTCTTCTATCTCTGTATCCAAACTTCTCTTTCTAGAATTTGTTGTTGTAATATCTAATGGTTCACTCATATCACTTGAGTGCCCCTCTAATCATCTAATGTTCCCAATCTTTTTTTCGCGATTACCCCTTGTCTACGGTTGATCATATCACCGACCACATTTTTAGGCTTCTTATCAGGAATAGTGTCTGAGATATCATCGTCATCCAATTTCCTCTTGTTTGCACATCTTTTATTCATGGAATAATCGTCAGCAATATCGATATCCATCAAGTCCTCCTTTCCTTCATTATCATCATTATTCTGCGATTTCTTCTTTTTATTAATCTTCTTCTGTTGTGCTATCCGTTTAGTTTGTTTAACAATTCTATTTGTCGAAATTCTTTCCTTCAGGATTCGCATACTGCTTTCAATATTTCCATGAGATTTTTCTAAAATAACCTTCGTTCTTCTTAAAACTACCAGACATTTGTTGACAGCTTGTTGTTTTCGTTTTCGATTTTGTTTTTAATTTCCTATTCCCATTCCCAATTTCACTTTAGCTTTCATAGCACCAGCAACGCCTAATTATTCTTCATTCTGAATTGAGCCATTGCCTTGTCTGCCAGAACTCTGTTTCAAATCTTCTTCTTTGGAATATGCTATGTCATGTTCCTTGCAAGCTTCATCTAATTCATTTATACCTTTATCTCCTAGAGCGAGTCTTTTTCCAATTTTCTTCCAGGACCACAGAATCTATATCCACCAGGTATATGTAACTCGAAAGGTAGTTTATTTATGGCAGTATTCAAAAGCCCATCACCTGAATAGTAGCGTGGCATTTGTGTGTGTTCATTCAGTGAAATACAGAAAGCAACTGATCATTGAATATCGGAGATAAACTATTTTTTATTCATGAAATGAAAGTTGTTCCACAAAAAAAGACTCTAAATATTGAGAATAATATATTCGAGGGGGATGAGAAATTAAAAAAACATGGAATATTGTTTCCACATACAATGAGGTGTATTATTGTGGGTCCTCCAAACTGCGGTAAGACCAATGTTATTGTCAATCTTCTCGAACATAAGAATGGATTGAAATTTGAGAATATCTATGTGTACTTCAAATGTTTATATCAACCGAAATATATATCTGGAGGAATTGATCAAACCAATAAAAGGTATGGGATATTATGCATTCAGTGCCAGTGATAGTATTATGCATCCGTCAGAGGCTAAACCAAATTCGATATTCATATTCGATGATGTTGCATGTGACAACCAAGAAGTAATTCGTGAATACTTTAGTATGTCTACACATGCATTAGTAGACTCTTTTTACCCGATTCAGAGCTACTCTAAAATTCCTAAACACCTGATCAGAGACAACTGTAACTCCTTGATTTTATTCAAAATGGATAATATGAATTTACGTCACGTTTATGCAGACCATGTTGGGTCAGATATGAAATTCGATGAATTCAAAAGTATGTGTTCGTTATTTTGGAAGGATCCATATGGTTTTCTATCAATATTCAAAGATTGTAAGATCAATGAAGGTCGTTATCGGAAAGGAATTGATAATTTCATACTCATATGAAGGTGAAGTCTCAATATTGTATCCTCCAACCTGATCGATGCCGATCAGAGCTGATCAGATACCCGATCGGAGCTGAGCAGGTACCTGATCAAAGCTGATCTGATACCCGATCGAAGCTGATCAGCCACCTGATCAAAGCTGATCAGAGCTGATCAGATACCCGATCGAAGCTGATCAGAGCTGATCAGATACCAGATCGGAGCAGATGGGATACCTCATGCTTACCTGATGAACAAACAAAGAAATAGAGTCGAATGAGAAGGAAATCAAAAAGAGGTTGATAGCAAAACGTAAAACGGTGAGAGATAAATTGGATATTTTGAAGCATGAAGAAATGTTGCATGAGAATATGTTCAATCCTATTACAAAACACCTGAAAAGTATCGAAAATACATTACAGAGTACTGGTCAGCACCAACAACAACAACAAATTCCATATCAGAAAAATGCTGCAGAACAACTCGATTCCTTCGAATCGCCATTCATGATGAAACCTAAGAGGGATTTACTAAACTATAAGACACCTAAAAATATTGTAGAGCAGAAGAGTGAGCCTAAAATTCCCCGCCGACTATCCTTGCAAATCCTCACACCAGCAGATTTGAAAAATGAAGAACATAATATTGAGGATGAGTATGGGGGTGATGATGATGATTATGATGAACCTAGTGAGTTGAAACAATCAATTTTAGAGGATATCAAATCTGATGAAGAAAATGAACAGCTAGGAACACCATCTGCCGACGAAGTTTCACGCCTCATGGATAATACACGAGAATCGTAGGTCGACTATTTAGAGCAATATGATCCTTCACCTAGGAAATATATCAATAGTATGTAGATGAGGATAACAAAGAGTTTGATCATAAGTATGGAGTGAGATTAGACAGGAATACTGAACAACTCATGATTGGTGATTCTCGAATTTACTTCGAAGGATCCGATGTAATTCTCAAGATTAAGAGGTACAAAGGTACTCAAGGTTTATATGAACTATTGTTCAAGAAAGACCCTCATGATTTAACCAGGGAGGATGAACAAAATTATAAGCAGATAGTGACGAAAACTAATGCCCATCGGATATATTACAAGGCATATAAGCAAGTGGATGGTAGTAAGCTACAAAAGTATAGAAAAATTATTGCTCCAATCACGAGTTCTTCCTCCGTTGGTAAAGAAATGTTAATGGAGGTGACTAACAATAAGATAGATTCGATGGGATGATCCAAATGAGCTCTGTGACAGATTACGATTACTGTTGGCTTCGAAGTAAGTAGGGCACAATGGTCATACCAACGAAATAAACTCTATCGTTGAGGAGTTGCGTGAAACTCAGATTATTGCATGAAGAGAGAATGGCAACAATCGCTAAAAAACAAGTGGTTGAAGAGATCCACAAACCAGCAAGAATCAATTGCAAAAGACGTAAAGTCATCATCAAAGGACTCAATGATATTTTTCAAGCCGATTTGGTGGAAATGATACCATATGCCCGTGAGAACCAGGGTTACAAATATAAATATTGATTGTGATAAATTGCTTCTCGAAATTCGTTTGGGCAATTCCTATGAGAAAATAAATCAATTATAGAAGTGAGTAAAGCCATGGAAATCATTCTTAAACAGCAGTGTCCTTACAATCTACAAACAGATGAAGGCACTGAATTTTTCAATAAGGAATTCAAAAATCTCATGAAGAAATATGGTGTGCATCATTAGAACACGTTCAGCGAGAAAAAGGCATCTAATGTAGAACGAGTTAACCGGACATTGAAAAATATTATGTGGAAAGGATTCAGTTTACAGGGGAACTACAAATGGGTAGAATTACAGGAGAAAATCGTTGGAAAATATAACAACACAACATACAGGACTATAAAAATGAAACCCTCTGACGTGTCAAGAAGGAATGAAAAAATGCTACTACAAACCGCATATAACCGACTCAAAATAGTGGGTTCGAAACGTAAATTCAAAATTGGTGATTATGTACAGGCTATTCCACATAACATGGGCCACTAGAATATATTGAAAAGGAATTGAAGATTGAATTTGTATATGAATCATCCGGTATAGTTGACATTATCTGAAAAAGAGGAATCATATATGACTATAAACTACTCAGATTCTCAATTTTGTTCGTATTTCTTGAACTTCGGGCTGAAAGACTTCGGTCAATGGCCTTTTGGGGTATATCCCTGATAAAGATGTTCTCTCTCTCTCTCTCTCTCTTGAACTTCTCAGTTTACTATATGATGGGCTGGCCCATGTTATGTGGGATGACCTGTACGTATATCCAAGATTCGTGGAGTTTTCGATAAAAAATATAACCCTAATTGGTCTACTGAGATTTTCCGTACAAGAAAAGTTCAATTGACAAACCCAGTTACCTACTTATTGAAAGATGATTCTAACAAGGATATTCTAGGGAGGCTCTATTACGAGCAATTGCAAAAAGTAAGATATCCAGACGTGTATCTCGTCGAAAGGGTATTGAAGAGGAAAAATGGACAGGTGTTCGTCAAATGGCTTGGATTTGATAACAAACATAACAGCGGGATAGACGAAAATAATGTTGCGTAATGTTGCGCAAGGAAGACTATATAAAGGGCTTATCACGCTGATGATTTTCATCATTTTCTCGTTGACTGCCCTCCAACAAATGTAGTAGGTGCTCACTTCGAAAAAAAAATTCATAATTGATGTACAAGGTTTCTAGTATGGAAAAGACAAGTTTTTGTGTAGAGAAATTGCGATCTTGAATGTGGACAATGGTGTGTGGCAACATAGATTCATCACTTGACCCATCGACATGTCACATAACAATTCATCATTCATAAATGTATGAATAAAAATTGAACAGTTTGCCTGATCATTAAATGGCGGCCAAACCACTTCGGTTTTCATCAGAGTCAACCACGATTCATGGACAACAGCCATGATGTTGTTTCCACCTCCGTTGAATTGAATTAACGAATACATCATAAAAAAGATAATGATTCAATCGAAACCATTAAAATTAAACAACATATTTTATGAGGAACCACGATATCGATGCACAACTCAAGCTTTGTTTAATGCTGGGCGATTTTGGCTATGGCTATGAAACGTGTAAGGTTATTATTGGTCGATGTGGCTACCCAATTTGAATTGAACAATAATAACATCACCAAGTTCCATCGCTAGCATCGCCAAAGCCAAATCGCCCAGCAAGAAACCAAGCTTCACTATTCTCGTGAATCGGACCGACGCAGGCACGCATAACCACCACGAAACGAAAACGAACCACAACCCACAACGAAATTCCAATGTTATGGCGTGATGCGCATGCGCGATGGCTGCATGGCCGGGTGCAGTGTTGCCAAGTATTCCATACACTAACTGGAAAATATAGATCTCTTGGATTTCACTCCATGGGGAAAACTGAATTAGATTTATGTCCTATTATTCTTCTGTTTGTTCCGTGTGGCGACGCTATCGAAATTGGAGGTTATCTGTCATCTGCATTATATATGATAAAACTATCGATATATCCCATATAGAAAAATCTAATTAATTATCGCCACAATCCATTTTTTTGTGGCTGATGTTCTTCCCAAAAACAATTTTGAGGCGAAAAGATATCGTCACTACATATGAATGGGCAGACATTATGAGTTGGCGTCAGAGCTGACATGATTCGTCACACCCAAAATAAGCTACTGTAATTTGCCTTATCCTTTCAGATCACCTGCCATTCATTATTCATGTCGAATCAAATGTGCAAATGGCAATTGTCGTTCTAGAATAATTTCAGAATGATAGAACTACGTAAGAATTGTTAAGTTCGCAACATTGTTACGAGGTACAAACGGCTTGGTTCGGTTTATGTTCGGCTACATCCGTGCTGACGCCTCGTGCCTCTTGTGCCGCCTAAACAAGAACTGCTGTGATTAGTGGCATTTCGTAGACACCAAATCCAAATAAGGAAATGACGACAACATTTTTCGTTGAGAGAGATTATTTTCTATCATTATTTGAATTGACTGACAGACTTTTTCGATATTTCAGTATGAAACAATAACTTATTTAGATGGAGTTCAGCGAGAATGACAAGAGAAGTACATTTCACGAGTTCTGAAGACCACATTACCACAATACAGTATGAACAAATAACTGAATTCATCAAGAAATGCACTGGCTGTTACGAAGGAGATGAAATTCTTGTGAAGGGGTTGGAAAAAAAGATATGGTTGGAGAGACTGCTAATAATGAACAATATCATCGATTTACATGAACAAGGATGTCCTGCAATTGAGGACTTGAAGTTATTTTCAAGATCGAATCATTGCAACCAACATTTATATAATAATTCTAATTGTGCTTCAGAAAATGTATATTTATTATGGTACTGGTACTTTCATTGTAAACAATGATGTGTTTATTAAGAATCTAATGAATGATGATATTCAAGATTTTTATTTATTTTTATTCATATATTACTTATTATTTACAAAACTATTAAACAACGACAACTCATATATTACTCATTATTTACACAACTATTATACAACGACAACAATGAAAACAACAACAACAAATAAAAAGTATCTATAATTTCGATTAACTATATCATGTATTTAAAAACAATGAGGAGGAAAACAAAAACTCAATATATGACCTCACTACAGAATGAATTCTATTTCAACTCATAGTTGTCTAATATCTGATGCGGTTTTAACGAAATTGGGCAAAAACAAAACATTTCATCACACCTGGGGCATCAAAATGTTCGAAAATCAACAATTTCATTTGAGTTCCTACATTTTTCCTCTCCACTACTAGTAGTATACACCACTGTCATGTGCCCATTATCATTCCTCTCCATGCTGATGGTGCCAATTCCTTCTTCCTGTTGTTGTTGTTGTTGTTGTTGTTGTTGTTGTTGTTGTTGTTGTTGTTGTTGTTGTTCTTGTTGTCGACCACTACCCTGCAAGAAATCTTCATTCAGCCTGATGTTGCGTTTCACCTCCATAGGCAGCATCAGGGAATTCGTATACTTGCGAATCTTCCTCCTCGGGTAGTGGTGGTGGTGCTTATCTGGAAGTTGATGCCTGCACTTCCTTAGTCTCTTTCTGCGGTGGTGGTGATGGTGACGGCGCTGCATCGTCTTCGATGGCCGCCGCGAAGTTGAACCTCTTGACGGCCTTCTGCAAAAGCATAAGCTCTTGCTCCGACTCCGCAAGCGCCCTGGTCCACTTTATAGGCAGGTTCCCAAATTTCTTTTGTAGGGTTATCATCTTCGGACTGTACTTCAGATAAATCAAAATACAGTCCTCTGATTTTTTGACGATGTCCTTCACACCGTATCTGAAAAAAAAAATGCATTTTTTTATCCTCATATTGATGAAACTTGTGATCGAATATGGAAATATGATATAAAGGAAATGATATGACAATAATAATAATAATAATAATAATAATAATAATAATAATAATAATAATAAACTCACTTGAATAATTGTTTCATCACAACCATTGCCATGTCGATTGGGAACAATTTTTTGTTTTCAATGTTCACTATCAATGTTGTTGGGATGCCTGCCATATTGTTACACGAATAACTGCTTCATGGTTGTGGTAGTGAAATCAGAAAACATGGTAGTATTTATACTCATTTTGAGACCCCTCAAATTGAAATATTTTAATCACTACACATGTGTGCATTTTTTCCAAAAAGTATGATATCGACTTTTTGTTTCATCGTTGGTATCGAGACGGAATTCTTATCATCCACGTGTGCATTTTTCCAAAAAGTATGATATCGACTTGTTATTCTCATCGTTGGTATCGAGACAGAATTCTTATCATCCTCTATAACTGTAGAATTTCAACATGTTAACATGTTTTTGTAAACACTCAAAGTCGAATAAAATTCCCCTCGTGCACATGTGCGCATTTTTTCAGTTGCTATCGAAACAAAAATTCTTATCGTTGATAACTCTAGAGGTCTTTCAAAGAGGTCAGCTGGGTAATGATACTTCATTGACGTCAGGCCGATGGTATAAATTCTCCAACATTCGCTGTTGTCTATTTTGTATTGCATCCAGCTCAAGTTGCTCCTGTTGAATTACCGCTGGTTCCTGTCAACGATCTCTGATTCCTGTCAACGATCTCCGGTTCAACGCATTCCACCATCACATATCGTCTATTGTCAGAGTAAGTTAGAATGAGCTCGATGGATCATTTAGTCAGTCAGTTAATTAAGAAAATTGATCAAATGAAACGGAAGAAGATTACTGTAAGTGGATACAATTCGTTCAAAAAACAATTCATTCAGTGAATAAATGCATAAGGAGAAAATCAAGTTGCGTGAAGAATTTTTCAAAATTAGAAACTGGATTAGCTATCTCGAAATACCATAAAAAAAAATTGATAACACTCAAAGATAAAACAGAACATCAAAAACATTATTTAGTGTGGAAATATATTGATTCATGTTTCAATAAAAGAATTCGAACTGGTGCTATTTATTAATAAGAATACCAAAGATCCAAGAACTTTTCTGAAAAAATGTTTTCGATGCTTCTCACACAAAATCAAGTATGAATTACAGTAATCTCTTTTGAAAGTGAATGCTACATTTTTAGGAAATTTCGTTAAACCTAAAACTCTCGAAACTGATATTAAGCATTTCAACACAAAAAATCAGATTATCGATAATAATACAAATTTGAAGTCATGGTTCAATGATAATATCAAAGATAAGATTTTAACTGCACTGGAAGAATTCCAGGAGAGAGATAGTGGTTGGGCACTATATCAAATTATTCAATTGAAGGTGAACATTAATCACTATCTTCCCATAAACGTTGATATTTCTTCTTCTTACGTAGATTTACCTATTGCTATCAAACACAGCAAAGGTATCATCAATATAAAAAATAAGGACCCCTATTGCTTTTAACTTGGAAAAACACTATGCACAATGCAGGAAAATGAACCAATCGCAAATTCAGCTGCCTAAGCCACATGAGTCAACTATAAAGTTCAAGAATTTCAAAAATACCGAGAAAGTACCTCTCGTTATTTATGCCGATTCAGAGTGTTTATTGCAAAAGTATGTTGATCCAAAACCCAGTGGAAAAACAAAAAAATTTCAAAAACATGTGCCATTTACGATTGGCTACATGCTGGTTTGTTCCTATGATAATTCTCTTTCCAAATCCGAATATTATACTGGTGAAGATTGTATATCATGGTTCGTTAATGAACTGAAACAGTTAGCTATGCAAATCAATGATATATTTGCACATGTGAAACCTATGGAACCTCTTACTGCACAGCAACATGAGGATTTTCAGAAGGCTTCTTCATGTCATATCTGTTTGGAACCATTCGTTGAAGGAGAACGGAAAATTGAAGACCATCCACACCTTACAGGTGCCTACCGTGGTCCTTCTCATAACCACTGTAATTTGAACTACAAAGATGATCACGCTATACCAGTAATTTTACAGAATATGTCAGGTTATGACAGCCATTTTCTCATCAAAAAATTGAGTATCGAAATCAGTGGTGAGGTATCTCTACCACCGATAAATAAAGAGGAATATATTCCATTTGCCAAACACGTTGATGGGACGAAAGTGAGTTTCAGATTTTTAGATTCCTATAGGTTTATGGCTAGCAGTTTAGATACCTTATCATCATACTCAGATAATAATAGAAAAATAATCACGCGGAAATTTTACCGCAACGAGGAACAATTCAATTTGCTTTGTCGGAAGGGTGTCTGCCCTTATGATTATTTAGATTCTTGGGAAAAATTGAGGGATACTAATTTACCATCAATTGAATCTTTTTTCGATAAAATAAATGGAGAAGGAGTATCAAGAGGTGATTATGAACATGCGCATAAGGTCTGGCAAGTTTTCAACATACAAACGTTACAACAATATGTTGAATTTTATCTCAAAACAGACATTTCACTACTTGCAGATATATTCGAGAACTTTAGAATAACTCGTATGTCTACATATAAACTGGATCCTCTCCACTATTACACCGCGCCTGGACTAGCCTTTGACTTCTGACACCAATTGTTACGTTATTCGAGTGCAGAAGCGAATACGACACTATTTATTTTCGAACTGATTTATTTAAACTAAAGAAACACTAATTTATATCGAACTTACAACTGCTATTTATTTTAAACGATTTATATCACACGGTATATAACTGTCTCTCTGACACTCGCTGCTCGACTGACTGACGGCAGTTGTTCGGCCGTTAAATATGAGAACACATGGCAGGCTTTGGTTCGAGAACGTTCTCGAATGATCTTCCGTCTCCTTCTTCTAGTTCTAGAAGCTTCTTAGAACAAAACCTCTCTCTCTAATTGTTCCATCGATTGTTACCAGAACATTCCACAATCTTCTGTGACGTTATTTGTCACTGCGGCATATATTGAGTGTTCGGAAATATGCTGGTGTATGTAGGAATAATTGAGAGGTTGGAGAGCAATCTGGGATGCGTGATACAGGATGATCGTTGTACTCCTGCCTTCCTGCTGATGTTTCCAAAGCCCCTCCAAGGGGAATATCATTACAGTATGTTGAAAATTACTGGTATTGAATTTGAGCTTCTTCCTGTGTGGACATGATTATGTTTGTGGAAAAGGGCATTAGAGGAGGAGTATCACAGTGTTCTAATAGATATGCAAAGCAAACAATAAATACATGGGGAATGAGTATGATCCTGGAAATCCAACATCATACCTTATGTATTTCGATGTTAACAACCTTTATGGAGCAGCAATGAGTCTCCCCCTTCCTCCAGGTGGATTCGAATGGGTTGAGAATATTCATTCGATGGACAATATAATGAATATACCAGATGATAGTGAAAATGGTTACATTTTCGAGGTGAATCTTCATAACCCTCGAGAGCTTTTCGAATACCATAAAGATTTGCCTCTTTGCCCCGAAAGTATGAAACCGCCTACTGCTAAATCAAAAATCAATAAACTACCCACAACTTTTTACGATAAGAAAAATTACATTATTCACTATAAAAATTTGAAGCAAGCTTTGAGTTTAGGTATTAAAATAGAAGAAATTCATAAAATTTTGACATTCAAGCAGTCCTGTTGGTTACAAAAATATAAATCTTTGAACACTGAGTTACGAAAACAAAGCAAAAATGAATTTGACAAAAAATTTTATAGACTCATGGTTAATTCTGTCTTTGGTAAAACTATGGAGAACGTGAGAAAGTACAAAGATATAAAACTAGTTTCGAAATGGGGTGGTAGATACGGGGCAAAATACTATATTTCTCAACCAAATGTTCACAGTTGCAGTACTTTCGATGATGATATGGTCATCATTGAAATGAAAAGATTGAGAGTGAAATTCAATAAACCTATCTATGTCGGATTCATTATTTTATTTCTTAATTTTTCTTATATGATTTTCACTACTCTTACATAAAAAACAAATTTGGATCAGATGCAAAATTACTCTATACCGATACCGACTCTCTACTTGATCAAATTTTCACTAAAGATATTTATGAACATATAAAAGCGGATATAGATAGGTATGACACGTCTGATTATCCACCAGACAACATTTATGGTATTCCTCTGAAGAACAAAAAGGTCTTGGGAATAATGAAAGATGAGAACGCTGGGGAAATAATGACTGAATTTATTGGATTACGCTCGAAATTATACACATTCAAAATTTTACGAAATCAAAACAAACTTATAGACTCTGGTGTAATGAAAAAAGCGAAAGGAATTCGAAAGTCAGCCTTGCAAACAATCACTTTCGATGACTATCGCAATTGTCTGTTGAATAATACCTCAACCCAAGTATTTCAATATATGTTAAGATCTAATAGGCATGAAGTACACACAATAGAACAGAAAAAAACAGCATTGAATCCGTATGATGATAAGAGAGTGATTAACTGTCTTCATACGGATACATAAGTAGTTTGGATGTCTTGATAAAAGCCCATTATCCTGTATATAGAAGCAGAAGGGTAGTCTTTTGCTGACTAGTTGGTTAAAAACTCTTAAATTATTTGGGACTGCAGCAAAACGAAGGTGTACTCTCATAACAATTTATTTCCATTATTTCGACAATGCATATTGTCATCACCAGGGAGCTTAAACATAGTTTCCATATACAGGATAATCGGCTTTTATCTATATATAACTTAAATAACATTTTGGTCAAAGTAACTTTTTAAAAAAGATACAAAAGCAACTGAACAATTCGGATTCTAATTCTAGACTGAAGAAAAAATGTGAGAAATACAGTGTCACGGGCTCTAACTGATTCTAGGAAATATGTTATCGTGCATTATCAGGCGTCCGATTTCGGTGATGTGTGTGGTCTCCGTAGTCGGCTATGATTCTCACGGGAATATAACTCCTCCCCCATTAGAATGAAGCTTCCTCCGGAAGATTTACTTTTCGTTCTTGGAAGTTGACCTCTTGGAGTTCATTTGCGTTTCCAAGTTGATTCGTGATTTTCTTCCATTTGTGCCAAATAAGGATGATACCTATAACAGCGACACTAATATACAGGATGATGGTCCAGAGGCTGGATCTATGGTAGCCGAAATCTTGATTTATAGTTGGGACGATTCTATTCGTCGGAATTTCTGAAATTTTCAGCGTTTTCAGTTGGATCTTGAAGTCGGTGAAATTTTCCTTCTTCAAGTCGAATATCAATTTGTTCGCTACCAGTGGCGTGCCATAAGTTTTGTCTTGAAAACCCATTTCCTGGTCGTGGAAGAATATCTTGCACTTTGAATTTTTCAAAAGATATATTCCTGATATGGACTTAATTTGTATTTCGTCTTCGCACTGGAATTGCAGGTTTTCTTCTAGTGGAAATACACCTAGACATTGATCGATCTCTGGGATTCTTTCCATATGACTATCTGAGATTTCTATACGACTGTATTGACAGTTGCTGGTATTTTCATCGTGTTGTATTTTGATTTCAATAGGTAATTTGAATTTGGAATAATTGTCAAAAATTCTGACTCGTGCTTCGTGGGTATAGGAAGCAAAAAATAAAGTTAAAAAATGGATTCAAAATCGATAGGAATCGATAGGAAATAATAATTTCTGTCTTTTTCTATTCTACATTTCACATCTGAGATTGACTCGAAGTCTAAGATGTTCTCGTATTTTAATTCAAAAGGGAGTTGATTTTTATAATGCAGTGAAATTCTTTCTAGTTCGAGAAACAAGTCTTTTGGTTCAATGATGCTAGGATGCATAGTTCTTAGTTAACAAAATGTCAATGAATTCCCAATATCCTGTAAGACATTAAGTATACCATTGAAAAGAATAACCATCTGATTGAAAATATCCTTAGCGTATGAGATATGTTGATCTTGCATTTCGTGCTTTAGAATGTTTTTCAGCTGTAAGATCTTTGATGTAAGTTCAAGTTCATTATGTTGGATGTCTCGTATTGTATCATTGAATTTTTGGACAATTTGATTATTCAAACTATATTGCATTTTCAATTGCTCTTGGAGGTTAATTTGATTTGATTTCAAATGATCTAAAATATTATTGTTTCTTTCGCCATCTTTGGCGTCGAGATTTCCAGATATACTTTTGACAATTGATCCTAAACCATTTATTAATCCACGTTTATTCCTGGTGGGTTTTGGTGATTGAATTTGAATATTATCGAATTTTTCGTCTATACTTGCTCGTATATAATTCAGAATGGTGCCGTAGTTTTCAACAGATCGGGTGTATATTGTGTTATCCTTGAGGTTATGGCTGATATTGATATACTGAATGTTCAACTTATTGTATTCTTCGATATGTGGCTTGAGATCATAAAAATGAGTGAAAGTGTGTTCTGTTCTTTGAAGTTTTGATGGACCTAACTTGATTGGAATGATTCCTCAGTTGTGTGTGATGTTTTCTATTTCTGTTGCGTGTCCGAAGTAGAAGTAGGAGTACCTGAAATAGTTTTCACTTTAGTTTTCTGTCTGGGTCTTTCGATATCAGAAAGATGGATTTTATCTACAATGTTTTTATGTGTTGGTTCTATTTTCGCGGTTTTCAGTTCAGCGTCATTATTTTTGATTTTCTTGCGTTTCAATTTATTCAAGGTTTTTCTCTGCTTTTGCTTATTTTTCACAAATACTACTCCTGAAATTGCTGGTATTGGTTCTTTATTCTCGTTAGCTTTCTGAATGACAGTTTCTTCACCCTTTTGCAAGTCATTATTCAATTTTTGGCACAACAATTTCACCTTGTCTTTATGATTGATGATATAATTATTAACTAATTGTTTTTCGATATCGATATTGAAAGGACAATCGGTTACTAAATGACCAGTGACTATTTTGTAAGGCTTTAAATTTGTTACTGAATGAACTGTGTTATTATATGCCAGAAGGGCGTAATTTACTTTTGATTCGATTGAGTCGTCTTTGTATTCATTCTGATTATTGAGTAATCGAATGTGCTCTACTAGGGTAGAGTGGAATCTTCCTATAAGTCCATTTGATTCAGGATGCTGTGAACTTATGAAATGAATGTTAACTTTATGAATTTCGAGTAGTTCTTTCACTAGTGAATTTTTGAATTCTAGGCCATTGTCTGAAACTATTTGGTTTGGAATTTTATGATGTGTGAAGTATCTTATCAATTTATTAACCACTTCTAGTCCTTGAGCAGAATCCAATTTGTAAGCTTGGGCGTATTTGGAAAATGAGTCGATGATTGTTAAGAATTTTACGTTTTCTAGAGTTATGCTATCAATATGTAATATTTCAAAAGGTTTTACTGGTGTGGGTGTTATATTGAGTTCTAATTTCAATGGTTTCCTGCCGTATTTTGTGACTAAACAAGTTTCGCATTCGTTAATATGATTTTGAATCGATCTTCTTCGATTTGGCCAATAATAAGTGGATTTAATACGTTTTTCGGTTTCATCTAACCCTCTATGATTCGTTTTGCCTTCGTGATATTTTTGAATTATTTCCTTGATATCGTCGTCAGATGTAACGTCGATTAATTTCTTAGTGCACCTTACTAGGGTTATAAGAGAATTTTTGAAGAACTTCTGAAGGACATTTGAAAATTTCTCGTGAATCGGGTCTTCGAAATAAATATAATATTCCATTTTAGGAACAACAAATTCTTTAATGGCGTTAAAAATATCTTTTTTATAATTGTTTCGTGAAATCTGTATGAGGATTCTTTGTTTCGTTCTATATAGTTTTATAACAATAGGTGTCGCTGGTTCATAATTCACTTCGGAGATGACTATTTGATTTTTACCGAAATTTACTGGACAATCAATTATTGGGATACCAACAATCGGATTTTCAGAGTTTGAATGAATAGTTTGATCATTATCTTCTTCTGCATTATTTTCCTGGGCCAAATCGTTAGCTTCTGCAATCATCGATTGATTATCAGTTTCAGTATTATTATTTACCTTTTCAAGATCTTGGTTAAATTTCGTCATGTAGTCAAAAATGTTAGTCGGATTTTCGTCATTCGTCTCGTTCATGTTGAGTTCGATTCTAGAAAGAGTCCGCGTTTTTATTCTAAACCCCCTTTTTGTATTCCATTTCATAATCAAATTCCTCTAACTTGAGGCGCCATCTTAGTGATTTGGAATAAGGTTCCTTGAGTGAAAACAACCAAAGCAACGGTTTGTGGTCACAAACGACTTCAAATTTTTTTCCGAATAAGTATGGCCTGAAATACTTGACAACCCATACTATCGCTAACAATTCTTTTTCTATAGTGGAGTAGTTTTGCTCGGATTCGTTTAGTGTTCTGCTAGCGTATGCTATTGGCAGGTCTGATCCGACTTTACCCTGAGACAGAACTGCTCCTATCGCAACATTACTTGCATCTGTTGTAAGGATAAAATCTTTGGTGAAATCCGGGTATTGAAGAATTGGTTCATTAATAAGCAAGTTTTTACACATTTCAAAACATTTTACGTAGTCTGAATTCTTTATATCAATATGCGCGTCTTTTAACAAGCATTCTGTCAAAGGTTTCGTTAATTTGGCGAAATCTTTGATGAATTTTCTATAGTACCCTAATAGTCCGAAAAAGCCTTTAATTTGTTTGGTATTCTTCGGTAATGGGTAATTTTTGATAGCTCTGATTTTATCAGGATTTGGTCGAACACCTTCAGGGGTCACAACATGGCCTAGATAAGCCACTCCTTTCCTTAGAAATTCTGACTCATCCAGCTGAATTTTGAAGTTAGAATTTCGTAGTCTCTCGAATACCTCTCGCAAGCGATTGATGTGTTCTTGGAGACTCGTACTGAAAATGATGATATCATCGAGGTATACCAGACATTTTTCGTTTTGTATTCCTCGCAAAATATTATCCATAACCCTCTGGAATATAGCTGGCATTTTTTAAGCCAAATGGCATTCGGAGGAATTCGTAATGACCATTGCCAGTGTTGAAGGCGGTTTTTTGAATATCATCTTCAGCAATTTCAATTTGGTGAAACCCTGAAACCAAATCAAGCATCGAAAAGTATTGGTATCTGCCAAGTTTATCCAGTAGTTCGGTTATATTCGGCAGCGGATATCAGTCACCGATAGTTTCATCGTTTCCGATAATCCACAACGATTCGCCATTTCTTTTTGCCAGAAGCGTCTAACTTTTTTGGCACAACCCAAATAGGAGATGACCATGGCGAGTGAAACGGCCTCATTATATTTTGATCTAACATGTTTTGAATTTGTGTATTAACTTCTTGTTTGTGAATTTCGGGATACCTGTAAGTTTTAGTGTACACCGGCATTTCATCAGAAGTTTTTATTACGTGTTTAACTCTACTTTTAAATGATAATTGATTGGTGATCTCTGTTCGTTCTTCCGAATTCATATGTTCGGTTCTAATTTTGGAAATATCAAATTGAAATTTTTCGAAATTGACGTTATTGAAATTTGGACAAGAAGAGGGTTCGTATTCATCGAACAGTTCGGCGTCCATTGGTTCAGTCATGTCAATTGATAATTGAGAATTTGATGGATTCAATATTGAGCAAATCGCTTGATTATTTTCGACAATAGTCAAACATTCTGGTATTTCTAATTGTGAAATCTTCATATAGGGTATAACTGCTTGCCCATTGGCAATATTTCTAATATTAACTTTGATTATTTGTACCGATCTCGGAGGTACTACTGTACAATTCGTACAGGGAGATACTTTGTGGAAATTAAGTTTTAATTTGAAACGTGGAGTAATCAACACATTTTCATTCAAATCAATAATAGTGTTTTACAACTTCAAATTGTCGAGCCCAAGGAGGCAGTCAAAATGGTCATGAAACTTAAATAGGTGAAACTTCAGAGGTAAATTATATTTATTGAGTATTTTCGAACAAGGAATCGATGTACTATATAGTTCGGTTGATGTGCGGTTGATGTGCGGTGCGTGTGCGGTTGTAATTTGAAAGGGATTTTTTTTTATTGAGGATTTGAAATGAATTTCGGCAATATCAGGTCTTATGAATGATTTTGTACTACCAGTATCTATCAAAAATTTCGAATTATTTTCTGGAAATACTATGTATGGAAGTTCACTTCTATCATTAGTTAGATACATTAGTTCAAAATAATTCAGTTTACTATTTCCGAGGCTTCTTCCTCTAAAAAATGTTCATTTTGATCTGCTTCTACTGGTTGTTCGACTATGGGTAGATTATCTATATTAAGCAATTCTTCAGTAATGTAGTTTGGTCTGTTTTGTCTGAAATTTTGGTGTTGATTCAATCGATAGTTTTGATTTGAGTTTGGTTGATTAGGTCTATAAGTATTTCTGGTTGAAACACTCATAGGTGTAGGTTTCGGGATATTTTGTGTTTGATTGGGTCTAAACGCGTTAAAATTCCTATTTTGATTCTGAAATGCATTACTACTATGAGGCTGTTGGGAATTTTGTTCAAAAGAATTATTTGTTCTGTTAGGCATTCGAGTGTTATGTGAAAAATTTGTGATCTGCAATGGTGGAATAATGCGTGGTCTATTCTGAGAGCTTCGGAATGATGGTTTTACCTGGAATTGATTTTTTGGAGGTCTTTGTTGGACCGCGTCTAACTGAAAATCATTTGTGAGCATATTTAAGGCATCATTCAAATCTTTCGGATTTTTAGTACGCATTAAAGAACCAATAGGGTCTTTTAATCCTCTCAATAATACTCTAAGTGCTAAATTTTAAACATATTTGCCTAATATATCAACTTCCTGTACAGTACCACCAGTAGTCAACTGTGAAATCTGTAAATTCAGAATTTGTTGGATTCTATTGTAGAATTCAAACGGTGATTCATTTGCTTGTTTGAGTTCAGTCATTTCAATATTCAGAGTAAATATATCGCGTTTATCCGCATATGTATTTAACAAAGCGTTTGCTTTACATGGGCTCTTATGGGGCTTTTCGTCGTGCATCGTATTATTTCCGTAGAATCTGGGGAAAAATAACTTAGAATTTTGAAATCGGTCGGGGAATTCCTATAGCACATTCACTTTAAGGTTATGTGTTATGCTGTTATGGTTTGGTTTTCCTGAGTGCTTTTTGGTTTTTGCAATTTTCAAGTAATCAAAAATAATAATATATACAAGAATTCTTCTCTTGATGTGATATGTGATGATAAAAAATGTTTCGGGTAGTTTTGGGTCAATTTGAGATTGATGTAGATGGTGAAACGGCTGAGAATTTACGAAGAGATTTGTTGTATGAAATTGAAGTTGGGTACATTGTAATTGAAATTCTCATTTCTATTCAGATTCTCAATAGGTATGCCGGAAGTTATTCAAATATGCTGCAACCCAATATCCTAATGATGAGCAGGAAAGAATAATTGATCTGCCATCAACAGGAATGGAAAACGAAGGATCCACCTTGGAAGACCTGCATGATAACAATATTTCGACTTCAACAGAACTTGATAAGGATGGTCCAACTGGTTGAAAAAAGAGTAACGTTCGAAGTGAATAATGTCTGAATACTTTGAGAATATTTTGATTCCATTTTTAGAGAAGCAGAGCTTCAAATGGAGTCACAAATCTATTATGCTGAATCTTGATATATATAGGGACTATTTGGAAGTTTTCAATAATGGTAACCATAAGGCAACTTGGCAGAAGGTTGCTAATGAAATGAACAACCAAGGGTACCAACTGACCTGGCAGCAATGCCAGATCCAAATTGATACCTTGAAACGTAGATACAAGAGCATAAAGGATAATGAAACTTCCACAGGATCAATTCCTATCTCTTGGGAATATTATTCTGTAAGCTGTTCAAATATGTTTTTCCGCCTGAAATGAGTACTTCTGTCTTACATTTCTTCTGATAATGAATGAATTATTTGGATGTAACAAATGGGCCAAACCATTGGAAGGGACTCTTTCATCAACTACAGACTTGACATCTACTGAGTCTGCAGCAGTAAAATCTAAGCCAGGTATGCCAATGAGAATGAATTGAATCAATAATCTGAATACAACTTGCACATCCAACTATACATATATTATGCCTGATTTCAGGGTGTTCCAATAAAAATCCTACCAAAAAAAAAAAGATTGATGAGAATATTATAGAGTTTATGAAAGAGTTTCATGAAGAAAAACAAAAAAAAAGTGAAGAGAAAAAAATAGAAAAGAAAGAGAAAGCACAAAGAAGGGAAGAAATCGAAGCCAAGAGGGATAAAAGACACAATGAGAAAATGGAACAGAGGAAACAACTTCTCAAATTATTGAGAAATCATCTGAAAAATGATTCAGAAGAAGATTGAATTCTATTTATTCATAATCATGATGTGAATTAAACATTGTTTCTTGAACAAGGCGTTCAATAAAAAATACATTTGAACTCTTTAAATATTGATTTCAATCATTTCAACTACAAAAAACTATGTTCCTAAATATCACAATATAGTGAAAGTATGAAGAGGAATATAAGTAATACTATTCTGCTTAGAGTTCACCAGGCTATATGTTTTGGGTTATTTGCTTATTTGTTGTTTCTACCAGCAATATTCTGTACATTATTATTGAGATGTATATTTGGACCATTTCTTTCATCTGCATGGACTGCATTATGACCTGGATTTACAGGTAGTTCTATACAATCCTCTCTCATTTGACAAATATTGTGTATAACACAACAAGCCATCACATACTTTGGAATGAACTGTATGTCGGTCAAGGGACAACAATACAGTGAGCTTTGAAGCCAATTTTTAAGGAATCCAAATGATCTTTCGATAATACTTCTGACAGATGAAAGTTGTTGATTGAAGTAGACTTGCTGAGGCGTTAGGTGTCCATTATCTCTGTATGGAACTAAAAGGTGCTTATGAATAGAATAGGCACTATCTTCCAATAGATGAGAATCTCTGTGGATTTGTTAGGAACTCATTCACTTCTGAAAGTCTAAATACTCGTTTATCATGTAATGATCCACAATTGCCAACAAACATATGAGTGAATCGGCAGCGGTGGTCACAAACACCTGAAAAAACTAATTTAAGGCACCTATATATAATTATAATAAGCAATATTTATAACTGTAACTGAATAGAAAACCTGTGAGGTCTATTTATGAATGTATCACCATCTTCAGAAGGTTTCCTTATTCCAATGTGACATCCATCTATCACTCCAATTATTTTTCCAATAGGCCCTTTCCTTCTAAATCCATTCCAGATTCCATTCACTTCTTCACCATCTGGCCACTTAATGATCCTTGGAGCCATTCGACATATAGCAGTCACCACTCTCCTAATTGTACGAGAAGCAGTAGCTTTTCCTATGTTGAACTTTTCACACACAGATCTACAATGTGCATTAATTGAAAATTATGTACTTATGCTTTCAATCTACATACCTATATGAATCAGGTATTGCCATGTACCAGAGGGGTAATAAGCAACTGGTGGCTATTGGATACTCAAGTCTGCCAGTACAGTTTTCTCAGTTTTGCAGCTCAGGTTTCTAAATTGTGTCAGGTATAACACTAAAATAATGAATGACCATGTATCATGTATACAAAAATAGTGAATCTGATGAAAGAACCTCAAAGAAACCTCCATCAGGAGGTGGCTTCATATTATAGATACCGGAAATGTGATTTGAACAAATTTGGTGAATAATTCTCCACTACACCTAAATAATTCAATATCCTTGGGCGAGGTATAATCTGACCTCTCATATTGATGAAATACACATTAATCCATGCAATACATGCTAGGAATTGATGATAATATATGTCGTCGTCACTGCTACTAGAGCTACTGCTATCATCAGTAGATTCATCAGATGAAGAATCAAGAAATTCAGCTGCCACAGCTAGAACGAGATCATCCATATCTGCTAACTTTTATAAAAGCTTTTATCCTGATTCCTGATTTCCATACCTTGCCGCCAGACAATGACATACCCCTACCACAACTGCTCACTATTCGTTCCATTATTCCCCAGCAATTGGCAAGGTGATCGACCGTTGGGGGCTCTGCTTCAAAACAAGATGGCGGCAAAGAGTGTGTTGTTTGTTCACACATCTTCTTGAGATTTGCATACATTTTATTTTAGCTTGTTATTTGTGTTAATTATTGATCTTTTTACTGAAATCATAATTATATTCGTTGGATCATACTATTTCATCGTGATGTGAGGAAAATAACTGTTACTGACTGAATCGTGGACCAAATATTAGACGGAGCTTTCTTCAAACCAGTGCATTTCTATGGGACAGCTTTATGGGATATCAAGAATCACAAGCATATCCACTATCATCAGAAGCTGATTTATTCACCATCATGACTATATAACTCCACTCTTCAAGCAAAAGACAGACCACAAATGGTGATGCCAGGAGCGATGTTTTTCAAAAGTGAACATCAGTATGTTCACAGTATATGAAAACCATCAACATATCTTCAAGGTATGTTCATGCTTGTACGAAATCCGCAAAATTTATGCGAATCGCAAAATATAAAATTCCCAACAGAATTCGACGTTCATACTCATGCGACCAAATATGCAAGAGATGAAAGTTTTGTTGTTGTTCAGTTTTATGTTTGAATTCTTTGAGATTGCTGTGTTTCGATGTCATGGATATGAAAAAAAAAACAATGTATAAATAATAAACAAAAATTATTACTCCTCGTATTCTGTATATAAAAAGAAGCGGATATATTATAAATACAGTCCACTCAATCCAAGAAACACAACAGTTGTTGTTGAATATAATTTCTTTATTTCTGGTCCCACCATTGCTAGAAGTTCATCAAATTGAAGGCATGTTACACGAAAGTGATTGAAATATTTATTAGGGTCATTCAGTCGCATTTATCGAACGAGGCGGTTCTAATCTCCAATCATCAATCATGTTTCGGAATTTAAAAATGCATCAAACAGTACAATTCCTTCGTTTTGCTTCTGGATTTTCATTATAATTCTGTACGCACCTGTAGTCAAGTCTCTTCTATTTTCGGCCTCTGCTATCTGCTCTTTGATTCCCAATTTTGATGTCATCAAAATAACAACACATTTTATGTGGTTATGATTCCATCCGAATACGTAAAAAAGATCAAATATTTCAACTTCATTGCGATATTCGCAGTGGCCATTATATTCGCATAAATTTTGCGGAATTCGTACAAGCATGAACATACCATAAACAATGTGTTGACTTATTTCAGTGTTGCTAGCAATGAGGAATTTAAATCACCAGATCAATGAAGCAAAAATCACCAGATTTGAAAAAAAAAAACACCAGAATTCTGGAAATTTGAAATGTGAAAGAAAAATCATAAAACCAAAGGGTTTTCAAGGAAATGATATACATAATACAAAATAAAAAAATATATTCCGGAAAAATCAGTGATTCTAATACAAAAGAATATAACAAAATATAAAAATAAACAAAAATTTCTCATAAATAATGGGGTGATCTGGAAAAATAGACATTTGAATGTCATCAACAAAATGAATACATACCATTAAAATACCTCTTTGTTTTGTAGCGTACATGTTTAGGTATTTGCATTTTCCACTTGATTCATGACAAATTTCATGATTATAACAATGCTTTCCATTGCTTGTTATCAATCTTCTCGTATGTAAGATACCACTGAGAGTATCAGAGTTCAGTCGATTTCTGATTTCAGTTTTATTTAAATTTACCTGACTGAATATTCTCTCAACAAAAGCGCAGCTGTGTGGTAAGGTAAATATATAAGTAACCAATTTAATTAAATCGGGTTATGCTTGAGTGCCATCACCTTCTTCTACTCTATTAATTTTTTTCCAAAAATTTATGTTCTCACCGTCCACATTCTGACAAAAATTGCTGTTCCTCCACTCACGATCTAATGAATTGATATGTAGATTACTAGAGTTCGAACAAATTGAATTGAAGGACCTCACAGAAATAATAAATTCTATTGGTAATAAGTCATCTAGGGATATAATGGATAATAAATTTATCAAACAAACATATGGTGTGATTGGTCATGCTCTACTGCATCTGATCAATATTTCACTGACGTATGGAAAATTCCCCAACCAACTGAAGTCAAGTGTACTTGTACCTATCCAAAAAGTATCTAATACAAATAAATCGTGGGAATTCCGCCCAATGGACGAGTTCAGCAATTCATTGCCAACCTTGAAAATAGCTAAAAACGTCTACCACTCAAAACAGATTATTTTCATAAAATTTTGATACCATTTTTGTCCTTATCGATTTTTGTATCATCCAGGAAGTCCCCGGCGTCCGAATCTTTGGAAATTATAAAAAATTTGATATCAAGTTGTTAATTTGTCTTATTCCATTACTTTTACTTTGGAGATGGAAGGATTAAATAAAATGCAACTTCTAGTAGTTACTACTTCAGCAGCCGGAGGGAAACTGAGACTTTATTTGTCAGTTAATGGGAACAGAACATTATTAATCATAAAACATAAAATGTCGTTTTGACATGTGACAGTGACAGTGCTTACATGCTAAGGTTAGTCATGTGACATCCCCCTTTTTGAGGTTGAACTTTAAAGTTTTACAAAATTACACAATTGTGGAGAATATAGTACATAGCATGTTAATTTACACTAGAAATTTTCATAAGTAACAAACACTTGTATTTTGGATAATAATAATCATAATCCTGTTTAAATCTGATAATTGATATGTATCAATAATCATTTTTATGTTTTACATTGCCTATTTGAAATATTGCCTACCTAAACCTCTCTGTTCATCATTTGTAATAATAGTTACAGTTCCCTCTTCCTAGTTTGTAAAAGTTTATAAAATCAACAGTACAACAAATATATGTATAATAACAGTATAATAATTACAGACACTGACAAATATATAGACCAAATTTGAACAAATAAATGTAAAAACAGACTAACGTGTGTAGTAGGTACAGACAGATAAACATTGATGCTGCAGTGACTTCCGAATATATTTTACCTTGTGTAATGAAATATTTTATAACAGTACCTATATTACTAATTATTAGCAAAAGTTTTATATAATTATAATTGACTGTGCAATTAGAATACCATAAAGATTAAATTTTCTCTTTATGTAAAGTGAATCTTTTCAGAACTAAGGAACATAATCTGATAATTTTGCTGGAGTTTTAATACTTCTCCCAGATCTAGTTTTAATGATATAACTATTGGTATTTTCCTCCCTTTTTTCGGGATTTTCAAAAAGTTTTTCATTGTCAAAAGAAGTGCTAGGAGTAGAATGTGTGTCAGAATTGTTATCATATGTTTTTTGAGAAGTTTTCGAAGTTTCTAAAGGTTTTCCATATACAAGTTTCTCAAATTGAGAGTTGTCAAGAGAATTATTTACACTTTTTACAGTTGAATCTTCATCAGGGGAACTCGAAAAGCTTGAGTTGCCACTGGCAAAGTTGTCATCTGATTTGTCACTGCAGCTAGAACTCTGGAGTGAGTTATTGTCAAAGTTTCCCTCTTTTGACGCTAAATCATGCTCCTGTGTATGTTCAGTATCAACAAAATTTGAATTTTTCATTAAGTTGCTTTCATTTTCTACTACTTTTAAAAATCTAGTATTTTCAAAATTATTTTCAGAAAACAAGTCTGGGCTAGTACCTGCATGAGATATATTTTGAGAGTGATGTGCGGAAGTTTTGGATGTGTCAAACTCTCTAACGAATTTCCTGTTGCGTCTAATAGTAGAACCATTTTCTAGTTTAATCAAGTATGATCGGAAAGCTAGTTTTTTCAAAATTTGACCATTTTTCCAGAGTGAATTTGGTTTAGTTTGAACTTTGACAAAGGAATTAATCTTCAAAGGTGGTAAAGATTTTTTATTTTTATCAAAACATTTTTTCTGATTTTGTTGAGCATTCAAGATGTGAGAATTAAACTTTTTTCTGTTAAAATTTTTCGAAAATTTACTATTTATCTCAGGAACTTTTGATCTAAGATTTCTATTCATTAGAGCGTTTGCTGCAGAGTTTTCCCCATCCAAAGGTGAGTTTCTAAAATTTAAAAGAGCTAAATATGGATCTTTTCTATCCAGGAAACATTTTTTTAAAAGGTTTTTTACAGACTGTACAGTTCTTTCAACCTGACCATTTGACTGAGGATACAATGGAGAAGAAGTAACATGGTGAAATTCCCAATCTCTCACAAAATTTTTGAACTCTAAGCTACAGAAATTTGAACCATTATCGGTCATCAAAATTTCCGGAATGCCAAAACGAGCAAAGATTGATTTGAATTTATTAATTAGGTTTTGAGAAGTTAAGTTTTGATTCAAGTTAACAACTTCCACAAATTTTGAATAATAATCCACAACTAAAAGATAATTTTGTGACTGAAATTGAAAAATATCTGCAGCTACCTTTTGCCAAGGAACCCTGGGAATGTCGTGAGACCTCAAGGGCTCCGAACATTGAGATCTCTGATAGGTGTGACAGATATTACAGGACGTTACCATATCTTCTATCTGTTTTCGCATACCTGGCCAGAAAAATGACAAATTAGCTTTATCTAATGTTTTTTTATAGCCTAAATGTTCATAATGAAGTCTTTGTAAAATTTCTTGCCGAAGGGCATTGGGAACTAAAAGTTTTTGTCCCTTGAAGATTAAATTTTCTATACATGAAATTTCCTCTTTAAATTTGAAATAAAACTTGATATTTTCTGGACAGTATTTTATGCTTTTTGGCCATCCATTTTCTAATATATTTTTTAATGCACTAAGTTCTGGATCAGAATCTGTTAATTTTTGAATTTGATGTTTTTTGGTTTCTGTGATGTTTAGAGACAGTTCAATAGCACAAATTTCAGATTCAATATCAAAATCATTGTTTTCATTAGATTTTAATTTTGGATTGTAAGCTCGACTTAAAGTGTCTGCTAGAATTAATTGTTTGCCTGGTTTGAATTCAAGGTCAAAGTCATATTTTTTCAATTGCATTAACATTCTTTGAAGTCTAGGTGGACAGAGATGTAGTGGTTTTTTAATGATTGAAATTAAGGGTTTATGATCTGTTTCTATGATGAACTTTTTCCCAAAAACATATTGATAAAATCGAGATGCTCCAAACCAACAAGCTAGTAATTCTTTCTCTATTTGAGAGTAACGTGACTGAGTTTCCGTTAATGCCCTTGATGCATGAGCACATGGTCTCCCTTTTTGCATTAGAATAGCAGCCATGCCATTCTGAGAAGCATCAACAGAAATTGTTGTTGGTTGATTTATGTCAAAAAATGCTAAGCAAGGAGTTTTCGACAAGATTGACTTTAGATCTTGAAATGCTTGCTCATGTTCTGCCAACCATTGAAATATACTATCTTTTTTCAATAAAGAGCGCAAAAGTGATGTTTTTTCTGAAAGATTATCTAAAAACTTCGCAATATAAGTGACCATGCCAAGAAAACGTTGTAAATCTTTGACGTTTTTAGGACTTGGCATGTCTATAATAGCTTGTATTTTAGATTTGTCAGCTTCAATGCCTTTTTCACTTATTTGGTGACCCATATATGTTATTTTCTTACATAAAAAATTACATTTACTTTTGTTGAAACGAATGTTATGTTGTTCAGCAGTTTTCAGTATTTTTTCTAAGATAGAATTATGTTCTGAATTGTTTTTTGCATATACTATTACATCATCAATAAATATTGCACATCCCTCTATGTTTCCAAAAATTTCATGCATTCTTTCCTGATAAACTTCAGAAGAGCATGATAAACCATATGGTAGTCTGCAAAATGAATATCTACCAAAAGGTGTGGCAAAGGTACAAAGTTTTGAGCTTTCTTTGTCCAATTTAATTTGCAAAAAGCCTTGAGTGGCATCTAGTGTGCTAAAAATTTTAGAGCCATGTAATTTAGAACTTATTTCTTCCCAAGTTGGAAGATGAAAAACTGGTTTTTTTATAGAAACATTCAACTTGTAAGGGTCCATACATATTCTCAGAGTACCATTCGGTTTTTTGACAATTACTATTGGATGTACCCAATCAGACACGCCCCTAACTCTTTTTATTATCTTATCTTTTTCAAGTTGGTTCAAAGAATGTTTTAATTTTTCTGTTAATGCTAATGGGATTTTCCTAGCTGGGCAAATCGATGGTATGGCATCATTCTTAAGTTCAATGTGATATTCTTTTTCTAAACACCCTATACCTTTGAAGATCTGTTGATATTTATTTAGAATATTGTCAAAATTTTGATCTGTTTGGAAATTGTCGTCAATAGACTGAATCTTTTTTATTAGCTCTAGCTCTAAACAGGCTTTGAGACCCAATATTGGTATACTTTCAATATCAACAGCATAGAATAATAAATTGCAAGTTTTGTTGTCAGATTTACATTTTAGAAAACATTGGCCCAAAACAGGTAGACTATGTTTAGTATAGGAACTTAGTATGACATTTGTTTTTTGTAGATTCGACGTGTTGAAATTTGTTTCTTTTAATACCTTCAGAGGAATAACATTTGCCATTGCTCCAGTATCTAGTTTGAAAGATATGTTGATGTTATCATTGACCTCAATGTTCGCAGTCCAGGAATCCTCAGACACTGTCCCTATTGTCCCTGGCTGTTCTGATAACTGCCTGCTACAGAGGTGACTTTCAATGGAATCTACAAATAAAAAGTTTTGAGCAGAATTATCATCATTACTAGAATTAAAATGTTGGTCAACAGTGTGAATATGTTTTTTATAGTAGTTTTTGTGGTAATTGTTTCCTGAAGCCTGAAAACGAGATTTACATTTATTATTGCCATTGTTATTTGGAAATTTCAAACAAAGATGCGAAAAATGGTTGTAATTTTTGCAACGAGTGCACTTAACTTGGTAAGCTGGACATTGGCGAGGACCATGGTTCCTGCCACAATTACGACATTCTCGACTTTGTTGTTGGCTGTTCCTCTTCATCTGGTTGTTCGATGAACCTGATTTGGCTTGGTGGTGGAAAGTGGATCTCCCTTTTTGTTGATTATCAGAATGGAACTTTCTGATTGCATTGACTTCTCCATGATCACCATAACTGTTTCCATTGGTGATTTGGCGGTTTTGTTCCTTGGTGGATTCGCTATTTATGCAGAAAGTGACGGCTTCATCTAGCGTTTTGCAATCTTTATCAAAAAGTTGTGCCCTAAGATAATCAGTTTTTAGACCACATACTAGTAAATCTTTGACCAAAGACTCCCTCAAGTCTTTCAGCTCACATGATAGAGAAAGGTTCTTCAGTTCAATGATGAATTGCTCTATTGTTTGACCTTCTTTTTGACGACAGGTTAAAAATTTATATCTTTCAAAAGTAAGGTTTACCTTGGGATTAAAATGATCGTCAAATTTCTTCAATAAAAGTTCCAATGTTTCAGTTTCGTTCTCTTGAAATGTGAAAGTATTGTAAATTTGCATACCCTCATCTCCTATTAAAGTCAAAAGCTGTGCACATTTCGTGGAATCCTCCTTCTTGATTATTTCGGTTGCTTTGAGGTAGGTCATGAACTTTTGCTTCCAAAAGCTCCATGCTTGATTTAGATTGCCACCGGCCATGCTCATGGGCAATATAGCTCGGTCCATTTTGTCAAAAAATGTTATCTACAATCATCGACGAAATGTACGGTCCTTCTTGGATAATTTTCAGGTCAGTTGATTCACTGCATCGAGAGCTTCTTATTGGTACTTTTCTTTAGACTTCGCCATGTTAATTTGTCTTATTCCATTACTTTTACTTTGGAGATGGAAGGATTAAATAAAATGCAACTTCTAGTAGTTACTACTTCAGCAGCCGGAGGGAAACTGAGACTTTATTTGTCAGTTAATGGGAACAGAACATTATTAATCATAAAACATAAAATGTCGTTTTGACATGTGACAGTGACAGTGCTTACATGCTAAGGTTAGTCATGTGACACAAGTGATTTTGAGGTTATTTCAGTTATCATATTGGCTGCCTGTGAGATGAATGACACATTTTTGTTTTGTTCTGTGACACCTGTGACCGTTTTTAGGTTAATTCAAAACAAAATTATTTAAAAAAAATAAAAAAAATCAAGAATTCAAGTATTTTCATAATTTTCATTTGATGTAGTTTATCTATGATTCAGGCATCAAAGACATTCAAGAAGTACCTGTGTACCCGTGTAAATATTATGTTGAGCCCCTATTAGAGAAGACAGGAAGGATCATCATGAAAATAACCAAACTTGCATAATTATCCGCATTACCTCTTTTTCCAAAATTTACCTACTAGAAACCACTCAACTGCTCATTACCTACCCATTATCTCTGGGTGGGTACGATGTCAAGGTAATACCTTGAAGGTATGATACTTCATTACTTCAGTAGTAGATTTTCCATGTTGATGTCTTGTTTTCTAGGTTTGTTAATCTGTGACTGTACTGTGTTGAGTGTTATAAGGTTATAAGAGTAGGAGCATTTAGTATTTGTTCCTTCAAAATGACGAGATGTTCATATAGAGATTGTAAAAGTGATTCCAGAAAGAATAAGAAAAGGAAGTTTATTCCATTTCCTAAAAAAAGGAAAGATCTGGAAAGATGTCTGAAATGGATAGAGCTCTGTGGTAATAAGAAGCTGACTCCAGATACCGTTACAAAAAATACTTATGTTTGTAATAAGCACTTCATTGGATCCATCACGAAACGTTCAGATCCCATTTCTTATTCAGCACCTCTAGATTCCCCAACAGAAGATAATCTAACACATGAACATTCTTATTGCCAATCCTCATATCCTGATTCAGCCCGTCCACATTTACCTGAAGCAGAAGTTCAAATGGACTGTGACGAAAATTCCCAGCTAGTAGATTCTTCAGATGAGGAATATTCAAATCATGATCCATCAGAAGAGGAAGAACTACTCTGTGAAAAGTCTACTCAAACCAGTCCTGACCCTAGCAAAGAAAACAGATTTTCCTTTGAAAACTTATCAAAGCATGAGAAACATTACAAATTCTTCACAGGATTAAAAATTTTGCAATTTGAAGCATTATATGAATTTTTAGATCCAGAAGTCATGAATAATTTGAAATACCCCTTTAAAAAATATGAGAGGAGTGGTGTTAAAAAATGGTTAAGAGAACACAACATGTCAAATAAAGATAAATTGTGTATAACATTAGTGAGATTGAGACGTGGCTTCACCCTAGATGAACTATCATTTTTTTCCAATAAGTCTAAAACTTTGATATCTGTGATATTTTATACCTGGACTCAGTTTATGTATCACCAGGTTATAGGCATAAGGGGAGACATGTTTCGAGGTAGCAGAAATCTTAAAAAGGTGCCATATTGTTTCAGACACTTTGAAAGTCAGGTTACTGTGGTGATTGATGGAACTGAAGTATTTTTACAAATGCCATCAAATTTCAAGCAACAAGGCAACACATTTTCCAGCTACAAACATTCCAACACTGTGAAATTTTTAGTTGGAATAAGTCAAAGTGGTGCTATTATATATGCAAGTGAGGGATTTGAAGGAGCAATTTCTGACAGAGAGTTGTATGAAAGATCAGATCTAAAACATTTCTTGCAAGATAACGATGCTCTAATGGCAGATCGTGGATTCACTATTCAAGACAAATTGGATGAGATTAATGTTAAATTTTATACACCACCATTGTTGATGAAGAGAAAAAAGCTGACGCCAGAAGAAGAAATATTAACGAAAAAAATTGCCAAATCAAGGGTTCATGTTGAAAGAGCCATTAGAAAAATAAAGACATTCAAAATTCTATCTAAAAGATGCCCCATTCTTCTTCTTCCTATATTGTCAAGTATTTTTAGTGTTGTATGTTTTTTGGTAAATTTTGATGATTGTTTAGTAACATGAGATTGTTAGTTTAGTAATTGTTTCCATGTATAGTTCCTTATTTAGATTTTTATTGTAAATATTTTCCTATTCGCGAAAATTATTACGATAGAGGGCGCTGCAGTAAGTGTCAAATCTGTCAGTGAGGTGGGGAAAACATTGATAATTTCCATATAACCCAATGATAATTAAATCATTTGTATTTCGAATTTGGAGCTAGCTAGGTGATTTTTTTAAAATGGTGTCAGTTAAAATAAGTTTGGTGGACATTTTCACGTATATTGGCGATAGAAATCGGCCGATGGTGGAAGGCGAACAGGTCTTCAAAGCAGGACATGTTATACTGTGTCAAGTCAAATGTGTAGAGAAACTTGAAATATTTGGACTGGTTTTACAAACTTCTGCTCTAACATCTAAACCTCATGAGGTGAATTTATGTTTGACTAATCCAGTCAACAATTGGAAATGTGTTTGTTCATGCATAGCAGGACAATCTGGATTTTGCAAGCATGTAGTTGCAGTGCTGATATCTATAAACAGGTGAGATTGAACAATATATATTGAGATTGTGATTATACATCCAAACCACTATTTATCTAGTATCAGTAGTTATTGTAATCGTTTATTTTTCAATCACTCACTTTTAATAATTTCAAGTATTTCCCTTTTCAATCTTTAAAAACATTTTTAGGCATGAACAACTGGAAGAATTTAGCTGTACAGCTTACACTCAAGCATGGGGCAAAGAGAAAGAGAGTATTAAAACATTATATGGAGCAGAGCCAACAACTAGTTTCTACCACCCCGAAAAATTTAAAACTGAAAGAAATGTTGTCTTTGCATACCAAGCAAGTGAAGCTATAAAGAGGAAGAATTTCGAGCACTTTATAAATTGTAAATATTATATTCATTTAACTTTCCTGAATAATTACTTAATGGTATTGATTTTGCAGGTAATGATCATCAGCACTACATGTATTTGTGCAAAGAAGCAAAACCTCCAGTGAAACCAACAAGATCAGAGAAGATGTTGTTACTCTCAAGAGCAGGTTGGTTTTTGACTCGTTATTAAGGATAGAGTGACTTCATATGTTTACATATTTCAGAAAGCTAGATACACTTGATAACCTGGATTGCAACATAAATATTTCCATAAAAGCCATTTTAGAAAATGCCCAGCATTCAGTTTTGGAAAATTTGAAACTGCAAGTATCCACTGAAAATGATTGTTGTACAAAAATTCTGGAAAATCTCAAGAGTGATGATGTCCAGAACGCTGCAACAATGAATCAATCAAACACTGAGTGGCATAATCTCAGAAAATTGAGAATAACAGGTCAGTTAAAGAAGTCATTCAAAATATAGCCTTATGCCCTGTAATTTCAAATATATCAATATATTTTTTAAGGTTCTAGAATATATTCAGTGTACACCTATTCAAAAGAAAAATGGTCTGAAAAAGCTGTGAATTACTTTTGGCCCAAGGGATTCACCAGTAAATTTACAGAATATGGGAAGCATTACGAACAACATGCATTGAATGCATATGAACAAAATTATCCTTTCTATCATGTTCAAAAAGTAGGCCTTGCTATAAGTAAAAGGTATCCATGGTTTGCATATTCTCCTGATGGTGTGGTAATGGAAAATGGAGAGCCAACTAAACTCCTAGAAATTAAATGCCCTTATTCTGGTAAGCACCTAGTTTATGAATGAGTAGTAGCATTGACAAAATATGATTAGTTTCATATTCCCTTGATGAGCCAAACTCTAATCTCCATTCAATTTTTCCAGGAAAGGAGAACGATGCTGAGAAAACATTGGAAGGATGTGTATATTTGGAAAAAAAAGGCAATACCTGGTTCCTAAAGAAAAAACATCCTTATTATGGTCAGGTGCAGTTTGGAATGGCCCTGCTGAATTTAAAAAACACTGATTTTATTATTTATTCATCAGCGTCAAATTCTATTTGCAAAATAAATGTTGATTTTGAGGAAGAATTTGCAAAATCAATGATAATAAAAGTGAATGAAATGTACTTGAAAAATATGTTACATGTATATTGTTTGAATAAATTTAAATTTGAACAATGAATGAGACTCATATTATTCAAGTGGCAATAGTAAAAAAAAATCAAGGAATGATTTTCTACAAGGCAGTGAAATAAAAAATCTTATATGAGCTACATTATTTTAATAAAAGAAAAAAGATAATATTTACACATAATATAGACAGTCAATATATTTGTTCAAACTTATAACAAAATAAATTAACTTTTTTGCCAGTGAAATAAAAAATCTTAAATGAGCTACATTATTTTAATAAAAGAAAATAGATGATATTTACTCATAATGAAGACAGTCAATATATTTGTTCAAACTTATAACAAAATAAATTAACTTTTTTGCCTAAGATGCTGTGAGATTGGAATCTAGGAGGCTTATATTTTCACTGACACATTCATTAATACAGTCTTCAAATTTATTTTCTGAAAGGATTGGTGGTGATAAATTCACTAATGCACATATAACATTGATAACATCATTAATATGAGGGATTATGAACCATTCAATTTGGTCATTGAGTATGTTGAACAATTTTATTCGCTGTATAGCTCGTTCAACATGAACTCTAGCTCTAGCTATGTCAGCAGTTTGCTCGGCTTCCTGTTTTGAGAATTGTTCTTTTTTCTTTAAAAATGGTGGTCTTATCAACTTAACATGGCTTTCAGCACATTCATTTTCGATCATGAACCCTTTATCCACCATGATAGCATCATGGGGATCACACTTACTAAGAACATCTTCTTTCAAAAATATTGCCTTATCTGTTGCTCGACCTCCAAAGGCCTTGCTGACGAAAGAAATGGTTCCTGCAGGTGTAACCCCAATTAAAATTTTGAATGTATGAGTTCCTTTGTAATGCGAATATGTTCTAATTCTACACTGTAAACATTTGCATTTCTGAACTTTTATCTCAGTGCAATCAAGAATGACACGTGTATTCTTGTATCTGTGAAAACACTTTGGCATATTAGCAAGAATAGCATCTTTGGTAGGCCAATATACAACTGGTTCCAATGCCAATGACAACAAATGCAAAACAGTATAAAAATACCTTGTACAACTACTTGGTGAGACATCAAACATGACAGCTAAACATGCAAAGGATATATTCAACTTCAATTTTATCAAGACAAGCAGGATTTTTTTTCTCAGTTCTGGGATATACTGGCCTTTGTTTTCTGTTATTATTTCATTGATACATATTACACATGTATCTATTACATTATTGCCAACACCAGTAAAGGAAATGCATTTCTTTTCTGTATCTAAGAGTTGTTCGAATGATGAAGTGATATTACACTGAGTCTCTTTGTCTATCATTTCTACAATATTGTTTTCTGGCTCCTGGTAGTGGAGTAGCTCTTGTGTTGATCTAGATAATCCCTCAGCTATTATTCTGGAGTTATCTGAATTTGCACTCCTCATATGTTCTGTTGAAGCGTTATAAGTACTAGCATATGAGTGATCCATCTCAATGAAATTACTATGGTTTGAAATGTCCATACTAGTGCAAGCTGTGTCAGAATTCTTTGTAGTACTGAAAATAAAAATGAGTTCATTACCTATTGCATCATTGCATTTTATAAATGGTTTGTACGGAGGTTTGTACTCACAGTCTTTTTCTCTTAGATCGATCAATCACAGGTTTTTCATGATCATGAAATGTAACTGGTAGATTTTGTGATGGTATGGCATCTGGTCGCAAATGATTCTTTTTCGAATGAGGGTTCCACTTTCCTTGAATGAACAAATTCAGAACCTATTATATCAACATCACAATTCAAAATGGGTGAAATTACCTTTATAGTCTGTTTCTAAAAAGTGCCTGCTACACACAGACATGTATTTAGAGATAGGTTTCCCGATTTTTAGTATGTTCTGCCACACTTTGCGTAGTTTCACATCATTCGGGAACAAATGTATTGTTGTACTCCTATCTTTGTATTGATTGCACTGCGGCACAGAGCAATACCTTTTGCATTTGCTGGTCATTATGAGACCTATAAGAGTCTAAATGAATGTTCTAATAGAAAAAAATCACCTAAGTTATTGAAAAATAATTAAAAACACACTGAGAAATTACACACACTCTTATCGAAGTTTGGTTTGTTTTCCCCATTGTAATGGTATACATTTTTGACTGTAGGTGTCGCGTCCTTTGCTGATTTTCGCGAATTAAATTTGTATGACTTCTTCCTATATTGTCCAGTATTTTTAGTGTTGTATGTTTTTTTGGTAAATTTTGATGATTGTTAAGTAACATGAGATTGTTAGATTAGTAATTGTCTCCATGTATAGTTCCTTATTTAGATTTCTATTGTAAATATTTTCCTATTAAATTTGTATGAATTTTTCTGAACAAAATTCAACTGCTCTGTTTTTCGTGCCAGTGAGTGTATATTTGAAATGACCCTTCACATTGTGATAGAATGAAAGGAGGAATAAAGATTATTTTTACTTCAATCAAAGGGTCTATACTTTTACTTTACTGTTCCAAAACCCCTAAAAAATTCAAAATTTTGATAGAAATTTAACAGTTTTTATTCTTACCAGGACAAAATCTAACAGAAATTGATTTTATAGGATAGAATGGAGTTCAAATGATACTAAACAGTTTGATAATACATTTTAATAAATCAGTGTTATAAGCAACAGGTTTCCACATAGTAATTATCAAAAATTTTTATTGAAGAAATCAAAATGAAACAAAAAGGTTTGATAGGTACCTAATACAATAAACAGGCTTCCACCGAGTAGGTAATCTTCAAAAAAACTTAATCAAAATGAGAATATGTACCTAATACAATACAGTTTGATATTTAATACATGTTATTACAATGATAAAAACAACAAGTTCTCACAGGGCAATCTTAAAAATTTCAATTGAAGAAATGAAAATGAATCTCACTTTGAAACAGACTCCAGATTTATTAGACAAAGACCTCTTACTGTTCTCATAGCAAACATTTCTGGAACATAAATGTTACAATAAAAAAAGTGTGTTTTCTTTTTTATTTCTCCTACCATATTTGAATAATTCTGTTTGTGTACTGGAATAACAAGAATGCTTTTTGGACACCAAACAACAAGATTACATGTTTCTGTTTCTAGAATTATCAAAGAAGTGATGATTTGGTACAAATAGGGATGATTTTCTCTGATGCAAATTTTTCCATCTTTTTTTTGTAAAAAGAAATTACTCAATTGTGATTTTGACAAAATAGCATCAAATTCAGTTAAATTTTTACATTTTTCCAGAACTTTGGGGCATTTTATTTCTATGATGTGATGAATTTCACTTCCATCCATCACAACACCATCTAAACTTGTTGCCAAATGTGGATATTCTTTATTCACTAGTAGACCAACCTCAATAATTCCTTGATTTTTTTGTAAGAAAGTAGCTGCATATTGATTTCTTGCTCTTGTTTCATTTTCTCTTCCATAACGCATGGCTCCTGTTTGAAATGGTATACTTTCTAACCATACATTTTTCAACAAAAAATTTTTTTTTGCAGACTCAGAATGCAACTGGGTCACAACTAATTTCACATTTGTTGATGTTATAAAATAAGTTCTCCATTTCATCCAGTTCACAGTTCCCTGTGGTGAAGTACCAGGAACTTCGAAGAGAATGGTTTCTTGAAGGTCTGAGAAATATTGCATGTTTTTCAAAAACTGTTCAGTTTGGAATCTCAGTAAAATTATTTCTTCATTTGTATATTCAAAATCTTCATATTCCAATTTCAGAACTGACTGAAACATGGAACCATCTCCTACCTTTTGCAGATTTCCAATAAAGTTATTGATATTTATATTCCTGACATACCCCACAGGCCTTGGATCAAATGTTGCTCTAGCTGTGGGTCTGTATCTCTTTATTGGATATTCTGCTGATATAATAGACATAGGATTACGCTTTTTAGACCCTAAACCCCACTGTCTAGGTTGACTAGTACATGATAATTGATTATGCCCATATTGTTCAACATACTCCCATATGAATAATAAAAGTGCAGTTACATGGCTACATTTTCCCAATGCTGATTGTTTACATTCACACTTGCCCTCAGTAACTGCACCTGATATAATGTTGATTGTAACTGAGACATTATAATTTACAGTTTTCTGGAATGAGGACAAGCATTTACATCTGCAAAAATATAAATTGCCCTGTCTACCATCCTCTATGTTGCTGATATGATCACTAGACACATACTGACTACCTCTTTTGAATGGCTTTACCGTTGTTGAATGATTATTTTGAGGATTGAGCTCAGTAGTTTCAGGATCATCTGATTCAATATTCTCTCCAACAATGAATGTATAAATGTGACCCTTATTGTAATATTGGGGTATATCACAAGATGGAAAACTTCCCCACACCAGATTTGCTGCTTGACTGTTAGTTCTACTTGAGCCAGGAATTTGAACAGCATTGTTCTTCTTATCATACCACTTTCCACCATCAATGCCAAGAAATATGTCATTCTCCTTTCCTGCATTAAAACAGTTCTTCACTCTGGAAGTAAGAATGAGTATTGTTTTTAGGGCATAGTTTTTCACATTATAAGTTTGGTAAGGAAGTTGCAGAATTATTTCACTTTGCATACATTTTGAAGCATCTCCAAATTTTAAAATGAAATAATGTTGCTGTCAAATGAATGATAAATAATCATTTTATATGCATGCTGATTATGTTATCAGAATATTGAATTTTACATACCTAGTAATCAGCTCTTCTTTAGTCCCATTTTTCTTGTATCCTCTACACTCCAACCAACGTTGAAGTTCCAAGACTGAGTGATCTTCAATGGATATGTTATCTCTGAATATAGCACCAGGAACATCTTTTGGTTCGAGAGTTGTCATGATGAGAGCAAAAATATAAATTTATCCTTCACAATATTTCACAGTACAGTATCAGAACTCAAGACTATATAGGTACATCAACATAGAAAATCTACTACTGAAGTAATGAAGTAGCATACCTTCAAGGTATTACCTTGACATCGTACCTACCCAAAGATAATGGGTAGGTAATGAGCAGTTGAGTGGTTTCTAGTAGGTAAATTTTGGAAAAAGAGGTAATGCGGATAATTATGCAAGTTTGGTTATTTTCATGATGATCCTTCCTGTCTTCTCTAATAGGGGCTCAACATAATATTTACACGGGTACACAGGTACTTCTTGAATGTCTTTGATGCCTGAATCATAGATAAACTACATCAAATGAAAATTATGAAAATACTTGAATTCTTGATTTTTTTTTATTTTTTTTAAATAATTTTGTTTTGAATTAACCTAAAAACGGTCACAGGTGTCACAGAACAAAACAAGAATGTGTCATTCATCTTACAGGCAGCCAATATGATAACTGAAATAACCTCAAAATCACTTGATATCAAATTTTTTATAATTTCCAAAGATTCAGACGCCGGGGACTTCCTGGATGATACAAAAATCGATAAGGACAAAAATGGTATCAAAATTTCATGAAAATAATCTGTTTTCAGTGGTAGACGTTTTTAGCTATTTTCAAGGTTGGCAATGAATTGCTGAACTCGTCCATTAACACCCTACCCAGCGCTGAAAAACTTCTTGAACTCGTGGTGTACAGGCAATTGTCAGACTATCTGAATGCGAATAAAATACTAATAACAAATCAATCGGGTTTCAGACAAAATCATTAATGCGTGACAGCTTTACAGTTGACAATTTCAAAATGGAAACAGTCTATCGATAAGGGTGAGTACATTGTAGCTGTATTTCTGGACTTAAAGAGAGCATTTGAAACAATCGACCGCACCATACTTATAAAAAAAATGAAAAAAATTGGCATTGTTGGGACAGTTCTGGATTGGTATATAAATTACTTGAGTGAACGGAAACAAATGACTAAAATTAATGAAGTTTTATCTACACCTATTGCAAATGATTATGGGGTACCTCAAGGGAGTGTTCTGGGGCCACTCTTGTTTTTAATTTACATTAACGATATCAATTCCATTCCTGTGATTTTGTCAATCTCTTCGCAGATGATACTCTGTTGTCAATTTCTAGTAACAACTTGGATGATGCCATAAACAAAATAAATTACTCACTGCAGCAGATTCAGATTTACTTGAACTCTAATAAACTTAAACTTAATAAAGACAAAACTGAGGCAATGATCCTTACAACCTCATACAAATATAAAAACATCAACCTCAATCATCATGATATATCTATTGACAATAGCCAAATTGAATTTGTCACCGAGTTCAAATATTTAGGATTTATGTTGGATAATAACATCATTTGGAGCTCACTTTGACTATATGTCCAAAAAAATTGCAAAAAAATTATACTTCTTTTCAAGAATTTCCCAGCGATTGTCAACGCATTCAAAAATAACAGTGTACAATTCTATAATACAACCAAACTTCGATAATTGTGCAAGTATCCTGTATTTATTTGATGCAAATGAAGTATCAGCACTACAAAAATTTCAGAATCGTGGAATGCGTATCATCCTTAGGTGTAATCGTATGACCAATATATCCCTGATGCATGAAGCATTACAATGGCTGACTGTAAAGCAACGACTCTACCTGCATTCAATGATATAATTATTTATAAAATATCGAATAATCAACTACCTGCATATTTCGAGGAATTCATTACATACAATTCTACTATACACGATCATTATATAAGAGGTAACAATAATCTCTATATACCAAGACTGAATATGTCCTCTTCTAGGAAATCACTCTTTTATAAAGGCATCAATGAGTTTAATAAATTACCAACCTCCATCAAAGAGTCGATATCAGTGAATGAATTTGAGGATATCTTAATCTCAAATATTAAAACGGATTCTTGATATTATGCTGGGAAATGATTGTTATCTGTCATATGTCATGAGATCACTATTTTCTATTTTTATTGTTACTATATTTTTTTAATCACCTCATTAATTGTTACTAGGGAAATGTAATGTACACTCATGTATGTCTGTATATATTACTATTACTATTATTATTATATTACTATTATTATTGCATGCTATTACTTACTAAGTTAATTATATTCAGCCATTTATCTTTATTTATTTTTAATATCAAGCTTAAAGGAATTGTATTGTATATTAGGATGTATCCTACCAATAAAGATTTCATTCATTCATTCATTCATATCAACATTTTCAAGGATGAACTTTCTCAGAAAATTTGAGGTGATCAATGGCCCAAGTGTAATAATTTTGCATATGTTTGGAGGGTGTGAGAAATTCATAAATTTTAATGCCTGTGAACAATCTGAATTGAAAGGAAAACTTCTCAAAATTTGACTAACTAACTTGTTACAGGTTTATTCTTCTATATCATGAGACCCTCAAAAATTATACTAAAACACTAAAACATAACGTTTAAATAGTTTATTTTCTTAAATCCTACCAGCTCACAGAATTACTTCCCTCAACAAATGACTAGCTTAGCGTTATCATAGTAAGTAGGTACATGAACTGCATGATCCGTGCATGGAGCTTGTGGTGTTTGATGTAGAACAAAAACCTGAAACAAAGTATGAATGTAATAGTGATTGAAACTGTTGATATTTAACTCACCTAACTTACGATCTTCCTCGTATACCTCTGATTAGTGGTCGTTCCAGTTTTGTGGGTGCTCTTCTTTGCTTGTCTGGTATGACTGGTCCTTAATAGGTGTTGTTTGTTGTTGATCTCTTGATATCAGCTTCTTCGTTAACAACAAGAATATGGAAACATTCAACTACCTTAGCAGTTGAAATCTTCTTGGGGAACACACCCTTCAGCCCTTTTTCATGGTATCTGAACCTGAATTTCTTGCCATTAGACGAAACAGAAATTTGCAGGAAACTCCAGAATAATCATATCTATTTACTTCTTGAAGTTGATAGAAATCGAAATGGATACCTGAAAAATATAAGTTATTTAAATAATTAAATAAAAATAATAATATCAAAACATAACCTATTTGATCGGATGATTGCTGTCACTGTATCTGTCCGTAAGTTCGTCTGGGTATTCTGTGTCACTTTATCGTGACGTGCTGTCACTTGGGTCATGGATGGTTAACCAAACGAAAGTAACCAAGGTGAATTCTTCTGGCTGCGACTGGCTCGAGACTGCTCCGGTACGTCACTGCGGATTACCCCTGCACTACACTTGACATATATCACAAACTTCATCGGCAGTGATACCACTTTCTGACTGAAAAATTCCTACTTTTCTACTTGGCGGGTTCGAAAGGAAAAAAAAGTCTTTTTCCTGGTATCCATGTGGATCGTGGGATAAGAAATCGCAATTTGCGGATAATTAATCCAAGTTTCCGGAAATCGTGGAGGAAATAATAGTTGTGGACACAGGAGCAACTTCTCATAGTAAGAGGATATAATTTCTCACAGTTCCGGAATTTCCTACCTCTAATAGAAAACACTTTGAGGCCACCCAACACCTTCAGGTATGTCTCACTATCAGTCAATACTTTCTGCTGGAACTCATTGTCGATTATCTTCAGGCACAGTAATCATTTTTATTTGTAGGCCTCATAAGTAATGAGTCATAAGTCTCATAGCTGATTTCATAGTACCTATAGTCCCCTGGTTGAGTTGAGGATGGTTCTTGAGGTACTCTGACTCACCATTAAGTACTTCCATCAGGAACTGAGTACGAATGAATGTATTTATCTGACAGGAGTCAGGCATCAGATGAATTGTAGTAGCTGCTCTGACAACTTTGATCCCTGCTGCTGGCCCTCTGGATGACTAAGATAAGCCCTAGATTTTAGACCTCATATTCAAGCACTCATATAATTATAGAAATTCACTTTCAAACAACATTAAAGATACCTAGTGGTACTTGTCATGAGCTTGTTGTTAAACATGCAACCCAGGCCTGTAGGTTGTGCAACTAGGATTAGTTGTAGAAATTCTGCAGAAACATGTTCTACTACAGGGTTTACAGAGGCCATGTTTATAACAGTTAAAGTGGTACTGATTGGGTTAACCAATGTATTGTAGGTAGTGATATCATTCCCTGGGTTATAGCGCTATCACCCCAAAACTTTATTGACCATTATTTCTTTTGTTTATACTTACCAAAGCTTTAGTATTTGATATAAATCACCACTACTTCTGGTGAATCCTATGTGTTCTGACATGGAATATTAAAACCCACAGGTTTTTATATTATATAACAAGAAACACTGTTTTGGATCAAATAATAAAGCACACTGTTGTTTGTATCTTCCATACTTCTCAATTGTAAAATTATTTCATTCCCACTCCCTTCTTCACTGAGCCAGGGTCTGTTCCTTCTTGAAGGTCTTATAAATAACTGCTACTCCTTTCCTCCTGTCAGAACTTCTGATAGAAGAAAAGAACATAGCAAAATTGGCGCCCAACGTGGATTTGTTTTCATTTCATGTCATGAACTGGCTTGGAGGAGTTATGGAAGTTGGATTTCATTTTTCAAATGTAGGCAGTGTGCTTGGTTGTTTGTGAAACAGATAATTCAAGATTAATAATCATCAACTACATTGGAATAGGTTAATGATTTCTTCCTGGTATATCATTTTATTTTTATGATAACTTTCTCAGTTTCAATACTTTGAATAACTTTGATATAACATCCTACAAGCTTGAGTTGAGTTTAACACACCAAAAATTGAAGTTGGACTTTCAGTATTGTGCTTATACAGGTTGTCCATGATATACAGATTGTCCATGGGTTTGAACTTTAATATTTACTAAATTTCAATTTTTCTGCTTTATTTTTTTGTTGGGACTTGGGTGTAAAGTATTCCAAAACTACAACCAAGATACAAGGTGGTCAACTTTTTTTTTCTTTCGATATTTTTTTTCTCAATCATAGGTTGTATTTTAATCTTATTTTCGGATTTTTTTCCACTTGGTGTGGGTATTAAAAAAAATATATACTAGCCTCATTATTGATATACAGGGTGTCCCTTTTATAGATGTACTAGGTGCACAATTTCATTAAGATTTTTTTTTTATTTTTTTGGGTTTGGGTATTCAGGCAATTTTGTTTAAATACAATATTGATTGTTTATGTACAGGGCGTGCATAAATTGCAGGGGTAGTTTTCAGATTGCAGTAACTACGAATTTTTTTTTTCTGAATAATTTCAGGAATTTTACAGACTTTTGGGTCTTTGCATTTGTTCAATCAAAATTTTGGGTTTTGGATCCAGTATATTTTGAATGAAGGTTGACTTTAGTACATACCGAGGAGTTGGGTGGTCTTAAAGTCACTGGGGATAAAGTTTCTATTGTTGTTTTATTTTTTTTTTCCTTCGCCTAAGAAGGAGTGGGGGGTTTGAGTGACCTCAAAGTCGTGATTAGGACTTACTTTGTATTTTGATTATAGTTATTTTACTCATTCAATATGGAGGTGAATCGACTTCTCGGAGATGAAATTACTTACGAGTTACAAATTCGAGGGATGCCAATCGGTAGAACGGTTAATGAAAAACGGACTACTTTGAGGGATATTTTGCGGTTAGAACGTTCAGGGGAGGTTCAGACACCTTTAACGGCAAATTTGGACCCAAGCTATGAGATATCAATTTGTGAAGGAAAACTTACGGATTTGGCTGACGACATTCAAAATTTCGATAAAGTCAATCGACAAAATGAATTCAAAAGAATCAATTCGCGACTTACTCACTTAGATTTACGGTTGAGCAGACTTACTTGTGGTGCTACTTTAAGGGAAAAGCACTCTGAAGTATCTTCATGGTGCAAACAATTAATGACTGATTTATCCACAATCTATATTGAGGCTGTGGGGGAGGATGATCTGGTAGAGAGATCACTAATAGACGACGCACCTCTTCGACCAAAGAGGGCTCATTCGAATACATCAACCAGAGAATTTAACAAAAATTCACCGTTGGTCGACGATCAGCTGAATAGGGTGGAAGGTGATTTTGACAATTTGGATTTGCTTGACCGAGATTCACGTACGAATAGTCCAAATCAGGAGAGTAGCAGGTCTAGGGAAAGTCGTGTTGAGGGTCTTCGTCGAATGTTCGAAAGCAGGGAAGCACAGGAAACTCGGGAGACTAATGAGGATAGGCAGGTTCCACCTCACTCAAGCGACCGGTCAACTCGAGCTCACAGTCCAACTGTTAGGTTCATAGACCCCGACAACAATATTCCAGGGAACAGTCAAGCACTCCCTAATAGGGCGAATTCTTCAGTGAATTTTTCTCATGCATATCAACCCTCTCCCGTGACAAATAATAATATTCCTCAGGTAAATAGCATTCTTAGCCCCAAAACTGGTGTTTCCTCATGGTGCAATAATTCTTCCAACTTTGATGTTAGTCGTTGGCGCGTACAATACGATGGAATTTCCAGCATTACAACATTTCTGGAACGGATTGAAGAGTTGCGTGTGTCACGTGGTGTCTCTAAGGAGAGATTACTTCAATCTGCTCCAGAGATATTTGTAAAAGATGCGTTATTTTGGTACCGAATGGGTCATTTCGATTCTTGGGATGAATTGATCAAAAAGTTGCGTGAAGATTTCCAACCTCACGACTATGAGAACGCATTGTGGGAGGAGATACGGCGTCGTACGCAGGGTAGTCAAGAGCGGGTCATAAATTTTGTCGCTGTTATGGAAAATTTATTTCGTAAATTGGTTGAGGTTCCATCTGAGGAAGAACGAGTTAAAATTATTAGGCGAAACATGCTACCGTTTTTACAAACCGGACTGTCCCTTCACCCGATCAGCACCCTTTCCGAGTTGATTCGTTTGGCACGTGCGGTTGAAGATACTGAGATGCGCGTACAGAGGTTTTGTCCACCACCGACAAATCTTAGACATTTAGTTGAGCCCGACTTGGCCTACAGAAAGCCAGTTAACTCAAATCTCTGTTCCATTGAAACTCCCACTCATGACCCAACAGTAGCTGCAATTGGCGAGTCCAACCAGCCCACCTGCTGGAATTGCAACAAGTCTGGGCATAGATTCCGAAAGTGTTCCGAGCAAAAGCGAGTGTTTTGCTTCAAGTGCGGACAGGCTAATGTTACGAGTCATTCTTGTCCACGTTGTTCAAAAAACGGGAGGTCGGCGAGGCAGTAGGCCACCTGCCAACGTCGTCGTTACCCTTGGGCCAACAAACCGAAAATCAAATCATTTTAAATTATGTATTGGCACACGCTAAGGGAGACCAGCGGCCTTATTTGAATGTGACAATTTTAGGTCAGACATTCTTAGGACTTTTAGATAGCGGAGCCACTAGGACTATTCTAGGGGGTCCATCATGGAACATTATACGACGGTTGTGTCAGTTGGATTCGGTGGAACCGAAACGTTGTCTAGTAGCAAATGGCCAAAGTTGTGAGAGTATAGGTCATGTATTTTTACCCCTACAGTTACGGGATCGTGTTAGGGTTATTGATGTCCTTGTGGTACCATCAATTCCTCATGGATTGATCCTCGGAGTTGACTTTTGGAGTCAGATGGGGATTATCACTGATTTATATACCGGGTAATGGTGTTTTCGTTCGGATCAATTCATGGAGGATATTAAAATAGATGGCATCCAGGACATTGACAGCTTGACCAATACCCAACGAGAGGCCCTCGATGTAGTCATCAATAGAGCATTTACTGCTATGGGGGATCGATTGGGCTGCACACACTTAGTGGAGCACGTGATTCACACTACCTCTGTCCCAATCAAACAGCGTTATTACCCGATCTCCCCTGCCTTACAGAAAATCGTGAATGCTGAGTTGGACGATATGTTAAAGCAAGACATAATCGAACCTTCTTCTTCGCCATGGTCATCCCCTATTGTCATGGTTAAAAAAGGTGACGGTAGATGGAGATTTTGCGTCAATTACAAACGTTTAAATGCCGTTAGTACTCCGGACGCATACCCGATCCCCTACGTGAGTGCAATTTTGGACAAATTGAGGGATGCACATTACCTCACAACTTTGGACATCAAGTCGGCCTACTGGCAGATACCAGTTGCCGCCGAGTCTAGACCCTTAACTGCGTTCACAGTCCCTAACCGTGGTTTATACCAATTCAAGCGCATGCCGTTCGGGTTACACTCCGCCCCTGCTACCTGGCAGAGATTGTTGGATCGAGCTCTGGGAGTGGATCTCGAAGGGTATACGTTTGCCTACTTGGATGACATAATCATCGCCACTTCCACGTTCGAAAAGCATCTCGAAGTACTTGGTGAGGTTCTGAAGCGTCTACATGCCGCTGGCCTCACTCTCAATAGAGACAAGTGTGTGTTTTGTGCTCCTGAGCTCCGTTATTTGGGCTACGTAGTAAATGCGTCTGGGCTCCTGGTTGATCCAGATAAAGTTGACGCCATTCTGCGCATCCCAACGCCTCGTACCGTTTCGGAAGTGAGAAGGGTAGTAGGGCTAGCGTCATGGTATCGCCGATTCATACCCTCCTTCTCGACCGTCGTATCACCCTTAACTAAATTGACCCAAAAGAATAGACCATTCGTTTGGGACAATGAATGTGAACTAGCACTGAATGCCGTTAAACAGCACCTCGTGTCTGCTCCGATCTTGGCATGTCCAGACTTCAACCTTCCTTTCATCATCGAGACGGATGCATCGGATTATGGCTTAGGGGCGATTTTATCTCAGAAACATCCTGAGGGGGAAAAAGTGATCAGTTACTTAAGTCGGTCATTGACGAAAAATGAAAGAAAATTCTCAACAACCGAAAAGGAATGTTTGGCAGTGCTGTTTGCAGTAGAAAAGTTACGACCCTATATTGAAGGAAGTAAATTTACCGTAATAACAGACCATTATAGCTTGAAATGGCTTTTTAACATAAAGGATCCGGTAGGGCGCATTGCGAGGTGGGCATTAAGGATGCAACAATACGATTTTGACGTACAACATCGTAGTGGTAAGGACCACTGTGTCCCTGATGCACTCTCTCGAGCGGTCCCTATGGTAGACCTTTTAGACAGCGCAGATGATGGACCCACAATCACTTCAGACCGATGGTATCGTGAAATGGTCCAGAGAGTCACGAAATTTCCCACTAAATACCCTCTATGGATGTTGGACAATGGGAAGCTTTATCGGAAGGTCAAGTCCCAATACCCTAACCTGTCTCCGAATGAATGGTTGGTTGTGGTCCCTCGTGATCAACGTGTGGATGTAATCCGAACAAATCACGATCCTCCGACGTGTGGTCATTCTGGTGTTGCCAAAACGACTGCGAGGATAACTCAGACATATTATTGGCCAAAACTACGGGTAGATGTCGCTCGTTATGTCCGCAAATGTGACACTTGCCTCCGGACGAAACCTGAGCAAAAATCGCCAATTGGACAGATGCTTTCGGCTCAAATAACTGCATCTCGACCATGGGAACTAGTTAGTTCCGATCTCGTTGGACCCCTCCCAAGGTCAACCGCGGGATACAGTTTTATACTCACAGTGATGGACTGTTTTAGTAAATTCATTTTGCTTTTTCCCCTCCGATCAGCCACCGCATCTCAAGTCACCAAAATCCTTGAAGATCATGTCATATTGGTGTATGGAGCCCCACGGAAAATAATTGTTGATAATGGCGTTCAATTTCGTAGCAATCTCTTTAGGAACCTCATGACGAAATATAACGTTCACATAGGATTCACTGCCAACTACCACCCGCAGGCTAATCCTGTAGAGAGGACCCATCGGGTTATTAAAACAATGCTGAGTTCATACGTTACCGACAATCATAAACAGTGGGACCAGTATTTGGCAAAAGTTGGATTTGCTATACGTTCGGCAAAACATGAGGTCACAGGTGTGACGCCTAACCTAATTAACTTTGGTCGCGAAGTCAACCTCAATAATGTGGATATCGACAACCCAAATTTAAATCAAACGGTGGATGGTGATGCACGAGTCCGTTCGTTGAATTCACTATTCAAAGATGTTCAGAAAAAGCTTCAGAAAGCATACGAAAAGAGTAGGATCCCCTATAATCTTCGACATCGCAATGAACCCTTCACACTGAATCAAAAAGTTTGGAAACGCAATCATGTGTTGTCAGATGCTTCCAAAAATTTTACCTCGAAGTTGGCACCAAAATTTTCGGGGCCCTTCACAATAGTTCGGATAGCTTCGCCGTGGTCCTACGAGCTTGCTGACGAGAAGAACAAAACTCTAGGTGTATGGAATGCCAAGGACCTCAAAGCTCATCCTCCTGATGATCACTGATTCGGTCCTCTCATGATTGGGTGTAGATAAGTGTGCGTGTGAGTGTGAATGTGTATAGGAATAAGCATTACAGTTATAAGTTTCGTCGAAACTTATTTCGAAGGAAGGGTGGTGTGTTACAGGTTTATTCTTCTATATCATGAGACCCTCAAAAATTATACTAAAACACTAAAACATAACGTTTAAATAGTTTATTTTCTTAAATCCTACCAGCTCACAGAATTACTTCCCTCAACAAATGACTAGCTTAGCGTTATCATAGTAAGTAGGTACATGAACTGCATGATCCGTGCATGGAGCTTGTGGTGTTTGATGTAGAACAAAAACCTGAAACAAAGTATGAATGTAATAGTGATTGAAACTGTTGATATTTAACTCACCCAACTCACGATCTTCCTCGTATACCTCTGATTAGTGGTCGTTCCAGTTTTGTGGGTGCTCTTCTTTGCTTGTCTGGTATGACTGGTCCTTAATAGGTGTTGTTTGTTGTTGATCTCTTGATATCAGCTTCTTCGTTAACAACAAGAATATGGAAACATTCAACTACCTTAGCAGTTGAAATCTTCTTGGGGAACACACCCTTCAGCCCTTTTTCATGGTATCTGAACCTGAATTTCTTGCCATTAGACGAAACAGAAATTTGCAGGAAACTCCAGAATAATCATATCTATTTACTTCTTGAAGTTGATAGAAATCGAAATGGATACCTGAAAAATATAAGTTATTTAAATAATTAAATAAAAATAATAATATCAAAACATAACCTATTTGATCGGATGATTGCTGTCACTGTATCTGTCCGTAAGTTCGTCTGGGTATTCTGTGTCACTTTATCGTGACGTGCTGTCACTTGGGTCATGGATGGTTAACCAAACGAAAGTAACCAAGGTGAATTCTTCTGGCTGCGACTGGCTCGAGACTGCTCCGGTACGTCACTGCGGATTACCCCTGCACTACACTTGACATATATCACAAACTTCATCGGCAGTGATACCACTTTCTGACTGAAAAATTCCTACTTTTCTACTTGGCGGGTTCGAAAGGAAAAAAAAGTCTTTTTCCTGGTATCCATGTGGATCGTGGGATAAGAAATCGCAATTTGCGGATAATTAATCCAAGTTTCCGGAAATCGTGGAGGAAATAATAGTTGTGGACACAGGAGCAACTTCTCATAGTAAGAGGATATAATTTCTCACAGTTCCGGAATTTCCTACCTCTAATAGAAAACACTTTGAGGCCACCCAACACCTTCAGGTATGTCTCACTATCAGTCAATACTTTCTGCTGGAACTCATTGTCGATTATCTTCAGGCACAGTAATCATTTTTATTTGTAGGCCTCATAAGTAATGAGTCATAAGTCTCATAGCTGATTTCATAGTACCTATAGTCCCCTGGTTGAGTTGAGGATGGTTCTTGAGGTACTCTGACTCACCATTAAGTACTTCCATCAGGAACTGAGTACGAATGAATGTATTTATCTGACAGGAGTCAGGCATCAGATGAATTGTAGTAGCTGCTCTGACAACTTTGATCCCTGCTGCTGGCCCTCTGGATGACTAAGATAAGCCCTAGATTTTAGACCTCATATTCAAGCACTCATATAATTATAGAAATTCACTTTCAAACAACATTAAAGATACCTAGTGGTACTTGTCATGAGCTTGTTGTTAAACATGCAACCCAGGCCTGTAGGTTGTGCAACTAGGATTATTTGTAGAAATTCTGCAGAAACATGTTCTACTACAGGGTTTACAGAGGCCATGTTTATAACAGTTGAAGTGGTACTGATTGGGTTAACCAATGTATTGTAGGTAGTGATATCATTCCCTGGGTTATAGCGCTATCACCCCAAAACTTTATTGACCATTATTTCTTTTGTTTATACTTACCAAAGCTTTAGTATTTGATATAAATCACCACTACTTCTGGTGAATCCTATGTGTTCTGACATGGAATATTAAAACCCACAGGTTTTTATATTATATAACAAGATACACTGTTTTGGATCAAATAATAAAGCACACTGTTGTTTGTATCTTCCATACTTCTCAATTGTAAAATTATTTCATTCCCACTCCCTTCTTCACTGAGCCAGGGTATGTTCCTCCTTGAAGGTCTTATAAATAACTGCTACTCCTTTCCTCCTGTCAGAACTTCTGATAGAAGAAAAGAACATAGCAAACTCTAAATAAAACTCAAGACACCTTTTCCTGAAGTCGGTCTTCACTGCCCCATTGAATACATTGCCAATAAATTTGGCTGCTACTTTGGGACCTAATAATATGTTTTGTAACTCAACGAATGAACTTGGATTCTTAGAAATCCCAGATCATTAATTGAGTATGGTCAATCACTGCCAAAAACACAAAAAGTTGGTTAGAACACAACACACTAAACACAACCTGTGGGTTTGACTTATTAGGCAATCTAACGACCTGTCAAATAATTTCAAATTGGCGTCTGGTTGGCAAACAAACCAAAGACAAGTTTGTTTACTCGAGGACTTCGTGGGTTTTGGAAGTCTTTCAGAGTATTATTTTATACAGTTTTGGTTAGATTTATTGTGAATAATGAAAACTCAGTATGATTTCAAAGGAAAAAAATGCCAGTAACGTGTATTGTGGTGGATTGTGGAAGCCGTGCAGATCGGGACCATTTGCTGTTTTGTCACATTCCTACTGTGATACTGTGAAAAAAATCTGTGAATTACTCACAGATGAAGGATCTATCAAGAAAAATGTGGATAGCAGCCATCAAGAGAATGGATCAGCAACAGAATCAATCATAATAAACCAGAGGATATGTTGCAGACACTATAACAGGTACCTAAGAAAAAGGATTTCAATATTATTTATATGTACTCACCTACCTACTCTAGAACTGATGAATTTAGTGTTTCATCCTATGGAAAACTTATCTTTTTTTCATTTTGATAAAATAAACCGATAGGTACTCATTACATTTGATGGTCTTACACAGATTGGAAACATCATGTTGTTATTACAGAAGTACATAATTTATTTACCTCGTAGGCGAGCCTAGTGCCTGAAAGATGAAAATATCCAGCTTGGGTCCCATTGCAATATAATATAGGTCATCAATCTCTAGCCCATTCAAAATGCAAGACTGATGTGGATCAAAAACTGAGAGCAGGCAAAAAGTTTGAATCATAAATCAAGCATCAGAACCAAGAGACCTGGTATGTTCTCAAGAAAACATCTAATTACCATACTACTACTACGAAACTTTATATTTATTTTAGTATAATGAAGTGTCCTGGGAGAAAAAGACATAGAAGAAAAAATTAGTTAAACTGGGGTGAAAATCTACAAGATTATACTTTTACAAATTACAGTTTCTTGTGATTCATTTCTATCAATTATAAATAAAAGAAATATAGTAAGTATATCAAAATAATTGTAATATACATTGAATGAAAAATACATTGTATTATTCCACTATATTACAAAAGATCTACATAAGTCATGCAAAAATCTTCATAGAACATTATAGGTATTCAGTGATCTGATTGAAACAAAAATGAACAATGTGTTACGGTTTTGAAATTCAGTACCTGATTGTTCCTTCTGCCTGGATGCTGATGATCAGGTAGGTACTGCATTGGTAGTGGTTGTTATGCCCATGCAACGAATTTTCAAGAGTCGAAAACGAGTGTCCTCTTTTCATAACATTATTGTTTGTATCATGTTCATATGATGAGGTTATTATTATTGCTACAGTGGACTCAGTACCCTCAGCTGGCAATCACCTAATGGCCTAGCTTCGCATCACATCCGATTAGCCTTCCGAATATCGGCGTCGTTACCAGACGGCAATAACGTGATAGCTATTAAGTGGTGCATGTACTACACGAGTTGTTCTGGCGAAGCAACTTTGGTGTTCGACATTGAGTTATTGATCCGATAGAATTATCTGGGTATCCGTTTTATATATGGCATGGCTGTCCTTCATAGTCAAACTCGAAAAGTAGTATCTACATCGCGAATCAGTACTCACACCATATCCTAAACATCCTATCTCGATCATGTACGTTGCTCCCGGGTCAACCTAGCGCAACACCAAAATCTATTCTATCGAAATACGTCAATCGATTACCGTCTTGCACTTGTCGCACAGGTTCGAACTCCTTCCTCACTGAATGTTGTTTGTCTTTGTTTATCCTGTAGCACTGGCTGAGAATAGATATACAATGAGTGCAAGATTCAAGTTTTAGTGGAAAGCAGTGTGAATTTCGTGACATCACATTTCAGCGTTGCTAGAAAGGCAACATTGCTGTACTTCCAGCTAATCAATCTCACCCTCATTCTCTCTCGCACTCAAGATCAGTATTGCTCCACGTAGAACCACGCTTAAAGTCCTAAGAATTATTGATGATAATAGGGGAAATAGGAACTCATTAATGGAGTAGACACATTAATCGAGAAACAAAACAACACAAACGGAAATAATGATAGTTATTCTATCATCACAAGGCCACATAACATCTCAGGTAGGTCCCCTAGCTTTTTGACTGCTTGCATAACCCTTTCACTGCTTGTCGAATAGTGAAGCGTCCCCTCAGGATACAATGACGAACCATCTCCTTACACAAACGTATTTTGTAGGCCTTTTTATGACTGGCACATACCCATAGCTTTGATGCATGATTTCGCTTCCTAAACTGCATATTCCTACTTCTGCTTGAGTCCTGCTTGTATACTGCTTAGCCGTTGGGGCCGATGAGATACGTCAGATCATTGCTGGGACACAACCAGGACACAAACAACACTATTTGGGTGTTGTAACAATCTTACTTCGAGATTGACAAATTATATCTGTCCTTTGCTGACAGAGGATATGGGCTCGCGACTGAACTTCAGTGGAGACGGAGTGGGTTCAGATCTACTCAAAATAATAGATGTTAATAAGGGCGCCAGGTAAATGTGGACTGCATACCCTCACCATGATTCAATATTAACCCCACTTACCATGGTTAATATCTTATTTCAACAGCTATCGTTATCAAATTAAAAGACAAACATTTTCCCAATACTCTATACCATTTAATAATTATATTCTTGAAACACCTGACACAATAATACTGATTCAAGATTGAAGTGCTATCTATCTGAATATTACTAGCAACTATGTTCCTCAATACTGAATACTTTAAATGTTCAAATCAAACCTGACTGTATATCACCCAAGTGTTACATAATATTTAAATCCCAGTTTTATCCCATACCCTTGAAATCCACATAAAAAACCCACCCAGAAACTAAATGTTCATAAATTCATAGGACTATACCTATGCTATTTTATAAGTAATGCAAAATCATATGACCTACCCAATTCATATACCTAAATCCGTAAACCGCAAGGTTGCAACCGTGCCTGTTACGTTAACAGGGGTATATCATGAAAATCATAATCAAATTCATCATAATAATATCATAGAAATAGACCAAAAAAAATAACTATGAGAAGTTAGCATAATGTTATGAAAACTTGCGTGACATCCATGGCCCAATCACAGGCTTGATTTCTGCTACAGCTATTGCTTCAGATACAGCTACAGCTTCAAATGCAACTCCAGAAACAGCTCCAGATACAGATTATCAGATCCAGCTCCAGCTACCAGCCATCATAGCTTAAGCAGGGAATGCACAAGCTGCTATACTTAAAATTTGCAGACCCTAGGACAGGTCACCACAAAAAAAATGTCAGAAGACAAATTGCAGCACATAAAAAAAAAAACCTGAAACATGAGAGAAATTCTTGCTCACTGACTCTAGAGTTCTGGAGGTTCATACCTTTTCTAAGGACACACTATCACCCAAGACTCAACAATATGTCTACAACGTCATTCCACCTGAGGGGGCCCATCAGGCATCAATCTCCAAATCTATCGATTCGCTCAACGATTCAACTATGTACCGCTCTGGAAAGTGTTTCAATCATCAAAATACTGGTCAATTGATTGAATTATCAGCTCGATTTACCTTATTCCTTTAGAAAAGGGTTTCCGGTTCATGTGCTTCCAACCTCACTTTTTTTGCCAAGGCTTCAAAATCCCATAATAATGGACAGTTTCCGAAAATATATACCACAACGATACCTCAAAATTTCCTACATGGAAACTGGAAAATTGAGAGTGAAATCTAATCCCTCATTTCGAGGATGAATGAAAAATTCAATATTATTGGCTTACAGCCATTTCACTTGCTCATTGCCCAGGACATAAAAGTGACAGCTTTCATTGATCATCTCGGATCCACAAAACCATGGAAGTACATGACATACCCGAACAAGGACAGAAATCTCAGAACACACAGAACATGACAGGAACCGTTATTGCCTAACCACTATCTGGGTATATATCCATTCTTAGTTGGAATGATCTTTAGATGTAGAAGAGTAGTGAAAGGATATTTACCAGTGAATAATCCAGGAGGTACTATACCCATGATGACGTCATCAAAACAGGGTACTGAACAGTCGGAACTCGAATGCAGCGCAACGGGTACCAGAACATGGAATCTATCCCCCAGTTTTATTATAACTCACTGTACAAAAAAAACCTGACATCCAGTGTAACCAAGTTGATAAATCTCCCTTAGCTCTACTACCAGGTACACCACTCAATTGCACCAAACGTGCACTATCTAGGTACCAAGTTCCACCACTATCACCAGTAGAACCCGTTCATTCGGTTATTCAAATCACCCTGAGTTTGGTCCAGCGCGCAGGAGGGTACCTGAACACAACGGAACGGTCCTGTTCTGTCGCGGGTAGTGTCTGATATTCCGAACACAGCATTTCAACGATCGAACAGTGGAACAGCTGATCATACTACTACTAATAATGACAGCGAAATGTAAACACCATACCTGATGACAGCCAAACAAAAATAAATCTTAAATCCAAAATATGAAATATGATTCCCTAAAATGAATCTGTTTGAAATAACAGTAAGTACAGAGTGTTAATTAATTATACAATAGGTATACCTTATGGTTGAGTTCTCTTCTTTTAGGAGACTGAATACAGATGGTGGTGACTGCTAGAGATAGCAGCAGATATGGAAATAAACAGACTCGAGTACTAGGAATCAAATTATGGTACCGAGGTCTAGGCAGGTATCTATGTAATTTAGGTACAACAGAGGATGATATGATACAGCTGTGCAGAAGTTGACTTGGTATATCGAGAGACCCAATGTTAGACTTTTACCAAGTAATAGGCAATAAACGTTGAAGTTTTAAATTTTCGCAGAATCAGTGAATTAATTCATCAAAAAGGTACGATAGCTAAAAATGAACGTTACAAATTCCCCTCCCACTTTAAAAAAATTTGCCTGCAAATTTTTCTTGTTTTGAAGATATACGCAAAAAAAATTAAACTTGTTCCTGACTACCCTAGCCGGTAACAAGATATGTCGCCATGACATCTTAGGTTTCCAGTCATCCCACAGACGGGTGAACCGACCGATCGTCCGAACATCGACGCCTCAGGAGGGCCTCGAAGATGGCCTCGCGAAAGATGGAAAAACGCGTCGTGGTCCGCTCTACGGGACTAGCCACTCCCGACGCATCGATACCCAGACGAACCATCAGGCCCCCACATCTGTGTGATCCTGGTCGCCCGAGTGGAGGATTCCGAAAAAGTTAAATTTAAAATTTTGATTTAGGGCGTACCCAAGGGCTGCCACGTCAACCCTAGTCGACTTGAGGGCCGACCAACCTGAAACGGCGCTGATGCCGGGAGAGATATACCAAACGAAACATTCGGGATTGTTCCTTCATCTCAATACGATGGACAAATGGCGATACCTCGGCCTAGAGAGAGCTCGACCGAATGTAGAAGAATGACCCGGCCATGTGACAGGCGCCCGTAGGCAACTCGCGATTCTGTCGACGGGGCCCCTCCTACATTCGCTCTCCTTCTCCTGGCACGCATAATCGAACACTCGGTTCCGCCACCTGCCCATCCCCATTGGGATTAGGTCCCTACCAAACAAAATTATCTCTAGCAAAAAGTGACGAATCACCGGTTAAAGTGACAAAAAAAAAGTAAGTCCCTACCAAACAAAATTATCTCTAGCAAAATGTGACGAATCACCGGTTAAAGTGAAAGTGACATACATGAGGCAAAAATGTTTATACCAAACCCCATTATCTTTATCAAAAATGACGACAACCAACATTAACTCCAACAATAGGACCGCAAAATACCGCATTGAACTATAAACCAAAGAAGAACCAGAAACGTCATAAAGGAGCGGGACATAATGTTATTCATGATAAAATTTGCCTAAAGTGGCCAGTTGTGGGACTTTTACCCACCAGCTGGTAATTCCCTGACAGGAGTATTCTTAAGCCCCTCACTGCAGAGCTTCGTCGTCCAAATACAACAAACAACATCAACATTATATAAGCAATCCAAGACGTTACTCATTATCATCCGGAGGATGAGCCTTCAAGTCCTTCGCATGCCAAACTCCAAGATACCGGCTCTGGTCGTCCTTTAGCTCATAAGTCCACGGGGACAATCTCTCAGATATCATAACTGGACCAATATATTTTGGAGCCAATTTGGCCGTGAAATACTTTGAGGCATCAGACAAAACGTAGTTACGGCGCCAGACTAACTGATTGGGCAGATATTGTTCATCCCTTCTACGCAGATCATAGACATTTTTATTCTGAGAATAGGACTTGAATAAACGTTCTTTAATATCCGAGAACAATTTTTCTTGTGCTTGTTGGCGCTGAAGGGTTACAGTTGACCGATCAAAGTCAATAGGTTCCGAAATGGCTTTCTCTCCTTTCGAAGAAACTTCCCTACTGAACACTATAAAATTTGGGGTGAAACCAGTGACCTCATGCTGAGTGGAACGAATAGCAAACCCGACTTTATCTAAATTCTGATCCCAAGTTCTATGATCGTCTGAAACATACGACCGTAACATAGTTTTGATAACTCTATTTAGCCTCTCACATGGATTTGCCTGGGGATGATAAAGAGCGGTATACTGAATATTTACATTATATGATTCCATCAATTTCTGAAATTCCTTAGACTTAAACTGGACCCCATTATCTACAATAATTGAGTTTGGACATCCAAACATTAAAAATACATTATTTTCCAAAATTTTTACAATTGTCGATGCGACAGCTTTTCGCAAGGGGAACAACAGGGGAAACTTACTGAAACAATCAGCTACTACAAAAATATATTGATATCCAGAACGGGACCGGGGTAAAGGACCAATCAAGTCTGCACACAGTAACTCAAATGGTCGAGATATGGATGTTTGCTTACTCAGCATCAATCCAGGTGGGCGTCTCTGCTCGGGTTTGATAGCATGGCACGTATGGCATTTGCGAACAAAACATGCCACATCAGACCGCATCTTCGGCCAATAATATTGCTGTGCGAGCTTGTGAAAGGTTTTATACACGCCTGCATGGCAAATTGACTCGTGTACAGACTGAATGAGAGGCTTGCGTTCCTTACTTGACACTACAATCTTCCAACACTCTGAAGGAGATATTAGATCGGGATATCGGGGCTCACTATTTTTATACAAAGTGTTAGCAACGACTTGCCACGCCGAAAACTTTTGGGGACACTGGAGTACTTTATTCTTCATAGTCTCATACCATTTATCGGTATCGGTAACACCTACAACTATATTCGAAGAATCAGGATTAAGGGGGACAGACAAGGCATCCACTACAGGGACTGAACGGAACAGAATATCCGGAATGACATTATCTTTCCCGGGCCTATGCTTAATAGTGTAGTCATACTGTTGCAACTTAATCGCCCAGCGCGCTAGACGACCTGTGGGGGATTGAAGACGATTCAACCATACCAGACTAGCATGATCTGAATAAACAGTAAACTTAGAACCTTCAATATATGGTCTGAGTTTCTCAATCGCCCATAATACAGCGAGACATTCTCTTTCTGTAGTTGTATAGTTGCGTTCTAAACGGTTCAGAGACCTGGATAGATAACAGATGACTTTAACACCATCATCATGCTCTTGAGTCAATACAGCTCCGATTCCATAACCGGAAGCATCGGTCTCAATAGCAAAGGGAAGATCAAAGTTCGGACAGGCAAGTATAGGGGACGAAATGAGATGCTCTTTTAGAGCGCGGAAAGCTTCATCACATGTGGGACTCCAAACAAAACTTTTATTTTTACGAAGCAACTCCGTAATAGGGGCCGTAATTGACGAAAAATTTGGGACAAAACGTCTATACCAAGAGGCTAGACCTAATACTCTACGAACTTCAGAAACACAAGTAGGAACAGGGAGATTTACTATTGCACGAACTTTCTCAGGATCGACTCTCAATCCATTAGCATCAACAATATAACCGAGATACAATAGTTCGGGCCTACAAAAATGACACTTTTTCTTCGAAACCGTCAAGTTAGCTACTCTCAAGCGGTCGAACACTTCCTTTAAAATTTCAATATGCTTTTCGAAAGTCTGAGTGACTATTATAATGTCATCTAAATAGACAAAAACATGAGGTTCTAACTCAGGTCCTAATACACGATCTATCAACCTCTGGAACGTAGCAGGGGAATTTGCTAAGCCCATAGGGAGTCTGCAAAATTGAAATAGACCACGATTTGGTACAGTAAAGGCGGTAAGGGGTTTCGAAGATTCGGTCAACGGTACTTGAAAATAGGCTGATTTTATATCTGAAGATGTCAAGAATTTTGCATCTCTTAACTTATCAAGTGTTGAAGATACATACGGGATTGGATATGCATCACGTTCAGTAACCTGATTTAATTTCCTGTAATCTACACAAAATCGAAAAGTGTCATCTTTCTTTTTCACTAAGAGAATTGGTGATGACCAAGGGCTGGTGGACCGTTCAACAATACCCTCATCAAGTAATTTTTGAAGTTCTTTATCTATATGGGATTGCATAACCGGACTGACAGGATAATATCTCTGCTTAATCGGAGCTGCGTCGGTTTTGATCTCATGTTCAACTAAACTAGTGCAACCCAAGTTATCTCCCATAGAAGTGAAAGCTTCATCAACAACTTCATATAAAATTTTCGATTGTTCAGGATTTAAATCAGTTTCCGACCGTAACGCGATAGAATCAACCATCGCGGTTGCTTCAGAAGCAAAAACCCAATCGCCACGACGAAGATCTGGGACAATCCCCATTTTCTTCCAAAAATCTATTCCCAAAATCAAACAGTGGGGAAGAGACGGTATGATCAAAACAGAAATAATTTTAACTTTATCTTCAACACCAATCGGTAAATCCACTGATCCTATACTTGAACAAATTTGGCCATTAGCCACTCTACAAGAAACAATATTTTCATTATTTACACTTAAATTAAGCTTACTTAATAACTGCCAACCAGGGCCTCCTAAAATTGTGTTTGATGCGCCAGAATCCAATAATCCTAACATCTTAACACCCAAAATCGAAACATTCAAGAATGGCCTTTCATCATTCTGCGCATGTGCCAAAATGTATTCTAAGATAACTTTTTGTTTAACCGGTAGCAAAGATTTATTGACCGACTTCCTATCTGAATTAGAGATCACTACGCGGTCGTTTAGTGTCTCGGTCTGGCGTTTCCCTGATTACATTTAGGACAATTGCGAACAGTGAAATTGGCATTTCCACATTTAAAACAGTACCTACTCTTCACTGAAGCCTTACAATCTCGCGCCATATGACCTACAGATTTACAATTCCAACAAGTACCCAACATATCTACTTAAGCTGAGGAGGTGGAAGGGTTATTCACAAAGTTTCCAAAAGACGTGTCCGAATTATCTGTATAAATATAAGCTAAATCAGGCTCCATGAGATTGCTTTTGTTTCTAGGAGGAGGAACAAAGGATTCTATGGCCTGCTTACGGGCCTCTAGTTGACGACCTAACTCTATCAAATGTTGAATTGAATCAACCTTAATTAAGCCAAGTTGACTTTGATAAAATGGAGAAATGTTCTGTAACAAAATCTTCAACCGCATACTTTCACTGATCGGTATTGTCAAGCGATTAAACATATTTATCATAAGGGCTATGTACATGCCCATATTCTCTTGAGGACCTTGTGTTCTATGCTTGATTTCATTGAACAATTTATCATTGAAATTAGGCGGCTGAAATTCTGCTCTAAGTTCGATAACTAACTGTGGCCAAGAATGAACCTGATTTCTGAAGGACCTAAACCACAACAACGCTTTTCCTGAAAATAGATCACTTGCAGATCTATACAATTGGTCTTTACTTACATTACGGGACAAACATAATTCCTCAACATTCTCCAGAAAAGCACTTAACGAAATTTTACTATTATCTCCATCGAATTTAGTAATGTTTCACTTTGATACTGGGACACCCTGTATATGGGGAACGGACACTGGTACGGAAGTTACATTTCCTACTACGTCATCATCAGATTCTTCACTCTCTGATGAGCTGCTAATCCCTGTAGATGACATGAGAACACTAAGCTCTAAAGGAGTTGAAATTTGTTGAGATGATCTTTTAAATTTTCTAGACCGTGACTTGAGTTCAGACTGCAAATTTAAAAATTCTACTAGAAATTTAGATTTGACTCCATGATCCTCATCCTTAGCAACAACAGCTCTCTCTGCACGTTTAAAAGCGTGAAGAATCTTAGAATTGACTTTCAAAAAATTTGGACTTGATTCAAAATCCGCAAAGCCCGAAACTAATCCCTGTAATTCTGCAAGCTTGTCAGTTAAATACAAAATATCAGCATCAAAAGTGAAAACATTTGTGGGATAAACAGGGGGAGTTGATGAATTTTCCAATCTTATATAGCCTCGTAGGCACTTCCTCATTTCCTCAACAGTGGTTTTATCAGTTACACCCCTAATTGCCAACTCATAAGTCAACTCCTCTTTGTCGAGTCTATTTATATCCATTTTACCCTCCATTTTCTCAAACTTCAGCAACAATTTATACCAAAAAAAATTCTACCCTGTATAGCCAGGACAGTGACCATAAAAATTTCTCTTGAATAGCTGCGAAAAATCTACTAAACATATACTACAATCATAGATCCGATAATCTGTACCTGTAAATGAAATAATATTTGAACATTCAAAGTATTACCAGATTACCACTAAGGAATATAGCACTTCAAAAAAAACAACTGAACTCACTAAAAAGGAAGTCAGAGATACTAGACGTCAACAAAAAAAAATAAAAAAAAAATCAAAAAAAAATTTAAAAAAAAAAAAAAAATTTTTTTTTTTTTGAAAATCAAAAACTCCTTTTTTATTCAAGGCCCCACGTTGGGCGCCAAAATTTGTAACAATCTTACTTCGAGATTGACAAATATATCTGTCCTTTGCTGACAGAGGATATGGGCTCGCGACTGAACTTCAGTGGAGACGGAGTGGGTTCAGATCTACTCAAAATAATAGATGTTGATAAGGGCGCCAGGTAAATGTGGACTGCATACCCTCACCATGATTCAATATTAACCCCACTTACCATGGTTAATATCTTATTTCAACAGCTATCGTTATCAAATTAAAAGACAAACATTTTCCCAATACTCTATACCATTTAATAATTATATTCTTGAAACACCTGACACAATAATACTGATTCAAGATTGAAGTGCTATCTATCTGAATATTACTAGCAACTATGTTCCTCAATACTGAATACTTTAAATGTTCAAATCAAACCTGACTGTATATCACCCAAGTGTTACATAATATTTAAATCCCAGTTTTATCCCATACCCTTGAAATCCACATAAAAAACCCACCCAGAAACTAAATGTTCATAAATTCATAGGACTATACCTATGCTATTTTATAAGTAATGCAAAATCATATGACCTACCCAATTCATATACCTAAATCCGTAAACCGCAAGGTTGCAACCGTGCCTGTTACGTTAACAGGGGTATATCATGAAAATCATAATCAAATTCATCATAATAATATCATAGAAATAGACCAAAAAAAAAAATAACTATGAGAAGTTAGCATAATGTTATGAAAACTTGCGTGACATCCATGGCCCAATCACAGGCTTGATTTCTGCTACAGCTATTGCTTCAGATACAGCTACAGCTTCAAATGCAACTCCAGAAACAGCTCCAGATACAGATTATCAGATCCAGCTCCAGCTACCAGCCATCATAGCTTAAGCAGGGAATGCACAAGCTGCTATACTTAAAATTTGCAGACCCTAGGACAGGTCACCACAAAAAAAAATGTCAGAAGACAAATTGCAGCACATAAAAAAAAAACCTGAAACATGAGAGAAATTCTTACTCACTGACTCTAAAGTTCTGGAGGTTCATACCTTTTCTAAGGACACACTATCACCCAAGACTCAACAATATGTCTACAACGTCATTCCACCTGAGGGGGCCCATCAGGCATCAATCTCCAAATCTATCGATTCGCTCAACGATTCAACTATGTACCGCTCTGGAAAGTGTTTCAATCATCAAAATACTGGTCAATTGATTGAATTATCAGCTCGATTTACCTTATTCCTTTAGAAAAGGGTTTTCGGTTCATGTGCTTCCAACCTCACTTTTTTTGCCAAGGCTTCAAAATCCCATAATAATGGACAGTTTCCGAAAATATATACCATAACGATACCTCAAAATTTCCTACATGGAAACTGGAAAATTGAGAGTGAAATCTAATCCCTCATTTCGAGGATGAATGAAAAATTCAATATTATTGGCTTACAGCCATTTCACTTGCTCATTGCCCAGGACATAAAAGTGACAGCTTTCATTGATCATCTCGGATCCACAAAACCATGGAAGTACATGACATACCCGAACAAGGACAGAAATCTCAGAACACACAGAACATGACAGGAACCGTTATTGCCTAACCACTATCTGGGTATATATCCATTCTTAGTTGGAATGATCTTTAGATGTAGAAGAGTAGTGAAAGGATATTTACCAGTGAATAATCCAGGAGGTACTATACCCATGATGACGTCATCAAAACAGGGTACTGAACAGTCGGAACTCGAATGCACCGCAACGGGTACCAGAACATGGAATCTATCCCCCAGTTTTATTATAACTCACTGTACAAAAAAAACCTGACATCCAGTGTAACCAAGTTGATAAATTTCCCTTAGCTCTACTACCAGGTACACCACTCAATTGCACCAAACGTGCACTATCTAGGTACCAAGTTCCACCACTATCACCAGTAGAACCCGTTCATTCGGTTATTCAAATCACCCTGAGTTTGGTCCAGCGCGCAGGAGGGTACCTGAACACAACGGAACGGTCCTGTTCTGTCGCGGGTAGTGTCTGATATTCCGAACACAGCATTTCAACGATCGAACAGTGGAACAGCTGATCATACTACTACTAATAATGACAGCGAAATGTAAACACCATACCTGATGACAGCCAAACAAAAATAAATCTTAAATCCAAAATATGAAATATGATTCCCTAAAATGAATCTGTTTGAAATAACAGTAAGTACAGAGTGTTAATTAATTATACAATAGGTATACTGAGATGTTTATAAGTTGACTGGTGGAGCGACTCTTCAACTGTTTTTGTAACAAAAGTGTACAACGATTCAGAACGAGAGTAAGACTTCTGATCTTTCATTGAGAGATGGCGCCACGATCGTAATAAATAAATAAAAATTCTGAATTCTGCCATTCCGTAGAAAACACGAAATTACCCCCACAGAACTTAAACACAGTGTTTTAGTTCCGTGAATTACCCACGATCTGTGATCGTGAAATTCCTCGTGAAGATGTCAATATTTTTATTATTTCATTTTAACTTTTACATTATTTCCATCCCAAAGCACAGTTGAAAAAATATATGATTATTTTAATTGTGCCAAAGTGTGGTTCAATGTTTTTCAAGTAGGTATCAGTTATATCGGTGTTTTGTTGTTCGGATAGAATTCAAGATTTGTCAATATTTTTTAGAGTTTGTGGATAAAACGTTACCGTTCTCTCTGTGGGGTATGTCCCAAAGGAATTCTCATGCATTCTCTTATATTCAATTTATGTCTTCTTAATCTAAAACTGAACTAGGTAACTTGATTCAGTTGGTATCTACTTGGTGATATTGTGGGAAGGCACTGCTCCCAGGTAGGCCCTTTTGCTTATTTTTGGGGCGTACTAATATTGAGGTAGGTACTCTCTCAAAATTTCATGTGCTCAAAGTATTATCTGATCATTTCAGGAAAGATTGCATTTGATATTGAATTATAATCAAGCAAAATGAATCTATTCTTGTAATTTGTAACAATGTTTTTGAATTCTCATTGTTCAATATTGTTCACTTTGAAAGCATGTAGCAAATAAACTGAATGTTTCAAAATTTAGTATGGAGATTTCTGATTTCAGGAACTTATTTCTCAGGTTGAAATGAGACTAATAAGAGTGTTAAAATTTAATTTATTCCAGTGTTTTTTGTTTTCATTAAGAACTATGTAAACAAAAAACTCATTTCTTAGTTGAAAATCTACCAGTGGCGCATCAGGAAAGAGTTTATGGGGCGAAAAATTTTACCCCTCAAAAAATATCTCCCTATAGATTCTTACAATCACTTGAGATACTGTATGTTGTGAATAATCCTGAAACATAACCTAGATTTTATATGTTCTGAATTTGATCTGAATATCTGGAAAACTAAAAGAGCTATAAAGAAATAAATCTTGAAATTTCAACTCTGTAGATCGGAAAGGAAGAGTTTGTGACACATGTTTATAGAAAAAAGTATTATCTTGATCTGAAAGATATTCCTTTGATATCTCAATACTGAATTTTGAAACACCCTGCATACAGGGCAGGTAATATATTTCTGAAATATGTCAAAAATATAAACTAAAAAGATAATGATAATGCTTATCAGGCAAATCAAAAGTTCATTTAGTTGAACTACTTGGAGACAAGTAGAAATTTATGTTACTCACTGTATGTAGATGTGTGTGGTGTGTGGCAAGAAGTAAAAAAAGAAACAATGTTGTCACTCATTTTAATGAAAAAAATTCAAATCATCTCAAATTCATTGTTGGAATATCAAGGATCACAAATACCAAACTGAAACCTTGAAGATATGAAAATAGCAGAACCAAAATAGGATATCTATTTCACAGTAAATTCCATAAGTAATTGGTATCTCAGTGGAGTGATCAATTCAACAAAGGAGGAAAACACAAGGTTGTCTCCACAAAACTCATCAATTGGATATAGTTCATGTTTTGACCTATATGGGCTCATCTTCAGCTAGTAGTAATATTGTGGGGAGGCTCATCCTGTCAGACAAAAGTGGATCCCCATGGGCCCTTGTTGCTAGTCATCTTCAGCTAAACATTAATGCACAATTCTACAACAGAAAAAATTATGTTAGATAATGGTATGATCTGTTTTCCTTTTAATGAGTGCGAAATTACTACCACAATCACCATTATTATCAGTACTTTCTTCTTGAAAACACTTTTTTCATAATTTTTTTCTAAAACTTGAATGATAACAAAAAAAGGGGGACTGAGGTTCCATGTGAAAAATTGTATTTTCCATTCAAACTAAAAAAAAAACAGATGCTCAATTAGTGCTTTTTTTGTTCTTCAATCTTGGAGTATGTTAAAAATACTGCCAGTTTGCAAAATTTGAATGATTTTGTATCTTCAATAATGACAGTTAACAATGGTGGACACGTGATCTGGAAACTCTTTCAGACTGGGTATTTTTGGATGCTAAAACCTCTTTTTTTCACTTATAGAGAGCTTTTTTTGTCAAACTATAAACTTGACATTCAGATGAGAATTTTATTTCCTGAAAATTGAAGAAATAAAATGTTTTCAGGAAGATTCGGAGTTTTCTGTCAGTTTTATGAGTTGGATTTTCTGAAGGAAACCAAACAAAAAGTATGAAAAATGTCAAGTTTACTTTGACCAAAAAAAAAATGGTTGAGTGTAATCACCAATCAAAAATGCTTGAGTAACAGAATTTAATGCAAATTATGGAGAATCTTGCAGACATCTTATGAATAAACTCAAAATCTTCACTCTCCTGTCACTCTTCACAGGTTCAATGAAATTCACAAAAAATCTCCAATATTAACAACTCATTCAGATGTTCATCACCATGGTACCAGAGGAGCAAAAATGATCAGATAACCTAGATATTTTTGATTTTTGTCCCTAGCCTCTCTAGATTGTAATATCTTACAGATACTAGGTATTTTTGGAGGACAAAGGATAAATAATGGATAAATAATCTAATTTTCTATTACCTAGTCATAAATATACAGGAGAAAGTTTGTAGGTCTCCTAGAAGGCACTATATCATGTATATTCATGAGTTGAGTTAATTTTTGTGGTAATTGAGACTACACTGTAGTAGGGTCAAGGAAAAATGGAAGAAGTTTCCATGATTTTCATGAGTTTAAAATATTTTTGTATATATCAAGATTTGTCACAAAAAAACACAGTTTACAAAATTTCATGATGACAAAACAAGAGAAACTGTCCTACAGGGAAGGAGGGTACAGAAAAAATCAAAAACTCTTGAATCCAGACATGCAAGGAAAATTGTTAGCTAAAATAGTCTGGAGTTCATTGGTTGTGTTGATCATGGCAGTATCATGCCAAAAAAACAGGAAAATACTCTGTGAGACCCTGCTCTGGTAGACATGTTTCACATTATGCAGGCCAAGAGGCATAGGTTCCAAGATATTTTTTCATGAAGGAGATTTTTGAAGGGTAAATCCAGGCTATGGTAATCTTTGAGTGCATAATATCAGTTGAATACTCAGGGCTCCCAATTGCAGTGATCAATGTGAGTAGAGGTGTTTCAACTTTCTCCTCCTCATTGAATGTCTCCAAAATAACCTGAAAATAAAGGCATTCAACTTTGCATGCAATATTTCATCCAATAAAATAATTTATAAGAAAATATATTCAAGTTTTCTACATGCTTAGAATACACAAGATAATTTCAAAGAGCACAGATCAGGACAAAAATGAGTAGAAGAAACAAGATAAGTACTAGACAAAAAATGTTATTGAATATCCAACATTCTAATTTGATGAAATAATTATTACAAGCCTATTCCAAATACAGATTACAGAATAATGTGCCACAGATATATTAGGTTTTGAATTTTCACATTGTAGGTATTTATGTGTAAACTGTGCAAGCAATTAAATCAATGCCAGATAATCATTGCATATCACTTTTTGATCAGTCATGGTATGGACATCTGAGGTATGAACATATTTTTGAAACTAGGTGAGTATAATAATAGGGAGCTCCAGAGGGAGGTGAGAGTTGACCCATCCTCCCATTTATATATTCACTTTTAGTTCCACTATAAAAATACCATTTGTGAAATATGTGAAAAGAAAGAATAAACAATTAATTATTCAATACTTACGTGAACTACATTCTACATTTGAAACTGTTTCCTCCTGGCCTGGCAGTCCTGGCTTGTGAGTGGTGTTCAGTTGTATATTGAATCCATTTTGTAGTCGCAAAATTCAATTCACAAACGAAAAACACTCATGAACACTTTCAAGTTCTTATATTATAAATAAAACCCGAAAATGCCGAAATCGCCATTTTGGAATGTCATCGTTTCCAGGTCAAACCAAACCAGCGTTGCCAGTTGTAGTTTTATGGTAACTTCATGCAGAGGAAAAATTGTGACCCTATTTTGTTTGTAAAAGGTCGTGTCTCGATCACGATCCAACAATTTGCTCAAATTTGTTCAAGGTGACGTCTTTCTTGCCTGTTTGACTCAAATCGTTTGAAATATCAAGAAATCGTTGTCACACAATCTGTAGATTTTTGAACACAAATATTGATTAAGTAGGTTCTCTGAAATGGGAAAAATCACAAGGAAAAATTAAACAAAAACTCATTATATGGTAAGTATTTTGTGTTGTATTTGTAATGCGAAGTGATTTAAAAAAAGAGGGAGATACATACAATAAGATTTAATGGCTTCAAAGAAGAAATATTCGAAGAGGAGTCCTGATTTTTTTATGAAGTCAGACTGGAAGATATTCCATAGTTAATTTCAAGACTACCTAAAGATTGATGGGAGATGTTTCAGATTTTTGCGTGTACGTTACCAGAACATGCATTTTAGAAGTATTGATAATATTAATGATAGTATATTTCTTGTTGATTCCTAAGATATAAATTATCAAAGAAGGAACCATGAAAACAAACATCCTAACCTTATTGTTTGATCCAACATGACAAATATTTAGAACAGATTCTTAATTTCCGCTGCTGTTTGACTTGACGTCACTGATGACATCACAGATCTGTAGTTTGATCAATTTGTTGCACCGTGAGACACAGCATTTACAGTCTTGTTACTATTTCATCAATATTATGAACGCAAGAGCATGAATCTGCTATAATCGACTGGTGCAAAATCATAGAATTCACTTGGTTTGCAAAAAATAAACAGTCTGAATCCGCAATTATCAAAAGCATGAGCATTTTCACAGAACTAGGCTAAGTTCTGTGGGACGAGACAATCATTATTAAGAAGATTACTCTCAAATTCTGTTCTTTACTGAAATGGTTGAAATCTTGTTATTATGATTACTTGCCTGTTTCATCCATACATTTTTTTTATTGTTTTATGTCATCAAGCAGGATACAGGGCCGTTACTGTTAAAGGTGCCTACCATTTTCACAGAAGTGCCAATCATTAATTACACTGACATGAACTATTAATATCTAGACCACTAGTAGGACCATAAGATATAATTCCATTTGTCCGATTCCGCCACCGAAATCACTTCAATGTGTCGTTTTATTTGCAACAATTCCGATTCCGTTTGCTACTTTTCATTTCGTTTCACTACCAACGAATGATGCGGAATGACTGTTGACATTTGTCAAAAAATCGTGTTGAATTGACGAAAAACGAAACATTTTGAAGGTAGAAGACTTTAAGAAGACATTCTTATCGTAAGGTTCACAAGTTCACGATTCTTTAATGTAAGTCCAGTTCCATATGTTCATTTCCAGATTAAATGAATTCTCTCGATCTCAGAGAAGTTTCTCCCATTACCACAATCACTGCTTCAAATATTCGTCGATTCATTTTCTAGATTCTCTAGTATTAGGATTTTGAAATAATTCGGAGCCCAAATATATAAATAAATCCTTTATCTTCTATTCTTCTTCTTCTATATGTCAATTCTCTCATGCAAGGTCATGAAAAGGATGCCATGAAGTTACTCGTTTTATTTGTAAACGTCATTCTTTTCCCACCACCGCTAACAGAATGGTACAAATAAAACGCAACTATAAGCTATGCCTCTCACGAAATTTAACTGGAAAACATGAAACATGCGCATTTAGGACCGATCATGTGTCTGACTACTTACTCTTACCTCTTACTCATATGATTTTCAACACCAAGAAGAATGACAACGCCCTTTTTCATGAACGACAGTTTAGAGGTTCCTACGAATTGACCAAGAAGCGATTTCTGGCGAGCAATTCACTCGAGACTTTCGGGTTCTGGAATATGGCATATAGCGGCCTAGATAGTAATTACATCATAATATGTATCGTGATTTGCTTATAACATCTTATTCCATTAGATAGAAATAACTGACATTGCGAAAATTATGATACTTCAAAATACTCCATCACGCCTGGATGTAATATAATAAAAAACAAGTCAAAGTTATGAATCCGTTTTTCCATCATGTGTCATTGACAATTTCTTCCCTTTGTATAAAGCAGATTTTCAAGTAATGTGAAAATTATGAAGAATAATTCTTGGATGTAGGTAATTTTTTTGCCAACTGGCAACGCTGCATTTTGTGCCTGCTGGACATGAGGAGCAGCGCTACTCGTGGCGGTTTCAGAAATGTTCTTCCCGCTTGCCATCAAGGTGGCTGTTTGCCGATTTCGTCGTACAGGTTTTGGGAATAATATGGATAGGGGACTCGTTACACCAGTCTCTAGGCATCTTAAGGTATACCTTATGGTTGAGTTCTCTTCTTTTAGGAGACTGAATACAGATGGTGGTGACTGCTAGAGATAGCAGCAGATATGGAAATAAACAGACTCGAGTACTAGGAATCAAATTATGGTACCGAGGTCTAGGCAGGTATCTATGTAATTTAGGTACAACAGAGGATGATATGATACAGCTGTGCAGAAGTTGACTTGGTATATCGAGAGACCCAATGTTAGACTTTTACCAAGTAATAGGCAATAAACGTTGAAGTTTTAAATTTTCGCAGAATCAGTGAATTAATTCATCAAAAAGGTACGATAGCTAAAAATGAACGTTACAGTGTTACCAAGGTAACAATATTCATGCTTCTATATTTCACTTGCTGTGGTGGGCTGGCTCGCTCACTGATACTGGGGGATCTGTCGTGATCTGTAAACAAGTCGAAGGACATTGGGGCAGAGACCCACAGAGTATGGTGACTCAATAACTTCCAAGGAGACGGACACGATCATTATATAATATAATTTAGCTCTAAAAATTTTCTAAAATTTGTTCTATCTAAAATTTGTTCTATCCGTCATTCGGTTGCCCCCTTACGAGCAACCCTCAAAAGTCTTCGAAAGTCTTGTGCGAGCAAGGAATGACGGGGGCCTTACCTTTTAAGGTGTGATCCCAAACACTTTCTTGGGCCATCAGAAAAATTTCTGCAGTCGACGGGGATCGAACCCACGACCGGCAAGCGAATGCGAATTAGAATATAGACACTCTGTCCGCACGGCTACCTGGCCACCCTGTGAGGATACTTTTGTTAGGTTCTTAGATATTTTGCTTCTTATCTGTGAACTTTGAGTATACTCAAGAGAAATGATAGCTATCATATCTAGAACGGGAAAAGTTTAGTTTAAATAGAAAAAGTGACCCACTCTGTGCCCAGTGTACCAACGTACCCTCACTAGTGATATTTCTAGGGTTAGGTTTGGATTGACTGTCCAACGATTGTCGAATTCCCAAATCTGTAATCATACATGTTAAGGCACTGTAGCCAGCCAAGAAAGTAACCACTTTTTATGTATGTTCGTGACTTCCTTTATAATTATTCTCTTAGCACAATAAGTAATCATGTAATTTTTATGTAACTTCCTTTTGTAATTTTCTTATGCCTAATAATCTTTTGTATATAACTTGATAAGTAAGCTGAAGTAACTTGTTAGGTAGGAAATTTAGCCTAGCCATATAGTCATACATACTTTATAGTGAAATAAATTGGGTAGTATACAGGGTGATTCAAGTTCACTCCCAATCTACCGTACTAAACTAGCTAGCATTTATTTACTGGATCACCACACTCGTAACCTCCGAATCAACATTCGAATGGAGAAGGCAGGTTACAAATGATTGAATGATATATTATGAATAGGTACATATTATTTTCATAGAACTTGTTGAATCAAAATTCACAAAACCATGCTGATTTTTGTGTACCTAAAATATCTACACATTTGAAATGGAACCATTTGATTTCCCTTTATCACTGTCACAACTAGTCATCAGCACTTGAACACTTACACCAATAGTTCATTTTTGCATATCCTTCACTCCTGATGAAATTAATGGCTACCCAAAAGTGCAGGCATTATAATTTCAGCATGAAACTTCGAAGTGATTTGTGAATGTTGTTCCCAAAAACCACTTTCTTTGGACATTGAAGATATAGTAGTGATTTTTTTTGAACCAGCCAGAGCAACTGTACCTATGTCCATTTCTGCTATTGGTATGATGGGCACAATTCATGGAGAGTGGTGGCATGGGCCACAAACCGCCTACATGAAAATGTTCTAGTTCAGTCATTGGGGATCCAAAATAAGGCTTGCCTGGAAAAAAGTCCGGAAGTTTTGAAACTCTGTAGGATTATAGTTTTGGGTGTCCTTAACTAAAATTCACAAAATGCACATTCCGGGACATGCCGCCGGCGCCGCCATCTTGCCAAGATGGCGCTTAAAAACGGTTTTTTGAAAATATCTCCAAAACGGTGCGTTTTTCGAAAAAATATAAAGACATGAAAATTCAAGATGAAGAAATTTTCTACAAGAAATGTTCCGAGCATATTCCTGCTAAAGAGAGACGTTTAGGCTCAAGAGTTGATTGAATGACAACATATTCTGTTAATTTCTATAAACTGCCCCTAACTATCTCCATATATGCGTATAAATTCATATTCTATAATGAAACGGGCTATTCACTTTGTTCCTCGTTATATTGGACAATTTTTAGATCAATTATGCGACAAAAATTTTGCATTTGTGACTTGCGATTATTTGGGCGATATAAAAATTGCATTATCGACGAATCTGGCGACTTTGCTTCAGAAGTATGTGGGTGCAGGATGGTTATGAGTAAATTTCGCACCTATACTATGTATCCGTGGATATAGGTACCTTTTCGTACTGTAAAACCGCCCATAAATTCATAGAAATTTGAAATTTTGCTTTCTTGTCTTCACCACTCCATCCCAATATGAGTAAATACACAAAATATATATTTCAGATGAGATATTTTTATAAACGGTAAAAATACAAGAACTTTTTCATCAACTAAATTACCTTTCCTAACGAACACAATTTGCCAATCAGTAATTCTACGAGAAAAACGGACATGAAAAAATTGCGAGACCGTATTTAAAATGAAGTTTTTAACAACATTAGAAAAACATAAAGAGTTACAAGATCATTTATTAAAGTTTTTAAAAATGAACATGCCACCCCTGATCAAGTTGCCTTTGCCGGAGAGAAATTTTTCCTTGCACTTCATGGATTCAAAGACAAAAATTACACCAATCTTGATAAATATCGATACCAGTGTTTCGTGAAGTCGGTAACAAAAAGTAAATTCAATTTGGCATCTTTACCACCGACAAGCGCAGCTGCACGACAGCATTCGTTGAGAACGTACTATCAGGTTCAACTATGGCGTAATTGTCCGAAAGTAGTTGAAGAATGAAGTTGGAAGAAAACACAAACTGGCCTCACCCCAATAACTACTTTGAAAGATCCTGCTTCCAAAGCACTACTTGCTTTTTTATCTTGTAAGTGCAAGGCGGCTTGTGGTAGAGCCTACGGATGCAGGAAAGCAGGATTGCGATGTTCGATGATTTGCGGTGTCTGCAACGGGAAAACTTGTGAAAATATCAGCCAAGTGACACTGGACGAATCCGATCAAGAAGACCTCCATTCGCTGCATGGTGATTCTTTATCGACTGCAGAAGAAGAATCCGACGAGTTGAAGGAAATTAACATCGATTCTGGAGCTGAGGTAACCAGTTTCCCCGTTGAATATAACGAAATCAACGAGCCAGGTCCGTCTGGCCTTTGCCAAAAATAATGTCAGTACCTGAGTGGATCAGGACTACAGGGGAAACCACGTTAAAAAAAACGCACCGTGTACTTAGCCTCTTGGGTAGTGTGGAAACAAGTACAGCATTTAAAATCGAAATTGATTGATCATAAATTATTAACATGGATCAATTGATGAATTCATCGATTAATTGAATAATGGATATCCACCGTTTCGTGATAAATATTTTTAAAGTCGTTAAATATCAGATTTGGGGACCCCTAATACACATATTATTTCCGAAACTCGCCACTACAGAAAACTTCGCAACATTTGTAATTTGGTTAGGGCACTTGTGCCTTAACGAGGGTACTTTAGCGAGGATATTCTAGGAACATATTTTATAGGAAATATCCTCTGTCAGCAAGCTATAAATATAACAAAAAACCAATTAGATAGCCCGTTTCATTATAAAAGATGAATTTATACGCATATTTGGAGATAGTTAGGGGCAGTTTATTGAAATTAACAGAATATGATGTCATTCCATCAGCTCTTGGGCCTAAACGGCTCACTTCAGCAAAAATATACTGGGATCATTTCTTGTAGAAAATTTCTTCATCTTAAATTTTTATGTCTTCATATTTTTTCTGAAAACGCACCGTTTTGGAGATATTTTCAAAAAACCGTTTTTGAGCGCCATCTTGGCAAGATGGCATCGCCGGCGGTATGTCCCGGAATGTGCATTTTGTGAATTCCAGTTCTGGACACCCAAAACCATAACCCTACAAAGTTTCAAAACTTCCGGACTTTTTTCCAGGTGAAAATCCCCAATGACTGGCCTATTGTGTATATTTTACCTATAAAAAAATTGCATATGATTTACATGAATATGAGGTAGAAAATATGTTTAAAATTTATGAATAACATAATTTCATCATTCAAAATGTTCCTATCATGAAAGTCATTCAGGTATAAAAGTAACAAGTTACCTTTCCAACTATGACATGGAAATCATTTATCTTCCTTCCTACTTCCAGGACAAAAGTTGCTGAGAAATACTTGTGAAGAACAAGGGTTTCGTAGGCTCTCATCTGATCATGAGTGTAAAAACTGTGGTCACTATAGTAGGAAGTATAATTATCAGGAAGTCTAATCAGTCAGCAGTTTCGGATGTGGAGGGCTTCAAATGCTTGATCAACATCAGCTTCATCAGATATCTACAAAACAAATTATGGTTTAATGAAAGTTTCAGGCATGAAAATTCACTGGTTAGTTGAGAAAAAGGGTGGCTTCATAAAAACTTTTAACATTCAACATGTAACATTCAGCACTCAAAGATTTAAGAAATAATGAATTCATGTGTTATAAACATATTTAACATTTAGGGTATGTTCTGGAAGTCACCTGATTTATGGTTATGTGTTCCGGAACTAACCACTTCTAGAAAATTCCTGAAAAAGTGTTTGCATACGGAACGACGCGGTTCCCTGAAAAACAGTGCACGGAATGTCAACTAAGTCACCGATTCATATCCTTCGGTGAACTGTGGTTATGAATTGTCATTTCTGTTTATAATAACGAATTTAATACAAATTCATATCAAAACAATCATTATATTTTAATTTCATATTGGAACAGATGATTATTGGGAATTCTGTTGTGTGAGCATGGTATGTATAATGGATAGTGAAACGCTGTAAAATATAAAAAATTTATAATAGGATACATCAAAAATAACTGATGAAATGGTAGCTTGTGGGTATTGTGACCAGGAACTTGGAAATGTTCCCCAACTAATAAACGAAACAGCTATGGTTCATATCTGTTTGGAACCCTAAGAATCTTCGAATTTAGATGATAATAATAAACTATGGGGGAGTAGCATAGTTACAACGTGTGATGGCGCGCAGCTGGTTCCACTACTGCTTCTACTTCCAGTAAACTGACTGTTGTTGAAAACAGACAAATATCTTCTTCAACTGAAGTTCCTGCTTCTGAAGCAGATGCATGGACACATGAATCCACAAAATTACTCATTTCTTTGTACAAAGATAATAAACATGAATTAACTTCTCCACAGTACAATAAAAAACAAGCCTGGAACATAATCAGTTTCAAACTCAAGGAATTTGATGTTTTAAAACCAGGCCAAAATGTGATGAGAAATGGCGAAATTTGAAAAAAACTTATGACAAAGTCTTGAAAGATGAGAATCTGACTGGAAACGCTAATACATATTGGAAATATTTTGATGATCTCCATGACATTTATTTCAAGGACCCAAAGTGTTCCCCAGTTCGTACTCTGTTATATACAGAGGTAGTAAGGAGACCAATGCTTGATGCAAATTCTACGAAAGTAATAGAGAAAAAATCTGAATCTCAAGAATCCTCCAATAAGAAACCTAAATTGACCATTTCAGATATTGAACAAAACAAACGAAAGCGCCATGAAGAGAAAATAAATTTAAAAAAGAAAATGTTCAATTGGTTTAAAGAAAAATTTGATCCTAAATAGAAGCAAGAGTACAGAGTGAAAAGGTACTATTATTGATTAGTTATATGATTTCAATAGAATAAGTGTTGAGTTTTATAGAATGAATTTTTACTTCTCTTTTTACTTTCTCAGATGTGAATTACTTATTTGTTTAATGATTGAACATAATAAAAACAAAATTTTGTATGAGATAGATACATATTCATTAGTCAATCATTGTTGATTGTATTCATAATATAATCCCTTTTTCTCATTCCCATCCTATGAAGTGCCCTATATACTTCTTCAATGACTGGAATATTATCTTCTTGTTCTTCCAAGCCTATAACTTCAAAATTGATTATATCATTTTGGAGGATGCAAATATTATGCGATACACAACATGCCATTATGTGTTTAGAAGCCCATTCTATATCCTTGATATCAAAATATTTTAGTCTACGGAATCGTTGTTTTAATAATGCAAATGATCTTTCTATTACTGAACTGGCTTTTGACAAATTATAATTGAATGCTTTTTGAGCATCTGTGAGATGGCCATTATCTTTGAAGGGTACTATTAGGGTCTGAAGGCAGGGATATGCCTTATCACCAATCAAATGGGTGTCATTTGAGAATTTGTCAATTTTGAATTAGTAAAGTGATCAAATACATCACTCCGCTTCAATGCAGTAGAATCATGGGTTGATCCAACTTCCCCAATGTAGCAATGGGTAAATAACATTTTATGGTCACAGACCGCCTGTAACTGTAATAATTTCATTGCAAAAATAATACATTGACTCAAATACTTACCTGAACAATCAATGCAGCAAAGTTTTTCCTGCAAATGCATGAGATTTCATTTTCCTTTGGTTGGAAAATTGGAATATATGACACCTATGGTACTTGGAAAACCAATTCTTCTGAAAGATTCTTGTAATGTGTGTACATTGTTTCCACTTGACCAAAGGATGAAACTGGCTGAGATATCTACAATCGCATCTGTTACCCTTTTCACTGATCTGAGACCAGTTGCTTTGCCCAAATTGGAACAGCGACATATAGACCTGAAAACAGAACAATAAAAATATATATATTATATGAACTTTTTCAATCACAAACCTGTAAGAATCTGGTGTTGCATAATACCAAAGGGCGACTAATAATTGTTCAATTGTTGTTGTTGTCAACATCTCTGATTTCATTTTCCAATATAGATAACAAGTAATCGAATGTAGACCTGTACATCCTGAAGTGTTCTCGAAACTCTGACTGACTGACTCATCAGACGTTTAGAGGAATTCTTGAAAAAAAAAAGCCACTTCTCGATCCATTGCCATTCGTCGGTGATTCGGCAAAAGCACGTATCCGACAAAATATTCGAATTTGAGGTTTTGGTGTCATTTGACAGCTAACCTCATCGCGCGCATACTGGCAAAATATCATAAACGACAAAAAATTTTTGGCGGTTCAATTTAACGAAAAACAAAAACACGTATCTGATTCGGGAAAAATGTTTATGCAAAAACACGTATCTGTATAGAATCATATAGAATCCAATGGTGTTGTTGATGGTCGTGTGTTAGTGCAACGAATAAACGTGGAAAGTGGTCACAGTTAATTTTATTAATTCTGCTCATAGCTTCTCAACTAGTCAATGTACAATCAATGCAGAGATAGACAGTCAATTGATGATTATATTTGGAAATACAACAGTATTTCGAACATTTAGCTGATAAGTGTTTTTGCATGTATCAATGTAGTCTCGTTACTTACAGATACGAGTTTTTGCATCATGGATTGAAACAAACCTTTAACCCAAAAACAATTAGAGGACCTAATCGATGATGAATCGTTCATCGATTTCGAAAAAGATTCACAAGGCATTGATACATCTACTGAAGATAAAGAAAATTGTTCAGATGAGCATTTGAATCCAGAAACACTGTATGATGTTGATAAGAATTGCAGTGATGATCAACTATTAGCTGCTGCTAAAGCAACTGAAGACCTTCTGCTTCATATGGACAGTAATGATGTTACTGATGTTACTAGAAGTATTGAAGACTCTGCTGAAATAAGATCACCACGAATTCAAGCTCATGAAAAAAAAATTGATCATGATGAGCACGACTACAATATGGAAGAACCTATGGATTCTAGTCAGAGAAATAATATAACTGAAGCAGCAAACAATGGAGAAAATGAAGAAGAGAGACATTCAGGAGGAACAGCAACAAGTTCAAACAATGGAGACAATGGAGAAGAGGAAAACTTTTCAGAAGAAACAGCAACAGATTCAAGTAATGAAGAAAATGAAGAGGAGATAAATCAATCCGAAGAGACAGCGACTGGTTCGACCACGCCAAGTGAAAAAAAAAATGTTGCAGTCTAAGTGTGCTCGAAAAAAATATAGATATTACAGAGAAAAGGGAAAGAAGTACAAAGGTTACAAAAAAGATAATGGAAAATTCTCTCTTTCTTCCAAACTGTGCATGATAGCAAAAAATCGCCATTGCTCTGAATTCAGTGAAATGATAAGACAAACAATATTCGATAAGTTCTGGACCTTGACATGGGACATGAAGAAAACTTATGTTTCTACACTTATTGACGTTAAGGAAACTAAACGTCCTATCACCGAAAATTCTAGAAGAGCGCATTCCTTTGAGTATCATTTGAAATATCGTACAAAAATCTTACAAGTTTGTAGGAAGACTTTTTTAAACACTTTGGGTTTAAAAGAGAGCATGGTACATAAGTGGTGTATCAAAGCTGAGTCGGGCATGCATATCGGGAAGGATGACATAAATCCTGAGAAGAAGAATAACGGAGGGCAAAGCATCATCCCTGAAAGCAATGACAGATTTTCTGAAATCTATACCTAAAATGGAGTCGCACTACTGTCGCTCAAGTACTTCTAAACTTTATGTTGAACCCATTTATCAGAGTAAAATGGATCTTTACCGTGCTTATAAAATATATTGTCAAGATATAGTAGTAGAGCCAGTGAAACCTTCAAGATTCAAGAAGGAAATGGATGATCTGAATATCGCGATTCATTCTCCAAAAAAAGACCAATGTGACTTGTGTGTTGGTTATCAAACAAAAAATATAGATGAGGAAGTGTATCAGTCTCACATCAGACGAAAAAATGAAGCCAGGGATGCAAAAAGTGAAGACAAGGCGTTGGCTCAAGGAAATCCAGAAGAGATAGCGGTAATGACAATGGATGTTCAAGCGGTTAAATTGGCACCACTATTACAAGCTTCAGCAATTTATTTCAAGACCAAACTATGTGTCCATAATTTGGACTGTATGTATGACTTGGTTACTAAAGATTGTCATTGCTACTTATGGCATGAAGCCGAGGGAGGGTTAGAAGCAAACATTTTTTGTTCTATTATCTATAAACACCTCCTGAACTACTTGGATCATAATCCAAGAACGAAGAGGATAATTTTATATAGCGATGGCTGCGGCTATCAAAATCGGAATAATTGCTTGGCCAATACTATTCTGCATATTGCCGATACTAGGAAAATTGTTACCGAACAAAAATTTCTCGAGAAGGGACATACGCAGATGGAGGTCGATGGGGCTCATAGTCTGATAGAAAGAAAACTCAAAAATCAGGTTATAAATCTGCCTTCTGACTATATTAGGTTTTGTGAATCAGCTCGACAGACTAAACCTTTTAAGGTCCATTACTTGAGTAATGAATACTTCTTGAACTTCTCAGCCATAACATATTACAATACCATTCGACCTGGAATAAGGAGATTAGATCCAGTGATAGCTGATATCCGTTGCCTCAAATATGAGAACACGGACATAAGTTTCAAACTTAATCATACAGATGAATATAAGTTATTACGAAACAAATCTAAAATAAATACGAAGGAAATCACAAAATTGTACAAGGGAAATCTGAAAATCAAGAAAGAGAAGTGGAATCATCTGCAGGCTCTCAAGTCTGTTTTACCAAAAGACACGCACTCATTCTATGATTCACTGCAATATCAGAATTAATTATTATGATCTATCATTTTTTATCTATTATGAAGGGTTATTATTATTTTCATAACATTAGAGTACCAATTCATTGTTGAATTAATAATGTACTCACTAAAGTTTTATTTGGTCATTTCGTGTTTTATTGATAGTTCTTGATAACCAGAAGCCTTTCAATAGTAGTATTTTGACTCCCTTCTACCTATATCATTTATTTATTTCAAAATATCAACATACGAAAATTCATTTCGTGAGTGATCTGATGAAAAATAAGGATTAGAACCACTTCTCGTATATCTATGTATGTATTGCAAAACCACGTATCTGTAAAAAATCTTGAAGCAAAATCAAGTATCTGACATATACAAAAAAAAAACAAAATTTTTCCCTGAATATCGATGTAAATCGCTCTCCTGTAAAATTTGCTTTAGTCAGATACGTGCTTTTGCCAAATCACCAACGCATTGTAAATATACCGAATTCAGATTCCAAATCGAATCACCATGGCCACCACATACTCCATACACACAAGTTATAATGTCATAAACACCAAACACCCTGTATCTCATGAATCGTGCTCCGAATGTAACCGGTAAATTCTATTTTTTCAGACAACCGCTGTCCGAATTCATGGTTAGTACCGGTTATGAGTAGGTGACATTCGGAACATACCCTTAAAGTTCATGTAAAGCTTTGACATTACTGGAATCTGATCTTTGACACAGAACTGACGAAACATGTCGAACAGCACTTTATCAAAACTCCTTCATCCATAGAACGGCTAGGCTCTGGAATTCATTGCCTGAGAAAGTATTCCCAACAACATATAATCTCCAGAAATTCAAAAAAATTCCAATACCTACCTCCTGTCTCTATATCCTCCCTAGGAATGCACGATGTTCTTTGAACATTATAGGGATTTCATTCCGTGCGCTCCAAGCGATAAAAAGAATTTGAAGTTAGCTGTCAGCTGTCATACCTGATGGTGGATCGGAATCGGTAGATGTCTGTCGTCTGTGTCTATTTAGTTTGTTTAGATCTTTCAAAACAACTTTCGTTTTTTATTAATTTGCTTGTTTGGAGTTTTTGATTTCCAACACTTGATCACTTTTATGTACATTATTGTTGATTCTCTTGATTTATTAGCTGAACAGTGTGAGCAAAGGTGGAATGTCTTAAGGAATAAATATGCTGCTCTAAAGCGACAAAAACCCCCATCTGGTTCCCAAGCATCTACAATATCTTGGCCATATTTTGATGCCATGAAATTTCTGGACCCATTCACCCTAACCAGGGTAAGAAGGTTGAGATAAAATGATATGGAATATTTAAATCTCTGTACTTATTGTTTTTACATTCGAGGATATCTTCATTGAAACAGTCCGCCCAGAGTTCATCGTCCACCCAGAGTTCATCCCAGAGTGATCTATGGCCAGGGATGTATGAAATGACTCAGCAAGACATTGTAGTGGAGGAATTAGATGGGTCACAAGTTGTTGATGCTCCTGAAGAGGAATTAGAGAACATTGCTTCAAGTTCCCCAGCACCCAATGTCATAATCCAAACACCCACAATCAAAAGAAAATATCCAGAAGGAGGTAAATCCTTAAAAAAGAAGAATGATACTGTTGCTGAATTAATGTCATTGGCATTTACTTCTTTGTCAGATTCATTAAATAGTTATGTAAGTATCAAAAATCAACTAAAGGACATAGATTCTTTGGAGAAAGCATTGCTACAGATTTGTCAAGAATTAAAAGAATGAGTGAGATAACTTTTATAAAACAACAAATTGATAGTTTTTCACATGAATATTTTGATAGGGTAGAAAGAGATTGGAAAAATATTAAGTATTGATGTTATGATTGTGTTATTGAGGAACATTTTGTATTTTATATTTTAGCATGTGAATATTCACTACTGTATATTTTGTCTGATTCTATACTATTCTGTAGTGCTGAGCACATCTGACAGAATATTTTGTCACAAGGTCATGGTTAACATATTTCAATAACATGAATTAAACTCAATCTGCTTTATATTATTCAGTTATTCTCAAACCTGATATGTGGATACACACCAGAGATTTCACACTGTACATAAAATAAAAATACTATTTCAATAAATACGTTGATATCTCTTGCTGTATCTGCTTTGTTGTGATCCAAGTAGAAGGATGATTCGGATGGTTTTTTACAAGAACTTATCTGAAAGAGATGAATGATATTAAGTAATATGAAATACCATTTCAGAGACATTGTCTTACTCACATTTCACACTGCTATTTCCACTTGAAACTCCATCACAGTAAGACAATAGGTATTGGATTTTCCAGGAATGCTGATGCGGATGGTTTCACTAGGAATTGAACATTGTGAATCAATTAACTTCGTTTGGCATTATTTTCTTGATTGATGCATTTGATAAATTCAGGTTGATGTTTTGATTTTGTTGATCAGTTATTTCGCTTCACGTCAATTAGCTGTCGGTCATGACGCCAAACGCCGATTTGGGTTGATTCATCGCATCGAATGTCGCCGAACCAACTTGGCCGAGTATTCGTGAAGAAAACGGACCAAAGGTGTGACGTCATTTTAATAATCAATTCTGATTGGTTGATATAGACATCTGGAAAGAATCAAGTCTCTGGAGGGAGTAGAGATAACATCTTTCATTCTGGATATTCAAATTTTCCGCCAATTTGAAAAGCGGAAACTGTTAAATTGTTCTCGAAGTTTCTGGAAATGTGGAGGAGGGATTTCTCTTCCGGCCGTGAGACAAGAGCTCACTTCAGAAAATTCTTCGTGGTGGTCAAGTGCCATTTTTGTGGTGTGAATTGGCTTCTGAAATCCTGTACCGCTTGGCGTTCTGGATCACATCAAGATATCCTGGATTTGTTGCTGATCTATAAGGACTGCTGGACTCTACAGTTTTTTTCTGGTTTTGGTTTAAGAGGCAGGATCTTTATGGTTCATCACCCAGGCAGCCACGTGCCTACCTGCATCGTCATTACGGCCATTTCAATCCCCAACATTTCATACGGGGAGTTCTACAACGGGAGTTCTACAACGGGAGTTATCCTACCAGGAGCACTATTCTTCCCAGGAGTATAATTGCTCGACCAGGATCTGTTAATCCTACAAGGCCTTTGGTGACTATATAGTAGTCTGGAATCTGGAATCTGGATATCGTCCCCTACTTGTTTTCTGATGGATTTTCGAGGTGGAAATACGACAACTCTGTCAATGTCATCTGACATCCAGGGATGTGAAGTCAGCACCCCGCTCTCCGCCAACCTTTCCCTCAGCAGCTTCATCTGGTGGCACTGGAGCCATTTTTATTGAGGATAACTGGTGTAGGACACACCATACAGGTTTTTGACATGAAATTAAATTTTTATTTTTCGTTTTCATTCACTCATAATGCCCATTGCTAGTGTGTATAATGGACCAATTTTAAATCATAGCCAGGGCATAAAATTATGAAATCACACATGAAAGGTACATACCTCCCCTCCACATAGTATACTATGCGCTGGTAGAATTCTTCCATATTTAATATTTTTTAAAATCTGTTATTTTTTTTTTGCTATTTCAACTCATTTTGATAACTGGAACCCATAGTGCCTACTGACGAAGAGCTGCCGTTTGCAAATGCACCTATTTTTCATAAAAGTAGGGCAGCAATATATATACTCGTATTTATATATATATATATAGGTACCTGATTTTGTTTTACATATTTTTTAATGTACCTACTTTTTTTATTTTCATGAAGTTGATTTCAATTTTTTTTTATATTTTGGAAAATATGAGGTTGAAGTGTTAATATTGTTATTCAGAAAATCATTTTTTATTTATGTAGGGTCCTGACTTTATTTTACACATTTTTAAATGAAATACTTTCTAATTTTTATGTAGTTGATTTCAATTTTTTGTTCATATATCTTTTCAATATTTCATGTTAATGAAAGTATATTCTTTAGTTTATACAGATACTTGTATTATACCTTGCTCTTGATAACTTCCCGTTGTCATTTTCATGAATATAACAAAAATACAAATTTATACATGGGTGCCAAATTATCAAATGTGAAAGATGTTCAAAGAAATAATTACAAACATACCCACTGTTCCAAATTTTTATTTGAATATTCATCTCAAAAGTTGTTGGATATCCACCATAATGAGCTTTATTCCATTGAGTTGGAATGGGCTCTTCAGGATGGGGATCGACCGATATAGAAATTTTAGCCGATACCGATATTTCAAATACCGAAATATCGGTCTATCGGCCGTTAATTTTTTTCCATAGTGGTTCGTACAGTTGTACTAACATAGCTGAAACTGTAAAAACATGTACGTCCATAATTCGCATCCGTCGTAATATATCCAGTGATAAGGCACTCAATATGAGCGTTCACGCATTTAATGAGAATTTCACATATTCAGCTATGTGGGTAGAACTTTACTTCATTTCAGCTCCTGCAATACTTCCATTTTGTCCTTTATCATTTCGAAATCAGAATTTTCCAAAAAATATTCCTTCCTAATTCTTTCAGATATTTTGGTAGAACTGTGTACTGTCTCGCATGGAAATTTCTCCGTATTGCTGAATGCACGTATTGAACTACCGTCGTCGGACGTTCCTGCAGGTCCTAACTTGTATTTGTCTTCTGCCGTTTCATGATAATTTTGAGTTGGGCCTTATTTTAGTTGTGTTCGAAGTATATAATTGAGTAGAGGCCAAAGTGTTTACTGTTTAACTATTTTTAAAGTATATTATTGATTATTATAGTGTTTGTTTGAAGAAAGAAGTAAACCGAGCGGTGGAATTATTTATTATTATTGTATGTTGTGACAAAATCAAAATGCCGAAAACAAGTCCTTCATGGCAATATTTTGAAAAAATATTGAGAAAGGATGAGAAAAACGAGAGTGCAATTTGCAAAATCTGCCAAAAATCTGTTTCATTGGGTGGCAAAGGAAAAACGGCCAACACTTCTAGTATGAAATACCATCTGTTGAAAAACCACCCAGTAGAATATAGTCAGATAACTGATTCAGGTATGTAGCAAAAACTTGTTGAAATTAAAAATGTGTATGTAAACCTTTTTACTACCTTTTTAGGTAAAGTTGCTAGCTTAGAAACAGAAACTGGGAATTGTGCTCCATCTTCATCGAATCAGTCTGATATCAGAATTCAACTTCGTCAACAAGAACCACAAATAAGTATTAGAACTGCATTTGAAAATATTCGACAACGGGATTCAAACTCAGAAAAGGCTGAAGAAATTCATAAATTAATTGGTGAAATTATAGCTACCGACAATCAACCATTTTCCATTTGTTCGGATACTGGTTTTACACGCTTATTAACAAAAGGATTTCCTTTATATTCCATACCATCAGACAAATATTTCCGTGAAACTGTAGTGCCAGACATTTTTCAAAAGTGCAAATCTCGTGTACAGAAAATAATAGATGATGAGATGATCGCAAAAATGTCACTAACATCAGATATATGGACTTGTCAACACAACAATTGTTCTTTTATATCATTGACGGCTCATTTTTCGAATAAAAATGTATCTAGTCACCGAGAGTCATTTGTTCTAGCTTGTAGAGGTTTTCCAGGCACCCATACAGGTGATACCATATATGAGATGCTTCAAGATCTATTAGACCAATGGAAATTGAGAAAAACCCAAATTCACCTCTTGTTGGCAGATAACGCCTCCAAAACAAAGACTCTGCCAGTATCTTACAAAAAATAAAATCATTTCTAATACACAATACGGATTTAGAGAAGGTTTGTCAACACAAGATGCAATTTTATCTTCAACTTCACATATAAACTCTGCATTAGATAGGTCAATGCCTGCACTATGTGTCATTGATCTATCAAAGGCGTTCGACACATTGAGTCAGCGTATATTACTCAGATCGATGGAAAAAATAGGAATAAGAGGTATTCCTCTTAAATTATTCAACAGTTATCTCAATGATAGATATCAAGCTGTTGAAGTTAATGATGTCACTAGCGATATGCTGAAAATTGATTGTGGAGTGCCACAGGGAAGTGTTCTTGGGCCAGTTCTGTTCAACATATATTTGAATGAACTGTGAAAACTCCCATTAAATGGTAAAATTACGTCCTATGCTGATGACACTGCCATATTTTATAATGGGCGAGACTGGACAATTCTGAAACATATGGTAGAGCAAGATCTTGATATAATAAAGAGACGGATGAAAAATACACTCCTAACTATGAATTATTCGAAAACATTCATAGAAATAGAGCGAATGAACCGAACTTTAATAAACTGAATATTAGCCCTGACATTTCAATAAATTCGTGTACTGAATACAAGTATCTAGGTGTGATAATTGATCATCAGCTCAAATGGAACAGACACATTGATTATGTTATGAAAAAAATTCAGTACCTTTTATATAAATTCAGGATGTTGAGGGATATACTTAATATAAAACAGTTGAAATTAATTTATTATGCCTTAGTAGAGTCTCACATAACATATGGTTTGTTAGGATGGTGGGGTGTGGCCAAAACGTTCCTGGAAAAACATGAAATAATACAGAAGAAGATAATCAAAATAATGTATAGAAAGCCTTACCGCTATTCCTCAGACGATATTTACCTGGAAAGTGGAATGTTGGACCCAAGACAACTCTATTTCCAAATTTCTAACGTAAGACAGAAACGAACAAAAGAAAACCTTCAACAGTTAGAACACACATATAACACAAGAAATAAAAATAACACATACCTCCCTCCATTCATGACAAAATCAATTGGCCAGAGAAGCAATCACTATCAAGGCCCTAAACTGTATAACTTCCTACCAATGAGATAAGAAATATATCACATCCCTTTGTATTCAAGAAAAAATTGAAATAATTCATATTATCAAGCAGTAGACAAACTATCCATACCATTATATATCCATATATTCAAGAAAAAATTGAAACAATTCATATTAGCAACCAGTAGACAAACTATCCATAAAATTAAATAACGTTACATGAAACTCAAAATTATGATATTAACGGACGATGCTATTACTTTTACCAAACAAATTTTATAGAATATGTACTACTCCATTTATAACTATCCTCGTGTTTATATTTTATTTCTTATTTTATCTGTACTGATTTATCTTCTTAATGCACCTCCAATTTTAATGTCAATGTTAATAGGTATGAATATATTGTTATACATTCACTTATCATTATGAAAATTATTATGATCATAATGTTTTTGTATTATTTTACTTCATTATTATAATCTATATATTTATAAAACGATATTGAAATTATGATTAATATGTTATTCTTGATATTTTATCATTATTATTGTTATTATTAATAGGTATTGTGAATCAAGTTAGCTATGATGTATACTCAACTAATTATTTATTTAATGTTAATCAATTTGTTCAGCTCCGCACAAGTTTACTTACTGGAGCGTAACCTGTTCGGAAATGTCTGTTATTGTATTCATGTTTGTTCTCTTAATGGCAATAAATACAATTTATTATTTATTATTATTATTATTATTATAGTATGAAAAACGGGATCGTCGGCGCTATAAGGAAATATCAGGGTTGTTTTGTTCACACTTTACAATTAACAATAAAAGACTCCATTGATTGCCAAAGGGCAGTAATAGATGTTATTGCCAAAGCAAGAAAAATTGTTACTCATTTCAATCATTCTGCAACTGCTTGTGATAAACTCAAAAAGCTACAAGAACAAATGAATGTGCCAACAAAAAAACTTATCCAAGATATACAAACCAGATGGAACTCAACCTATTACATGCTGGAACGATTACTAGAACAAAAAGAGGTTATCAGTATTTATATCTTGGATAATCCAGTTTTGACAGACCTAACATTCCACCAATGGGATTTGGTTCAGAAGCTCATCAATCTTTTACAACACTTTGAGGAAATAACTAAACTCTTAAGTAACAGGGAGTGTTGCATATCAGAGGTAATACCCCTAGTTAAAACAATAGATTCGTACTTGAGCAACCGTTCAAATAGTGCCATATTTTCTGGTGTAGACACATTGGGGAGTGATCTACAAAAAAACTTGGGAAAACGATTCAACCATATTTTTACTGAAGAAAGTTTTACGCTGGCCACGTTGTTGGATCCACGTTTCAAGAACAGTTTTTTTTTGGCAATGAAGGCGGACCAATCTATGAAATATTAAAAAGAAAAATTACTGTTCAAGAGGGAGGCAGCGGCATAATCGAAACTATTACGGATGGTGAATGTGATGGATAGGGCAATATAGTTGCGTTTTATTCGTTTTATTCTGGAAGCGGTAGGAAGGTCGGAATGACGTAAATGAATAAAACGGTGAATGGTAGCCACACGCCACACGACTGGAGGAAAACTAAAACTAAGGTTTATATTCACGCGAAAATGATTGAAGAGATGGAGATACAAATTTTGGGGGCCCTGATTTCGGTGACAGTAGAGAATATTACCAGATCGAGAATATTCATTGCATTCGGAAATGATGACATGGACCCTGTACTGATAGACAGAATTGTGAGTATGTTTTCATTTCATTTTATATAAAAAATTAATAATTTTTTCATTCCAGGATGCAATCTGGAACTATCCCCAAAGTTGCTGATTTTTATGAGCAAGTAATACCCTCATATGATTTTCAAACATTTAGAAGTCATTTCAGAATGACCCCAACATGTTTTGAAATTACTCTCAACAAATTACAAAATAGCGACATATTCAAGAAACCATATTCTGGTGGTAAAGAACAGCTGAAAATAGAAAAAATGTTACTGATCACCATTTGGGTATTGGGAACACCAGAGAGCTATAGGTCTGTAGGAGATCGCTTTATTGTTTCCAAATCAACTGTCTTTTTTTGCTTGCATACCACTGACAGAGCAATAAACTCAGACCTATGTAAATTATATATCAAATGGCCATCTCCATATGGCTTAGACAGAGTTATTGGTGTTATCGATGGTTGCCACATACCAACGAAAAAACCAGCATCACATCCATTAGATTATAACAATACGAGAAAATTTTACGCCAAAGGTGCTGCAAGGCATTTGTAAAAATGATTGAACATTTATTGGTGTTGATATTCGTTGGCCTGGAGGCGTTCATGATGCTCGAGTATTAATAACATCAGATATTTATCCTCTTGGGCTCAATCTGTGTGCACCGAATTATATCTAATTGGGAGACTCAGCTTATCCATTATTGAAATGGCTATTAACCCCTTGCAGAAATAATGACCATTTAGATGATTCCTAAAAATTCTACAACCAAATTGTTTCTAAAACAAAGGTCAGGATAGAACATTCATTTGGATTACTCAAAGGAAGTTTCAGGAGGCTGGAGAAATATTTGGATATAAATGAGCCAAAAAATATTGTGGAAATAATTCTGGCATGCTGTGTCTTACATAACATTTGCATTTTGGAGAGAGAAAATGAAGAAATACAACAATATATAAATGAAGGCCAGCATAATATATTACTTCAATTCATGGACTGTGACATGGAAGCTGAGAGGGATGGAATGAATATCAGAAATGAAATATGCAGGGATTTGTGGAATAGGAGACAACAACATCGAATTTGAGAGAATACATTTCTGTTTGTACATATTCTCAAGACTATCTTGAAATAAATATTTGTTGATATATGTATAACATTATTTTACTCATAATCTTCTACAAATTCCAAGAAAAAGCTGTTTTCCTTATTGTCTCACTCCAGGATATGTTTCTGTAAGAAACAGTTCAACAAGGGACATTTCATTGTACTAAAAATAGAATTAGTGATTCAGTTTGAACATTTATCAATTTATTTACCCAGGAAGTGAATAAATATTTATTCTGCACTTTGAATACATGAAAGCTTAATCAATAATAACCAAAACATCTATATTCTAATGATGAAGGAGAACAATATTGATTGTGCTATACAATGTCAACTTTCCTGTCATTTTGCTATCTTCATTCATGAACTGAACATTCAATAAAAATCTAATCACTATTTGAAAAAACAGGTACATAAATCATAAGTAAAAGAATGGTCCTGAACCAAAAATTCAAATGTTCTCATGGTATTTTATTTTTCAATAAAGTTAATATCTCCGATAAAACGCCATTTGTGTCTGCATGTTGCTCTTGCACCAACTGCAATCATCTTTCTTCTCTACGTTCCACATCTGCTTTGTATTCATTCAGCCAATAGAGCATATCTGTTCTAGGTGAACTCCTCACTTTCTTCTTTTTCTTATCATTTTCTTTTCCTGAAGAACATTGGGGGGTTTGCACGTCATCACCATTTTTTTTCTTTTGTACTGGAAGTGGCCATAGATTTTGAGATGCTCGAGCAAGCTGCTGGTGGGGTTATCCCAGGTCTTCCACCCAAATAATTTGCCACTTGTTCAAAGTATTGCCACTCCTTAGGGTGATTTCCACTTCTAGCATTGTGATCTTTCACTTCCTTGTATTTCACAATCAGTGTCTTCATGCGGTTCGCACATTGATCAGCACTGAATTTATGTAGTTGTGTTCCAGTAGAAATAGTTTTAAATATTTCAACCTCCTTGTACCTAGGATTAGTAAGTTCATCATGATGTTGTTGGCATAGGTCTAATAGTGATAAAGTTTGATCTTTATCCCAAACATTGGCCTTTGCCCCAATATGTTTCCCAGGTGTATATCCAACATTATTGGTGCAGCTGTCATTGCTGCTAGGCTCAAAATCGGGGGACTCAACTTCCAGTACAGGCTCCGCAGGACAGAAAAGATCACTGTCTTCACCCTGTAGTTCAACCAATTGGTAACTAACTTTTAATTACTAGTCAAAGAATTTAGTTGATTTTACGTTCCATACTTTTTATTGGTAATAAAGATATATTTTTGATGGAAGTGTATTTTTTTCATTCATTTTTCAAATTGATTTTTTTTTCAATAAAAAAATATATTGGTCTATCGGTTTTTGATATCGGCCGATACGATAATCGGCCAATGAGGCCGATATCACCGATAAGCCGATATAAATATCGGTATCGGTCGATCCCTATTTCAGGAGTTGAAAAGTATTCAGCTAACTTATCTCTATTTCTCTGCAAACTTCTGTTAGAGTTCTTTGAACCAAAACTCCTAATTCCTCTAAATCTGAATGTATCTTGTCCCCACTGACCTCCAATAAAATTAACATCCACATCTATTTCATCCTCATATCCTGGTGAACAATATTTGTCATTTTGATCTGAAGACATTTTGATAAAATTATGTAGTACAACTGTAGCACACACAATTTTTTTAACTAAATCTTCTTGGGCTATGATGGTTTGACGCAAAATTCTAAACCTTCGTGCCAGTATTCCAAATGCACACTCAATAGTGTTTCTGGCCCTGGATAATCTCAAATTGAAGATAGTCTTATATTCAGGAAGATATTTTCCTGGATATGGTCTCATGATATTCTTTTGTAAGGGAAATGCCTGGTCTGCACAAAAAAAAGAAGCTGGATCATCATGGTTTGATCCTGGGCAGCCTATATCAATGAGAAGAAATGTATGTGAAGCATCACAAATAGCCATCAATACAATACTGAATGTCTTCTTGTATGGAAAATATTCACTTCCAGCATATTTGGGACTTTGAATTTGAATGTGTTTTCCATCAACTGCACCTATGCAGTTTGGCATATTCCATTTTTCATAGAATACTTCTGAAATTTTTTGCCATTCGATTTTCTCCGGAAAAACTATGGGACACAGAACATTCCAGAGTGCATCACATGTTTCCTCTAATATTTTATGAACTGTTCTTAGTTCAACATGATTGTCTCAAGCAACCTGCTGGATGGAACATCCCTCTGAGAGGTAACTGGAATTTAACTCTGTGAATTTTTGGTATCAGTTATAAATTTATACCTACTGCAAAGTTATCATGAGTCGCTTCACTAAAATTGGATCACCTCGTGAATCTTTTACTGAATATGGATAAAGTAGTTCCACCAAGTCATTAAATAAAGCAGTTGACATCCTTGTATACTTGAAAAATTGAAGTCCATCAAAATTTTCCATCATTTTCAAGTAGAAATGGAATTGGGAATGAGTATCTCTTTGCCTGTTGATAGGTCTAATTTTATACCTTCAATTTCCCCGTTACTTTTTAACAAGAGTTGAATAAACTCCAAACGCCGAAATCATTAGGAAACTTGTTAGCGTAATGGTCCCCATAGCACATAAATTCAATTTTATTCCTATTTTCTTCAATTAGGTGTATGCATGAATATCTTAACTTCAAACGATCATGAATTGATTAATTGCGGAAAAAGTTATGTCACATGTCAGTCACATTACTTTGTGGAACATGCGCACGTCCAATTTTCATTTATGCTCATTTAAAACACATATCTTGAGTTAAAAGTTGGCCAACTTCTCAAATTTTAAGCCCTGGGTTTTCCTGCAATAACTTCTTGAAATACCTATAAACTTTGCATATTGAAGCAGTGTGAATGATAATTCAATTCAACTCCAGAGACTCTTTCAAACACCTGACACATAAAACTACCAGAATAATAGGGTGATTCGGGCAAAAGACAATTTAATTAAAAGTGATGTATAATCTTTGTTTGCCAACCAGACACCATCTTGCCAGCTGAAATGTAACGTGGTTTGGATTGCCTTATTGAATTCTGTGGGTCTATGGTGTGCATGGTTCTTCTTCTTTTCGATTTGGATGGCCTTAGTTACCAGGAATATCTGGCTAAGTACGCGCAGTATTTGATTTGTTGACCTCTATATTGGGGCCCACCATGAAATGGATCTGGGACATTCCATACACCTAGAGGATCCTGCTGAAATTAAAACATTGCATTTATTTATATAATGCTCTACAAGCACTATCATCCAACTCTACTGCAGTCCATCATGCATGTTACTAAGCAAAGCAATTGTCTCTAGTCTAAAAAGCTGCACTTAAAGTTCGCTATTAGTTTCTCACTTTCAAAGTTTGAGGCCCGAATTACTGAGAAATTGAGAAATTAGCTTGCACTTTTCAACAGATAAATTTTCAAATAGAATGTTGTGAAGTGAGAGAGGGCCGTTTCCTCCTCCCTTGATAGGGTGATTCCTGGACAGTAACTGATATAAAATATTCAGATTGTACTGGTTATTTGAGCAGTTGAAAAGGAAATGTTCCAGATCTTGAGTGAGGCCACATTCACCTAATGGAGAGTCTTCAACTTTGATTCTGTATAGGTGGATATTAGTGAGACAATGTCCGCTTCTCATTCGGCATAACGTTGTTATGTCACTTCTCGATAGGGAAGGAAATAATTTAAACCAGGGAACTCTCAACGGTGTGTTTATGGAAGGAGTGTATTTCCTTTCTTTATATCTACTCAACTCGCGGTATGTATTCATCGATTTACTCCAAGCTTGAATGACTTGGAGATTACATCCTGCTTTGGCCAATGCATCTGCCCTCTCATCACCATATATACCTGTGGACTTAGTATCCACACCGATTCCACTGATTTTCCTACCGAATTGATTTGTTCTGTCATTTCTCTTGCCTTCAACGTCCAATAATCTCTTTTTGGAGAGGTGTCACATCTTGCTATCCTCTCCAATGCACTTTTTAAGTCTGACAATACAATTGACTGATTTAGACCAAGTTCTTGAATCTTCTCTAGTGCTCTATTGATTGCAACAATTTCTGTAGTACATATAGAAAATGTCATGGGAAGTCTTCCTGATAGGCAAATTTTGTTTGCTGAGTACACCCCATAGCCATTGCCATCATTCGATTTTGATCCATCCGTGAAAGTCAATGTCTCAGTAGGCCATTTTCTGTGAAATCCAGTTTATCATCATTATGCTTCCTCAGGCCCATGTCCAAAATAGGAATGGAAAAATTCTATGTGAAAATTGGAAAGCGGTAGCATGGAAATAATGGAGAATCTGTGAATTGACGATAGATTGTTAAAAATGAAGAGGCATCAATAAGGGGCGGGATCGTAGAATATCTTCCAAACAAGTTTCTAGTCATATAGGTCGTATAAAAATTGGTTACCCACCTGCTGGTAGGATTGACAAAAGAAAACAGCTTCAAGAGAAACTTTCCAGCCAGCCAGAACCTTCTCATTTCCAGAAGCATTTCTCCAGATTCCGAAAGCGAAACAATAGTTTGGGTGGATCTCATTGAATCTAGTACTATACGTAGAGCCTGAAATTGAATTCTATCAAGATTACTCACAAGCCTTTTGCTACACATGCCATATAGAATGCGTCCAAAATCCAAATGTGGTCTAACTAGATTTAGATAAGTGAACATTATCATAGGCAGATGTTACATCCAATATTGTCATAAAGGAATATTCCTTCAAAGCTTGAGAGCACTGAGTTCGACAATAAACGGCTGCTAAGTTTTCCATTATTCCTTTACTCTTTCTGAAGCCTCATTGACCTGGATTTATAATGCTGAGACTCTCAAAGTGCCAATCGAGTCGATTCTTTATCATAGTTTCTGATAGCTTACGGGGACACGAGGTTAGAGAGATTGGTCTCCAGCCACTCAATATAGTTAGATCCTTGCCTTTTTTTTGGTATAGGGCAAACCAAGGTATTATACCATTCTAATAGTAAGTCAGTTTCACTTCCATCCAGAAAACTGTTCATTATATTTAATGAATTACATAACGCAGAGTTCGGAAAATTCAGTTCATAGAGAGTGAAAGGATCACTTACCAGTATGTCAAAATCATCCACATTTGGGGATTCATTAGGGGGGATTGGTGATGACAAAAAAACAAGTATCTCAGGGTCTATGTTGCTGTTCAGCGTGTGCAGTCTATTATTAGAAGCCAGCGCCCCTGAAACCCCCTTAATGGATCTCCAAACTTGTGAAATTGGAGTGGAGGGCGATATAGAATCACAGAACTTCTTGAAACCAACTTTTCTTTCATTTTTGAGTATTTTGCGAGTTTGTGCTCTAACTCTCTTCAGCTCTATATAATTTTCGAAACTACTGGACTGTCTTAAAACTCGAAAAAGCCCTTCTTCAGGCTTTAATAAGTTCTGAGCATTCCATATCCCACCAGTGGTGTTGAAAGTTTTTTGTCTGGGTATGATTTGTTCAGCTACCTCTATGATTATGTCATCAAACTCTTTATATGTGCATATATCTTTTGTAAGACATCTGTTTTCAATTTCCACCTTGAAAGTTGTTCCAATCTGCTTTTTTCGCAATTGAATTTCAAATTTGAGTTTTCGGGAGCTTTGTTCGAAGGCATTGTATATGTCCATGAACATACAAACGGCAAATGATCGCTGTTTCCTGGATCATTCACTATTTGAAAATTAAAATCAAGGGCTATGTTGGCCGATATGATTGCTAAATCTGGAACACACTTTGTAAAATTAGGTGAATTAATTCTGGTGCCAGATCCATCATTCAATACTACCAAGTTGTGAATATCCAAGAAATCATAAATAATCTGACCATTTCTATTCAATCTGCCTGACCCCCATAACGGATGCTGGGTATTGAAGTCTCCAAGAAACAAGATCGGTTTATCAAACTGTGTAACTATGCGATTCAGGAAATTCAAAGGAATGTTGATATCCGGAGAACAATATATACTTATCAAGACGAGATTTTCTAATTCTACACCCATAACCTGAAATCTCCGGTTATAATTTACCTGTCCAAATTCAATCACTTTATATGCAATGTTTCTCCGTATTAGGATGGCAACTCCACCCCAACCATCAATTCTATCCAAGCGTTCTACATTAAATCCTGCTATATGAATCACTTCAGATTTTTTTCGAGAGAGTTTCATTTAAAAAAGCAATATCCGACTCTTCATCTCTTAGAATTGAAACTAGATTTGTCTTATTTTTAAAAAAGCCTCTCATATTCCAATGTAGAAATTTTGTTGCTAACTTGTTCCTAATAAAGAAAACAATAAAAAAAATCAGTAGATGAAGAAATAAATCAAATAGAGAAAAAGTAAAATGAACTAATAAGTAGGAAGTTTTGGAAGATGTGCTTTGGACATCATCCATAGCCTCATCTGTTCCAGTTCGATCCACACTTGTACCTTGTTGAGGAGACAGAAATGAATCTGTCTCCTTGTGAGACCTTCCCATCACAGGAAGATTGTCTTCCATAACTAAGCTTGAATCAGCACTATTGTAAACAGGAATACTTTCTACTATAACTTTTTCGAAAACTCTTTTCATGTCGGATTGTACCGGGTCTGTACTTGAGTCTGACTCCTGTCAGGTAAAGACAACCTATAGTAGGTACTCAGGTCCTGGAGTATTAATATTTGTGGAACCAGTAACTATAACCTCTGAAGTCTGAATTATAAGTTATGAGTTATGACTCATGAGATATGAGGCCTGGAAGTAAATATGATTACTGTGACTGAAGATACTCGACAATGAGTTCCAGCAGAAAGTACTGACTGAAAGTGAGACATACCTGAAGGTGTTGGGTGGCCTCAAAGTGATTTCTAATATAGATTCGAAATTCGGGAAATGTGAGAAATCATATCCTTTTTCTAAGAGAAGTTGCTCCAGTGTCCACAACTAATATTATCTCAAAATTTTCCGAAATTTGTGTTAATTATCCGCAATTGCGATTGCTTTTATCACACGATCCACATGGATACCAGGAAAAAGACTTTTTTTTTTCTTTCGAACTCGCCAAGTAGAAAAGTAGGAATTTTTCAGTCAGAAAGTGGTATCACTGTCGATGAAGTTTGTGACATATGTCAAGTGTAGTGCAGGTGTAATCCGCAGTGACGTACCGGAGCAGTCTCGAGCCAGTCGCAGCCAGAAGAATTCACTTTGGTTACTTTCGTTTGGTTAACCATCCATGACACAAGTGACAGCACGTCACGATAAAGTGACACAGAATACCCAGACGAACTCACGGACAGATAAAGTGACAGCAATCATCTGAGCAAATAGGTTATGTTTTGATATTATTATTTTTGTTTAATTATTTAAATAACTTATATTTTTCAGGTACCCATTTCGATTTCCATCAACTTCAAGAAGTAAATAGATATGATTATTCTGGAGTTTCCTGCAAATTTCTGTTTCAACTAATGGCAAGAAATTCAGATTCAGATACCATGGAAAAGGACTGAAGGGTGTGTTCCCCAAGAAGATTTCAACTGCTAAGGTAGTTGAATGTTTCCATATTCTTGTTCTGTTAACGAAGAAGCTGATATCGAGAGATCAACAACAAACAACACCTATCAAGGACCAGTCATACCAGACAGGCAAAGAAGAGCACCCACAAAACTGGAACGACCACTAATCAGAGGTATACGAGGAAGATCGTGAGTTAGGTGAGTTAAATATCAAGAGTTTCACTCACTATTGCATTCATACTTTGTTTCAGGTTTTTGTTCTACATCAAACACCACAAGCTCCATGCACGGATCATGCAGTTCATGTACCTACTTACTATGATAAAGCTAAGCTAGTCATTTGTTGAGTGAAGTAATTCTGTGAGCTGGTAGGATTTAAGAAAATAAACTATTTCACCGTTATGTTTTAGTGTTTTAGTATAATTTTTGAGGTTCTCATGATATAGAAGAATAAACCTGTAACAACTTCATATTGCCATCGGTTCCCTGAACAAGTTTACAAAACTCAGATTATATTGAGATACGGCTCTTGGTATCAGTCTATTTCTAGAAAATATGTCACAAGACAGATTTTTACAACTACGAACATGTTTGCATTTCGTTGACCTCCTTCGCCATCCTCATACTTGCAAAGACAAGTATTTCAGAGTTCGTCCTTTGTTAGATGTTGTTAGGAAACGTTGTTCCCAACTGATTTTAGAGGAAGACCTTTGCATCGACGAGCAAATGGTTCCATTTACCGATAATCTCAACATCAAGCAATATGTAAAAGGAAAACCATATCCTTGGGGCATAAAAAATTATTGTTTGTGTGGAAAAAGTGGAATCGCCTATGATTTCCTCTTCTACCAAGGAAAAGAAACGGGGTTAGATGAGCAAAATCAAAACCAATATGGACTAGGGGGCAGTGTTGTCTTACATTTTGCAAACAGGATTCCTCCAAATAATCATAAACTCTTCTATGACAATTATCGTCCTATAATGTTTTGAAGGCTCTGACAGAAAAAAAAAATTTGGGCAGTAGGTACCGTTTTCAAAATCCACCTGTGTTATTTGACGAAGAAATAAAAAAAGAAAAAAGGGGTTTCAGGCAGATCGCTCCAAGTGGTGGTGGATGGCGTATCGTCTGATACCATTGGCATCAATTCCGGCGTTCCACAAGGATCAATTTTGGCACCAACATTATTCCTTCTTCATATCAATGATCTGTTGGGAGTAACACCTTGCCCCATCCACAGCTTTGCAGATGATAGTACCCTCCATACTGCGTTCTCTTCCAGAATTTCCATTTCTTCCCAGGAAACTAAGAACTCACGGCGCAGGCAGGTCAATGCTGTCAATGAAGACCTTGCTGAAATCACAGCCTGGGGAACCAACAACCTAGTTGAATTCAGCGCCATCAAAACTCAAGCCTGTATTTTCTCTAGAAAGGTGGAACTTAGTATGCCCGATATTGTGATGTCTGGCACCACCATCCCCACCAAGTCAACCATATCTATGCTCGGTATTTCCACAGCAACACTCTTTCATGGGATAATCATGTCAGATCCATCGCAAAAGATGCGTCACAAAAACTCGGATTCTTGTTCCGTGCGAAAAGCTACTTCACACCTCGACAGCTTCTCATGATCTACAAAGCACAGATACGGCCTGTTCTAGAATACTGTTCCCACATATGGGGTTCAGCACCAAAACATACGCTGATGCCATTAGATTCCATCCAGAGGGGAGTCATTCGCCTGGTGTGTGACGCCACACTCACTCACTCTTTGACATCATTGGAACACCGTAAAAAGGTCGGCGACCTTTCACTTTTCTATCGATGCTTTCACGGGAAATGTTCTTCGGAAATCTTTGCTTTCATCCCTGCACTAGTAATACCAGTCAGGCGAACTAGACAAGCCCAGTCAGCACATCCTTTCGTTGCCAACCTCGAAATATGTCGAACAGCACTTTATCAAAACTTCTTCATCCATAGAACGGCTAGGCTCTGGAATTCATTGCCTGAGGAAGTATTCCCAACAACATATAATCTTCAGAAGTTCGAAAAAAATTCCAATACCTACCTCCTGTTCCTATCCTCCCTAGGAACGCACGATGTTCTTTGAACATTATAGGGATTTTCTTTCGTGCACTCTAAGCGATAAAAAAAAGATATGCCTCTGTATAGCAATAATAAGGAAGCCACTAGATGCAAACTGGCAGGTTGCAAGCAACGAACTCATATTTTTTGTCAGAAATGTAAAGTCCACCTTTGTCTTGTGAAAAATCGCAATTGTTTAGTGAATTTCCATAGAAAATAAAGTATTATTATGAAGATGTATAACATTTGTTTTGCGACCTTTTGTACATTCTAGTGTACATATGGAAATGTACAACGGCAACTGTTGAGTCCCAATGGACTGTATAATGTACACACCATAATATTTTTATTATTAAAAAAAAATTTTTTTTTGCACTACGATTCTTTGATAGGATTGAAAACATTCAGCAACAACAAATATTTTTTTTTTATAACAAAATGCAAATCAGGTCTGAAAGGGTTATACTTGAATTGTGAAATTTAAATGATGATTCAAATATTTGTAGCCATACATGACTAGTTTTGAGAAGTTGTATTTAATTTGTTTGTTAAATTATATTCACAATAGGTATTTCCATTGCAAGGTAAAAGTGATAACACAAGACTGTTATTAGGTGATAACATAAGTTCAAATATAATCTAGGTTGTTGGTAACTGAAATTAGTCAATCACCTACTGATATTAAATGTCTCTGTTGCTTTACAAAATAAAAATGTTATAGTCCATTTCAAATAGTTGAGGAATAATAAAACTTCTGGCTGATCAGCATTTTTTTCATTTTATTTCAACCAACCAGATAATGAATTATTGATTGTTAACAAACAGAAATTAACTCACAAATTATTAGTCATTTCTAACTGCTGCATGATTCGAGCTCTCTTTGCTATTGCTTATTGATTCTGCTCTCTTGGGTTGTCCACAATGTTATGATTTTGTTGTCTTGCCTCTTCCACTTCCTGCTGCATGTCCATAATATCATGAGCATCATTATCATTTAGAATGCAAATATTAAGCAAAATGCAGGCTTATACTATTAGTAAACAGATAAGGTCTAATCAATCTGTTTCCATATACTTCAATCTCCTGTCTGTTTGTTAATAAACTATTGTTTTTGAATCCCACCATTAGAGAATCTGTTAATTTATATGCTAAGTCTCCAAGCATATGACTATTGTTTGGAAAGTTATTCACTATTATGTTGAATGTCATTATGAAGATCAGATTTTTCAAAGAGTCGACTATCATGTATTGATCCTGGCTCACCAGTATAAACGTGTGTGAACAGTTTTTTGTGGTCACTTACACCTTGCAATGAGATGGAATGAAAATGTTTCCTATTGCAATAAGATTTTGGATAGTCCTTGGATGGTAATATTTTTATGTGACTGCCATCAATGCAACCAATTACTCCTGAAAAACGAAATAAATTGAATAAAAATTGAAGAATATCAAATATTTCATCCACCTTCAAATCTATTAATTTAACGAAACGCCTCCGCGATTCCAAACATCCGGTGCCTGAATGGCCAAGATATAATGTTCAATTTGCCATTCAATTTCAATATTTTAAAGCACGTTTGATATAGAACTGCCCAACAAGATGATTCACTAATCCCAAATCGATCACTAATAGATCTATAAAAACAAATCTATAGAAAGTTTCAGCTCAAAATCACATTAATTTTTACCGAAAACTTTCCATGTTTGCTAAGCCCCATAATGCAATCAGCGCTTCTTTTTCCAGTGTTATTATTTCTGGGTGGCCAACAACTGCATCTCCGGCCACTGTGTGTAATTTTCTTCAAAAATCTTCAATAGTTTGCGGTAACATTCTAAAATGTTGCTTGAATTGCAGGTCAGTGAAATAAGGCACTGTTTCATCGGCAAAATGTTTAACTTGTTCCAAAGCACATCGTTCCTCTTCATCATCCTCATCAAGAATAATTTGATGTCCTGGAACAAAAGCTAGCACAGTTTCTGGTATACTCATATTGAAATGAAAATAAATGAAATAAATAAATAAATGGGGTTAGGTTAGGTCACCGTCACACTGTCAACAAAATGTCCACTTCGTTCTATTATTGCCGATTGCTCCGATCTATCCGTGACCACGTGACTAGTCTAATCTGCGATGTTAATACCGAACGTCACTTGTGAGTCCGGTGTCGATTCACTTGATTCAGTTGTGTTCGGTATTTTCTATTTTTCCAGATATCCATTGTGTATTTGTTGAGTGTGTCAGTTAAATTATTGTATGTAGCCAATGTTCATTGGCTGAGTTAATTAGTTAAGTTTTTAGTGTTATCAATCATGAAGGTAAGTCATTGTTCACTGGAATCAAAGACACTTACGAAGATTTATTCGACAGTCTGTAAATCAATATGGCCGCATGACATCCATAACAAAGACAGAAATATTGGGTAGATCTGAAAATATTGTAGATTGTTGTGAAGTTATTTCAGAAACAGATTCTAATGCGGGCTTTGAAACTAATCTTGAGATTCATAATCCTTCAACCTATAATATTACGGTCCCCGAATCAAAAAAGCTGCATTCACAACTTGTTGAAAATCATGTTTTTTCAAAGAAGGAGGGCCACCATAATTTTGTCCTAAATATTGAAAATCGGCTACTCAAATACAGAAATTCATCGACCCGTTCAGGAATTAATGACTTATTATCTATTTTAAAAAATAGGTATTTTGAATACATTAGATGGTAAGAACGCAACTTTTTCACGTGATAAACTAATACATATGAGTTTGAATATAGATTGTTTACCTCTGTCTGAAAGTTCCTCTAGCCAGTTTTGGCCTATATTATTGTCGATTGATTCTCCCAATAAAAATATAAGCAAACTTTTCGTAGCAGGTTATAAAAAACCTGATGATGTTAATGTATTTCTTAAGGAATTCATCACAGAATTCAAAGTTTTGGAGTCCAAAGGAATTTTGATAAATGATGTTAGCTTATTTCAGAGAATTAGTAAAGTGATTTGTGATGCTCCAGCTATATCATTCTTGTTGTCTGTAAAAGGTCATAATGCCTACATATATCACAGGGCGTTCTAGCCCATTGCTCGATTCGACTTTAGGTCTGGTTTCACAAGTACCCCTTCACTACATGCATTTACTTTGTTTGGGAGTTATGAGAAAACTACTGACTTTTTGGGTGAAAGGAAAAAAAGAGGTTCGAATGAAGGATATTTTTATTAAAATGGTTTCTGACAGATTGATAGAAATAAAATCTCACATACCATCAGAGTTTGCTAGATTATCCAGAACATTCGGAAAAATGGATCGCTTTGAAGATACATAATTCCGTCAACTACTTCTGTATACAGGACCAATTGTTTTTCGAAATATTTCAACAAAACAGCAGTACATACATTACATGTCACTACATTGTAGTATTCTTATTTTATGTTCACCAGACTCTAGACTGCATTGCCCGCTAGATAATTTCAGTGCTTTCAAGTTTGAAAATCATTTGTATCAACTGAAAAAAAATGTTAAACTTGCCAGACATCCTTTGCAGCAGGTTGTCTACAGAATGAGAGAAAAAAAATTAAACTTGAGAATGAGGTAGAAAATACTCCAGATTATTCCGATACTTGTTTCAAAAGTATGGAAACACCTTACTTCCGAATGGAATTAAATCAAAAGGATAATTGTGTTTCACTTGAAGATTCTTCCCCTTTTTTGATGAATGCAATTTTGGAGACTCCTTCAATAGAAATATATCGATGGTTTCATTCGATAGTGGCACATTACCAAATGTGACTATTTTAATATAACAATACAGTGTGACGTATTATGACCCGTATTGTATTGCCAATAAATATCATATTTCAATTCGCATTATTGGCGACGTGGCGTTACCAAGTGTCGTTATCTGATTGGTGGGATTTTTTCGTAACTTTTGGTCAACATCGACATTTTGCCAGTTGCTTCTTTTCTATGGAACATATCGCATCGATTTTCTCATGAACGTTGTCATATATCAAGATAATTCTCAGTTTAGTGTGGCATTCTTTCTTGAATATTGGTATATTCCAAGTTGTGTAGGTTTCGAAGAAACATTCTGTGAACCAACCTGCCGTTTTTACGATGAAAAAAGTGCTGTTTCGTTGTGCGACATTCTTCTAAACAGTAAGTGAATCCACATATTAGCATATTTAGTAATAGTGCTCTCTACAAATGAATATATCCAAATATTATGTAACTCTTCATGAAATGTGTCACTTTCGAATAAGATAATATCTCATTCAATGAAACCTTTCGCAAATTGAGACACTTTTCGATACAATACCTAATCATTTTTTCTGAAGTGCCATTATTGAATGAAAAATTCATATTTTTATTTTTACTTGTGATCAACTTCTATGATTGTTGTTCAAAATATTTATTGAAAAATCCTGGTTGTTTTCAGTGGCAAGTCGACGAACGCTCCAGATATTCCAAAATATGAACATGGAGTTGAATATGGATACAAAGGAGAATGAGGGAAAAAAGGTAACACACATCCATATAGAAAATGAATAATACAAAAAACTCAGTAATTTCCACACAATGTTCATAAAATGAACGAGAATGGTAGATTCCGGGAGAAAAACAACTATTTTCCTGGCTAATGCTACGCAAACCATTGAACTCGTTTGAACGAATGCTGATACAAGTGAATCGTTCCTGAATGCCTATTGATTTCTGTTTGAATCTCATCAGTGTAGGGCAGTCTGCAGCCAGCAGTTCGAAGACCGCCGACTAAGCGTAGTTCAATGTTCTGCGTGGCATTAGCCAGGAAAGTAGTTGTTTTTCTCCCGAAATCTACCATTGTCGTTCATTTTATGAACATTATGTGGAAATAACTTCGAGCTTTTTGTATTTATTTAACATTTCATTCCACTCTGAGCATTGTGGCTATTTCGTAGCTATATAGGTTATCTTCATATTATCATAATGTTCAAGACTTGGCTGTCCTGACAAGGTTTTAACTATGAAGGAATGCGATGCGATTCTCAGATCGGGTAGGGTGTAGAATAGTTTTTTACATCTCCTGTATCGGATCTAGTGTGGAGCATTTCAGCAACTCATCATATTCACGTTTTTTTCTTCCCAGATTCTTCAAGTCAATATTCGCGGGTCAATTCAACAATGGAAGATCCTATCCTCCATGACGAATGGAAACAATGAGAACGTGAAGGATTTTTCTGATTTCAGTTCCGACGATAGTATCAAAGATCCGAATTACCAAGATATAAATCCTGTTGACTCCTCTAGTTCTGACAGCCTTAGATCCAAAGAATCCACACAGCATCGCAAAAGAAGGCATAATAAAACAAAAACACCAAAAAAATATGAAAACCAGAAATGAGATGATCTCAAGGCTTCGTTTATCAGTCAAAAGAGTTCCCTACAAGATGTCCCTACTACTAGGAATATTGAATTGTGTAAACTCAATTATTCTGGGGCCACTCAGGCTTACTTTCAGCAGCAAATGTATATTAAAGAAATTACTTCAACTCCAACTTTCAGTATTTATTAAAGAACAATCTCTTCCGTTGCCGGGATACAAAATTGCTTACATTCGACCATCCTGTATTGCGAACGGCCTCGTTCGTATTTTTCTATGATTAAATGAATACTTCATACAAAACAAGATATCACTTTGTTATCAAATAATCAGAATGGATGCTTGATTCGCAAGAGAATGAAAATATGCAATCAATTTGTGAGCCAATCACAGTGGTAATCATCATATATTCTTGGTTTCACCAGTCTTTTTTTTTTCTCTCACATGGATGTTGGTCTCTGTATGTGGAGGGGCCTCGTTTATTTTAGTAGTTTTCTTCTCCTCAGCCTCTTGATCGATTTGAACATCATCTTCATGAGATTCATCTTTCCCATTGCTTCCACTATCTTGATGATGTTTTCTAACTCCGTCTTCGAATTGTAAATGTTTTATCATGTAGGTATCCGCGGGTAGCTCCTGTATGACTACATGTGGTCCTTTGTATTTTGGTTGTAATTTTGTGCTTCCACCCGTTGCATTGGTGGTAGCTTTCACTACTACGTTTTCTTCCACATCAAATATATTCCCAATGATTTTTTCCTTATCAAATTGTTTTTTGTCATCAGCTGAATTATTGTCGATTCCTTCTTTGGGGACTTCTGCTTCGGTGTTCAAAATTTGTCCAACTTCACACAGTATATCTTTTTCTCTCAGATTGACAACCCTCATTATCTTCTTATTTCCACTAGTTTTCATTTCACCATCAAATTTATTCTGTATTTCGACAGTTTCAGAAATTCCGCTTCTAGAATCCAAGAGAGTTCCTACATTCACCTCTTTGAAAGGATCTAGATCAGCATATCCAAAGTACAGAGTATCAGCTTTTTTTAGGAAGGCAATATTGTCGATATCAAGGAATGTTCGCCCTAATAAACCGTCTGTATCTTGGGCTTCGTCCGGAACAACAAGGAACGTGACATCCTCTTCAATAACATCATCAACTTTGATGCTCATATGAATTTTGCCTCAGGTTTGTATCAGGTTTTCCTTTAGTGTGCACAGTGTAAGTCCAGATCAGTTCAATCACTACTTCTCCAATACTGCTAATATTTTACTTCATGATGTAAAACACTCAACGGAGGATGTCCCATTTCAGTCTCACTGGGACCTAAATGTAACTTTCTCTTTTAGAGAAGTGAGCATCATTCAGGTTAGAGATATAATTAGATCTCTAAAAAATAAAAATTCTAGAGATGTATTTGGTTTGAATGTTGGAATTGTTGAAGTTGTGTGTGAGCAAATTGTTATCCCCTTGACAAAAATAATCAACATGTGTCTAAAAGAAAATTGTTTTCCAGATTGCCAAAGAGGCCATTGTCATTCCGATATTCAAAAAGGGTGATAGGGAGGAAGTTTCAAATTACAGGCCAATTTCCTTACTTCCAATATTTTCAAAAATAATAGAAAAATGTATGGCTGTGCAGATGACTGAGTATCTGGAGAAAAATTTAATGCTAAGCGAACAACAGTTTGGGTTCCGCGGCGGTCGCAGTACCGTGCTCGGCATAACTTGGTTGCCTTCATAATGGATGGTTTTGAAAACAGAGAGCATACTGGCACTGTTTTCTGTGATCTTAGTAAGGCATTTGACTGTATGTCATGTTTGCGTTTCGATAGCCTTTTTGGTTCGAAGAAAAATGGACTTTATCACAAAAATTGTAAACTTTATAGCAAATATTGAACTATAGCAAATGCGGAAAAAATTGAACGAGTTGCACTAGATAACGACTCACCACTGTTAAATCACTTCGGATGTTGGTTCATTCAACGAGCAAATCCTCTGACTTCTCAAAGGGGCCCCTTTTGGCATGAGGGAAGATGTGCTGTAGTCACCATGAAGAAACCGGCGGCTCGTCCAATGGTGGCAATGGTTATCCAGATATACACAAAGCACGCACACAAAAAGTCTACAGCTGGAAGCTACTAAACTAATAGCTGTATCGCGGGTAGATTATGCATAAGTAAGCAATAACTTGCTATATTGCGAATGCAGGAATGCAATAATTAATAGAATTAGAAATACATACACCAACCGGGTGACATGTGCGGAGCAGTTCGTCAGAAGCACGGTGCTCAGTAATAAGATTGAAGAGCTACTGAACTGCGCAGGGCGCAGGTGAGAAAAATGAATATCTCTCCGGCTCGAAGGACCAAATGTTTGCGTTTCGATAGCCTTTGTGGTTCGAAGAAAAATGGACTTTATCACAAAAATTGTAAACTTTATAGCAAATATTGAACTATAGCAAATGCGGAAAAAATTGAACGAGTTGCACTAGATAACGACTCACCACTGTTAAATCACTTCGGATGTTGGTTCATTCAACGAGCAAATCCTCTGACTTCTCAAAGGGGCCCCTTTTGGCATGAGGGAAGATGTGCTGTAGTCACCATGAAGAAACCGGCGGCTCGTCCAATGGTGGCAATGGTTATCCAGATATACACAAAGCACGCACACAAAAAGTCTACAGCTGGAAGCTACTAAACTAATAGCTGTATCGCGGGTAGATTATGCATAAGTAAGCAATAACTTGCTATATTGCGAATGCAGGAATGCAATAATTAATAGAATTAGAAATACATACACCAACCGGGTGACATGTGCGGAGCAGTTCGTCAGAAGCACGGTGCTCAGTAATAAGATTGAAGAGCTACTGAACTGCGCAGGGCGCAGGTGAGAAAAATGAATATCTCTCCGGCTCGAAGGACCAAATGTTTGCGTTTCGATAGCCTTTGTGGTTCGAAGAAAAATGGACTTTATCACAAAAATTGTAAACTTTATAGCAAATATTGAACTATAACAGATTGAGATATAGCAGATTGATATGTCATTGTGTCAGCGCTACGAGATAGATGTCGTTTTAGTGCAACTATATTGAATGCGCGGAAATAGAATGATATTATAAAATAAAACTTATTAATTAAGAACCTCAAAGGCTTTCCTGAACATGTCACATGAACTGCTCATCAGAAAGCTGAAGTACTATGGGTTCAATGTAAATAGCATTGAACTCATAAATTCATATTTGAAAAATAGAGTCCAAAGAGTAGTGGTTGATGGGGTGTCGTCAGGGACAGGAGTAGTCGATATAGGAGTTCCCCAGGGGTCCATACTGGGACCACTTCTTTTCTTAATTTACATTAACAACCTTGCCTTGTATAGGCAATACAGAACGATATGTCCTGTTCGCTGATGACACCACAATTTCAGTTAGGGATTCTGACTTGGCAAGTTTAATGGATGAGGTCTGTGGGGCGCAGTCCAGGGCTGAAAACTGGTTTCGGAACAATAGTCTTATACTGAACAACTCGAAGACGAGCCGTATGATATTCTCCTTGAGAGAAGTACCTACGGACTGCACACTCTCCCGTGAGGCAACAAAATTCTTGGGGGTGCATCTTGACACTGGTCTTCGGTGGGACACCCATATAGAGTCTCTTTCAAAGCGTTTAAAAAGTGGCATTTTTGTGTTGCGAAATTTATCAGGCATAGTTTCAGATGGGGTGTTGCGAACTGCATACTTTGCGTTATTCCACTCACTGGTGTCCTATGCCATTGTTGCTTGGGGCCATGCCCCACAGTGGCGCAGAGTGTTCTCCTTGCAGCGCAGAGCCGTGCGGATTTTGAGCTGCCTTGGGTATCAGGATGATTGCAGAGATGCTTTCATTGATAATAAAATATTAACATTTCCAAATATGTACATATTTGAAAACCTTTTATACATCAAATGCAACTTAGACCGGTACTCGGAGGCTGGCGAAATGCATCAGCACGGCACTCGAGGCAGGGAGCAGCTCTCGGTACCTTTGTGGAGGCTGGAAAGGTGTCGGAGTGGAACAAATTATTGGGCTGTGAAATTTTTCAATAAATTACCAGAAAGTGTGAGAGCACTTCCTGATAAAATGTTTAGGGGAACGGTACACGAAGTATTGCTTAGGAATCCCTTCTACGACAAAGAAGAATTTCTCAATTTTACTTGGAACTAATTGTTTTTATGTTGCTAAATCCTCAAAACTGATTTTTTACTTAATATTTTAACTTGTATTGTATTGTCACTCGATGTACCAGGTCTTAATTTGTATTTTATATTCAACTGTTGTTTCTGAATATCTATAAGTATTTTCTTGTATGAAATTTTTAATTTGTAATTTTGACTTGTGTAAACGCTTTTTGTGTATTAGCACCAATAAATTATGAGTATGAGTACTGCACTACCCGTATCCACAAACGCAATGAGGGCAATTGCACCATCCAAGATCACAGTCTTATTAAACTTCGAATGAGTGCGATTATAATTATTGTTTATCGTTTTGATAGAATAATCGGTTGTATGAACATTCATTGAATAAGTGACCTTCTTGTTTGCAGCCAAAGCATACCATATTGGGTCTAGAACACTGATTTGCCAGATGCTTATACAAACCACATTTGAAACATCTCCTTGCAGGTCGATTCATTGTGGCTGCATCAGGTTTTACAAAATTCTTGAGTTTATCACTGGATATATTACTGATTGACATTTCTTCTGCATTGTTGAAACTTCTTTCATAACTGCTTGAATGATCAGATTGACAATATCGGTCGCATAAGTGATATCTATTTTGACGCCAATCTGTATATTTGATTTTTTCGGCTGACACAATATCCTGACATAAAACGTCGAAGTCACCATAACGTTTCGAAATCAGAGATGCTGCAATATCTCTGGAGATGAGACCACATAAAATCTCTTCCTTCATTTCGTCGAAATCTAAATTTAGAGCTTGACACAGGTTCAGCTTTTCGTAGAAATAAGAAACCACTGACTCATTACGATATTGTCGTCGTCCCCGCATTATTTCCCATTTATCAACAGTTCGGTGATTTTGTCTATAGGATCGTTGGAATTCTTTCTTGAAATCTTCCCAGGATTCAATCAAATCTTGCTTAGTCTTATACCAAAATATGGCAGGACCCCTCAGGTGAGCCCTAGCTGTCTCCAAAATGTAGTTATCAGGCCATCTGTTCAGAGTAGCGCTAGTTTCGATGTTTTTTATCCAATCGGTTGCTCGTGGCACGTCTTTATCGCCATCAAAGAATCCAATGACTTTGCTCAGATCTGACATTACATGAAATGTAGCGGCGGCGGCTGCCTGTCCTGGTGTATTTGTGAGATCCGGAACTTGTCCATTGTTATAAGGTTGCACTGCTAATCGTTCAACTAGTCTGGTAAGCATCTCGTCTCTTCTGCGTCCCTCTGCGATCATCATTTCAAACATTCGACCCATGATGGCATCATTACCTGGGCTAGTATTTGGAAGCTGTAAACTTGATTCACCTCCAGCATTTCCTGGGCAATTTTGGCTAGTATTGACATTTTCCTCCGACATATTTGAAAATTTTCGTTTTTTTTTTGTTTTCAGGCGTTCGTATCCCTCTTCTGATATGTAAACTCAATTATTCTGGGGCCACTCAGGCTTACTTTCAGCAGCAAATGTATATTAAAGAAATTACTTCAAGTCCAACTTTCAGTATTTATTAAACAACAACTTCTCCCGTTGCCGGGATACAAAATTGCTTACAATTGTGTTTGGTGGGAGAGCAGGTTGAAAAATCAAGAATCTTGACCGAGTCTAGTGGCACAGGAATGCAGCCATTGTCTTTTGAGACAATAACCATCGATCCAAGCACCACAAATGTATTGGTACCAACAAATGTATCGAGAAGTGCTTCGGAAGAATACAGCGAAGTAACATCATATCAAAATTCGAAACATTCATTCACGGAACTCATTGACAATGAACTCGACAATGAACAAGTCCAGTCGATGCCAGAAGCTGTTGCTCAGAACAATATTCTACTGAATCCCGTCAACGAATCAAATAGTTTAACAGCAGCAAGCACAAGTTCAAGCACCTCATCTGATTCTAGCAATAGCTCATCAGATTCTAGCAACGATCTACCGGTGGCAAAAAATACTACATCTACTGATTTATCAGCACTTTCAACAGTATCCAACAACACTCAAGGTGCTATTAAATACTTACTGCAAGGAGCAGTACATAATATGGAAGATAATCAAGAGGGTAATGTTGCGAGAATAGGACGAAAAAGAAAGTCGAATTGCAATAAATGGGCATGCGTACAAGCTGAGATTTCGAGGAATAGTGGAAAGTCGTATACCTCAAAGCACAAGAAAGTTGTGCCCGGTAGGTCACTGAAACCACCATGTGGTGATAAATGTAAATTGAAATGTACCAGTAAAATATCAGATGCACAGCGAAAAGAGCTTTTTGATAACTATTGGGCCATGGCAGATTTGCAAAGACAAAGCGAATTCATACTACGACACATCTCAACTGTTACGCCAAGATATTCCTATAAAGTTCATAACAGCAACCGAGGAAACAACAACGCATTCTATTTAACGGTGGATCAAAAGAGAATCAGAGTCTGCAAACAATATTTCAGAGCCACGTAGGACATATCTGATCGGCCCATCAGAACTGTAATTGAAAAGAAAAAGGAGTATGGAGCTTTAGAAGTGGATCAACGTGGAAAACACCAGAATCATCACTCGATAGATCCTGCCATTGAAGAAGGTGTCAGAAAGCACCTCGACTCTATCCCAAAAATTGAGAGTCACTATTGTCGAGCAGACACAAAACGACTGCACATCGATGGTGGAAAGACAGTAGCAGATTTGCATCGAGATTATGTTGCTGAATGTGAATCTAAAAACTTACCAAGCGCAAATTATATTATGTAATACAATATTGTCAACTATGAATATAACATTTCATTCCTCCAGCCAAAAAAGGACCAGTGTGAAGACTGTACATGTTTTTCTATTGCATCTGAAGAAGAGAAAGCTGGGTTGAAAAAACATTATGACCAACATTTGAAAAAAAAAAGTATTTATCAAGGCAAGAAAAAGACAATGATAAGAAGAATAGTCCGGATAATTGTATAATTTCTGTGTATGATCTGCAAGCCGCAAGGCCGTGTCCAACAGGTGATGTATCGAATTTCTATTACATCTCCAAATTGAACTCCTATAACTTCACACTGTGCAATTTGAAAAACAAAGATGTGAGTTGTTTCATATGGCATGAAGGCGAAGCCAAGAGAGGAGCTATTGAGATAGGGACATGTGTGCTGAAGTATATTGAGAGTATGAAACAAACTGCCGAATTGCTTCATGATAAATTGGATCTGATATTTTATTCCGATAATTGCTGTGGACAGCAAAATAATCATTTCATCATAGCTCTTTATATATATGCAGTTCATCACATTGATTTCATTAATTCAATCACCCAAAAGTTCCTAATCAAAGGCCATACTCAGAATGAGGGCGACAGTGCGCATTTTGTCATTGAGAGGCAAATTCAAAGAAGTCTGAAATCAGGACCAATATTTACACCTGATCAGTATTCCCAAATAATAAGAAATGCAAAGAAACCTGGAAAAGCATACCAAGTCAATGAATTGAGTCATGATGACTTCGTTGATGTAAAAGGTTTAGCAGCTACTATAGGAAAGAATTATTCAAAAAATACAGAGAATGCAACGATAAAGATGAGAGACATAAAAGTCCTCAAGGTAGAGTTAGATGGTACAGAAAATTATTCATTTCACTACAAGACCTCTTATGGAGATGATCAGTGCAAGAAAGTTATAGTTGACAAGATAGGAAAGACAAGAATCAGTAACAACAATAATATTAGATTGAAGAAAATCTACAAGAGTAAGATGATAGTGTGTGAGAAAAAGAAGAATGGTTTGCTTGAATTAGTGAAGAAGAATGTTATTCCAAAATTTCATTCATCATTTTTTGAAAATTTATAAAAATGCTCATGGCTCATAGCTCCCCTAAGATTTTTTTATTTCATTTTGTGTTCAATGTTGGGTAACATATTTTATTTGTGACCGTTGACTTGTATCGAAATGTTCAACCAGAAAAACTAGACTGGTGTTTTTTTTTAAATTCATTTTTCTTTTTGCAGGCAAAATAAACCCAATTATGTCGTTTTGAAAAAAACGTGCGTTCATTTTGTAGACATTTATTTTTTGATAAGTGACCCAATTGCTTCCAGGTCATTGTTTTAGAAAGGAGAAGTTTCAAGTTCTGAATCTATACCAATCGTGTATGTGTTGGAGAATTGATAGAAGTGACAAAGGATCCCGCACTTTTAGTACGTAAAATGGTTCTCGGTGAAATTTTCTGAATTTTCAGTATGTTGTAGAATTGAATGAACTGATTGAACCTGCAGAATCGTGAAGTTCTTTGATGAACAGATTCTGAGATACAGGGTGTTGAAGTTACAAATCGGTATTTTTCATTTAATTATTTTCTCGAAATTCAAAGATGCCAATGCCAAGTACAATTTTTTTCGCTCATATCATCAACGAACCTCCATATTACTCAACATAATTCAGATGGTTTAGATAATGTAATTGTTCACAAAGTGAAACATATAAACATTTCAGTGATGTCTGAAAATTCGATGTAATAATGCAATATCGAAAAAATAATTTAAGCATGCAATATACTATTCTCATTCCATCATGAATCACAATTTCTACATTTCATACAGGGTCATTTGAAAAATTGGTGACACCTAAGACCGATTTATTCATACACATCCTGTATATTCGAGTGAATTGTTAACCTCCCAAGATAGCTGATATCGTATGAACATGCAAACATTGTGAAAAGTCAGTTGTTCATGCTGTGAAGTGCAAAAAGTGTAATCTCATCTTCCATCCTCGGTGCTTGATTCAAGCAGCTCAAGCAAAAAGTGCCGTATGCAGACACGAAGTGCAAAACGATGCATCCAAGGATTCATCAGACAGTGAATGTGAAACTGATGAAGACAATGAAAATCGTGACAAGTTATTAGAAAGGTACATAGCTGAAAACAAGCTTCTACGTAAATTAGTGAAGGAGTTAGAATCCAAATGCGATATTCTGAACGAAAATTGCAGTTTGTTGAAAGAAAAAATAACATTTGTCACTGAAAAACAGGTCAGCTAACAAATTGAATGAGCTTCAAAACCTTGGAAATGAGGATGAAGAACATTGGAAGGAAGTTGAACCTAGAAGATCAAGGAATAATAATAGACGTTTCGTTGTTGGTCGGAATGATGAAAACACTGGCATCAGTACGGTCGCAAAACTTGTATCTCTTCATGTCACAAGGCTCCACCCCACAACAAAGCCTGATGACTTGAAGAAAATCTTAATCAACAATTTTCCGGAAGTGTCCTGTGAAAGTCACATGTCCAAACATCCTGAATTGTATGCATCCATGAAGTTGACCATTAGACAAGAAAATTTTACTAAAGCCTGGAAGCGTGATATATGGCCTACTGGAGCACTTGTATCGCGTTTTTTTGTAATGAAAAGGACGATGCCGCACATACAAGAGGAGGCAGGTACACAATCACTTCTGAACAAGTCCTAAGAATAGATGATAATTATTTGAAGATTTGTCATGTTAATATACAGTGTCTTGCAAATAAGGTAAATGAATTGAACGTTTTCACTGACATTTCAGATTTCGATGTTATTTGTCTGTCTGAACACTGGCAATCAGCTGACAACCTGTCTACCATAAATATTAGTAATTATTATCTTGCAGCACAATTTTGTCGTGAATCACTTCAACATGAGGGTGTTGCTGTGTATTGTAGGAACAGTTTAAATGCAAAAACTCTGAATCTGAGCAAGTTCAACAAAGAATTACATTCTGAGTTCTGCGGCATACTCTTGCAGTCCCTAAACATTGTGATAATAGCCCTCTACAGGTCATGTTCAGGAGATGTGAATCTATTCATCAACAACTTGAAAGATCTGATTTCCACTTTTTCCAAACAAAACAAAAGAATTGTACTGGTTGGGGATTTCAACATAAATTTCACTTCCATGTCGTTACCGCTTCTTAATTTGAAATGTATGCGACAATATTTTGGATTGGAAATAATGATCTCAGATTACACAAGAGTCTCTGCAAGATCCGCAACCTGTATTGATAATATAGTTTCAAACTTTACTGCATGCACTTCTAGAGTTGGTGTATTATTAGACCCCTGTTTATCTGACCACAAGGGTCAATTTTTATTTCTTTCAATGAATAAACATACAGATCTTGATTACAGTAGTAGCTTAGAAACAGTCAAAATCATATCTGATGCGTCTGGATGCTTACAAGACATCGAAATTTATAAGCAGATGAAAAAAATGTATCACCGCGAACTAAATGAACAAAAAAAAACGAACCTATGATGACTACATTATAAACTCCACCAATAAATCAAAAGCTTGCTGGAACATAATAAATTCGGAACGAAATATTGTGAATGGAGGTAAATATGTTAATGAAATCTCGAATAATGATTTCAATGATTATTTCTGTACTATAGCTGAAAAAACTATACAATCTCTTCCGCAATTAGGTCCCGATGAAGAATACAATTTTAAAAAATTTCCTTCTCCTGTAGAGACCTTTTTTTTAGAACCTGTCTGTCAACATGAAGTTAACATTGCAATCATTAAATTGAGCAATTTTAGTTCTCGAGACATCCACGGTTTCAATAGCTACCTGATTAAAGAAATAGTAGATTAAATCCTCAAACCATTAACAGATCTGATAAACCTGATTTTCAGCGAAGGAATTTTTCCTGATGCACTAAAAATTTCCAGAGTCATTCCAATTTTCAAAAAGGGTGATAAGTCATCTATGGACAATTATCGACCAATTAGCATCATTTCTATCATTGGTAAAATTATCGAAATACTTTTGAAAGATCGTCTCTATTCTTATTTTGAAAATAGATTCTATTTCAGTGAATCACAATATGGCTTTCGCAAGAATAAATCTACCACTCAGGCTGCTTTCAGCATAGTAAGTGACATAGTTGAGGGCCTTGATCATGGCAGACATACTTCATTAACATTATGTGACCTGACAAAGGCCTTTGACTGTGTATCACATGAGATACTCATTCAAAAATTGAGTCAATACGGATTGAGAGGGAAAGTTTTAGATCTCATTAGTTCTTACCTCAACAGTAGATATCAATGTGTTGATTCAAACAATGACAAATCAGAACTCAAACAAATCAAATATGGTGTACCTCAGGGTTCCGTTCTTGGACCGTTTCTGTTTCTCGTATATATAAACGACCTATGTCAGTCTATTGCACCTATAAAATGCATCCTATTTGCGGATGACACGACTCTAATATGCACCAATAACATAAATGCCACCTTAACTCAAACTGCTGGTCACGCAGAAAATATGGCTAAAAGCTAGTTCACCGAAAACAAACTCAAATTGAATGAGAAGAAGACTCAAAACTTAATAGTCTCCTCTAATCCTCTTCATCAAAATGGAAGGTATCTTTTTTGGGTATTATAATCGATGATCGTTTAAATTGGTCCTGTCATGTAGAATATGTGCTTCCTAGGCTATCGAAAGTTCTATTTGTATTGAGACAACTTAAACCAATTACTAATATTAATATACTGAAAGTAGCTTATTTCTCCTTATTCCATTCGGTTATATCCTATGGCATCCTTCTCTGGGGTAACTCTAGCAATGCCATCACGGTTTTTCGATCGCAGCAAAAAGCGATAAGAATAATGGCAAATCTTGGATACAGAGATCATTGTCAACCATATTTTATTCAACTTGGTATTATACCTCTCCCTACCCTATATATATTTACTGTTCTGCTGGAAATACACAGTACCTTGAACAAGTTTCACAAACACTCCGACATACACAATTACAACACTAGATCTGCAGATTTGCCAAATCTTCAACGACACCGACTAGCTGTCAGCCAACAGAATTCTTTGAATCTCAATTTATACAATGTTCTTGATAGTTCAGTTAAATCATTGGAATTGAAAAAAACAAGATAATTGTCAAAAAGTTTCTTGTTGAAAACTGTTTTTACAATATACCAGAATACCTCCGTATAGTCAGTTCTCTCAGAGTATAAACTCTATTTATTTAGCAGATGTAGCTCACTGTCGGTCACTGTTGAATATTTAATTTTGTTTGTTTGTTTTGTGTTTGTTGTGTATTTGTTTTGTTGAGATATATAGGGTGATCATGAAGATTTTCGATGATGAAAATGAAAAAAAATCGTGTTTTTTGAAATCACCCTGTTATTCATGATTAACTCGGTGAAATTATTTTGATATACAGGCTGATTTTGAAATGAGTGCATATATTCAAGACATATATATGAGAGAGTCTAACAAAAATTACTAAAATATTTGATTTTTCCTAAGTCTTCACATTAACGAGAAATTTCATTTTGAAAATTGAACATAAAATGCTTCGAAATTCGAGTACGCCACTGGAAAGCAAGTGAAATCTGCGGAATCCCAGGGAATCTCCAATTCGTCATTCACTAACGTCAAAACAAGACAGTGATGCCAGATTGTTTCAGAGACGAATATCCTGGTAAAAATTTTGTCACAGAATGAATATGAATTGGAATAGGTTATAGAAACTAATAGAGGTGAATGTAATATGTCAAAGAGCCTTATTTTTTAAAGTTTACTGACAGAACTGTGGGGTGATTATCTCCATGGATCACAAGAGACGGAGAGAAACATGGGGGGAATGATAGAACGTCCCCCTTCCTTCAATTCGAAAATAAGGTCCCAGCGGGTAGATACAAAGTTTAAAATCGACTCACCTAGTAGATTTTCTCATACCTGCTCGAACAGCAAAACTCCCGAGAGCAAACAAATACTAATATCGAGTCCATTCCAGACTAATATCGTCCTGTGTTCTTGTTGGTTCATATTCGCACTTAAACCATCGAAAACGACTCGACGACGACATACCCTTCCTGGCAATCTCACATTGAAAAATCACGATCACGACCATATCACGATTATCACGACACAAGACAAAACATCCAATCATTTTATTCTTTATTTTACGTTCACAATTATTTTACAAACCAGCAACCACACAAACAAAACTATTATCATATGATCTGTCAACATCATTTTTCAGAACAGCAGTATCTGTGACCATAGATTTCCTCTTTGCTGTGACCTTTGACAGTACTAACTAGGATTGTTCGCATTCTATTACTATTCCACGAAGATTGTTATGATATTACGATTTGTCATGAATCTATTACTATTTGCTATTAGCACCGAAATATGTTCCAATACTAAAAAAACTATTTCTGTGCTCAGCGAATAATTATGTTCCGTTCTATGTTTTATATTTATGTCAAAACTGTGATTAGTGCGATAGGGTTTGACAAGAATGACATTCCGAATGTCAAATGTCAGATTTTTCGAGTCTATTACCTTTTGATACAAATCTAATGCCTTTTTCCAAGGAAATCTATTACGAAAAAATCAGACCCAGGAACAACACTGACTAGTAATTGTAAAGTTTTGTTTCTGACAATTTGCTTGGAAAGTGACGATGCATTTCTCAAACATTGAGCTGAATGATATGGTTCTTATGTCGGGTCGTTATTGTGCGGGGCCCATGACACTCCTCGAAGGACACGAAGCGATGCAAGGAGGTGGAAGGAAGGGTCTAAAGGATTTTTCAGTAAAAGAACTTCCAACCGTGAGGTGTTAAGCTATACGCTATTCGAGCTTATGTGTACGAATCTTGGGTGAGTCCATTTTAAACTTCCTGTATTATCTTTCTGAAATTCAAGACCAGGGTTAACTTCTTCCCCATGTACATTTTCTCGAGTATACATTTCATTTAATATCTCCTAATTTTTATGTAGAGTGGCAACGTCGCTTCGTTCATCACGGTCGACTGCGGATCGCAAACGATAGTTGTGACAGAAGTAGAAATCTGGGCGGAAAAAGGGTATTTCGCCCCAAATCTACTTTGATCCTAATAATATTTTTAATAGTGCTATTCGGTAGTATACCTCTAGCTTTCTTAGTGTTTAAAATATATGCACTTATTTTAAAATCAGCCTGTATTCATCATTCGCTCCTCAACGCTGTCTTGAAAATTCAGTTTCCTTTCATCAAGACGGGTGTCATAGTTATTAATTCAGGAACTTACCATTTGCATGAAGAGTTGAAGAGACTTGTTCACTTACATTCGCATAGTGGTCGATATTTTTCACAAATAGTGAAACGTGAGAATGTGGAGACGAAAATAAGTTTAGTATTCATATACAGGGTGAACATCAGAAATTCAATAACAATAGCAGATATATGAATCCATCCAACCTTAAAAATATATTCATGTTCAAACCTAACTTTGAACATACATGATGTTTAATGGAAATAAAAAAAAATAAAAAAAGTAATGCTCCAATTAATAAGTAAATGATATCTACTATAAGTAAGTATAATATAAAATATTGGAGGTTGCAGGAAATTCACATTTTACTAATCTTGAGATAAGCGTGTGCCAATTCAAGTTCGTTTTGTGTCAAATTCCAAAATACGTGCAGTTGTTTTCGATTGAATATTGTTTTAGTTTCTTCTTGAACGTTTTGAGTGGTAGGGATTTGAATTCAATCGGTAACCGGTTATATAAGCGAACGATCTGATATGAGTAGGAGCCAATACTAAACTTATTTTCGTCTCCACATTCTCACGTTTCACTATTTGTGAAAAATATCGACCACTATGCGAATGTGAGTGAACAAGTCTCTTCAACTCTTCATGCAAATGGTAAGTTCCTGAATTAATAACTATGACACCCGTCATGAAAGGAAACTGAATTTTCAAGACAGCGTTGAGGAGCGGATGATGAATATATTAAAAAATAATTAGGGAATTTCACCGAGTCAATCATGAATAACAGGGTGATTTCAAAAAACAAGATTTTTTGTCATATTCATATCTTTATGATCACCCTATATATCTCAACGAAATCATGTTCATACGGTATCAGCTATCTTGGGAGGTTAACGAATCACTCGAATATACAGGATGTGTATGAATTAATCGGTCTTAGCTGTCACCAATTTTTCAAATCACCCTGTATGAAATGTATGAATTGTGATTCATGATGGAATGAGAATAGTATATTGCATGCCTAAATTATTTCTTCGATATTTCATTATCACATCGAATTGTCAGACATCACTGAAATGTTTATATGTTTCACTCTGTAAACAATTACATTATCTGAACCATCTGAATTATGTTGAATAATATGGAGGTTGGTTGATGATATGAGCGAAAAAAATTGTACTTGGCATCTTTGAATTTCGAGAAAATAATTATATGAAAAATACCGATTTGTAACTTCAACGCCCTGTATCTGTTCATCAAAGAACTTTACGATTCTGGAGGTTCAATCAGTTCATCAAATTCTACAACATACTGAAAATTTTACGTACTAAAAGTGCGGAGACCTTTGCCATTATAACAAATATGCCATTATTCACCAAAATATATCAACAACATGAGGGTCGCAGTATGGTTTGTGTCATTGTTGAAAATATAAATTCTATCGACATTACGACCTATGCCTGAATGACTTCGAGTTTTTGAAAGTTTTTCATGAATTTTTCAATTCGAATGCTATGAAAGTATGCTGTACGAATTCTTCAATGAATAAACTTTCCATTTTTGCCGATTTCGTATAACTATGTTCACAACAGTAGAAGTAATGACTTATCTAATTTTTTGTCTCATTCAAACCATTTTCCTGAGAAAAGTGTGTTTTTGAGTTGTGACATTGTCAAATTAAGGCAGCGATATGTTACAGGTCAAGAATTTTCGGAGATTGATTCATTTTATGAAGTACCACTCAGTTCTAAAAATTTCAATGTGATAGTAACAAAAAATATTTGATCTGATTACATATTGATTCCTGCCAGTAATATTTTGAAAGAATGTTGTGAATTATAATGTCAATTTTGCAAACTGAAATGAAAAAAGCATTTTTTGAGAACTTTTGGAATGTTCTAGCGTAATTTTTAGGTGTTTCAACTATTTTTTAAGTTTTTCAAGTAATTTCTTTAAGTGTTTCAACAGTTTTATACAAAATTAAATCAATTGTGTCTAAGAAAATAAATCCTAATGAATTAAATTTGTAATATAATGCAGCTGAACTTAATTGCAAATTCTGTAAATTGTTATGAGATCTCATTTCGTGATCCTAAGTGCACAGACTGGAATGGGTACTGTGAATCTCTCCAGAAGCACCTTGATCCCAGAATCAGTACTATCAAAAATAGTGCCGAAATCGAAGTGGCGAATGAGCGTATAGCAACCGCAATTCTAACGGCCTATCAGGACAACTGCCCACTAAAGGAGAAGAAAGACCACAGAGGTACACCCTGGTGGAGCAAGAGCCTGGACAAAAAAAGGCAAGAAGTTCGACGTCTCTTCAATCGAGCTAAAGATGCAGGGTGCTGGGCCACTTACCGCACATCTCTAACGGCTTATAACAAAGAAATAAGGAAAGCCAAAAGAGACTCTTGGAGGAGATTCTGTCAGAGTATATCAGATGTACCTGCCAGCATGAGAATTCACAAGGCTCTCGCCAGAGATCCGACCCAAGAGATCGGCTCGATAAAACGACCGGATGGCTCTTTTACGGACTCTGGTAGGCAAACGTTAGAGGTTCTTCTACAGACTCACTTTCCCGGCAGCCTGCTCCTGGAGGACCGTCAGCAGATTCCACTTCCAATGGGATCGATAATACGACCAAAAAAGGAGGACTGGAAGAATGCCTCAATGGTGGTCACCCCAGAGTCAGTGGAATGGGCGGTGAATTGTTTCTCCCCATCCAAGTCTCCGGGAGAGGACGGAGTTTTTCCTGCCCTCTTACAAAAGGGCAGAGAAGTTTTACTACCTCTCCTGGTTAAATTATATAGAGCGAGTTTGGCGTGGAGCTACATTCCGTTAGGCTGGTCAACAGCGAGGGTTGTGTATATACACAAATCGGGTACGGCGAATCATTCCCTACCCAAATCCTTCCGACCGATCAGCCTTACCTCGTTCCTATTAAAAACTCTAGAAAGAATTCTAGACAGGCATATTAGAGAGGGGAATCTAAGGGAGCATCCCCTAAATCCCCATCAATATGCCTACCAAACAGGCAAATCAACGGATTTAGCACTGAACAATCTTGTAGGAAAGATCAGCCATTCCTTAGATCATAAGGAAATTGCGCCGGCAGCCTTCCTAGACATAGAAGGAGCGTTCAATAACGCCCTACCACAATCACTCTACATGGCAATGCAAGGTAGAGGAATCAGCAGGCAAATATGCAACTGGATCAAAACCATGATTGGAAATCGGTACGTCATATCATCACTGCATGGAGGGTCGATCAGGTTTAGAGCGGCAAAAGGTTGTCCACAGGGCGGGGTACTTTCCCCCCTTATGTGGTCATTTTTGGTTGACTCTCTGCTGAGCGATCTCTCCATGCAGGGGGTGGATTTCCAATGCTATGCAGATGATCTCGTCCTAATAGTAAGAGGGAAATTTGAAGCGACGATCTCAAACGGCCTACAAGAAGCCCTCAATACTGTGTACAGGTGGTGCGAGAGGGAGCAGATGTCTGTGAACCCCCGGAAAACTGTAATTATCCCTTTTACCAAAAGGCAAAAGCTAGATAAGCTTCGTCAGCCTGTCCTATATGGAGAGAGCATTCCGTTTGCGACGGAGGTGAAATATCTAGGGGTCACCCTAGATAAAAGACTCACCTGGAACGCCCATATGGCAAAAACTATTAACAAAGCCAGATTTTCCCTCTGGAACCTCAGAAGGGTATGCGGCAAATCATGGGGAATGAACCCCGAACAGATTTACTGGATTTACCAAACAATGGTAAAACCAATGGTCACGTATGGCTCGGTAGTCTGGTGGACCAAAGGTCTGCAGGGAACAGCCAGGGCAAAGCTTGCTGGTCTCCAGCGGCTGGCGTGCCTGGCCATTACAGGGGCGATGTCCTCTACTCCAACGGCAGCGATGGAAAACCTCCTGAACCTCACTCCCCTCCACATTGTCTTGGAGAGGGAAGCCAGGATGGTTTCCTACAGATTCCTGTCATTGTAAAATCAAATCAGAGGGGGGCGACTGCTGGACCACTCCGGGATACTGTGTGAAACAAAAAATCACCAAACTCTAGGAATGGTTTCCGACATGTTGGCCACTCAGACACACGTGAAAAAGTCTTTCAAAGTCCTCTTCCCGAAGAGAGACGAATGAGCAAGCGGATCAGTCCGATTCCCAGAGACCGAACACGTAATGTACACAGATGGTTCGAAAACCCCTCGTGGAGTGGGAGCCGGTGTGTTCAGCAGAAAACCGAAGACGGAAATTTCCGTCAATCTCGGCAAATATGCTACAATCTTTCAGGCGGAGGTATTCGCAATTGAATTGTGTGCTAGAGAGTTGTCGAATAAACCTCTAGTAAACAAAAATATCAGTATTGTATCAGACAGTCAGGCTGCTCTTAAAGCACTGAGCTCCAGCAAGATAAATTCCAAGCTTGTATGGAGCTGCATTGAATCCCTAGAAAGCCTGGGTGCTAACAACAGAGTCACTTTGCTGTGGGTGCCTGGACACCAGGGGGTGGAGGGTAACGAGAAAGCCGACATCCTCGCCAAACAGGGAACCGAATCTGTGTTCATAGGACCAGAACCATATTTTGGGGTCACCGCAAGTGCGGCGAAAACAACTATCTCGGGCTGGGCGGAGGGAAAAACACTCACGTACTGGTCCGAATTACCAGGATTAACCCATTCGAAGGCGTTCCTGCCTAAACCATCGAAACGGCTGAACACATATTATGCTCATGCTCTAGCTTAGAAAGACTAAGGTTCGACACATTTGGCTTTACCAACCTAGAACCTATCGATTTCAGACAAATCTCACCCAATTCAACCATGAACTTTGTAAAAAGATGTGGATTGTACGGTGAACTGTAACCTCTAGGGGTGAGCCACAATAGACCCATCTGGGGTCGCAGTGGAGGGGAGGTGTTCGCCCCACTCACATGGAACCTAACCTAACCTAACCTATGAGATCTCATACATTTTATTATTTCTAGTACACTATGAATTGATTTGAGATGTTGATTGAGTTACATTATGAACATTATTTTATTTGTATTTATTCATTTATTAATACTTTCTTTTTCATTTTCATGGACATCTTCTCCTGTGTTCTGGTTGGTTTCCGAGTTTTGCCGGGATTTTAATCAAAGAAGACCACGGCAAAAAACCTAGAAACCAACTAGAACATTGACGCGACCTGTAAAAACCTAGATTCTTACATCTTCTTCTGTTTGAACTAGCTGTTATGTGATAACAAAAAATGTAACAAAGAAAGTGATCAGGTGATTATTCCCAATGATGATTCGAGTAATACAGGGTAGGGTGTCTCAGGTTTGACTTGATGCACGTATTTTTTCGTTTTGTCGTGGTGAGACTCGTATATATTCTTGGTCTTCATTTTTTATCTCTGTCAAAACGAAAGTTATCAATTTGAAATTTGTGGAACACTTTACTATCGGTGATATGAAACATTCCATATTGATAGAAGCAGCTTAGCTACACTGGGTATTTATTTTTTTCAAGCCCAATGATACCAATTGAAAAAATCTGTATGGTTTCATATCAGTGGGCTTGAAAAAATAACACTCAGTGTAGCCATGCTGCCTCTATCAATATGAAATGTTTCATAACACCATTCGAAGAATTTCAAATCGATATCTTTCGTTTTGACAGAGGTAAAAAATTGATACCAAGAATTTATGTCAACTTTAACACCCCGTATTCTGAAAACCAGTCTCACCAGGACAAAACGAGAAAATACGTGTATATTATTTTAATTTTTTCAATCGATTGTCATAAGTTAGACAGGTTAAATCTGAGATACCCTGTATAAGGGTGTGTCTTAAGTACGTGTAGGAGGATGTTGCTGACGTCAAAATGAGAACAAAAGTTTCAATGAACATATGTTTGCAAGTTATTCGATTTTGAGATACAGAGTGTCAAAATTGAATTCTTATTCTTATATTTTGTGAATAAACTCAAAAATAATTGTGATAATCGAGTTAAATTCGATATCTGGGAGTATTTTTCAATAAAAAATTAAATTTGATGTTACTCTGACTCTTTCGTAGGTGTCTCCAGTCATTTGAAATGTCAAATTTTTTTTATACGCACCTGTATCTGTTTCTCTTACATTTCTGTGTAAGAAAAATATTCTTGGTAGAGGTCGCTGGGAGCAACTGTTTTCGAGTTATTGGTATTTGAAATAATCGATACAAATGATTTTGAATGACCATATTTTTAAATTCAAAATTAACTCAATTTGTTGAAGAAATTATTTTTTGTCAATTCTATTTTCAGAAAGAAATCGGGTGATATTACATTTCGAAATCCACCATTACTTCGAAATGTATTCACAAAAAAACAAATTATGTATTCAACCTTGACACTCTGTATTTCAGAAACGAATGACTTGCGGACATTATGTTTGTAGGAATTTTTCTTTTTATTACGACGTCAGCAACATGCTCCTTAATTTTCTACACGTACTTGAGAAATACCCTTACAGGTTGTAAATGAATGAGTGCGAAAAATTCCAAGGGGTGATTAGTTGTCAAAAAATAAAGTGGGTCTTCCATATAAAAATCTAGTTTAATATTTGTACAGGTTTCTAATAAAAATATCAACATGACAACCGCCTACTAGATTAGATAAAGTTTGATTAAAATACCACCCTATGCCTTCTATACCCCTTACGTATAGACAATAGGGGAACATCACAAGAATATTCATCAGTACCCAATCGATAGCAGAAAATATCCGCCAAATTTCATTCTTGTAATTTCCATGGTTTTTGAGAAAAAAATCAAAAACTGCAGTTCCAAAATGATGATGATTCACTAGGAATTGACATATCTACTGTGCCAAAAATATAGACATTTATTGGTGGTATTGTCACGACCATTGGGGCCTTCCTCCCCGGCTGCGTGATCTTAGGGGGTTATGCTTGGCAGCAAGAGGATGTCCTAACTACCACACTCTCGTAACTCGATTGTGGCAAGGAAAGAGTGCATGTTTTGTTTAACATAAATTTAAGTTTTATTGAACGATCAAAAAACAGTGTACAAGTGAGCAACATAAAAAAGGTTAAGTGAGACAAAAAAAGTTAAGTGAAGTGACTAAATTAAAGTGACCCTATGGCTACACCTTCTAGTGGAATCCTATACATCTCTGGATCTAACTACCAACGTGGTTGGAGACAATTACAGGGGCTGTACAAGGTAATGAAACAGTTTTTGATTCAAAAATGTACTTACATTGTCCATACAACAATCGCTGCTCCAGCAGGGGAGGAGATGTGTGTCATGGCGTTGACGTTTACTCACTCACTAGTGTGGTTACCCAAAAAAAAGCCGTACTCGTAATCAACGTCGTACCGAGTCTGATTGTCTGATTGTCTGATTGTGATTCTCCGATTGAATGTTCCGGAAAATCTATACTTCAATTGTTTTATAGGCGATACTTGCCGAGTTAGCAGAATCAGCAATAATCGTACCTATCGAGTTCATTACCTCATAGGTGAACTTTCAAGTCCGATGAATTCTGCCGGAAAAGCTTACTAGGTTCCTGTCTGTGAAATTTGAACCGGGTTTGAATTACATATGTTATGTGAATGACTTTGGATATTATCTACTGAGGACTTTGATTTTCTTATGGATATTTCTTAATAAATTGATTGAATGGTTCCTTTGGTATACCAGGTGTGACACGTCTCCTCTCCTCCGAAGAAGCTGCCCCAGCTTCTAATAATGAATTGCCTGACTGCCTATTTATATGTGAAAAACAAAACAAAAAGAATATAAATATACAAGTATATAAAAATAGAACAGAAAAATCGTACCAATATTGAAATATAGATGAATAAAGTTCAGTTGATTGACGCAAAAAAAAATAAAAAAAATCATATATAAAATTCTGAATCAGTTGACAATAATTATTGAAACGAAAAACAACAAAAAAATAATAATAATCAGAGAAAATATGAGTTTATGCTAATGTTCCACAAGACCAGTTTCTACACTGAGCACTTATCAGTTCCGCACTGAGTCCGGCACTGTCCAGTTTTCAACGCTGCTATCCCATGGCAGGTCGGTAAGTTTTAAACGGACCTACCCATTGTCCGCTTCGGCGGAATCCTCCACCATCTCTTGCTGCCGCTGGCGCTGCTTATTCCCCAGCTGCCTGGTCGACTTTTGTATTGAGTGTTCTGAGGAGTCTGTGCTCTGTTCGGGATTATGACTTGACAATCTCGACATACTTTTCTTCTTTCTGTATCGAGTGTCGAGTGGGCAGATGGTTGGCTGTTGGCTATGGGCTATCACTGCTATCAGGGTTAGTAGTACTGTGGTACTGTGGTAGGGCTACTATTTGCTGCTTCTGAAGACAATTTTATACTGTTGTGAGGAGACTACGGCGCCAATTCGGGAGTGAAATGTGGAAATTCATGAAAATGTTCCAGCGAGTTAAAAAAGAAAAAAAAATTGACATAACAATTGACACATTTTCACTATTGTTCTTTGTTTCGATTTGATAGGAACTTGATAGGAAACAAGAAAATATTTTCTCTCCTCTTCCGGATCAGAAGATACCTGACAGACTGACACAACAAAATCCATTTTTGTGGTCTCGCCCGGTTGCTCATCGCATCTGTCATTCCTTATGTTCCGTGTTCTGTGACATAGCCAAACATAACCACAGATTATCTCGTACCTCAAGATCTGTTGCTTCCGTTGAGAGAAAAACATCTGCATCGACAAATTTTTCCTTGCAGAATCTTGCATCTCTGAATCAGCATTTTTCGGTTCTATCTCGGTCCGCAAAACAACGCCCTAACATCAGATTCAGTTTGCGTGTTCGGTACGGTTTTTCGGTTTGTTAGAATCTATTTTTGATTCCTGGTGGATTTTGAGAGTACCTAGTTGCTTATTTCGGTTAGTGATTCCATAATATGACAGTGATGATGAACACTAGTGCATTCATGTGATTATAACTGGTCTGCTACTACATCTCAGGATATTCTGCTTGGTAAGCGCATTTCTTCCTCCATGATGGCTTCTTTTAAAAAAGTGTCCTTTTGTTTCTCCTAGGTTTGAATAGTCAGGACTTTCTCTGGCTGACTTTGTGCTGCAGACGTCTGGCTAGATCATAGTTGACTTTTTGGTCCCCCTTGCCTTCTGGTACCCCTCTGTAGGATGGTTTGGGAGCTGATACATTGTTGTAAGTTTATACTTATCACGTTTTCAATTTATTTATTGTTCTCTCCTGTGCCTATGTTTCCTTATTCTCACATTTCATGTCCTTTATTTGTAGGTTTCCCAGTATGTCGCAGTCATTGCCCTTCAGAGCTTTCAGCCTCCTGTGTCGAACAACCCAATAGGTGGTGCTACTGGATGGATGGTGTTTATTGGACAGGGCTGCTCGTGCTTCGGTCTGACGTGCGGTTTGTGACTCACATGGAACAAGAGAAAAATTTACAGCAGTAAGTGTACTTTCATTTTAATATAAACAATACCCATTTTTGACTATACTACATACCCAATCTACATTTACATTTTTCTTTACAAAATACCTACCCATAGTGACAGACCTAAATAAATTTCACCTATAGTTCTTCATATGGCCACCTAGTACCTGAATTACTGCCCTGTTATCTTTTGTTATTTGTGAACTGTCCCTACTCTCTATTATCATGATATGTTTTCTATCTCATTCATTTATGATTTAATAATTCTCCAAAATCTAATAAAATGGTTTCTCCCACTAACTCATCTTCAACTCTTCATCTTTTGACATTTCTTTCATTATATTATTCTCTATCCCAATGTCTTAATTCGATAGGAGTAACGTACTTGGATATCTAGACTCCAGTAAAAACATTCTCCGGTTAGGTATAGGTATGCAGTGAGGTTATCAACAACAAAAATATACTGAAAACTCCATTTCAAACTTATTATCTTGCTTTTAACACATCCACATATATAATGTACATATAACTCGAATTTCCAAATCAGTACCTTGCTTTCATTCAAATCAAATTGTGAAGGTATCTATAAGAAAACAACTACTTTCCTGGCTAATACCATCGACGACTATTGAATTACATCCTCTAGATATTTACAACAATTTGATTACTTCCACATTCACTCTTTGTACGAACTGATTTCATTGCATTCGTCTGCAATAACTTGATTGCAACACATCTTTAAACCTCGCATGACAACTTTTTGTCATGCCTTGGCCTTAAGGGTGAGTATTCACTAATATTTCAAGTTTCCTCCATACCTCCCTATAGCCGAACTGTTCAGTAACCATCACTAAACTCAGTAAAATATATCTTAATTCATCTCATAACTCAAATCTATCTATAACTCTCTCAAAATAATATCCCTTTTTCATAACATATAGTACATAACTCACGTGTTATGTCTTGGCCGAAGGGTGAGTTTTCACTATTGTACTTGACAAAGCATCTGCCAAACGTCCCTAGCCGAATTGTTTAGTAGACCTCACTAAACTCATAGTAAAATATATTTCATTACGTCTTATAACTCGAATCCATCTATAACTCTCAAAATAATATCTTCTTTTTTATACATAGTACATAACTCTTGTGTTATGTCTTGGCCGAAGGGTGAGTTTTCACTATTGTACTTGACAAAGCATCTGCCAAACGTCCCTAGCCGAATTGTTCAGTAATCTTTACTAAACTCATTGGTGAACTCGCAACAATATACATCTCATATCAATATCCTTCATAATCCTCAATATATCATTATTTATCTTCAATTCATCATTATTCATCTTCAATGTACCATTTATCTTCAATTTCTCGTAATTCATCTTTAATATATCATCAATTCAATTATTTCCCTCTATATCATATTTTCAATTTCATTCTCTCATCATTCAATTCAAATTCAACAACTTGCTTCAATATAATATATCAAGGTACCAATTTCTCATAAAAAAATAAACTTCTGAAGAATGACTCTAGTCTGTGTTAACAAAAATAATATCTTTTAAATTTCAAAATTAACAAAAATTACCATACTTATACGTAACCTCCTGTATACCTATAATCAAATCACTCTGAAATATGAAAAATACTTCATTATAACTTGAAAATACCATATTTCCTTTCAAAATATTCAACAATGAATTCAAACGGAACTAAAATCGTAGAAGAGTAGGGTTTCAGAATTGATCGCCACAGTTCGAAATTCGTTATAAAAAAATTATTAAATTTCCCAAAAAAATATCATCTGGAAAATATTTTTTATGATATCATAACACGAAAATAATCAAAATCAAAAATTTTGAATCACTCTGTGTTCCAAAAAGTAAGTTCAGATGTTGCTTTTTCCAGATTGGATATGAAACATTCAGCAGACAGCTGTGCAAGGTACAGTATATTATTCACGAAATTTCAGCGCATTGTTTTTATGGTTCAACAAGATGTGACCTTCATGAAATATGATATCTAACAACAACAATGCAGTGATATCTGTGTTACCTATCTCGTTTCCATCTCCAGCAAAATGAATCAAAATGTAGGTCACGCTGGGCATGTTTTGGATTCTAGAAACTGAACATATCATATTTTCGTTGCTGAATTCAAAAATAAATACTTAATGGAAGAGAGATAGTATTGGCAAATGCTGATTGTTGTGGAAATTACTATATCTTTACTCGAAAATGTGAACTGAAAAATAAATTTCTTCGAAATAAACATTTGATTTTGAATTATATTCTATACTTAATTTAAAGTAATCTTGAATAATTAGGAATATTATTTTGCCAATCTGGGAATCTATTGGTCATTTGAGCAGTATTTCAATACAAGAGGTTGAATTATTTATACAGGGTGATACTTTATTTAAAATGGAGTGAGACTAGGTGAGCGGGTTAAGCGAAAAACGGACTTATTCTATATCAGAATACAATGAATCTGGATCCCATGGGTGATCGTACGGTAGTATCCTGCTACCATGTACAATATCTTTACCACTGGACATAGTGGGTCCCATTTGTACCTCGAAGTCTTCATTCTCCAATCTCCTCAAGATATAATAAGGCCCGAACCACCTCAAAATGATTGGTCCATGATCCTTCATGTACACTACCTTCACCTCATCTCCAATATTGAATTCGGAGTACTGAGATAACTCACCACCTGAGGCACATTGTATTGTGATATGCTTAGTAGAAGTTAGAACCAAATTTGAATCAGTTTCATCATCTTTGTCGGTGTTACCGTCACTAAACTCTAAAGGAGGTGGTACTAATTCATCATCCTCGAAAGAAATGAGGTCTTCCTCATTAGAAGATATGACCGGTGATTCGGCATCTTCGAATGAGATTAGATCTTCATAATCCGTGGTTGTCAAGGATGTTTCATTATTTTTGACTGACTCTGATTCAAATGACTGTTCTATTTGAGTAAAGGTGTTCTTCAAATTGATTAAACACTCGTATCTATACAAATTTTTGTAGGAAAAATGTTTTTGTCGAGAATGGCAATTATTATCAATATTAACGAGAAGTGTTGAGGGGTTAATAGGATACGGGATGGTTCGAGTGGTGATTCTCTTATTTACCTGATCAATGGACTGGGTTTGAAACAAATATTTCACGTTGTTAAGACATTCTTCATTATACAATTTTTTATAGGATAAACAATACTTTGATAGGTTTCTATATCTCATTTTTGGCAGTGATTGAGAAAAAAAGTAAGAAAACAATTTTATATGTAAATTGATGTCAAAGAAATTATATATGCTCATAAAATGATGATTATATAAACTTGATTAGGAATGAATAATTTAAAAACTTTATGAAATATCAATGTTAATATTCTTTTGTGATCATGAAACTTTCTCGATCTGATGATTGAGGCTTATTCACAAAAGGTGAAGATACAAGGTGAAATATACTTTGTATATCTTTTGAAATTTGTTCTTCCTATTCATATTATTTTGATGTTAGGTTTGGTTCCTCAGGGTTGATTGTTCTTTGTCAAATAATATCAAAATTGTAAATATTATAGTTAAGATCCAGAGTGTAAGTTATTTTATGGAATTATGATGCTGTATCTCAGTTTCTTTCTGTTTTGCTCAATAAATATAAGAAAAAAATGTAAAAAACAAAAATTATTACTCATCCCCAAAAAGGTCCCTAAATTTCTGCTGTATCCTCTGTCTGAAAGCCAAATTTTCCACAATAGAAGTGGTTAATAACGACAAGGGTATTTTCACAATTGAATCCTTCACAATTTTCGATTTTTGGGACTGTTTAAATCTCTTAATTAACAATCTTTGACGTTTACCACGGTTCCTTCGTGGCATAGTGAAAAATAATCGAAAATAATAATGATGATACCTGAATGAATTATGCTGTAGATGTTGCTAACCAGCCTGATAGCAGTTTTATCCGCACAAGCACATGGTTCACACCATCAGCGCATAATACAAAGTATGTTTTCGAGAAGAATATTATGATATGGTAGTTTCCACCAGCCTGATGGCAGTTTTACCCGCACAAGCACATGGTTTTCACCGCCATTGCATAATATTTAAAAAATGAGTTTGTGTTTGAGAGTGGAAAATATCAGCTTGATGTGTGCACAGACTTTTGCTAACTATTAACTCTGAAAGTTGAATAGGTAGCCCGTCTATATCAGTACAAACGTATAATATTTTATCACTGTTTCGCAGTTCCTCAATTCCCTAATTTCCCAAAAAAATTCTTATGTTTTATTAACTATTATATAAATTGAGCATCTACTATTCCACGTTATTGAGCAGGAAAAAAAAAAAAGAATAATAATAAAAGAACTGATATTTTTCTATGCTATTTTACTTAGGTCCATTATGAAGAATGGAGCCTCAGGATTCGAGACAAGGCGCCTCCACCATGTGTCACGACCATTGGGGCCTTCCTCCCCGGCTGCGTGATCTTAGGGGGTTATGCTTGGCAGCAAGAGGATGTCCTAACTACCACACTCTCGTAACTCGATTGTGGCAAGGAAAGAGTGCATGTTTTGTTTAACATAAATTTAAGTTTTATTGAACGATCAAAAAACAGTGAACAAGTGAGCAACATAAAAAAGGTTAAGTGAGACAAAAAAAGTTAAGTGAAGTGACTAAATTAAAGTGACCCTATGGCTACACCTTCTAGTGAAATCCTATACATCTCTGGATCTAACTACCAACGTGGTTGGAGACAATTACAGGGGCTGTACAAGGTAATGAAACAGTTTTTGATTCAAAAATGTACTTACATTGTCCATACAACAATCGCTGCTCCGGCAGGGAAGGAGATGTGTGTCATGGCGTTGACGTTTACTCACTCACTAGTGTGGTTACCCAAAAAAAAGCCGTACTCGTAATCAACGTCGTACCGAGTCTGATTGTCTGATTGTCTGATTGTCTGATTGTCTGATTGTCTGATTGTCTGATTGTGATTCTCCGATTGAATGTTCCGGAAAATCTATACTTCAATTGTTTTATAGGCGATACTTGCCGAGTTAGCAGAATCAGCAATAATCGTACCTATCGAGTTCATTACCTCATAGGTGAACTTTCAAGTCCGATGAATTCTGCCGGAAAAGCTTACTAGGTTCCTGTCTGTGAAATTTGAACCGGGTTTGAATTACATATGTTATGTGAATGACTTTGGATATTATCTACTGAGGACTTTGATTTTCTTATGGATATTTCTTGATAAATTGATTGAATGGTTCCTTTGGTATACCAGGTGTGACAGTATTAAAGGAACCCATTGCCGATGACCAACATCGAATCCTAGAAAACACATTCTTCTTCAAACCAAACCAGGAATCCACTGGAAGGCATACCAAATAAAAATGTTTTTTGAATGTGATAAATCCGTTGAAAAAGGACATTTAAAGGAATCCTAATGCCTCTTTTTGTAGAACAATACGAGGAGGGAGGCATTGGAGTTTGAAAAAAGAAAAGAACAAATCACGGATTCATCAGAAATGAGATGAATAGTTATTTAAGCAGACAAGAAAGAAAAAGGAAGACTCCTAAAAACTATAATTTCACTGAAGATATTGGGGAAGATTCTTCTGATTGGTCTATTGCCAGACCTCCAAAACTACCCACTATTGATGAAGATGGGCAGAGTAGGACTTCAACAACTAGTACCAGTGAGTCTCATTCCAACATTATTTTCTATACAGAGTTCATTGCTTACAAATTGAAGCTGATTTCAGTTATGATGATTATGAACCAGTTCAAGAGTCTGAATCTGGAAAATCTCAAATATGCTAATATTCTCCACTCTTAGTTTCAGTTTCAGATGAAGTGGATGCTGATAGCAATTATACTATCATGCTACAGAAAACAACACTTATGATGATCATAGGCATCACATTGCTGAACGAGAGGTGAATGCTATTTCGAAATCCTCCAAGGAGAACTCAGGTTGTTATCACTTACACAAAAAGTCATTGTTTTTCATGAAAGGAATGTGGTTTGAAAAGATTGGCTTTCCACACCACCATTTCCACAAATCAGAGGAAAACCTTGATATAAAATACACACATTTTATATTTATCAATTCAATAAACTCCAATATAATTTTGACACACTCATAATTTATATTGATTTCCAATGAGTCATACAATTCTTAAACCGAAATATAAATATTTGTAATATTTCTAGGATGTTGTGATCATGGAAGAATTTTGAAGGACATTTTGGAGGATAGTGTTGCTGTTAGGACAATTTTGAATGAACATCGGCGGATTCTGGAAAATATATGAAGTAAAGTTGAAGGTAGACCCATCATCATAACAGACTTCGAAACTGTTCCAAAGAAACCTTTCAGTTTAATGAAAAAACTTATGAAGTAAGAAGATATACTAAGAAATTCAGAAGAAGCGGAATAACAGTTGGTGAACACTTAATAAATATAGTACTTAATTGAATGATTCTTATAATAGAAAACCATCATTAGTTACTCAAAAAATAATTTGTTCAAAGTTCATACTCATAATCGAACGTTTCCAGGAAACCGCGTTTTTTATAATAGGAGGAGATGCAAACAATACAATCAGAAGAGGTCTTGGGAAATCACTCAGCAATAAATTGGCCATAAAATGTTCTTTCTATGGAAGGAAGGGTAATTATGCCCTTAAAGACTTGAAGTGTGTAACTATTTTAAGAGGTGATGATTGAATTGACTTCTGGTTTATTCTATATTAACTAAAACTGTAAATTCCAGAGGCATTACGAAAGCGATTTGGACTTTCTTTTAGTGACAAAGACTTTCAGAATACAATTGCTCAGTGGTTGAATCAAGCTAGTTTGAGATATGTAAGAGAGTAAAGGAAATTGGAAACGACTGAGCAGAACTCTGATAAGCAAAACCAGAGGGACAATATATTTTCATTTATTTATTTTCTGCTTGTTACAATTTGTTACATGTAAAAATGTTTATATGACAGAGTGTTTAATTTATTGGATATCTGAGAGAGCTCAGTAGAATATTCCTGTAAACAAAATCACAGTAACAGAAAATTGTATTTATTTTTTGATTTGTTCATGATTATATTCCACTAAACATTGTAATTTACAACAATTTGCAGCAAGTATGATAGTATTTCACAATTGAAATCTTTCTTCTCGAGTCAAATAGGAATTTACTGTAAATTTGATTTTTTGCAGCTTCCATTCGAGAAAACTCCCCTTGAGATTATTTTTTGAAAGTTTCTAAAAATGAGCTTATTGTAACTTGAAGAAAATGAACTTACCACCACCTCAATATAAGAGTTGGTGTTAACCTCTCATTATGTAATTTCACAAGTGAACGTTTATCTCTTTCCTCTTTTTCTTCATGCCATCTTATTGTTTTGTCTGTTGCTTGTGAGTTTTTGAGTCGGTGAACGATGTGATTATTTCTTAAATCCTGGTATGAGTGAGTTGATTACAAACAACAATAATAAAATAATACAAGGTGACAACAACGACAACAAAAAATACAAAAAATCTCAAAATGCTAAATATTTTATAGATTGATGGGGTTTTTGTTTTCGTATAAAAGTACAGTATCATCTGCATACATGGTATAATTACTTGACAATCCAATTTTAGAAATATTCTGAATATATAATGAATATAAGATGGGCCCTAAAATAGATCTGAATTCAATTCTTCTTATGAAAGATCCAAATATTTTGAAAATCGGAGTTGTAGTTTTCTGGTAGGAAGGGAACTTGTCTATCACCAGCTGCTAGAGTATATGATCTATGCATGGTTCACCAGATACCCTGTACATATATGAATGTAACAATAATAATTTTGGCACATTGGGAAAAAATCATAGTTCTTTCCACATTAATTCCAGCTGACATCTATTCACATCTTTTCAGAATATGTTCGTGCTGCATATTCCTATATCATGGATGATAGCTTATATATGACGTCACAATCGCACATCGTTGCACGGCGTAAACGAAGTGTTGTATGTTTTGTGGTTGACAGAAATACCAGTTTTGTGTTTTCTGTCATTATCTGAATATTTGAATTTGAAGTTAATTCAAGAACTTTTGACGGTTATAATAATCAAATATGTACTTACCTAAAGAGGTTTATATTCTTGTTGAAAAGATTCATCTATCATAAATGAAAATCTGATTAGTTAGAACTGTATGGTAGTATTTCATCACAGATTATACTCAACTCAACCTTATTATAACTTGATTTTAAGGGGGGATGGTGGTGGACGTTGTTGTGCAATTTCTTCCTGTAAAAACTATAGTACAAACACAAAGGGCATTGTTTACCATGCCTTTTCGACAGACCAAATAATAATAGTGGCAAATGGATTCAAATGTGCGGAAAGACTGATACATTTTCATTACTAAAAACATCACATATGATAAATTCATTCCACACCAGATGATTTTGGAAGAGATTTGCGAAATGAGCTCTTAAGTAATTGAAAATGAATTGACTCTCTTCATATTATTATTCAGTTTCAGAATGAAATGAAAAATACCAAAAATACTAGAGGTTGGTAGGCATTACATAAAAAAGGTGGGAGAATATACAAAAAAATCATTTCATCAACATACATTTTCCTAATATTAAAGATTTTAGGTTTATTGTTTATTCTCTGACTGAATAATATTTTGAAATGATTGATATGTTCATATTGTTATTCTGATAGTTCATAGATTAACATTTGACAAGTTTTCTATATTATAGTAATTTGAAAGTTCGGGACACCATGGAGGGCACTGGACAGAATTTATTGTTCCTTATGCATTTTACTTCAAATGTCCTCAATATAGAGTTTTCTATATCATTGATTAATCTCTGTATTCTTAACAATGTCCTAGTGAATTTTTCATACTTACCTATACTATACTTACAAGCAATAAACATGGCAGGAAAAACAGCATGTACTCTGAGTACTTATAGGATCAAATAAGTTTAGTTCAAATATCAAAATTATATGAACCCTTCAGGAGAAAGTAAACTTTGAAATTCTGGGGACAACTTTCATTATCTGGTTGTCTGTATGTACAAATTTGAGTGTAGTAGAGAGAACTGGGATAATGATGATTATTCCACTATTGTACCAAACATCGAGGGTAAGGACATTATCAGATGTCCACCAATTGGCAATAGCAAGAAGGAAAAATGGAGATTCCGAATGGAAGAGAGAATAAGGCATAGTCAACTTAAAAATATGCCGACCCTACAAGAACAGCAACTCTGGGATGAAAAAGTTTTTCAAAATCAGCATAGATTTTCTAATGTATCAAGAGAATTGAACTTTGATAAATAAATCGAATACCCTGTATCCCACTTTTTACAATAAATAGATGTGTGAAAACACGATGATTTCAGTTTGTCTGAAGTTGTGACCATGATCACTCCAAAATGTATAGTTTTACAAGCGATATTTCAAGGCTTTCTTTATATTTGAACATGGCATCAAAAACAAAGGAACCCACTCCTGATATTACTATTGAATATCCTCCTACTATGAATTCTATGGCATTAAAACCTGTATCCAAGGAAGACGTAATAATGCATATCGTAAATAATAGTGCACCAGGCATAGATGATATATCATCTAAATTGATAAAAAAGTATCATAAATTCATCTCAGATCCTTTAATCCACATTATAAACCAAATTGTTTCAACAGGCAAAGTACCAACCCTACTCACAATATCAATTATAACACCCATTCACAAAAAGGGCTCTAAAACGAATATAAATAACTATCGACCCATTAGTGTTATCACGACATTTTCAAAAATGTCTCGAGAATGGGTTTTTAGATTATCTAACTTCAGTGAACGTATTGAACAAAAATCAATTTGGATTTATGAAAAATATGAGCACGAATGATGCTATATTTGAACTAGTGAATAATATCAAGAATAGTCTTGACAATAATGAGAAAGCAATTGCATTTTTCCTAGATCTTGCAAAAGCTTTCGACACCGTACCACATATACAAGTTATCAACACACTTGAGCAGTATGGTGTCAGAAGTGTTGTATTAAGAATCTTCAAAAACTTTTTGAGTAACAGAAAACAGATAACCAAAATAATAAATGTCCAAAGCGACCCTTTTGAAACCGAAATCGGTATTCCGCAGGGAACAGTACTCGGTCCACTTCTTTTTATTACTTACATCAATTCTTTATTGAACCTAAACATAAATGGTATCTCCATCTCCAATGCAGATGACAGAGTCCTGCTTTTCAAAGATGAGACCTGGGAAAATGCTAAAAATAAAGTGGCTCATGGGACATGTTGAAATGTTGGCTCGTCAAAAACAAACTAACTTTTAATTCTGATAAAACATTCTATATTGCCTTCTCAATGACTGATTCAAACAGACCACATTTTGACTCTATCGAAATACATGAGCTTCTAATGAGAGAAACTAATTCCATAAAATATCTTGGTATTACTCTAGACCAGGGGTCACCAAATGGCGGACCGCGGTCCGGATCCGGACCGCCGACCTATTATATGCGGACCCAAATACGATGCAAGAAGTGATCAAAATGGTAAATTTCCTGCGTGCCAGATCATCACTGAAACATCGTCAATCGAAATCTTTTCTGGACGAAGTAAATGCACAATATGACGATTTACTGCTGCACAACAATGTAAGGTGGTTATAAGCAAAGGCTGCGTCTCACAAAGATTCTTCGCCATTCTAGAAGATTTGAAGAAATTTTTTTCTCAAAATTATCAGGCTTCAGCAAACGCCTATTTAAGATTTCTTAGCGATGAAGAAAGTTTGGCTACCATCGAATGTAAAATTCGTGAGAATTTGACAGCTGAATTGAACTGTCATTATTATTATCATATACATTAGTAATCGACGTTATCAACTGGTTATGGAGATATAACTCAAAAATTGTAGATATCCTGTGTTATTTATATTATTAGTACCTTTGAAAGGGTTTTATGATTTATAATCTAAATTTCATTTGAATATGAAACAAATATAAATATCATGTATATACAATTTTCATTTTCAGTCTGTAGGTTGCGCTATAGCATATAAAATTCAGTAACCACGTTGAAAATGGAATGGTAGAATCACGTTTTTCGGAACTATTGATTTTGGTATAAAATGAGATGAGTGAGAATACTTCTCACTCTACTCTTGACAGTATCACTTTTTTTTCTGGTCTCATGATGCATTCTAATAGTGAAAAATCTTTTCAATATCAATTTGATCAACGAAATTTGATGATTATCTAATAATTCACCACCATACAGGTGATCACCAGATTGGCGGAATATTTTGTCAGGTAGATGAGAAATGGTTTTTCTGATTATCAAATCCAATATGTTTTTGTATTTTGGAGAAAATATCTCCTCCCCCATCTCACGAAGAGTTCGTTCTCCATGGATACATATTTCTGTAACAAATGATGGTGCCTTCACAAAATTACCATACGTTTTTCTCTTTTGTAAGAAAGATGATGTTTCTTCACATTCCAGAAGAGCTAAGCATTTCCCACAAGTTATACATTTTTTTAAGGATTTAATCACAAAACCAGAAATATAAATTATAACATCTTCTAAAAATGAAGATGAATGCCAACCAGATGTTGGAAAAACGTCATGGCTGTCTAATTCTTCACACAACTGTTGGTATTCAATGGAAACTTCAACGTCTTCATCATCAACATCATAAGTAGTGATACTTCTGCTAGATACTGTTAAAATCAAAGTATTATCGATATTAACTGCATTTCCAGGATCTGCTCCTTTAACTTATCGTGGAACAAGGAGTTTCTTGTAAGCAGTTTGAAACTGCCTACAAGTAGGGTTGTTGTTGAAACCATGTAAGCTCCTCACACAACTGAAAAATGTTTCCAAGTGATCTTGACTTAATTTGTATCTCAATATGAAATTCAATTTCCCCGATTTGACAAACGTTCCATATAATCCCTTGAAGCTTTCAATCCCTACTAAAAGCGCAATGAAACCGACTTTCCTACGGCTTTTAGTGATTGGTTCATCCTTTAGAGTTAAATTCAGAATATACTCTTTCATTTCACTGAATTTTTGTAGGAGTAGTTCTTCTGTTTTATGAGAAAATCCTCTCTTATAAATGTAACTTGCAAACTTACTTCTGGAATTGAGAATATCAAAAACATTATTGAATAGTGAGCAAAATTTGGCAGTATCTGCAGCTCCTACAAAATTACTCAGTCCTAAGTCCTCCAAAAACAACAAAGCATCACATACACTCTTACTAAATGTTTGGGTTGCAATTTCAACCCTCATTTTTTCTTTAGCATACTGCATATGACGCCTCTCAATTCGTGGAGCAGCACTCAGACCTTCAGCAATTTGTGTATTGACTAGTTCTTCAAGATACTGCCAATTTATGATTTTATCATCTTTGGTTTTCAAAACTCTAAAATCTCCTAAACTCTTACGTACTAGCTTTATCATATGACAAATATCAAGAAAAATAAAAACGTAGTATTTAGTGACTGGGTGGTGAAAATATGTTTTCAAATTATTGAAATCAGTAAAATCCGCACCTAACTGTTTGGCCATGCTAATGTTGGAGGCAGCACCATCAAATGTTACCGAGGTGATTATAACTCCTGCCTCATGCAAGAATTCTAAACAATTCATAACCAAATTTGCTTTTTCACTTACTGACAAACCATCTATGCAAAAGTAGCCTACAGGTATTTTCCAGCAGCCATTAATGCTGGTGATAATAAATACTAACACTTCCTTTGCCTCAGGAAGTTGTAATGTACCTGCCTAGCTAGAACGACAGCAATGAGACTCTGAAATAATGGCGTAAACAAACAATCTCTCAACGAAACATTAATCACATTTAGCCTAACCTTATACTTATATACTAATCAAATTATGCCTAAACGAACGTTTTTCAGTCTATCTCAGTCGAGATATCAGTTCTTAACACTTCATTGACGAAACATATGAGTAAATACCTGGTATATCCCTCGTTGGCTAAAGCTTACTAGTATATATAATCGTTGGCTTCCATAATTCTGGGCCTGTCCATATACCTGTAGGACAGTCACTCTGCCAAAACCATTTACTGCTTCCTGCCTTTTACCTGCTTATTCCCACTCCCTAACTCTGGTGCTGGTGTATTACACCTAACACTCTCGGGTAGATCCAGCAACAGTATCTTATTCTCAAGATACTACTAATACTCCATGATAATTTGGTATTCCAATTATCAACTCGAGAGCCAGAGACTACGCGTCTCCTCTTGTGATCTTTTCAACCACCTCCCCTCCTGTACCTGCCGGCTTCTTCCAATATCTTCTCTCGCCCTTTTACACCCCGCTTCCTCTCACACACGTCCTTTGTCCATCCCTGCTTAGCGAAACAGTCTTCGCTCGGTCAATTCGCGCCTAGTTTCAACACCACTAATTAGACAGGGAACCAATGTCACTCCATAGTTAGGGAGCCTTGATATGTTACAAAGTGAATCACTGTCAAAATCATTTCCAAAATCAACAAAACCAATGAACCTATTTTCTACCCATTCAACTTTCTTACGTATGGACATTTCATCCATCACTAAATTAGCATAGGTTGCCTTATCCTTGAGTTTATTCTCCTCTACTTCTCCTCTAATAGCATTCAATGATTCTGTTGTGAATCCTGGACTGCCATTAATGTGCTGATACCATTTACTAACTGTTGAGGGATGCGGCAAGGCTTTATTGAATTTTTCCCTGACATAGTTGTAGGCTCTTGGAGAATAAAAGTGCAAAGTCAATGCAAATGCTCGTAGGGATGGTGAGTATTGTTGACATTTGGATCCTTTCAGAATTCTCTTCACTACCTCAACTACAGGTCCAGGTAATGAAGCCTGAAATTAAATCAAATTAAATAATATGAAGTGATTAATTCGAGAGTATGTAACTGATATTTAACTTGTTCAAATTATTTAATGGATAGTTTTTTGCCAAAAAAAATTTCGAAGTTATGTTCGTATATTGTTTTTACAAATGATTTGTTTGATAATGATTTCAATTTTCTGAGATAATGAAATCTATACTCAATATTAGTTCATATTGTCACACATTCATCAAAAAATTTATCTTCTAGGAATTATAATTGAGAATAATTTGACAAGTACTTACTTCAATGGTTTCCAGTGCTGAATTAGACAAGAGATTTTGCTGCGTGAGGTAATTTAATACTGATTTCAAACTGGTAACTCTGGCTTTTCTCCTTCGATTTTGTTGTTGCAGAGTATGAATTTTTCTTCCATAATTGAGCTTTCCATGCTTTTGTTGGACTTGCCATGTCTTCACTATTAATGTCTCCAAAATATCTTTTATGCTCAACCTTTCTCCTGAGAAATAGGAACCAATTTATTTATATCTCCGAAACAACAACATTTGTGGACACATATTTATATGAACTTCATATCTCAGAATAAGTCGAAGATTTACTCCTTTAAGTTTGTACAAATACTTAATAAACACTCTGTATATTTATTTCTGAAATAATAGTCATTTAGTAATTGAACGAAGTAGTCCTTGAGATATTCTATCAACATAATATAACATTGTTTGCAATTCATTTTTGACGAATTGATTTTGATCCTAGAAATTGAAATTCTATTTAGATTTTTTTTATTTTCATTCAAATTGGCCCAGAAACAAAATATTTCATACCTTTCAACGAATGAATACCTTGATTTATCAGATTTTGTTGAAGTCAAGATAAAATCAGTATTGCCTTCAAGCAATCTTTGCGAAGAACTTGAAGTTGAACTTGATGGACTCGAACTTGACTTGAATGACTCGTATCGGCGCCTTCAAAAAATAAAGTCATTATAGTAAGTAAAAACATTTTCATGAAGAACCAAACTTTCTACTTTCAGGAATTTTGAAAAGATTTTCCACATCTGCAATTTCTTGTCTTTTTATACCAGTGTCTTCATGAAAATACCCCTTTTCTGAGGCTGTAAGTGTGCCATCTTCAGAAATTGATGCAGTTATTGTTCTTCCTGATGATACTGAAGCAGTGATTGTACTTTCAGAACTTGAACTAACATAATTCTAGGTAAATTCACTGCTTGCCTAGCTAATGGAAAGGTAGTGTAAGATTCAAGTCCTTGGTATTTTGAGGTACTCGGTCCTGTATTTACCCAGGTAGCCAGACTGACGAATGTGACGTCTATAGGACCGCTATCTAAGGTTTTTTTGATCTCATACGTCTTTTGACCAAATTATGACGTCATGCGGACGTCATTAATTGGACGTCTTATGGACAGCCACTGTTTGACGTCGTATAGACGTCAATCTATGGTCTTCATATTTTTTGGGTATTATTATCATTATCATTATTATTACTATCATTATTATTATAATTATCATTACTATTATTATTGTTATTATTATTATTATGTATGTATAGGAAAACGAAGTTATGAAATTAATCAATTAATCTATCCAAATAACTGTATAAATGTATATTAAAAATGGATTTTATTCCATAGGCTTCCCTTGCTTTTCAATGTTTAAATTTAGCGCCAAAGACAATTCTCACATTACCGACCAGATGGCCAATGGCGATCAAGTAATTACGCGAAGAGATTGTGTATGCGACTCGCGACCATCTCGCGACTGCCGTTAGTGGCGTTACTGCCGTTCAGCTGCGTTCCCGTTCATGTTCATTGTCCATCGTCCATGTCCGAATGGGTGTTGTTTGTGAACGGCGTCTGTGCCATTGGATTTGTTAAGAATGTTAAAATGTTGAGTGTTTGAGTGGTATTTCTATACAGTCTGTTGTTCACGTGAAACTATTCAGGTTGTGTGATACAATTTGATGACAGTGGGAGCAACAGTGTAGCTGTTGTTCACGAAACTTGGCTGACGCCGTTGAAAAAGGAAGTGTTTTGGCCGCCATTTATAGACAGCAAAACATACAAAAGAGCTCTCTGGTGAAGGGGAAGCCATCGACGCTGAAATTTTCAACTATTTGTAATACCTCACATTACCATCTTGTTAATAAAATCTTCATTCGTAGCAAATTTATTTTATAGCACAAATGATTACCTTCCTCACCATCAGATTATAACCATTAACCCCAAAATTTTTTATAAAAAAACAGACGTCTCATTGACGTCGGAAATTGGTCAGTAGTGTCAGTTCAAGGTCCAATTTGAAAACACATATTGACGTCTAAAAGACTTTCAAATATGACGTCATTTGGATGCGTCTTACTTACGTCATTTGGACGTCGCATTTGGTAAAATAAAGACGTCTTTTGGCCGAATGTGATGCCGTCAATTAGACGTCATATAGTCGTCATGTGCTACCTGGGTAGTGGTTCAGTTTGATATGATTCATCAGGGACAGTTTCTCTGAAAATGAGCTTGATAAAATCATGCCCGTTTGTTCATACATATTTCAAACAAGAAATAGGTGTTCAGTACAACCATTACAACTGACTAACCTTGAATCAACAAAATCTTGTGGAACTAGCATAAATGGAATTGCTTCCCGATTCAATATCCTTAGTCCAGATAATCCGACAGTGTAATCATTGTTGTTGAAATGTTTTCCACAAACATAATGCCATTTGTTTGACTTTTCTAAATTCAGAGCATTCAGCCACATTTGCCTTCTCTGGATATTGTCAGGAAATCTGAAATTATTTACAGTTCACACACTCCTTTTTCAAATTCCGAATAAACACGCGAGACGCCTATGGCTGAACGTGGCTGAGTCGTGGTTTTGATGTTTACTTACCTATGAAAAGATAAACAGTCTCCACGTCTGCTTCTATAGCCACATACCACACACTTATCAGTCATTTTCACTGCAGCAGGATTTATAAATCGCAAAATTATAGTCAACACAATCACTAAAACGCACCAAGACTTCGTAAATAGCGGAAAAACTCTCGAAAAGACGCTACGCAATGGCGGTTTCCGTAACATTCCGGATTCCGCTAGCAGTCTTGTCGCGCGCATATTTGATTTGACCAATGAGGTGCCAACCAGCCAAAATGTTTACTTTCCCCTATGTCATTATGGAGGGGATGAGATGTTCCTGACAAACAATTCGTGTTGGTTACTCATCTTTCCGTAGGTGAATAATCTACGGTCAGGGATATATGCGCAAGCATATGCAGATGACTTAGTTATTATGGTTCAAGGCCAACCGGTGAATCACCTAGGGAACTCCATGATGGGAGCTCTCAGGAAAGTGGAACAGTGGTGCTCCGCCGGTGGGCTTAGAGTGAATCCAGAAAAAGCGGATCTGGTATTATTCACCAAGAAACGAAAAATAGGAACACTTCCAGAGGTTTTTCTCTCAGGAAGGTGTCTTCAATACAAAGGCTCAACCAAATATCTTGGATTCACAATCGACTTCAAGTTGACCTGGAATGAGCATACCTATATGCACCAAGAAGGCTATATGCTGCTACTGGGCATGCAGGAGAAGGTTCACCAACTTGCGTTGGATGGTCTGCCAACCGTGCGGTATAAGACCAGGTATCTAGGGTATCCTCTATCTAGCGCAGCCACTGTCAAGGAGAACTCCATCCCAACGCCACACTCCAAAAGTTATCGGGGAAAGTGTGTCTCCTTTATGGTTGATTCATTACATTTTGGTTATTATTTATTTACAGTTTTGGTTTTCCTATTCTCTATATAGTTCAGTCATTGGGGATCCAAAATAAGGCTTGCCTGGAAAAAAGTCCGGAAGTTTTGAAACTCTGTAGGATTATAGTTTTGGGTGTCCTTAACTGAAATTCACAAAATGCACATTCCGTGACATGCCGCCGGCGCCGCCATCTTGCCAAGATGGCGCTCAAAAACGGTATTTTGAAAATATCTCCGAAACGGTGCGTTTTTCGAAAAAATATAAAGACATGAAAATTCAAGATGAAGAAATTTTCTACAAGAAATGTTCCGAGCATATTCCTGCTAAAGAGAGACGTTTAGGCTCAAGAGTTGATTGAATGACAACATATTCTGTTAATTTCTATAAACTGCCCCTAACTATCCCATATATGCGTATAAATTCATATTCTATAATGAAACGAGCTATTCAATTCGTTCCTCGTTATATTGGACGATTTTTAGATCAATTATGCGACAAAAATTTTGCATTTGTGACTTGCGATCATTTGGGCGATATAAAAATTGCATTATCGACGAATCTGGCGACTTCAGAAGTATGTGGGTGCAGGATGGTTATGAGTAAATTTCGCACCTATACTATGTATCCGTGGATATAGGTACCTTTTCGTACTGTAAAACCGCCCATAAATTCATAGAAATTTGAAATTTTGCTTTCTTGTCTTCACCACTCCATCCCAATGTGAGTAAATACACAAAATATATATTTCAGATGAGATATTTTTATAAACGGTGGAAATACAAGAACTTTTTCATCAACTAAATTACCTTTCCTAACGAACACAATTTGCCAATCAGTAATTCTACGAGAAAAACGGACATGAAAAAATTGCGAGACCGTATTTAAAATGAAGTTTTTAACAACATTAGAAAAACATATAGAGTTACAAGATCATATTGAAGTTTTTAAAAATAAACATGCCACCCCTGATCAAGTTGCCTTTGCCGGAGAGAAATTTTTCCTTGCACTTCATGGATTCAAAGACAAAAACTACACCAATCTTGATAAATATCGATACCAGTGTTTCGTGAAGTCGGTAACAAAAAGTGAATTCAATTTGGCATCTTTACCACCGACAAGCGCAGCTGCACGACAGCATTCGTTGAGAACGTACTATCAGGTTCAACTATGGCGTAATTGTCCGAAAGTAGTTGAAGAATGGGGTTGGAAGAAAACACAAACTGGCCCCACCCCAATAACTACTTTGAAAGATCCTGCTTCCAAAGCACTACTTGCTTTTTTATCTTGTAAGTGCAAGGCGGCTTGTGGTAGAGCCTGCGGATGCAGGAAAGCAGGATTGCGATGTTCGATGATTTGCGGTGTCTGCAACGGGAAAACTTGTGAAAATATCAGCCAAGTGACACTGGACGAATCCGATGAAGAAGACCTCCATTCGCTGCATGGTGATTCTTTATCGACTGCAGAAGAAGAATCCGACGAGTTGAAGGAAATTAACATCGATTCTGGAGCTGAGGTAACCAGTTTCCCCATTGAATATAACGAAATCAACGAGCCAGGTCCGTCTGGCCTTTGCCAAAAATAATGTCAGTACTTGAGTGGATCAGGACTACAGGGGAAACCACGTTAAAAAAAACGCGCCGTGTACTTAGCCTCTTGGGTAGTGTGGAAACAAGTACAGCATTTAAAGTCGAAATTGATTGATCATAAATTATTAACATGGATCAATTGATGAATTCATCGATTGATTGAATAATGGATATCCACCGTTTCGTGATAAATATTTTTAAAGTCGTTAAATATCAGATTTGGGGACCCCTAATACACATATTATTTCCGAAACTCGCCACTACAGAAAACTTCGCAACATTTGTAATTTGGTTAGGGCACTTGTGCTATAAATATAACAAGAAACCAATTAGATAGCCCGTTTCATTATGAAAGATGAATTTATACGCATATTTGGAGATAGTTAGGGGCAGTTTATTGAAATTAACAGAATATGATGTCATTCCATCAGCTCTTGGGCCTAAACAGCTCACTTCAGCAAAAATATACTGGGATCATTTCTTGTAGAAAATTTCTTCATCTTGAATTTTTATGTCTTCATATTTTTTCTGAAAACGCACCGTTTTGGAGATATTTTCAAAAAACCGTTTTTGAGCGCCATCTTGGCAAGATGGCATCGCCGGCGGCATGTCCCGGAATGTGCATTTTGTGAATTTCAGTTCTGGACACCCAAAACCATAACCCTACAAAGTTTCAAAACTTCCGGACTTTTTTCCAGGTGAAAATCCCCAATCACTGGCCACTCAATATTTAATACTAATTGCTTTTTACAATTTGTGGGTTGGGTACATCTCTATGTTCTATTGTCTATACGTGTGGTTGTGTGGTGATGGTTTATAATATGTGTTGTGGTATTGTGTATTTGTTATGGGTGTTTCTGTTTTCTGATGTTTGTTACTATGTACTATGTTATTTTCTACGCTATTATCTCAATTCCTAGTGTGTATTATAGCTAATATTTACAATTTACCTTGTTCTTTTTTTTTTCTTCCAATTTACATTGTCCCGTTTACATTTATTGTCTTCTTTCATATCTATATTCCATATTATTTCTTTGTTTGTTTGATGTGTGTGTACTATTGTTTTGGTAGTACCTGTGTGCTTAGAGTATTTGTGTTGTCTGTTGTCATATATTTATTCTTTCCGGATCTTCTTTAATAAATTTTTGGGCGAGCTCTTTTATTATTTCCGGGTTGTTCCCGAAGTCTCTCCAGTTTGTAATGTATGTTTTTTCTCTCTGCTGTATCCATTGTGTTACCATGTTTCTTGCTTGTTGTCTGTCCGGGTCCGTGCATCTGTGTAATATGTGTTTCGTGTCCTCTGTCTCTTGTAATGTGCAGTGTTCGCATCTTCCATTCGTCGTTTTTAGTTTAAATCGTTTGTAGTAGCTGTCCATATGTCCGTGTCCTTTGAATAACTGTACCGCTATGTTGTCTATTTCTAGTCTTGTTGTTTGTACTGTTTGTAAGTGTCCATGTAGTGTTCGTCCTGTAGTTACACTATTCCATTCCCTGTGCCACGTGTCTATTTTGTCTTTCCTTTTGTTCTTGTTTATTTGCGATTTTGTCTTGATGGCGATTTTTACATCTGTTTGTCGCGTGGCTGTTTTCGCAGCTTCTTCTGCTATAATGTTTCCCCTGATGGTATGCCTTTCTTCCCAGTTCAGTTCTATTTTATTTTCTGCGTTTTTGAAGATGTATCGTGTCTGTTGATTGTCTGGATTGCTGTTTGTGAGTCAGTTATTATTCGAGTGTTGTGTATTCTGTTGATTTTTCTCGTTTCCTTTGTGGCCACTAAGATTGCGGTTAGTTCAGCGTCGTGTATTGTCATGTCGTCATTTGTTCTATACCCCAATTTCTTCCATGTTTGGTTTTGTATTTGGTATGTTATTCCTATGCCTGTTTTCATTTCATTTTTCGTTGCGTCTGTGTAGATGTTTATTGTTTCTGTGGGGTTTGTAGTTTCTAGTGTGTACCTATTTGTTTCCTCTGTCAGTTGGGTGTGGTCTGTCCTTGGTTCGTATTTGTCTATCTTGTCTCGTGTCGTAGTTGTCTTCATAATGTTTGTTGTTTATTGATGCCTCTATTTCTAATGGTATTGATCCTGCTATGAGGTGCAGTGCTGTTGTCGGCGTAGTCTTGAATGATCTTGTGATTGATAATAGGTTTGGGCGTTCTATTGCTCTGAGATTTCTTTTGACGTGCGCGTTTGTCGCCTTGTTCCCCCATAATTCTGACTCATATAGAATTAGTGGTTTCACTGCCCTTTCATATATGGTTCTTCTTATTTCCGGGTGGGTTCCCCATGTTCTTCCTACTATAATAAATAATTTTTGGTAAATTTCGGATGAGTTTTTTATTATTGTTTTTATATGGTCTTGCCATTTCTGTTCTTGTCAATGGTGAGTACAAGGTATTTTATATTGTCTTGTGGCGTGATCTGTTGTCCTTCTATTGTAAGTCTTGGGTGTCTTAGTAGTAGTAGTATTGTGGGGAGGCTGTAGCCAGGCAAGTAGGCCCCCATGGGCCCTTTTTGCCAACCCCTGCTCTCCACATATCTACACATCCCTCTTTTAGTTGTCCTTTTCGAACCTTCCCGTCCTTCTGATGAAGGTCAGGATGTTCGTCCACTTTAATTCGACCAAATCTTCCTGTTGTAGTTTATCTACTCCAAAGATTTCGAATCTCATCCTTCCATACGCCTCACACTCTCCGAGGAAGTGAAGTGATGTCTCCTCATCTTCTCCGCATTCACGGCAAGTGGGACTATCTTCCACACCTATGAGTAATAGGTGTCTGCGAAACCTGTTATGCCCTGTCAGTATCCCTATGAGAAGGCGCCTCCTATATACTTCTAGTGCCTCGTCCGCCCATTTGTTAAGGGCAGACGAAGTTTGGCTACTTGTTATGCCCAGTGCAGGCTCCGGTCCCCAGAACGGTGTCGCGGATCCGATTCTAGCCAGCTCGTCGGCCACCTCGTTCCCGGGCACCCCCCTATGCCCCGGAACCCATACTAGTTCGACTTCCTTCTGTTCAGCTAGTTTCTCAAGAGCATCGCCACATTCCTGCACCAAAGCTGAGCTTGGTTTAGGATGGCAGACAGCCCTGAGAGCCGCTTGACTATCCGAGCAGATGTAAATGCTCCGGTCCCTCTTTCACCTCATGCCTCTCCGCTACTGCCAGAATGGCACTTGGGTGTCTTTGTCGTCTGTTATGTCCTGGTATAAACATCACCTCCGTCTTGTCGGCATTGTGAGTTAATTTGTTGTCCCGTTCCCAGGTTTTGCAGTGCTGCCAAACGGACCCCCACCTGCTCTCGATCTTTGCGATTGAATTCCCCGATATCAAGAGCACCTGGTCGTCCGCGAAGGCTTGGTAAAACACCCCTTCTCCGGAGACTAGTTTAAACCATCCTTCCATAAGGACCAGCCAGAGTATAGGTCCCAGGCTGGATCCTTGTGGGCAGCCCCGCTCGGTGTCGATTGTTAAGTTATTTATGTGTACTGTTCTGTCTGTTAAGAAGTCGTTGGCTACGTGTATCATGTCCGTTGTTGTTCCTAGTTCTGTCAGTTTTTGTGTCAGTTGTGGTTTCCATGCTGTGTTGTAGGCGTTTGTCGAGTCAAGTGTCACCATTAGTGTGTGTAGCTTTTTTTGTTTGTTGTCCTGTATCTTGTCTGTTATGTTTTCAATTGCGTCCATTGTGTTGTGTCCTTGTCTGAAACCATATTGTGTATTTGAGAGTTTGTCATGTGTTTCTAATTGGTATGTCAGTATGTTTGTTACTATTTCATCATATACTTTTCCTAGTGTAGGTAGTAGGCATATAGGGCGATGTCCCTTTTTTGGCTTTGGTACCCATATTATCTCTGCCCTTTTCCATATCTTCGAGAATTTGCCTTGTGCAAAACAGTCGTTATAGAGCTGGAGCAGTTGGTTTCCTAGTACTATATTCATGTATTTCATGGCCTCATTTGGGATTCCTCTATTGGTTGTTGCTTTATTCGTTTTTAGTAACTTTATTGTATTTTCCAGCTCTTGTTCGGTAACGTCTCTGTCTCTGTGTTATGGAAGGTTCTTCAAATTTTGGTTGTGTTTTCTGATTGTTTTATGTATTTCGGTGTCCTCTTGTGTATTGTCTGCCGGAAAGTAGTTTGTTAGCATCTGCATCGTTGTCTCTGTTTCGTTTGTCGTCCATGTGCCATCTTCTCTTTGTACTGTCCCTTGTGTAGTATTTCTGGTTTTCCGTCTTTTTATTATATTGTATGCTGTCCCCCAAGGGTCATCCTGCCTTTGTTTTTCTAGATATTTGTGTAATGCCTGTTTTTTTGCTTTGATTATCTGCGTCTTGTATTGGTGTCGTGTTTGTGTGTGAATTATTTTTAGGCCTTCCTCCACTGCTTCGTCTCTTTCTTTTTGCCATTTGCGCCTAGCTCTGTTCGTTTCTCTCCTCTTCGCTTGTATATCTTCATTCCACCATGTTTGATTGTTATTGTATCGTTTTGTATTTTTTCTGCAAGATTCTTCCAGTGTCTTCACTATGTGCTCTTGAAGATTATAAGCATATGTTTCTATGTTGTCTGTTTTTGTTGGTATATTGTTATTTAGCTTTTCTTGAAAGGTAACCCAATCTATGTTGTCGGGTTTAAATATAGTTTTTTGTTGCTGTAATGTAGGGTCTATTTGTAATTGTAGTATTATGTATGTGTGGTCGCTAAGTGTCTCTTCATTTTCTATGTGTCTAGTCATGTTTTCTATGTCTCTTGTTAATTTCATGTCTATCCAACTTCGTCCCCTCTCGCAGTCGTATGTTGGTCCGTCCTCTGTGGTGTTTTCTATAATGAAATTGTGTAGTATCGTCCATTCTAGTAGCTGTTCTCCTCTTTGGTCCGTTGTCTCTCCTCCCCAGGCTTTTTTTTTGCATTTATGTCTCCTCCTATGATGATTTCTCCCCTTATCGTATCTTTTTTTTCTCCGAGTTTGTTCAGTCTTACATATATGTTCCCCCCCCCCTCCGGTTCGTCGTAGATATTTATTATTGTGATTGGTCCTGTTTTTGTTTCGATTTTAATCCCCATAATGTTTTCATTTGTTATTTCTGTTATGTGATTGGTTATTTTTGTGGAATTTTTTGATAGTATTGCCGTTTTTGCTTTGTCTGAGTGTTCGTGTAGATTGTATTGATGTGGTGGTGTTAGTTTATGATAGGGTTCTTGTATTATAACTATATCTATTTTATTTTCTTCTATGTATCTCTTGATGTTGTTGAATTGGAGTATCTTCAGGAGTTTTTCTGTTTGTAGTTCTTGTTTCTCTTTTGGTTTGTTTGTTTGTTTCTTTTCTTTGTTGTCTTTTGTGTTTTTTCTGTGTTGTTCTGTTTCTTCGCTCTTCTTAGTTTCTTCTAGTCAATGATATGTTGTTCTTCTTGATTTCATTTCCATTCTCCTGGTGTATACTGGGCAGTTAATATCTCTCGCTGTGTGTCTTCTCCTTTGGTAGTTCATTTTTTCGCAGTTTCCGCAATTCATTTTTGTATTTGTGCAGTCCTTAGCGTTGTGTCCTTGTCCGCATTTGTTACATATTGGTGGCTGGGTGCATTTCTTCGCTGAGTGATTGAACCCACAGCAGTTGAAGCACAAAGATATGTCTTTTTCTCTTTGATATATAGTCGCATCAAGTCCATGGTTATTGTCTGCTTTTTTATCAGAAGCTTGAATACAGGTGGGTTCATTTCTAGGATTCAATTTTCTTTTTTATTATCTCGACACTTTTTTTCTGTTAGAACTCTAATTGATTCTATATCTTCTTCTGTTTGGTTCTTTAGTAATTCCTCATTTTGTGTAATAAATTCGTGTCTAAATTCCTCATTCGTGTAGCCCCCTAGTACACCTGTGATTTTCACTTTCGGTTGTTTTCCTCCCATCGTTTTGACCTCTATGTCTTCTTTGTTGCTTAATGCCTTTATGATTTTTTTCTTGCTGTTCTTTGTCTTTACTAGTGAGTATTACAGTTCCTTTCTTGGTTGTTTTAATGTTTTGTAGCCCTTCGTTGGTCATTTCTTGGTCTGTTTTTCCTCATTTCCGCGATTAATTCTTTCGGTTTGAGTCTCTCTAGTTCTTGTTGTGTTTTGTTTTTTATCTGTATGATTGTTTCGAAATTATTTATTTTTTCTGGTGTCTTCCATTCTTGTGCTGGTTTGGTTTCTCCTTCTTGTTTGTTTTTCGTTCTATTCTGTCTTTCCAGTATTCCTGCGTATGTCTTTTTCTTTCTTCTTCTATTTCTTTGTATTTCCCAGTTCTAATCTTGCGTACTGGATTCTTCTTCTGATGTCTCCTCCTGTGTTGTTTCATTTTTGTTGCTTTGTGAAACTGATTTTGTTCTTGTGAGTTGATTTTTGTTTTTGTCTGATGTTTTTGTTTCTTTCCTGTGTTCTGTGGGTTTTTTATCGCTCCTGTTTTATTTGTTGTTGGTTCACTATCTGCTTCTACGGTTTTCATTCCTTTTCTGATTTCCTGTAATTCATTCATGATGTTCGTTGTGCCCGTCGTGTCATATGGTGTCGGGTGGTTCTTCATTCCTTCTTTTATTTGTGCAATGTTTCTCCTGAGTTCGTCTATTGTTTCTTGTTGCATTATGGTGTGGTGCTCCGTTGATTTAGTTTCCACTCTTAGTTTTCTTATTCCCTTCATTATTTCTTTGCTATCTGCTGTGTTGTTTGATGGTCTGATCTTTCGTGTTTCGGTTTTGATCTGTCTGATTTCTTTATATATTTCTTCTGTTGCCTTTGTAATTTTTTTGTCTGTTTCTTTCGCTGCCTGTAGTTTTGTTTCTGACACTTTCCTTTTACATTTTTCTTTCCTCATTCGTAGACTATCGTGGTGATGTTGAATAGTGATTCGTTTGTGTTCTCTCTGACTATTTCCTGATCTCCTTTATTGAACTGTATTTTTCCTCCTGAGAATTTGTTTGTGGCATTTATTATTTGTACTATCTGTTCCTGTGTTTCCTGTATTATCTTGCTTCCCATGAAATGTGTCTTGGTGTTTTCATCTAATTCTTTTTGGGCGAGAAAGAGACAGTGGACTGTAAATTTGAGTTGAGTGAAAGTATGAAGGTTTTCGAATGACAAGAGGTTGATATGGCCACTCACCTGACGATCTGTCGGACCTCTTCAAAATCCTGTTTTGGCGGCCGCCTCAGGCACTCTTCTCGCACGAATCTTATCGAACATGGTACACGGGCACTATGTCATCACACTTGATGCAATTATACTATGGACACAATGTCATTGAGGTAATTAGCGAGTTTTAATTGGGTCATTACACCGGTCCCGTCTTAATGCCGTGATATTCCTTTTTCGAGCGCCTGGTCACCTTTTTGGTTCACACATGCGTATATTTGGTACGCGGTGGTCCATTAGTGGCATAAGTGACCGGAAGATACCTCTTGTCATTATCACGCGGTAATTTGAATTGTATCAATGAATGTGATAATGAAGTGATTTGCATAATTTTGGATTTATATTATAATTATTATACTATACTATATGAAAACTGAACATACCGCCCACCTAAAATGTATATTTTATGAATATGTTTAACATGATTAATTTTACTAATGATTATACTTACAAATGTATGTACAGGAAAACAACTAGCCGAGACAAATATTATTCGGGGTTGCAGATGGGCAACGGGCAAACTTTGCTAACAGGTCGCCTAAAGGAACCTTTAACTGTACGCACGGTAACCACCCTAGTTACACCATCTTGGCCGGGATGAATTTGCTCTACCCTTCCCATATGCCACTTCAATGGTGGTGAAAGCTCATTCTTTAATAGAACGAGGGTATTGAGCTCTATTGGGATGAAGGCTGCATCCATTTGCTCCGCTGCATGAGGTTGTGCAAATATTCGCAATGCCAGCGATCCCAAAACGATCGATGGAGTTGCTGCACCAACTGCCAACGGGAGAGACGAGACATTGTTATATCACCTAAGTTGGGATCAGGTAGAGAATTGAGGGGTTCTAGGGTCAAAAAATGCCCAGGAGTCAAGGCCTGAAGATCATTTGGATCCGAACTCACAGGGCACATAGGACGTGAATTCAAGATCGATTCTATCTGAATCAATAGAGTGTTCAATTCCTCATAGGAAAGAATCTGATTTCCTATGACTCGGAATAAGTGAGTCTTGATGCATTTTATTTGTGATTCCCACAACCCTCCGAAATTCGGGCTGATAGGGCTATTGAAATGAAATCGAATTTTTTCATCTGAAGAAACAGATTTCATCAGGGATGAGATATACGTTGAAGCACCACGAAAGTTGGTACCGCAGTCCGAGTATACATCACTGCATCTTCCCCTTCGCGCCATGAAGCGTCGAAAGGCAGCTAAAAAAACATCTGTTGAGAGATCTGAACATAGTTCAATGTGGGTTGCTCTCGTGGCCATGCACACGAAAACGCAAATGTAGGCTTTGTATGTTTTGGCACCGCGAACTCTTTTGAGAGTTATGGGGAGAGGACCAGCCATGTCTATACCGACATGGGCAAACGGTTTGACCTGAGAAACGCGGGCTGAGGGTAAATTACCCATGAGAGGTTGACGAGCGGAAGGGTTGAGTCGATAACAGGGAATGCACTTCGATATTACTGTACGAATGGTACGTTTTGGGGCAAGAATCCAGTAGCGCTGGACAAGTAAATTCTGGAGAGTTTGAAGGCCAGGATGCAGATATTTCTGATGAATGTGTTCAATTAGAAGATGAGTGAATCTATGTGAGCTTGGGAGAAGTATGGGGTGCTTTGCTTCAAATGAGAGCTCGGACTGCAACAATCTGCCGCCCACCCTGATAACCTCCTGGGTGTCTATAAAGGGAGTTAACTTTTGAAGAGGCTTGGGAAGTAGTTTATGAGTTTTGAGTTTTTGAAATTCCTGGGAAAAAACTTCTGATTGTGTGAGTTTCACTAAGACAAGAAGTGCCTTTTCCATTTCTCCAGAGGTAAGGTCATCCCTATTTCGATTTGTGGGATACTGAGAATTATGGCAGAAGCGTAATATATATGCGACTACTCGCTGAATCTTTGGAAGAGAGCTGAACCGGGAGAGAAGGTTCGAGATGGGGTGGACAATTAAAGCGGATGTGAGGGTAACTTTTCTTCTTTCTTCATCGGTTTCCAACACATCCTGCATAGACAGTCCCAGATCAGAAGGCCATTTATCCGGGGGCTGAGAGAGCCATTCGGGGCCCATCCACCATAAATTACTTGCTATTATTTCAAGGGGGGAAAGACCTCGTGAAGCAGGATCAGCGGGGTTGTAATGCGACCTAACATGCCTCCACTTGGACGGTGATATTTTATTCTGGATTTCTGTGGTACGATTGCACACGAATGTAGTCCATTTATGAGGGGAAGAGACGACCCATGAAAGGACAATCGTTGAATCCGTCCAACCGTGGAAATCATCAATCTGTATTTTCTGACTGAGAGTATTGAGAGCATAAGAGAGCAAATTTGAAAGGAGCAAAGCTCCACAAAGCTCTAAGCGAGGGATAGATATGATTTTTAAAGGGCCTACACGAGACTTTGCACATACGAAGTGCGTTGAGATATTTTGATAATGATCAATGCATCTCAAATAGACAACACCCGCGTATCCAGCTTCAGAAGCATCTGAAAACCCATGAAGAGAGCATGCCATAGTATTTCGCGGATAAATCCATCGAGGTATATCGAGGTTTGAGACAGACGGCAATTCTTGTCGAAATTTATTCCAAGCAGCTGAGTAAACGGGGGGCACAGGATCATCCCAATTGAGGCCAATAGCCCAAAGTTGTTGTAAGATTCTTTTCAGATTCAGTAATAAGGGCGTAAGGAAACCTGAGGGATCAAAGATTCTGGAAACCTGAGAAAGGACATTTCTTTTAGTACATAATTTGTCAAGAGGGAGTACCTTATATGAGAAGACGTCAGAGGAAGGGTTCCACTGAAGGCCCAATATTTTTATTGCGGACTCTTTGTCCGAGTCAAATGAGAGGGAGGTACATAACAAACTGGCAGGAGGCAAATGAGTGAGCAGAGCATGGTCGTTACTCGCAAACTTCCTCAACTCAAACCCACCTTTTGAAAGCAGACTGATGAGTTGGTGTTGACATTCGAGGGCCTCTGATATATTATCAGCACCTGTGACTACATCGTCAACATGAAAGTCAGATTCCATGATAGAAGCTGCTCGAGGGAACTCTACTTTGTGCTCATGAGAAAGTTGCAGAAGAACGCGGTTGGCATGAAAGGGTGACGAGCTGACACCGTATGTAACAGTGTTCAGCTGAAAATCCTGAAGGGGGTCGTCTTTTGAGAAACGCCAAAGAATTCTTTGAAAATGCCTATGTTTTGTGGAGACGAGGATTTGCCGGAACATCTGTTTTATGTCCGCAGTGAAAACTATGGCAGGTACACGAAAACGCAGGAGAATTGAAACAATGTCTTGCTGTAGTTTTTGTCCAGTAAAGAGTGTATCATTAAGTGAAATTGAGTTGAGATCACGAGTGCTGGCGTCAAACACTACCCTGACTTTAGTGGTAGTACTGTTTGGACGGAGGATGCAAAAATGAGGAATGTAGTATCCTGAAATGTGGCAGTGATCTGGAGAAACTGGGGACATGTGATTAGAATTCAAGTAATCATACATGAACTCTTTGTAATGATTGTAGAGATCAGGATTATTTTGAAGCTTACGTTCTAGAGAAAGGAACCTGCGTAGGGCTATGTCCCTAGAACCAATAAAGAGCGGTTCTTCATCCCGAAAGGGTAGACAGACTTGAAATCGCCCGGCTTCATTTCGAGAAAAGGTGTTTTGGAAACATTTTTCCGCGAGGACATCTTCCGGTGATACAGGAATGACATCAGGGACCTGGTCTAACTCCCAGAAACGTTTAATTGAGTGCTCCAATGAGGGTTCAATGGATGTGAATAACGAGTGCACATGCGCAGTATTTTTTGGGGGGGGGGTGGAACTCTACCCATGATTACCCATCCAAAAATAGTCTCGAGAGCTACGGGTTCATTGATAGAAGTACTGATTGACTTGCCTGTGAGCAGAAAGCCAAAATTATCAGCTCCTAATAGCATATCCACAGGTAGGGATTCCTTGAAATCAGGATCAGCCAGCTTGAGGTGCGACAAATGAGAAAAACTTTGACTAGAGAGAGTATCTCCAGGGAGAGGTGAACAAATGGTAGGTAAAATGATGAAATCGAGGTTCAAACATGGTTGTCCCATGTCAATAGGCTTGATAGTGCAAGAGACGCCATGGCTAGATTGAGAGCTGAGTTGACCAATGCCAGCAATGGAAACCTTGAGCTTAGACTTTGGTAATCCGAGTCGATTGGCGAGCTTACGGGTTATAAAATTGGATTGACTTGCACTATCCAGGACAACTCTAGCATTGCAAAATTGGCCATCTTCTGCTCTCACGGCAACAAGGGCTGTAGACAACAAAACGGTACTTTGAACCTGAGTGAACAAATTGAGAGAGGACGAGGAAGGTACTGAAGAACCTTGAGATTGGGAACTATGTGGAGAGTTTGACGTATTTCTTGGCGCACTGAAGGCATTGGACGTCTGAGAAGAGGAATTTTCAAAATGCAGCAGCGTATGATGCTTTCCGGAACATCGTCTGCATGACACTTGAGAGGAACACTGGGAAGCAGAATGTCTGGACCCGAGGCAATTGGAGCACCACTTGTGCATTTTCACAAGATTATATCGGTCATTTGGGGACTTGGCGAGAAAGTTTTGACAATTATATATCATGTGATCATTTTGGCATAATTGACATTCCAACTTATGAGAATTTGAAACGAATGACGAACTTGTTCGTTGTTTTGAGTGGTTGACAATGTTATTGGAAGGTGATGATGTAGCTTTGGATCGGGTGAATGACTTTTTTGTCTGAGAAGAATTAAAATGAACGGTATCCAACGCATCGCAATGTTTTTCCAGAAACTCCTGCAAGGTGGTGAAATATGAATCACTTTGTAATTTTGAACCACATTCCAATTCAAAGTTGGTAGCGGTTGTGGAGTCCAACCTATCCAGCAGCATGTTGAACAGAATGAAATCCCACTGTTCAGTTTTATGGCCTAAGTTCTGCAACATCGATAAGTTTTCATTGAAAGTATCGATGAGGAGCCTGAATGATTGAGAGTCATCTGAAGAATTTAATTTTCTGGTTTGCTCAATTGCACGCCAATGAGATGTCCCTATCAACCTACTATTATCATACCGTTTCCTTATCGAATTATAGGCAACTGAATAATTCTGGGCAGTTAAAGGAGTTCGCTTGACGAGAGCCAATGAAGCACCTTGCAATGAGCTCAACAAGTAGTTGAATTTGTCAATATTTGACATACCGTTCACGTCATGGATCATGGAATCGTACATGTCGATAAATGTACGCCACTGCGTGAGATCCCCATCAAATTTGGGTAAGGAAATTTTCGGGAGTTTTATATTAGTATGAGCCGATGAAATCGATTGATTCAAATTCATAGATACATCTTTCACGTCTTCGAATATTTGCATAAAGATTGCTTGTATATGATAAAAATCGTTTTCGAATTGTGTATATCTCTGATTATGAGGCAATAATTCGACTTCCTCCAGAGAACACAGTAGAGCAACAATTTGGGAATGCAACGATTCAAAATTAGCATAAATAGTGTCGATGTGTCGGTACCTACATTTTAAATTATTGTGCACAGCTTTATCATGCACAGATTGATCAGCAATTCTTTTCAATTCTGCTAGTTTAATATCCTCAATCCCTCGTGAAGCGACGAGTTGTTTGAGTTTTTTCGTTTGAGCATCGGATAATGTGGCAGTCATTGTAAGCTTTTATTTTTGACAAGATTTTTTTTTTATGAAATAATCTATGACCATCGAATTGTTGGCCTAAGCCTACGGTGAGCACAAATTCACGAGGATAACAACGTACGAGGTAGTTGAGACTGCTATCAGAACAATTGTAGGTAGATACAACCCGAGATACAACCTGTAAACACGAGATCGCGGTGAGACGCGAGACGAGCAAAGGCCTGCAGCCACTATCTTTAAATGGTGATAAAAAACAGCGCGAAATACCGTCTCTACTGTTCTTAACACAAATACCTGAAAGAATTAGTAGAAATAATTTGAGTGAGATATATCTAATGTTTGGTAATAACACTAGATAGAGATTATATTTTAATAATTAGAGAAGAGCAGAGCAATTTCATAAATCATAGACACATCGAGTGTCTGATTTATTCTATTTTTCGAGTGAGATGACAGGTAAACAAACAATAAACAATTTCAGAAGCTAGGCGAGACTGCGAGACTCGATGGGGGCGTGTCCAATTTTTACCAGCGACAAGTGCGAGTACGATATGCGATGCGATGTTTCGACAGCCTAATAATAATTATGGCCGCCGGCTAATAATTCCAAATTTATGCAAATTTCAATAATGTTTGCTAATTATTGGTAATTCAACCTGACAATTTTACGAATCGAGATGCGGCTCGTGGGACCATTAACATGGGCGAGAAAGAGACAGTGGACTGTAAATTTGAGTTGAGTGAAAGTATGAAGGTTTTCGAATGACAAGAGGTTGATATGGCCACTCACCTGACGATCTGTCGGACCTCTTCAAAATCCTGTTTTGGCGGCCGCCTCAGGCACTCTTCTCGCACGAATCTTATCGAACATGGTACACGGGCACTATGTCATCACACTTGATGCAATTATATTATGGACACAATGTCATTGAGGTAATTAGCGAGTTTTAATTGGGTCATTACAACGTGGTCCTTCGAGCCGGCTCGAAGGACCATTAACATGGGCGAGAAAGAGACAGTGGACTGTAAATTTGAGTTGAGTGAAAGTATGAAGGTTTTCGAATGACAAGAGGTTGATATGGCCACTCACCTGACGATCTGTCGGACCTCTTCAAAATCCTGTTTTGGCGGCCGCCTCAGGCACTCTTCTCGCACGAATCTTATCGAACATGGTACACGGGCACTATGTCATCACACTTGATGCAATTATATTATGGACACAATGTCATTAAGGTAATTAGCGAGTTTTAATTGGGTCATTACACCGGTCCCGTCTTAATGCCGTGATATTCCTTTTTCGAGCGCCTGGTCACCTTTTTGGTTCACACATGCGTATATTTGGTACGCGGTGGTCCATTAGTGGCATAAGTGACCGGAAGATACCTCTTGTCATTATCACGCGGTAATTTGAATTGTATCAATGAATGTGATAATGAAGTGATTTGCATAATTTTGGATTTATATTATAATTATTATACTATACTATATGAAAACTGAACACTTTTAGTAGTTTTCCCATTATGTGTATTTTGTTTATATCTTCTACTTCCTCTTCGTTGTTTTCTGAGTCTGATGTAAGGATGAATATTTTTTCATCTTTCTCCTTTTTTGTTCGCCTTGGGTCTCGTTCTTGGTCTGGGCTGTTTATTGGTTTTCTTTCTTATTCTGTTTCTGTTTCTTTTTCTGGTGTTCTGCTGATTGCGGAAGTCCGAATGATTCCTCCTCCAGCTCTGAATCTTCTGTCTATTTCGTCCAATTCTTCTTGTGTTTTTGTGCACTGGCCTCACCTTCTTCTGCATTCATGTTGTGTTTCACTTTTTTTTTGTTAATGTTAGCACTCTTGTTCAGTTGTCTATTTTAAGTTTTACCGGGTTTTTTGCTTTTACACTTTTTATGTTCGAATGGTTCGAATTTTATATTCGTATAATTTTTCTTGTCCTGATTTCAGATTTTTATCTTATTTTGCGCTTTCGCCAATTTTGGTTTTTAATTTTTTTCACTATGTATTTTCACCTCTACAGCCTTGATATTTTGGGTGGTATATTGTCTGATGGTCTTATAATTTTTGCGTATATGAAGATTCACTGCTCATTCGTATTTTTCCCGCACTAAAAGTTTGAAATTTGATTATTTTCCAGATCGTGCCTTCATTTATTTTTAAAATGTCTCATATGTTCAACGTCTTTTATATTTCCGGGTTCTTTTCTTTGGAGGGGCGTTAAAGTGATCATTCTTCAATTTATTCGTCCATAAAAGTTCATATAATTCTTTTTTTTTATGTAGTTTCACTAGGTTTTAGTTGAGCCTGGAGACTTCAATGCCTGATTTGGCGGTCAGGACAGAAACCCCTATGTATTCACCTTCTGCTCTCCTGATATATGAATCTTGTTTTCTACTCGCTAATGGCCTTTTTGGTATCAATAGCACTTCATTAGTGACATGTGAGCTTTTAATCGACCTCAATTAATGATTTTAGAGCTTTAGTTAATAGGTATATCTGGGCATGCAGAAGAGCCTTCGGGAAAACGTGGGGCCTATCACCTAAGACCCTTCACTGGATATACACGGCAATTATTCGCCCAACACTAACGTACGGGTCCATCGTATGGTGGACCAGTACTAAAAAGAGCAAAACCAGACATGAACTGGATAGAGTTCAGCGACTGGCTTGCTTAGGAATGACAGGTGCTACGAGAACAGCGCCTACTAGAGCCCTTGAGGTCCTACTAGGTCTGCCCTTCTCTACATCTGATTGTAGAGCATGAAGCCATGCGCACTGCCTACAGACTCAAAGGTGCAAACCAATGGATCGAAAAGGCAGACTATGGACATTCCCTAATATGGAACAAGGCCGAAGAAAGCAGTCCCAGTCTGCTGATGGTAAGGGACAGCACTCTGCCAGTTCTGAATTTCAATAAAGCTCCGCATGTCATTTTTCCTACAAGAGAGGAATGGACTGGCAATACACCAGGTTTGCTTCCTGCCAACGAATCAACCTGGTTCACGGATGGCTCAAGGTTTGGTGGCGGGTCTGGTGCAGGAGTATATGAAGGAGGAACAGGGAAAGCAATCGCAGTACCTCTTGGCAAATACGCTTCAGTGTTCCAGGCCGAAGTGTTTGCAATTCTGACGTGTGTCCAAGAAAATTTAGGCAGAAGTGGACATGGACCAGTCACCCTATGCTCGGACAGCAAAGCTGCTATTATGGCATTGAGATCAAATAGGATCACAACTAAATTATAATAATCCGTCTTTATTTCCTCAAAAGAATATTACATAGTAACATGAGGCATAGGTGGTATGTGCATCAGGCGAAGTTTAGCTAGGAAGCTATTCTTACACTTAACCTGTGCTCGACTTATAACCTAATCCTAATACTAATCCTAAAAACCTAAATCTAGCTTGACATCTACATTTTCACTTATTGTCTCACATGTAAAGTATGATTCAACAAATTGCTCTTAATTTTTTTACGGAATTGCGTCGATGGTGATTGTTTGAATTCTATTGGTAATGAATTATACAGTATGACCGAGTTGTATGTGAAGCTTCTTTCAAACAGAGACGTGGTATGATGAGGCATTGTTAATTTTAGCTGATGTCTAATATTTATATTATGGACATTTTGTCTGAAAATGAGTTTTTCTCTAAGATAAGCTGGAGTTTGATCCTTAAGCAACTTGTGAATGAAATTAAAGAAATAATATTTTGAGGAATTGCTCATATCTAACCACTGAAGTTCCCTGAGTTTATGGGACACATGATCATATTTTCTCAAATTGAAAATGAGTCGACAACATGTATTTTGAATTTTCTGGATTCTGTAAATGGTTCTTTGTTCTAAACAGGGAAAATAAACGATGTTACAATGCTGGAAAATTGACAGTATGAGACACTCGCATAATTGTTTTCTCAGATTTGAACTCATGATGCTCTTGTTTGCAAAGAGCAATCTTAATCGTGCATATGAGCGCTGTATTAATGTCTTGACATGTTCGACAAATCTTAATTTTTCATCAATGATGAGTCCTAGATTTTTCGATGATGTCGAGTATTCTAAAGATGTATCCCCTATGTGCAATTGTATACTTTGTTTGAGCTGTTCTCTCACTCCTTCAGAACAAAATAAGATAGCTATACTTTTGTTGGAATTCAATGTTAAATTATGCTGAACAGAATATTGACTGATGGCTTGCAAATCGCAATTTATTTCCTCACAGGTATCAATTGCAACAGAGGGGTCAAAATGATGCACAAGTTGTGTGTCGTCTGCATAAGTTTGAAGATTTGAAAATTTTATTTTATCATAAATGTCTGCTGTATATATCAAGAATAAAAGAGGGCCAAGAATGGACCCTTGAGGAACACCGGAAATAATGTGAGCTGGACGAGACAAAACATCATTTATTTTAACCATCTGATATCGATCGAAGAGGTAGCATTTGAAAAAACGAACAGCAGGATCGGCAAAGCCATAATATTTCAGTTTACTACACAAAAGATCATGATCAATACAATCGAAGGCTTTGGAATAATCAAGGGATATCAAAATTGAAGCCATCTTTTTATCGCGAGATCTGAATATGTCATCAGTTAGGTTCAAAAGTGAGGTAGTCGTACTGTGACCTTTGCGAAATCCTGATTGATGGAGCGGTAATATATTATGTTCATCTACAAAAGATGTTACTTGATTACATACGATTCTTTCCAGAACTTTGGATAATACACATAACAAACTGATTGGTCTCAAATCCGTGACATTTTTTGGAGAATTATTTTTTGCTATCGGGTTAACAATTGCTAGCTTCCATTTATTTGGAAAATACCCTTTTTCTAGGCAGCAACTTATAATATGGGTGATGTGATTTAGTATTATTGGAAGACAGAGTTTAACCATATGTAGGCTTATATTGTCTACTCCACAAGCGTTAGATTTCAAAGAATATATTGCGTCTTTCACAGTGTTAGTAGTAACTGGTTCCAGTTTGAAAATATATGGGTGGAACATATTATTGTCATAATGTTCACTAGTATCTTGATAAGAATCGCTTTTCTTGAAAACCGATATAAAAAAGTCATTAATTTCATTTGGATTTTGTAAGCTGTTTGGTAGTGGTACGTAATTATTTGATTGTATTTTCATATGTTTCAAGGTTTGCCATAATTCCTTCGATTTATTTGCAGATTTTAAATGAGATAGGTAAGCTGCTTTTTCCCTCCTGAGTGATGCTAAGGCAAAATTTCGCAGGTTTTTGTAACTGTCCCAATTTTCCTTTGTTTTATTCATCTTGAATCTAGCAAGGGCAGCATTTCTCAAATTGAATATGATTTTCAAATTTTCAGTTATCCAAGGAGCAAATGGCTTCGTAACTCTTACTTTCTTTATCGGGGCGTGAATACTGAATAACATCAAAATATTGTCTGTGAGATATTCAAGTTTAGAATCTATATTCTCAATGGAATATATGTCATTCCAAGTAATCCGATTGAGATCCATGAGAAATAGGTCATGGTCAAAATCTTTGAAATTTCGGTATGTTACTTGTTTGGAATTTGCTTTTAGAATAGGTAGGTCAATTTTACAGTAAACCATCATGTGATCTGAAATCAAATCTGCATTTATTGTCCCTGATTGAGATATTGAGTGTGAAGATCGAATAAATATGGGATCGATTAACGTGCTAGATGAAACCGTTATTCTTGTAGGCTCCTCTCTAACCTGTTTGAATCCATATGTATTGAAATACTCTGAAAACACATTTCCTGTTTCCAGCAAATTGGAGTTTATGTCTCCCAAATTGGTTTCCGAGTGTAGAAGTTCCTTAGAAGATATGGCAAAAACTAGGAAAGTCAGCCTCATGTGGGTTCCAGGACACTCTGGTATCCCGGGAAACGAGGAGGCAGACAGACTAGCCAAGATCGGTTCAGGAACGACACCCATTGGAACATTTGGAATACCCAATAGTACGGCTATGTCCTTCATGAAGGAAATGCTACAGAGGCAGTTCCTTGAAACATGGCAAGACACACCAGGAATGAGACAATCAAAGCTCCATATAGAGGAACCTTCAAAAAGGCTCAGGAGAGAGTTCCTTTCACTCAATAGAAGGGATCTCAAGATGATAATTGGGCTCTTAACTGGGCACAACCACCTTAACAGGCACCTAGAACTCATAGGGATCAAAGATGATCCCATCTGCAGATGGTGCTTGGAGGATGATGAAACATCATCACACATACTCACTGAATGCCCCGCGCTGGTGCATCAGAGGAAAACTGCCTTTGGGAGCATTGTACTGCACCCAAAGGATGTGAAAGTTACTCAGCTAAGGAAGCTGCTGAATTTCGTCAAAGAAATCGACATGCCCAGCTGATTCACAGGACAAGTGGGCGCACAATGGGCCCGACTGAAGAGGCCTGAGTGCAGGGGTCTACGCACTTGCCCACTTGTGCAGAGAAGAAGAAGAAGAAGAAGAAGAAGAAGAAGAAGAAGGAAGGGGAAATTTGAAATGATGCCATGAAAATTGCCGAAAAATTAGAAGTCGAGGCTGAATTTTAAACTTCCAGATCCAGACCCCTAAGACGTCGTGAGACTCCAAAGAGTTTTGATTATGAAAACGAAGACCGCTTCTGAAATTAATGTATTTCTTTATATATTGGATCAAGCTTCATCTTCCGTGGATGAGAAATTAAATTGAATTATCATAATGACATGTTTAATTCTTCATTCAAACTAAGTGATGACCAAGATCAAAGTAGGTTTCCCATTAGCGCCGTGCGTTGTCATATGGCAACGCCAGTCAGGTGGAGATTCAAATGATTCCCAACCACTCAGATCCGCAAAAGAACCGTTTGGCGGTTCTGAACAAGTTCTTTGTTGTGACTTAGGTGGTTCGGCCACGTAAATACGTAGAACTTTCGAGTGTATTTGAATTTACATAAAATATGCACGTAACGTTCGAGTACGATGTGACTCATTTGAAAAAATGGCAGATATATTTTGTTTGTGAAATGATTGCGTTAAATATTCGTGTTGCCATCTGGCAACGCTAGGCGCTTATACTCAGCGAATGGATGTTGATCCAGTGGCCGGACAATCTCATCTTAAAAATTTTTGTAATACGCCTTTTTCAATATGTGATCGTGATTGGGTGACTGAGCAGGAAACGATGGAATTATTCAGCACTTGCCAAAAGAAACTAGGTGGTATGCGTTGTTCCTGAAGGTGATCGGGTAGTACAATTTGTATTTGGTGGAACTGATCAAATGGATCAAAATACTGTCACAATATATCGATGTATAAGAGGGTTAGCTTGGCTTAATAGTTTGCAAGAGGTAATATTCAAATAGGCACTAATAGTTAAGGGGTAGCTGAAAGTATGAGGATATATTCAAACATAATGATTTTTATTGAAGCATGAAACATTATGGGTAGCGATAACAATCATGAATGAACAACAATGAATATAAAGACCTAAGAACCACTTACATTATAACGACCATCACGACGAGCTCTTGTCAAGTCGAGAGTAGCCCCAGACCAGACTAACTTCGGAACCCTCACATCCAATATTTATATACATCATTTTATTAGAAATGCACGTTTCTCATGAGAGTTCCTTGGTCAGTTTTTATAATTCAATGTCAACGGATGATTTGATTTACTTTATGTTTATAAAACCCTCATGGTTCGAAATTACTGATATACCGTATGTTCTACTCGTGACAATACTATTAAATGTTACCACATGGGAATTCATACTGGTCCCTAATCACTTGGATATTAGACGTAACCATGAATAGCTAGATTTTTGCAATGACAATGTGTTTGTAATGTTGGTCTATGTGGTAATAGCCCAAAACATGTATCACAATCGCGTGGTGTTGCCGTATGGCAACAGCAGATATTTGGAAAACCTGAATTCTATTTATGGTCCTATATATCTTTTCTTTTTGGGAAGCATTTCACACTATCTGGAGGCCATAAAAATAGGAAAAATATAATTTCGGCGCTAATAGGTTAAGAAGTAGCTGTCAAAGTTTGCAGAAAAAATTGTCTGCAAATGATTCATTGGATATTAACGCCGATGATTCGTGTGAAGAAATTGTGTCGTGTCGATCTCTTTTCAAAAAATTTAATAATGATGTGGTGAAAATTCTCGAATTTATGTATTCAAAAAATTTTACAGCTGTTTGTCTCAACAATACCATAGCATTACGAATTTTGTTAACAATGCCAGTTACCGTAGCAAGCGCGGGAAGGGTCCTTTTCTAAATTAAAACTTATAAAAAATTACCTGCGCTCAACAATGAGCCAGGAAAGATTAACAAATTTAGCAACAATATCCATAGAGAAGGCCATATTAGACCATATAGACATACACAAGATTATAGAGGATTTCGCAAACAGAAAAGCAAGAAGAGTGGAAATAATATGAATTGAGTTAGTATTTATACCATATTTTAGACCCTTGTTGTTTTTACAAACATAAATTTGTATAAGTTAAATCAGTATTATTTAAAAAGTCAGCTATTTTGTTATTAATATTGTAATGATATTCCCCTTAGAGGGGCTCTAGAAACATCAACAGGAAGGCAAGAGTACAACGATCATCCTGTAACACGCATCCCAGATTATTCTCCAACCTCCCAATGATTCCTACATGCATCAGCATATTTCCGAAGACTGCCGCGGTGACAAATAACGTGACAAAAGATTCTGGAATGTTCTGGAAACAATCGATAGAACAATGAGAGAGAGGTATTGTTCTAAGAAGCTTCTAGAACAAGAAGAAGGAAACGGAAGATCATTCGAGAACGCTCCCGTACCAAAGCCTACCAAGGGATCTCATATAAAAACAGCCGGAAAACTGCCGTCAGTCAGTTGAGCAGCGAGTGTCAGAGAGACAGTTATATACTGCGTTATATAAATCGTTCAAATAGTAGTTATAAGTTTGATATAAATTAGTGTTTCTTAAGTTCAAATAAATCAGTTCGAAAATAAATAGTGTCGTGTTCACTTCTGCACGCGAATAATGTAACAATTGGTGTCAGAAGTGTGGGATATTTCAGTGTGAAGTGAACAGACCGTAGCAATGAAGAAATTACACGAGTTGAAAGTGGTGGACTTGAAACGCGAGTTGAGAGAGATCTCGACACAACAGGGATCAAGGCTACACTTCAGCATCGTCTCAAAGAGTATAGGGCGAGTGTAGGTCAAGATCCAGAGACGTTCGCCTTCGAAGAACTAGCTTCAGCGGAATCGATGTTGGCTGGGATCTCGGAAGAGATAGCGGCTCAGCGACAGGACATAGCGGTTCAGGGACAGGACATCACGGACCAGATGGTGGCTTAGCAGGAGGAGATCACGGACCAGATTGCGGCTCAGCGACAGGACATTGCGGACCAGATGGTGGCTCAGCGACAGGACATTGCGGACCAGATGGTGGCCCAGCAGGAGAAGATCACGGACCAGATGGCGGCTCAGCAACAGGACATTGCGGACCAGATGGGGGCTCACCAAGAGATGATCGCGGATCAGATGGTGGTTCACCAAGAGATTATCATGGATCAGATGCGTGCTCAGCAGGAGAAAATCTCATCTCAGCAAGATCAGATAGCTTTTCAAATCTCAGCCCAACGAGACGAGGTATTAGCTGAGATGTCCGCTCAGCGAGAAGAGGTTCTGGCACGTATTTCTGCTCAGCAAGATCAGATCGCCTCCCAGATAGCAGCTCACCGAGAAGAAGTATTAACTCAGATATCAACACATCGGGAAGAGGTTTTGACTCAGATCGCTGCTCAGCAAGAACAAATCGTTGCTCAGCAAGAACAGATTGCGTCTCAGTAGGATAAGATTATAGCTCAGGTTTCAACCCAATTCAGCACTCAGATAGAAAAAATGGGGAGGAAGCTGCAGCTCGATATAGAAAGGAGATCTTTGCTGGAGAAGTCTGGAAATGGTCAACAACTCATGATTGAAACCACAATACGTCCAGATGCAGTGACTTATACCAATCGAGTAAAACCACCTACATTCGATGGAAAAACATCGTGGCCGAACTATCTGAAGCAGTTCGAAGCAGCTTCCAAAGCCAATGGGTGGACATCCAAGAACAAGCTTGTGGCTCTAACAGTAGCTCTACGGGGTGATACATTGAACATCTTGCAAGCCATTCCGGAAGGTGAAGTCGATAGCTACGATCATCTACCATACCAAATAAATCGCAAGCGATTTGTTTCGGTACTAAGTCACTTATAGCCAAATGTGAATCCCAACAGACAGTACCTATCAGTGTTGATAATGTGATAGTGGAGGTGAAAAATAATGTGAAGAACTTGGGAATAATTTTTGATGAGAATCTCACATTTGGTCCACATATTCTCAACAAAATTCGTACTTGCTACTTCAAATACAGATCTTTGTGGAAATTTAGGAACATTCTGCCACCTTCTACTAAATGGAATCTAACTAACTCACTAGTACTTACACATATCGACTATTGTGCACCTGTCTACTATCATTTTCTTAATGATAAGATGCGTAATAGACTGCAAGTAATGCAAAATAACTGTTTACGCTTTTCAAATAAAAATATCAACAGACGTGATCACATAACACCATTTTACAATGAAATGAAAATACTCAAAATTGAGAAACGGGTCACATGTTTATATGCATCAATTGTTTATATGGTGTTGTCTACTGAGACTCCCAAGTACTTGCACGAATTACTCATCAGAAGATCTACCATTCATATAGCAGATGTTAGAAATGCTGATTCATTTACTATACCCCAACATCGTTCATCCAAATTCCAAGGTTGCTTTGAATATATAGCACCTACGATGATAAATATGTATGAAAATTTGTTCAGTGGTACTCTAGATATGAAAATTTTCAAAAAATCATTCAAACTGCATATACTATCAATGAACCAATAATATGCACTGTATAATTTTAGTGTTGTCTCCAACTTATTATTTTGATTTTGATTGTTAATCTCATTATTCATTGTCATGTATTGTCATGTAATGCTCACCTCATGTGGGTGCAGTATTTGTATATTAATCCCTGTGATTTGAATCATCCAAGGCAAATATGAAAAATGGCTTGCCAACTATTTGCCTTCTGGAGTACAATCATATTTGAACACATGTATTTTTGTTATTTTGTACTTCAATAAACATTATTATTATTATTATTATTATTATTATTATTATTTTTTTGTTATTATTATTATTATTGAGTTTATATGATTCCAGTCACGACCCTGCGGCCTCCGACGTCACGCAGATTCGTGCTGGATAAAATCCAGTGACTACTCCTCACAGCCTGTGAGGTGAGTAATCACTGGGACCAAGTACCGTGTGCCCTGAGTAGACGCAATGATCCCAGTATGACGGCCTTCTGCATTCCACCAGCCAGGATGTGTGCCTTATCACGGCACACTGGGATTTTCTGGATCTCCGAGAGCAGCGTGTGTCGTGTGCCTCCTAGGGAGCCGATTATCAGGATGACCAATTCCACAGAATGGTCTGGATAGATATTATTATTATTATTATTATTATTATTATTATACTTATTATCTCGTCAAACGTCTCGACATGCGATATGGCCATGAACATCTGCAGCAAGTGTTTCAATCACAAATGAAGGACCGTCGACAGAGAGCCAACGAGAGAACAAAATAAGTTGGGTTTGCTCAGTAAAAAACTGTCATTACGGCCTCCGTTTTCAAGATACAAGGTGTTGAAAAATAATTTTTTCAAAACATTTATTACGATTATGTCGAAACTAGTGGCAAGATTGTGATCAGATTTTGTATGAATGTGTTTTGGAAGCTGGCACATCGCATGAATTTGTTTTTATATCTGACTCTCATACAGGGCGCTATAGTTACACGGTTCATGCCGAGTAATTTCAAACATAACTTTTTTGAGGTTATATTTTCCTGTCCAAATTCAATGGGAACTTGAATATCATTTAATTTCATACTGAAAAGATACTCTTGGTGAAACTCGATACTGCGTACCGTTTTCGGAATATTTTGATTTGAAAATGAAGAAGTATAACTCTGATGCAAATTGAAAGTAAGTTTTATGAAAGACTGTTACCTATTTATTGATAACCAAAATCAATGACTTATATTCTAATGTGAAAGTTATCAATTAAATGAATTATGAAAAAAAAATTGAAATAATTTTTACTTAAACATGTAATATTCAACCAGTAAGTGTTCCAAATGTCCTTCGTTAAAAAAGTGAGGGGTTATTCGCAAACCTCAAAATTGTTTTGTCTGAGGTATCGTTGGAAAACTGACATTTATCGATTGTCATGACGGTAATGTCAATAACATTGATTATTTTTTTATTAATACGTTCTTATAATCAAAATGTATTCAAATAATGAATACCGCGACATGTTATTATTCTTAGGCAAGTGTTCAGGAAACGCTTAGGCGAGTGTTCAGGAAACGCTTGTGCAGCGGTTAGGCGTTATGCGGAAAGGTTTCCCCAGAGAAACATACCAAGTAATAATACGATCAGAGCTGTTGAACAACGTTGTCGAGAAACTGGGAATGTGAGATCAAAAAAAATTAATTCTGGTAGGCCTAGAACAATAAGGTCCATTTGGAAAGAAAATATTATTTTAAACTTAGTCGATCAAGATCTAACAATTAGTGTTAGGAATATGGCAAGACAAACAAATACATCATCTGCGAGTACTTGGAGGATATTGAAGGAGCAACAGCTACATCCCTATCATTACAGACAAGTCCAAGAACTCTTGCCAGACGATCTACCAGTCAGAGTGGATTTTTGTGAAACTTTGCAAGCAAGGACAGCCCTGAATCCAAATTTTCTGAAATGTATCCTTTTTACTGACGAAGCCACCTTTACGCGACAAGGAATGTTCAATTCCCATAATGCGCACTATTGGTGTGATGAAAATCCACATGTTAAAAGGGTATCACATTACCAACACTCGTTTAAAGTTAATGTTTGGGCAGCAACTTTCGGAAATAAATTGATTGGTTATCACATTCTCCCTGGAATTTTGAATGGTAACATGTACCTCAATTTTTTGGAAAATAATTTATTCGAGATATTAGAAGATTTAACGTTGAATGAGCGAATATCTCTCTTTTTCATGCATGATGGTGCTCCCCCACATTTTGATAGAAGGTGTCGGGATTGGTTGAGTAACAATTATCCGAATCGATGGATTGGTAGAGGTGCAGAAGCCCCTATTCATTGGCCTCCACGTTCATGCGATTTCAATCCATTAGACTACACAGTTTGGTCGTATATTAAGGAAAAAGTCTATGCTACAGAGGTAAATTCTCGACAAGAGCTGCAAGAAAGAATTGAACATCACTTTAATGATCTGATAGCTGATCCTCGACCGTTGAAAAGATTGATGCATTCTCTAGAAAAAAGAATAGAATTGTGTATTCGTGAAAATGGAGGACATTTTGAACACTTACTCTAAAAAGATGTTTTTCTGTTTGACCAATAACTTTACCAGTAGAATAATATTGATGTGTTTGTTCATTAATGAATAGGCAATTGTTTTTTATACTTATTCTAATATCAGAATCAGAGTTATTGCTTCAGCATTTTAAAATCAAAATACCTCGAAAACGGTATACAGTATCAAGTTTTACCAAGAGTACCATTTTGGTGTAGAATTGAATTATGTTCAAGTTCACATCAAATTTGGACTAGAAATTCTAACCTCAAAAAATGTATGACTAAAATTACTCGGTATGAACCGTGTAACTAGCGCCCTGTATGAGAGTCAGATATAAAAACAAATTCATGCGATGTGTCAGCTTTCAAAACACATTCATACAAAATCTCATCACAATGGTGCCAGTAGTTTCGACATAATCGTACTGAATGTTTTGAAAAAAAAGTTTTTCAACACCTTTTTTTACTGAGCAAACCCAACTTATTTTGCAGTGTTCTACCTCCCCTAGCAAGGGGGTCAGGTTTTTTTGAAACACCCTGTAGAATGTCCAGCTGTTAGCACGTTCGTGGATGGATTGCGGAATATCGAAATGCAGGAAGCAGTTCGCCTGACTCGACCAAAAGACCTCATCAGTGCTCTGGCAGCTGCGCTTGAGATCGAGGCCGCAGCAGAATCTTCCCGAGGATCAGCGAGAGTCCGAGCAATGAATGACAGCGAAAACATAGCAGAAAATACCAGGCAAGATCCTAATGAAGCCTTAATCAAAAATTATGGAGATACAAACTGATCCTTTGATGGATTGCATTCCACTATGGCACCCTGAGAAAGGAGTTGTTTCACCTCCTCAACAATTTCTCTCTGTTCTTTTCCAGAATGGCAGGGATAACTTAGTGTAGAAGGTTAAGTTATGAATGGTGTCTTGTAGCCTTTGATCCAAGATAGCATTACTGAATTTGATGAGATCTTTTTCCATTGTCCATAAAAACTGGCTAGTCTGCCTGCCATGTAACTTACCTTAACTTTCTTTGAACAACCTGATTCTGCTTTCTGGGCTGTTGGAAGTTGCGCCCCACTTGTCTCGATTCCTACCTGTAATAATCGGACGGGGCTCTGTAGTTCGAATAATTATTTTTATTTCTGGAAGAATTACCAGTATAAGGAGTACTGGGTTTTTTGAACCCACTGGCTGCTGTCTTGGTTTGTTTAAAATCTGACAATGATCTCTCAATTGTATTTGCAGCTTTGATCCTCTCACTCAAATTTGTTCCAAATAGCAAACCTTCTACAGGAGTTGCATTGGTCAAATCTTTGACAGTCTTATTTAAAGTTGGTGTGATCAGAGCTCTTCTTGAGAGAGACATATTATGATGCACATCTGGAATAAGCTTGGCTGACTCACTTAGCAGACCAAGGAGGATATTTTTATTATCTTTATTGATATGATCCTCTTTCAATAAACTATTCATTCCTTTACCTAAGGCTCCAATGCTTCGGCCTAATTGATTTTGGTTAGACTGCTGGAATTTGTCTTTATTATGAGTACTAATAGGCATTGCTTTAATGATTTCCTGATTTATTTCAGGGGCTTTCCGTGCTTCTAGGTTAGTGGAAAGGGGATGCTTTTCCAACAGCTTTGACCTTCCATCTTTGTCAAGTCCACCCCTCGATATATCCAGCCACCTGTTCTGAAGAATAGGGTGAAGCTCAAATTCATTGGCTTTTTGGTGTTCCGTTCGAACTGGGAGAGTCTCTCATTGATGCGTTCAATCTCCCGATCATATCGAGACTTTTTTCGATCTCTTGATCTCGAACGTCTCGAATCTCGGTAATCACGTTCTCGGGACCTTTTTTCCATCTAAAAATCAAGTATTTTAATAATATTTCACCCAAAAAGAAAAGAAAAAACGATGAAATTAAATTTTTGTGACACCACCAAGCACACAAAAAAGCGTAATGACGCTAGTGGGTAAGGCAGGTAAGGTAGTATTGGCAAAAAATGTTTTCTTTATTATTATGTGACGCCATCTAGTACCAAGAAGCGGTACTACATAGTGAAAGTCAGTGATCTCGAGGACGAGGTGCTGAAATATAATTATATGAGAATTTCTTGTCTGGTGAATAGTGTATAATAATCATGTCCGAAGAACGATGATGACGTCAGTCAAATGTCATTTGTCTAATTCAATTCATTCATTCATTGGTTTCCACACCTTTGTTTCCACTGAACTCTCAACCAATGCTCTAAACACACTTGTAGGTGTTTGCAGCGGATAATTGTGAAATCAACAATATAAAAATAACGTTGAATCTCTCCAGGTCACACGTTTATCAAAATTATACTACAGATGGGCAGTAATGAAATTATGCAATACAAATCATACATATTTTTTTTGAATGTAATTCAATTATTCTGCCAAATGTTGGTATTTAGCATCTTCTTATCGGGTTCAGAATTGAGTATGCCTCCAAGTGATTTAATACCTTCTTTGGTATGTAGAAGAGCTGTTGTAGTCAAATTATCCAAATTTGTACGCGTATCTGTTTTTATATCATTCAAATTGCTAAATAATCTTTCTACTGAAGCATTTGAAAATGGCAATATCAGTAGAAATGAAATAACTATTTTCAAATTGGGAAACACTATTTGGTTGACAGCATTTTTCATATTGAAAACTTTGAGCCAATACTTTTCCGCATTTTCAAATGAACCTGATAAACCATGCTGTGAAAAATCTAGTAAGGCATGGGCTTTCCACTCATTATCAAGATCCTGTTGCTTAACATGTCCCCTTGAGATAGGAAATCTGTCTAAAACTTTTGATAAGCTTTTTATTTCATATTCTTGTGCTTTCGAAGTGTTCACTATTTCTATCAAAGTAAATAATTCATCCTCAGAAATAAACCGATTTTTGATTTCACAAACAAGTTCAATGTAAAAGTTTAGACAACTTGTATAAAACCATAGGAGATCATCATCAGACACTGAGGTTTTTATTTCATTCAAAGATGCTGATGCCTGAATTCCTAAATATATTTTTTCATTTTCTATGAATATGTGAGGATTCTTATGATTCAATTGGAATATGTCAGTTTTTTTTTCAGCTGACATTTTTAAAAAATTTGAGCACAAAGTTTTCAATAGAGTCTCTGTTTCAGACTTTAAGCTGTATAAAAGAGGGCTCTCTGTTTGAAATAATGTGTTGAAGTCATTTAGAAGTCCCAGAACATATGACATGAACTCAAAATATATGCGAAAGAATTTATTTTTCATAGTAAGAAGCATGTCTTCAGTGGTCCTTGAGGGATCACTGAAAACAGACTCAGAAAGATGAGCATCTATAGCATCAAATTGTTCCAACACCCTATCCACACAAGTTTGCATAGACAACCACCTAGTATTAGACAATAATTTGATTTTGTGTATTTCAATTTGAAAATACCTCTGAAATTCTCTAAGTTTGTCTTGACGACTGGCACTTCTACTGAAATGAGCACCCAGATTTCTCAACAGATCTTCTACAGATCTGGGCAACTTTGAACAGGCTTTTGATGATGCTAAATGGATCAAATGGTATGAACATTTGATGCAACAAATATAAGGATTATCACTCTTCAAACAAGATACTACAGAATTATTTTCTCCAAACATTACATTAGTTGTATCTGATGAATAGCCTACTAAATTTGACATTGGTATGTTTTTCTTGAGAATAACGTCTTTCAGTGTATTATAAAGCATTTCTGCATTTCCTGTAGGAACCTCAATCATGTCAAAAAAGCTGGTTTGAACTTTTTCATTACAAAAAATCACAGTAAAAGCACATTGTTTTGAAGTGCTTTTATCCGTTGTTTCATCCATAATCAACGAGCAAATGATGAATATATCAAAAAATAATTAGGGAATTTCACCGAGTTAATCATGAATAACAGGGTGATTTCAAAAAATACGATTTTTTGTTATTTTCATCATCGAAAATCTTCATGATCACCCTATATATCTCAACGAAATCATGTTCATACGTTATCAGCTATCTTGGGAGGTTAACAATTTACTCGAATATCCCTTTCAGCACGAGAAAAAAAAAGTTCACCAATTTTATGGAAACTCGCACTATTTGGCCATTGAGACATGAGTAGATGATGAAAAATGGCCAAAAAATTTATACTACAGGGGGTTGGGAAAAAAAGTACCTACACGATTGTGTATGCTGGGCTTTATTTTATACAAAACACTTTTTGAAAGATAGTAATCAAAAAAAAATAGTATGAAACTTCAAAAAACAGTTCTGATCTTTTGTTAAATATAAATAAACATTGCATTTGAGGCACTTTGTACGAGTTCTACTTTTGCAACCATCATGCCGGCAAAATCTCGCAGTTGTTAGTGAATCTACGGTGGGAAAATGATCGTATCCATCAAGTCTTTTGTCTTCACCATGTGAATCTAGGTTTTGACTTTTTTGGTACGCTACTTTTTTTAGTGTTTTGCTCCACGACAACAGAAGGACCCGGCGTAGCATTACTCAATGTATTTTGTGTTTGTTCTACTTCGCAGTCATCTGATAAATCTGAGTCGCTCTCTCCAAGGTTTCTTGGTGGGAGTGCACTGTCATCGATCCAAGTTGGATCAGCATCTGAGTCATCTCCTTCTAACTCAGAATCATTATCCAATAATTCTAATAACTAATCCACATGTTGCTGTATGTCTAGGTTGTAATCTGAAAAAAAAAGAAAAACACATACAAACAACTAGTCCGCACAAATGTGTAAGAACAGATCAGGTACTAACAACGAAACTGCACAACTGTGTATGTACATGTTAAACGATCTATTTCGACATGAAATTGACATTTTTATTCAAATATTACTACTTAGTTAATTACTACCATAATTGTAAAATATGAACATGCAGTATTACCTTCGAATTATTGTTTGTTGCTGAAAAATGATACTTACATTTCTTGCGACAATGTCGACCTTCCATCTTGCAAGACACAAATACCAAAATGTATAACCAAAACAAACGGACGTGACTTGATGCCGGTCGCAATGCACGAGGGATACCTACACAAACGATGTCGCGCGTCCAGAACGTTATATTTCGCTAATTCATAGTTATTATAGAATTTTCAACCTAACCCACACAATCGTGTATGCAGGTACGGAAAGGACAGGATGTGTTTGAATAAATCGGTCTTAGGTGTCACCAATTTTTCAAATCACCCTGTATGGAATGTATGAATTGTGATTCATGATGGAATGAAAATGTTTATATTTTTCACTCTGTAAACAATTACATCATCTGAACCATCTGAATTATGTTGAGTAATGAAAAATACCGATTTGTAACTAAACGCCCTGTATCTCAGAATCTGTTCATCAAAGAACTTTACGATTCTGCAGGTTCAATCAGTTCATCGAATTCTAAAACATACTGAAAATTCAGAAAATTTCACCGAGAACCATTTTACGTACTAAAAGTGCGGGGTCCTTTCCCAGCAAAGACTTAGTAAGGAGTGAAGTTGCTTTCTCATTGAATAATAACTTTTCAATACCTAGTGACTCTTTCAACAATAATCTGGATATCAGAATCTCAAAAAATATTACAAGGATTATCAAAGACAATAATTCGGTGGTAACTAAGGCTGACAAGGGTAACTGCATTGTCATTCTTGATAGGTTAGATTACTGTCACAAAGTTACTCAGTTCTTGGACTCAGATAATTTTTTAAAATTAAAAACTGATCCTACCTCGAAATTCTTCAATAACATGAAATCTATATTCAACACCTGTATTGATACTATCAATTTTTACCACTCATCAAAACTCAAGTTGACTCCTATGAATCTTTCCTCCCCTCTTCCATATGGTTTACCTAAAATTCATAAAAATAACATACCCATAAGACCAGTTGTATCCTATTGCAATTCTCCTGCCTCTAAACTAGCATTATGGCTTAACGGCTTAATAAAAGATCCTACTGACTTTCATAATCCTCTTTCTTTAAAAAACTCATTTGATCTCACCAATAGAATAAAAAATGTGATTGTTCCTCCTAATGGAGTCTTAGTTTCTTTTGATGTTGTGAACCTTTTCCCTAGTGTTCCGCCTGATGATTGCATTAGGTTGGTTCGTAGTCTCCTTTTTGATTCTAATATCCCAACTTTCCATGTTCTCAACCTTTGTCAACTCCTAGACACAGTTCTTGAACAAAACTTTTTTCAGTTCAAACCACAGGTTTAGACATGGGCAGCAATCTCTCTCCTCTCTTATCTGTCTCTGTCTCTTTCCCCTGTTTCATAAAATAAACTTTTGGTACAGATATGCAGATGATTGTCTGGTTCTATCCACTCCACTTTGAGATACCATGGACTTTTATAGATTAGACAAAAACTTTACGAAAGACACTGTATGTTATATTCCAGAAGTGCTATAATGTTATCAGTTTTTTGCTAAAGAAAGCCTGATATCAATAACTGATTGTTTCGCATTTTTTATCATCTATATAGTAATATTGCAATGAGTAAATGGAATAGGTACCTACCAAATAATCTAGATCGCATTTTTTTCAGAAAAAAAATATTCGGAAACGAATTTAAAAATACAGGGATGAGGCTGCTCAAATAAGTGGGACACCACTGTACATAACAAAAGGTCATGTCAAATGATTACTCGTTCTTCCCAATGTATCTAGGATGTTCTTTTATATTTGAACACCTATACACAGTATTCACAAGTTTGTACAATATAGGTATTTTTTGTTTTTTTTTTTCAACACGTTGAGTGTGAGGATAGTGATAAGATGGAAACACGAAAATTTTCTTTTTTATATATACTTATATAAATATGGGAATACTCAAAATTCGTGGTATCTCTGAAATCAATACGCCACGTTAACCCTACCTTTGGCCTCGCGCATGTCTGCACGAGGTGCGCAAGGAAAGAAGTCCGATCGGACAGGTCGAGAAAGTGATGTGCACTTGAACCTTCACCCGCCATCTGCTGAGTTAAAAATAACCGCAAAGTTGATAAGTTTCCTCCTACAATCAACCAAAGTGCCAGACCAGTGAAATTACCTATACCAGGTAGAAAAAGGGGCCCCTGGTGCACCAGGCTGAAGTGAAGCTGTCGATGGGTCTTTGGCGTGGAAGAAAATAGAAAAGGTAAAGGAAAACGTGGCCGGTTTCACTTTGCAAAATCTGTTCGAATTTGAATATCATTCTGAACTCAGCTTTTATGATTCCATCCGCAACATTGGTCTTTTGAGCCCGATTTTAAAAATTTGATAGATATTTTTTTGTTCGCCATTGGGTTTATTTTATTGTTTCAATTTCAAACGCCGCAATACTGGAGTTCATAATAATTATTCCAACCGCGCAAGTCAAATAAAAAAAAACACATTCAGTTACCGGTATATTGCCTGCTCGATCCTCGCTATTTCACTCTTTTGCTCTCTCACCTATATTTGGTTTCTTCTACAAACAACAGGTGAATTCAAAACCGCCCAGGGTCGGCTTGGAAATAATTGAAATATTTCATTAAAAATTTTATGTCAACTCTTGCTGAATAATTAAAAAGGGCAAGAAGTCTTAGAACTTGTTACGGATTATTATCCACCAACTGTAATTTTCTCACTCGTAGTAATCAAGCCAATTTTCCAATAATTAAGGACTGTATATTTCGTGTTTTCTACATGAATAAAATTCTCTGTACGAACTCTACTACGGTTAAAGCTGTTCCACACCGTCTCATGACAACTGAATTCCGCCAGATGGCGATTGTATAGACAATATGAATAATCACATTTCGAAGTGTTAAGCTCCTCCCACCTTCCTACAATCGGCAACTTAGGTAGAACTGACCCTCCGAAGAGGTGATGTCAGGTATAGAAACTGATTTGCATAATCAGAGCGATAATTTCTAAAATTATTATTTATTCTAGTTTGCAAAACCAGATACTTTGGCTGAGCCTGAGAACTTTTATATTATCGATTCAGGTATACAGGGTTTTCTTCAGAAAATATAGTCTCATTCATTGGCATTTCATATTATTTTCATTCAATTGATAAAAATGTTATAATAAGGGTATTAGTACGTAATTATTATGTATGTACATTCTGATATTTTCATTCCGTTTCTTGTTGAGTAATTTTCATTCCTCTTGATACCCTGGCATCAATGATCTCTGGAAGAATACATTCTCTGTAGAATTTTGTCAATTTTGGAGTCATTTCATTCCATATATCACATATAAGTATCATTTAGTTATTCTGCTTCATAAATCCAGAAACCAGCAGACATCTGAATACTTCTACTAGTAATAACACATCAGTTATGTATGGTTGAAACATGGATATTGGTCCTTCCAGAAACAAACAAAAAACTCAATAATAAATATGTCACACCAGGCCCACAAAAAAATAGGCATCTAGAAGATGGATACCTACATACCTATAATTATCCGGAATCTATCACAGCATATGCTGTGCTTTTATATTCAAACCTTTCTGTTTCAAATCAGTGACTGGCTTCTCATAGATTTTTTGATAGCTTTTTTTGTTATTTTTGCACAAATAAAATCTGTTAGGTAGACATTATTCCTAGATTTCTGATTTCCACTTGACTAGGCTGTACCATTCATTCGCTTCGGGTAGGTAGATATCTAAATCTGAAATTAACTGTTATCAGCTTCCAAAGCTTTGCCGTTCTATAGACGAACGAGTTCTGGAAGAGTGTTATTCGACAGATTTAAAGGTTGACAACGAAAGGATGTCCCGATTGGGCCTGTCGAGTTCGTCTGACTGGTATTGTTAGTGATGGAATGATAGTAGAGATAACTGAGGAACAATTTCCGTGGAAGTATCTATAGAATAGTGAAAGGTCGCCGACTTGTCTACGATGTTCTAATGATGTCAAAGTATTAGTGAGTGTGGCATCGCCCACCAGACGAATAGCTCTTCTCTGGATGGAATCTAAGAGCATCTTCGTGTGTTCGGTGGTAAACCCCATATGTGAGAACAATATTCTAGAACTGGCCGTATCTGTGCTTCGTAGATCATGAGAAGCTGTTGAGGTGTGAAGTAGATTTTCGCACGGAATAAAAATCCGAGTTTCTGCGGAGCAGCTTTCGCTATGGATCGTAGATGATTCTCCGATGAAAGAGTTTTACTGATGGAAATACCGAGCATCGATATAGTGGTCTTGGTAGGAATGGTGGTACCATCAGACATCGTAATATCAGACATACTGAGTTCTGTCTTTCTAGAGAAAATACAGGCTTGAGTTTTGGTGGCGTTGAATTCAACGATGTTGTTAGTTCTCCATAGGCAGTGGAACACATCGAATACTTCGATACAAAATTCCACGAATTTTTTAATAATAATTATAGGATATATGAACGCGTTTATGTATCAAGTAAGCCGGAATAATAATGATAATAATACCTACCTATATTGGTAAAGTCTATGTAATGTCAGTTGGAACAAAACATCACGAGGGCCGTCGGTTTCTTCGAAAGTTCAAAGGGAGCGACAACGCGCTCCGAAATTCCTTCCATGATCTGTTTCAACTGACTTTGGATATCGAAATTATAAATACATAATATTATTTTGTCAAAAGTACCTTCTTTCGTTGAGTTGTTTCATCAATTTAGATCTGGTAGATCTTTTATATGAACTCTTGATGATGACATTTTCTCACCATTCGCCGTGATTGAGCAATTACGGAACAAATAAAACAATACGCACAGCACAAGTTATCAACAAACACTAAGGGCCAATTTATGCATCATTGTCTTTGTTATAGTCTTAATCACAGTCACTGTCCTAATCATAAAATCAAATTAAAACTGTACATTTCAGTAGGAGCATTTATGCAATTTCTTTAGTTTTAGTCTCAATCATAATCATAAGAATTTGACCTTGAAAGTTGGCAATTTTCAATTTTTATGCTTATGATTATGACGACATGCACAACGCGCAAGCGTGCGTCAATCGCGTCAATATCAATTTGACAAATGACATAATTTTAATCATTTGTTTTGTTGACTTGTGATCATTGTTGTTAAATTATTTTGTTTCGGAAAAAAAATGAGCCTGGAAGAGGGTACTCTTATAGAAATGATCGAAAAATTTCCCCACCTTTGGGATAAAAAAAACCCATCCTATAAGGATAAAATAGCAATCGAGAATTCCTGGAAAACAATTTCCGAAATAATGTCATTGACTGGTAAGTGGATATAGGGTTTCGTCAACCTTTTTTGTATTTTTATATTTTCAGTTGAAGAATGCCAAGATATGTGGAAGTCAATCAGACTCAAATTCATTAGAGAAAGAAGACTCATAAAAAATCGGCCATCTGGCTCAGGGGCTTACAGCTGCACTTGGACACTATATGAAAAATTGGGATTTTTACATGATGTAGTTACCACAAGAAAGTATAAAGTGAATGAAAGTTTTTGGTGACTATATGATAAGATATAATTTTTGTTTTAGAACAAAGGGGAACATCAAAAAACATAGTGAAACCCTTTCAACTCCATCAGATGTATGGGAGGACATCATTATGGTAGATGCAGATGGAGAAGTTTCTCAAGAGATCAGTAACTCAGATAATGAAATGAGTCAGGACCCAGACCCACAATCAGAAACTGAATTGTCTCAGGAAATGCCGTCTACGTCAAAAAGAACCCTGAGCAACATTACGAATCTACCCAGCTCCAGTAGTATGAAGGGAAAACAACCAAAAAAGAGAAAGTCTGATGTTCCACTAGACCAACTAGTGGAAACATGCTCATCCGTGGGAAAAAGCATCACCAATTTTTTTAAAAGTTCACCTGATAGTAATATTGGAAAAGATGATTACCATTTTGGTTTATCTGTAGCAGAATCAATATCCAAAATAAAAGATGAGAGAAAAAAACTGGGTATCAAAGCAGAAATATTTGTTATCATATCTGATGCAATTGCAACTTAACAATGAGTTTTTCTTCCACCAAGCGTTTTTTTGACTTCATCTTCAAAGAACATTTTTCTTCGCAGTTTGAAAGTAACAGAATTCAATTAGTTTATTTCAACTAGTCCATTCAAGAGACTTATTATCCATATGTTTACCAAAGAATCATGTTTGTTTTTTTTTTTTTTTTTTTTTTATATATGAGTTTACTTGTGTGTTTTGATAGGATCATCATTGTTTTTTTCTATTCTACAGTTTAAGAATAGTTATGTTTAGTAGGTTTTTGTAAGTTAAATATTTTTGTTATATTTATTGAGAACAAAAAGTATTCTTCCCATTTATCACACAAATATTTATACATCTAGATGCACATTTTGATAACCAATTTCAGTGGTAATACTAATGACATTGTTTAGTTTTCCTACTGATCAAAATGCTCTTATGAGAGTGTTAATACTTGTGTGATAAAGTGGAAAAATACTATTTGTTCTCATTGAGTGAGAACACAGGTGTCCAGTATTCTGTTTTTGATATTTTTTGATTATTATTTTGTAAGACGTTTGGGAAACTGTGTTATATTTCTTGAAAATGTTTTGAAAATGAAGAAATTGTGCATACAGGATTGTTGTTTGTGTGAATAAAAATAAAACAGGTTGATGATGTTCATATATTCTATTGAAGAAATGAATGGTCTTGTTCAGCTCAAACTAAAATTATAAAAACAAGTCAAAATGAACATGTAGATATAAAAAATATGGAAAAAAGGTAAATTAAGGTAAAACTTGAAACCTAAAAAAAATCCTATGAAATAAACATCAATCTCAAACAATTTTTTACTAGACGAAATCTGAAATCTCAACTTGTGGGAACTGCTCCCCTAAGGACATAATCTTCTTGCCATGGAACCTTTCCCTCATTTGACATGAAATAATCAGCCAGGGTGTTTCTTTGTGCCTCGATAATATTTTTTGCATTTTGTGAGCCCAATCTTCTCACGGATCTCAGATGACTCCCGATAACCACTTCACCCTCCTTATCACACAGATATGTTCGCTCTGCAGGTGGCAGATCCTTCTCAAATGTTTGTAAAGTGTTGTGAAGCACTACACATGCTTGAACTATCAATTCACTCACTTCTAAACTTGCCTGGATAGGTCTTAGCAAAATTCGCCAACGTTGGCTCAAGATCCCAAATGTACTTTCTATGGTTCTTCGAGCACGGCTAATCCTATAATTACAGATATTTTCTTTCTCTCCCAGATTATTTCCAGCAAAAGGGCGAATAATATTCTCATGTAATGGGAATGCACTGTCAGCCACAAGAAAGTAAGGCATCTTGATTTCTGTTCCAGGTAAGTTTTTTGGAGGAGGAATATTGAGGTTGCCCTGCATAAGAGCCTCACCTAAGCCACTCAACTTGAAAACTGCGGAGTCATGATTAGACCCTGCAGCTCCAATGTCAACAGTTGTAAATCGATAATGGGCATCACAGGTAGCCATCAGTACAATGCTGAATGATTTCTTGTAGTTGAAAAAAACACTTCCTGACTTGGGTGGGGCTCTTATAACAACATGTTTGCCATCGAGTGCTCCTATGCAATTTGGCAAATTCCACCTATTGAAAAATTCCACAGCTATTGATTCCCAATCTGCCGTAGATGGTGCCAGTAGCTGGGAAGGGCTCAAAACATCCCAAAGAACTTTACAGGTCTCCTTTATAATTTTGTGAGCTGTAGCATGTCCGATTCTAAACCCCCAGGCAACTTCTTGCATGGAACAACCTTCAGCCAGGTAACTGAAAAAAAAAATTATGTTCAATACTTTTTTCCAAAATCTAAAAGATGCAAACTCACTGAATAGTTACTAATAGACGATGTTCTGGGGATAGGTGATATTTATTAATATCTTTTTGTAGGTAAGGACCTACTAAACCAAGCAAATCGGAGAATTGTTTCTTCGTCATCCTTGTGAATTTAAAAAATTGTTGTTCATCCAGCTCTTCCGTTTTCATGGACTTAATAAGGGTTGAAAAGAAACCTTCCCTTGTTCTTTTTTTGTTCATTGGTCGAACTCCACATTTCCTGACTCTCTTTTCCTTGAGAAAATACACAGTAGCAGTTACAAGAAATAAGTGAAATAGGCCAATGCCTGCGATTATTCTGTTTTCGACGTTCATTTTGTTAAAAGGAAACGATATTTTTTATTATGATATATTAAATATCAAAATATGTGAAATTTGACACTTGACACTTATGACAGATATGACAGTGTCAATGTTCAATTTTCAAGCTTATGATTGTGATGCATAAATGTAAAAATTGATTTTAAGACAAGGACTAAGACTAGACTATGATAATGATTGTGACTATGATAATGATTTGTTGCATAAATTGGCCCTAAATCACTTGTTTCATGGGGTAGTAATCAGAGTGGGTAATAAGTAATGTGGCTGGTCATGGGTCATTCTGATTGGATCGTGGGTGTGGCCTAGCGAGGGGCGGAGATCGTAAGCGTAAATCAATTAAAAGTCAAAAATCGATTTGAAATGCATTATGCCAAAAACACATGATTTTGACTCATCGACATGCCGATAGAAATATGTTAGCATCGTCTTATGTTGATGAATGTGAACAAAATTAAAAAATTGAAACAAATTCGTCATTTTCAAAAGCAATTTAACGAGAAACTGAAAGAAAAATTCGAAATATTCTTTCCACGATCTATAGTATTCATCAACATCAACAGATTGTCAAAAATTCAAATAAATCTATCGATTCATTTCCATTCTGTAGTTGAATTTGAAATGCATTATTCGGTATAGGCGTTATAAAGGTAGGGAACGACCTTAAGCAGCCAAGAATGATACCGTTCTAGATCCCTATTAGCTATTGTTTGTATTTGAGTTAGTTCTTTGGCTTTATACACTAGAACAGTATCATCCGCAAATTCAAAGTATCTCCCTTCAAGTTCTGCAGACCTCAATGATAATACATGTAGTGTATATAATTATGGCTCCAATACTGAGCCCTGGGGTACACCCAATATCGTGTTTTGCACTTGACTAGAAGTCGCGTTCACTGTAATATATTGTTCTCTATTTATGAGGTATGTTTTAATAAAGGTGAATTCATAAAATATTGATTATAATTACATAATCATTACATTTAAATTACATTATAATTATAAAAGATAAATACTTCAGAATCAAGGGATCTGTTCATATAAGTAAATTATCACATTTACATTACATTAAAGCAGTGCAGAGTTGACGAACTTTTAACTTCTCATTATAAATTCGTAGTGTAAGGTAGAGTACCGATATTAATTTTCATTGACCGTTCCGGTTGACACTACTGACGTTGACGGTATTGAGATATGACTTTTTCACATGTGATTTCGGAATGGTTGTCTCATGAACTGTCAACTTTGTAGGTGGTTTTGTTTTGATTTGAGCACATTTTGATTAGGCGTTTTTGATAAATGAAGTCCAGTTGTATCGAGAGTTGTATTTTGTCATTATTAGACCTTTTTGAGAAGATGGAGGATAATTTTGTCTGGGAATTACTTTTATCGAGTACTGATAGCTCTAGTGACGATGAAGACATCCATGTTCATAGGCGAATAGGTATAGTAAAGGGCAAAGAGGGTGAAAGTATTCAGTCCAGAAATTTGAATGATTTTATATTATTTCAAATCAGCATACAAGACCAAAAATACAAAATTATGTGGAAAATATTGTCAGTAGGTACTGTGATGAAGAATTCCATAACAATTTCAGAATGAGTAGAAGAACTTTTGAAGCAGTCTTGGACCTGATTGTGGAGAAAATAGCCTACAAAATATGTGGTAGACCTACATTATCACCTAGAACACAATTGTGTATGGGTCTGTGATATTTGGCGACACCAGATTCTTATAGGTGGGTTGTTGAAAACAATACATCATTTGAAAAATGAAAAAACTTTTTTTTCAGATCTGTCTGTGGACGTTTTGGCATTGAAAAAGCAACGGGATTGAGAACAGTGAGAAGAGTTGTCAATGCTTTGTTTGAGAGAGAGAGAACATCTTTATTAGGGATATACCCCAAAAGGCCATTGACCGAAGTCTTTCAGCCCACTTTGTTTGAAATAAGTCCTAATGTAATAGTTTGGCCTACAGAAGAGAGACTTCAGCAAATTGAGGAAAGATTCACAAATGCAGGATTTCCAAATATTGTTGGTGCCATTTGTTGGGTTTCTTTGTAATATGTTGATATGATTGTTGTAATAATTGAAGATTTATAATAATTATATACTTGTTACAGACTTTTGTATTTTTATTCTTTTATTAATGACTTGACAACTTCTTGACAATTACAGACAAGTGACATTAGTGACAACTCAACTTGAACACATTCGTACCAACTCACACTCAGCATACTGTCTCCAGTGAAAATAAAAACAAAAAAAAACGTTGAGGCACACACACAACCCCTTCGGCATCGTCGGGTAGTCTATAAATAAAACAGGTAGTTTTGGCGGTCAAGTGCGGTGCTGCCACTGTCAACAAATTATCGGATTAAAGGTTGATTCGCACTATACAGCACGGACCGTCACGTAACGACAACGGCACGTACCGGCACCGACACGACAAAATTTCGTAGCACGGGTTTAAGCGAGATTGTACATACTAACCGGCAACGACAGTCGCGTTCCGGCAACGGCACGGAACGGCACGGAACGGCACGGAACGGCACCGGCCGACATTCTCGAAAAGAATGTTTTGCCGGTTCGGTACGGTACGTGTCGGAGCTTGTCTGCTAGTCTGCATTAGATAACGGTAGGATACGCATGGAGCACAGCAAATATGGATCAAGAAAAATTAATTGAATGCGTGAAATCATGGAAAGCGTTATATGTAATGAGCAATCCAAAATACAGTGACAATGTGTTCAAGGAAAATGCTTGGAGAGATATCGCAAAAGAACTCAGCCAGACTGGTAAGATAAATGATTTACTATTTCGAAAAATAATACATTTCACAGAATTGTGTCTTGCCATTCAACACGGCCGTGTTCCGTGATGAAAAATTCTCTAAAAGTGTCCCTTATATTGAATGCTGTATTCGTTGCGTTCCCCCCTTGTCGTGGCAAATTTTGCAAACCATTGTCAGTGTTTCGATTATTTACATTTTCTGTGACATTGATTTCAATGTCTCGAAGATAATTGTGCAAGATACACGTAGTTAAAATAAATCTATCTGCATTCTCTGGTTTCAACTTCAGTCTACGATTGTAGAGCTGGAACTTTTGGCTCAAAATTCCGAAACTCTACGAGCGCGTGACAGCCGGTAGTTGAAAATTCTTTTCGATCTATCTCCCTGAATTTGCGAACCAGGGTATGGGCGTAGTAAATATTTTTTCAGCGGAAATGCTTCATCACCAACAATAACATGAGGCATAATAGTCTGCGTATTAGGAAGCGTATTGTCTTTCGGTATTTTCAATTTGTTTTTTTCAAGAGCTTTGCCCAATGTTGAGTTTGCAAATAAGCCTCCATCGCTATTCTTGCCATATCCGCCAACGTCAACCGCAATGAATTTGTAATGGGCGTCTACTAATGCCAAGAGAACAATGGAAAACGTTTTCTTATAATTATAAAACTGTGATCCACTATTTGCGGGTGCCTGGATAACGACGTGTTTGCCATCGAGAGCACCTATGCAATTTGGAAAATTCCAGATATCCCAAAATTCTTCAGAAATTTTCTTCCATTGCTCCTCTGTAGGCGTCGGCATTGTTAGTGGCATCAATTTTTCGATTATTGCTTCCGAGTCCGAGTCGGTAACTGATAGCTATTGTTCGGAACGAATCACCAGTGGCTAAGAATCTAGGAAATTGAGTATAAATTTCATGATTCTACTTTTTCTTTTTCATATATAACAATTACTAATTGAATGATGAATGAATGAAACGGTTCATTTTTCATTCTAACTTAAAGTACATAATATATTTTTTTTCTCATTCAATTCACTGTTACTCATGGAATATTCAAAATTTTCATTTCCATAAAGATAAATCTTTTTAGCCGCCGTGTGTAAGAAAACATGGACGAGACTCCGAGACTCTTACAGAAGAGCTATGAAGAAAAAGCGAGAAACAAAAAGTGGACAGGCAGCTTCGAAAATGAAAAAATGGAAATTCGAAGACGAAATGTCATTCTTACTACCGTATATGCAAGAGAGAGATACATCATACATACATGCACCAATTTAACAGAAGTGACCGATGATGATGATGAGAATGAACAGAATATAGACGCATGTACTGAAAACAACGATGATAGAGAGGACGACGATGAAAATGATAACAGAAGCAATGATAAGGATGATGATACTAATGATGATGTCGATAATGATGCAGTGGATAATGACACATCAAATGTGGAGAATGAAAAAACTAAGAGACAGTCAAAGATCAACAGAAACATTATAACCAAAGTGCGTAGGAATATAGCAAAAAAACCTCAAGCACAATCGGAAACGGCATCGGCAGTGGTAGTGAAATACTTGCTAGAGAAAAAACAGCTAATGCCACGATAACACCGCGTACTGAACAGCCCAGCGCAAGTCAATCGTTTTTTTCAAGTATTGCGAAAACGGTGAAACATTTCTCTCCGTATTATCAAAATATAGCAAAGTCAAAAATATTCGCCATTATCACGGATCTAGAAATGCAACAAATCATACAACAACAACAATTTTTGCAACCCAACGCACCGACACAACGGCCCTGCCCTGCACCTACACCAAGGATACCCCTACAATCTCGTCAATCGTATGAAACTATGCAGTACAATGTATACCCTCCATCAGTGTCACCATCAGTATCGATAGTGACAACTCCGAGTCCTTCACCATCGGCAAGTGCAACTCCAACTCCACCAACATTCTGTCATGGTTTTCCAGATACAAATCAAATGACCAACGAGGAATCATTTCTTAATGAGTATACGAAATTGTGAATTCCATAGTTCATACGTACCTTAAACAAACTGCAAGTTTTTCTGTTGGTGAAATTGCTTCGCGGAATGACGTGTTTTGTTTCAGGATGGCTGGTTGTACCAATTTCAATGAACCATAAAATTTAGACTTTGGCATCCGAAAATATTGGTGAAACTTGTCGTCAAATTTTAATAAATCTTTGAATAAAGTCCAATACTCTCCCTCTGTTTTTCTTTTCTCCAATATTGGGTGTACCCATCTTCGTTTACGTTTTTTCGATTTTTTTGTTTCGTCTTCGTCTAAAAGTAAGGCTATAAGAGCCAGTTCATCGTCGCTCCACGATGGATCCATTGCGGCTACTGAAAGCTAACTGACGGATGTATGTCGGTGCAATGTGAATGTACGCGTATAATTGTCGTGTCGGTGCCGGTACGTGCCGTTGTCGTTACGTGACGGTCCGTGCTGTATAGTGCGAATCAACCTTTAGTCCCAAACAGAACTATTGAGATTTATAAAATCACTGAACTTTATGATGTAGCAGTGAGAGCTCAGAGTGATGAATCAGTGCATTCTGTCTTTATGCAATGATTCAATATCATAGAAAGAATTCACGAAAACTTTTTGAAGCAACAAAATGAGATATCCAGTGATGTTGAATTCGTTTCAGAAACTGAGGAAGTCATCCGAACGGATTTTGAAGATGGATACTTTACAATGAAATCCGTTCATCACGAACTTTCCGAAAGAGATATTCAATTGAATTCCACCGCACTTGAACAAACTTCTACTTCAAATAAAATTGAATTGCCACAGTTGAGACTTGATAAATTCAACGGAGATATTGTCACGATAGGAACCAAAAATATTCATAGCTACTATTCAAAGTTATATTGATTCAAGATTCATTAATAAAAGTTCATTATTCATTTTATCGTATAACATTCGATGAAAGGAAACGAGTATAATGTTTCACTCACGATGGCAGCTCATTCAACTGGAATGAAATACCCGCATTTGAAGTAAAACGCTGACTTTATCAAAATATTCTAAATAAATATCGAACAGCCGATAAGGCAAGGTATCAGTTTGGATCTGATCAGCTAGCCTTCACTATGGTTCATCCCCTGCATCTGCTAGAGATTATTTTGTAAGTACTACTGTCACAATCGTTATGTTGTCAAACTATTAAATGTTTCTTTTCATTGCGAAGTCTGATGTATTTACGTTTGCATTGAATCTCGTTTGTTAAAATCACTAATGAAACTAATTTCTTTCAATAAACTGTAGCTTTATAACGAACAACTGTTTTGATTTCTCGGCCTCCCAAGCGAGTTCACCCCCGAGTCACCACCCTGTAGCCATGGGTCGTGATTAAATTATGTTGGGAATACCAATATATGTGGTACATCGTATGTGAAGACTGTCATTGTGTAGAAGCGTTTCTCGATTTAGGTAGATTGTAAATAGAAGTTCAGTTTTTATTAGTTTCCCCAATAATGCACCAACTATTGAGGAGGTTAGACGTTATGGTGGCATTTTTATTGGATATAGCGGAAGTCAGTTTGTCATCAGGAATGATGAGGATTATAAAAAGATTTGTGCAGATATTGTTATTAGTTATGAGGCGTTTAATGGTAAAACATTAGCAGCTTTTTTGGCCGTAGAATTGCGAAAGAAGCGTATTAAGTTTGGGAATGCATTAAGATGTTTAGTTTGGCAAGAAGCGGATGTGCTTAATGGTAGTGAGGGTGAGACTGTAAATACGGTATGGCGACATCGTGAAAGGAAGGAGCTGTATGGTGTATGGTAATGCTAGAATAGGTTTTTGTGGCATGATTGATGTTAATAACAATGATAGATTTGGTTTACCTAGTCGATATAGCGAGGATGAAATCATTCAAAGATTTACACGAAACGGGAAAAATCGATTTATTGAGTTACGTCGCAAGCAGATTGGAGACTATGACAAGGTTAGATCTACAAGAGAAGTCGAGCAGATTATCGCTGTCGAAACTGTATGTGCAATTCTTTTTTGTGTGGGAGTTGATGATATCACTTTTAATAATGATATTCAGTCATTGGTCTTGGCGTTTTCATTGAAAAAATCGATTGTTCATGATTTCATTGAAGTTAGTATTAGTGACGGTTATCGTGTAGTCTTTCATAGTATGGATAAGATGTTTGTAATTGGAAAAGAGGAAAAATGTTTGTTAGCCTTTCCTTTGGCTAACGACGTAAAGGAGGTATGCTATTTGCTTATGAATAATAAAATCAATATTTGCCCATTATATGTAGGGAGAGCAGCTGAATACATGGGGTATGATGAGTGGATCGATGATTGGAGTAGTCTGAATAAGGATGTACAAGATTACAATTATTTTTGTTCATTAAATGTAGCTGTTGAGGAAGTTGACTGTATTGAGATGGAACGTAAGAGCGATCTTCCATATGTTGATATATATTTGTAACGGTCCACTTGAACCGTACATAAACTTAAGTGACCCTTCTACTATTCATTTTTTTTTTAGTGCAATCAGTTCGGAGTAACACTCGGTATGCATCGTATTTTCAACAGAGAGATAATATTTCAGCATTAATTTGTCAGGACAACCTGTATATAACTTTCGTCTTCTTCCTGTGATTGTGATCGAGTCATACGTGAAGATGCTGATATGCTTCCCTGCTAAGAGTTTCACTTGTGGATGTGTTTATCTTATTCTTATTTTTGCCTACAAACTCAAGACTTCTTCTTCTATTTATAACAATTAAAATATCAACATAGAGAATTCACTTCTATATGATTGCCTCACCTGTGTTATTGAAACAGTGTGGACAATCGATCTCACGTTAAATACAAAGTCACTAGATAAGGCCAATTTACATAGCACTCAATTAGACCCAGCGCTCTGGTTTCTTAGTGTTCTGTGTCTAAGTTCGACGGTGTAATCTTGACCCCGCCGAAATTCGAGCAAGATTGACGGAGATCGTTCTCTCTCGACTGGCGCTTGGCAGAGCAACAAGTAAATTATTTTACCATCTTTCGAAATGCCAATTATATTGGAAATAGGCCGATTAAAACCTATAGGTATGTAAAATATGATATAAGGTTAATTTTGAGCCATTTGATAATGTTCACACAATTATAAAAGTATAAGAAAACACATCGATCAACGTGATATTCTTTTCAGGCCTTTTTGGTTTCCACTGAAGCCATTTTTGTTAACTTCTTTAACATGTGCAATATGCACCTGCGCACATGACCTGTCGTCATGGCGGCAATTTAAATAACCTAACCTGATGTTGGATGTTTTGGTTAAATGTGATGTATATTTCACAATTGGGACTTATGGTTCGATGCCTCCCAAATTTCAACCCATATTATTGCTAATGGGGCAATAACAAGTGTTCGTCAGCTGTTGAAGTTTGCTGCCTGTTTTGTTTATGTTTGGATACCATGTATATGAATGAATTGGATACCATTTGCTGATGCAATTTATGGAGTATGAGGAAGCCACCCATACAATTAATGGTTAATTTTGAGTAAGAGTATAATAATGGATGACCCTCAGTGAGTACTACTTGTGATGTAATTTTTGATTACCATTGAGGAGTTGAAGACATAGATCTTCACTAGTGTCTTACTTTGTTTACCTTGTAATAAGTGTTCTCCTATTTGTGAGAAACGAAATAACAGCTGCTATTTCCTTTCGGAGGAAACCTAGGTATTTTGTTTACATTTATTATTCCCAGTCACCTGGTGACTTATTATTATCACTTGCTAGCCACAGTGAGGCTGTCATAGATTTAATTTCACTAACATTACATCTCTTGGCATTGCCTAGAATAGAGTTGAAACACTCACCTATTCATTGATAAAATTTCACTAACATTGTAACTAAGTAATCTATTGAATTTCAATTTAATCATTATAATTAGTCATTATATTAACATTAATTGTAGTAAACATTGACTTATTACACACTGCGTGTAAGCACTTCTATTAACATCATTTAGGTAATTATATGCATGGTTTTCAAAAGGTATATATATAGTTTGATATTTTTGTTCTGTCCTATCCTAATTCTTCTCAGTTAACTCTGAGTGGCGCCCATAGTTTGCTTTACAGATAACATCTTGTGGAAAAACAAATAGAAAATAATTTTCTCAAAATCCCACGACCGCTCTACGACTATAAAGGCCACCGTGCATTGAGGCTTTAATTTCTTTTTGTGAAGTTACGCCACATAAAATTGGCGCCTTAACGTGTGGGGCCTATTTTTGAATTTGCAAATGTCAACTATGCATTAATTGTTTGTACTATTGAGTTTTTCAAAGCCCAGGCAAAAGCAAACAAATCTCTGTACCTTCCCAAATTCCTAGGACAAAACAAAAATCAAACCTTTTGTTTACTGCATAATATTACTTGCAAAGATTTACTTTTAATTTGCAAACGCCTTCAAAACAAAAACAGCAGCAGTTCCTTTATTGAATTCCATTCAAGGTTTTCAGGTTTTTTCACGTCTGATTCGATTTCATTCATACAGGGTGAACGTAGTTGGATATAATTTCAGATTACTGAAAATATATATATTTATTCCTCAACATTTTTGCATAATCTCTTGAGAGCAATAATTTTTTATCACTGGTGAGTATATATACAGGGTGAACCAGATAATTTTATGCTGGTTGATAATCCATTTACATGAGGAAGTTTGTATTTTGAGTAAGTACTTGAATTTTTGAATTTTTGGTAAGTGATTTATTGAGAATTTCTGTGTTGATTGTACAGGGTGATTCTGAGTTGTATTCCGAAGTGAGCTGCATTGATTGATTTACTGTGTTGTTAGTTATTCCTATTCATTGAGTTTTGCTAAATTCTCTTTCAAGATTTAGTACCTTTTCTCTTGGATTACATACAGGGTGTTCTCCTAGGTGACTGATTTGACAGCACATTTTTGTAAATTTTCAAGAGATTTTTCAACTTCATCATGAAGGCTAATTACAATATAGATCCAAATCATCTGAGGACTAGAGAATTAAATTACGAATTACGTATACGGGGCGTTGCGGTAGACAGGGCAGACACTGATCAAAAGAGGAAATTTTTGAGAAGAGAGTTGAGACAAGATTTAGCTAGACCTGATGTCCAGTATGTGACACCAGATTTTGATTTCCAAGATGAAAGTACAGAAATTTCAGAAAGTATAGAGTCTATTGCTGAATTAGTTAACAATTTTGATGGTATTAATGAGGAAATTTTCAAGCGGGTGAAGAGTCGAATAAATCATGTACTAGGTCGATTATGTAGAATACCTAAGGATTCAAATCATGTTGAAGTTTTAAATTTTCGGGGAGATAATATTATCTTAGTTAGTACTCTTGAGGAAGATTTAACAGAAATTCGGGATCAATATTTGAAAGGACAAATAGTGAACCAACCCAACTCGGTTCAAGCACTGTCAGTAAACACTTTTGCTAGTAGATCAGTACCAGTTTACAAATGGGGTATTACTTTTGATGGGACTCTTAGGAATGGTTCCCTTAGGTCATTTTTACACCGTGTTGATGAGTTACGCACTGCACGGAATTGTACAAAACAGGATTTGTTTCAATCATCTTCAGATTTATTTGATGGTATTGCGCGAGAATGGTTCAGATCTCAGTCTCGACAAAATCGTTTTAACTCTTGGGATTCATTAGTAGACGCTCTTAAGAGAGACTTTTTGCCATCAGATTATGATGATCAACTTTGGGAAGAAATTCGCCATAGAACTCAAGGTCATGATGAACGGATTGTAGTTTATTTATCTCTGATGGAGAATTTGTTCAGTTGCTTGATAGATGTCCCACCTGAGAAAGAAAAGTTGAAAATCATCAGGAAGAATATTTTACCTCGTTATCAGTCACACTTGGCATTGCAGTCCATCGACAACATAAGTCAACTTTTGGAAATATGTAGAGCTTTAGAGGATGCAAACGTAGTTCAAGCCAGATATCAACCTCCACCTAAACGAAATATTTCTACACTTGAACCAGGTTTAGCTTATCATTCCTCAGGAAATTCTGGCCATCAATGTTGTTGCAATTCTAGTAATGTTCATAATAATCCAAGTACCAGCTCAAATGTTGATTCTAGTATTCAGATTAGGAATGAGAGATATTCTAATAATAATAATTACCGTGGTAATAGTAGAAGTTACGGACATAGAAATTCTAACAATTATAATTCTCAGAGAAAATTTTCAAGTAATAATACTAATAGACAGGTTGCTGTTATGCAGGAAAATAATGTTCAGTCGGATAATCGTAATTTCAGAGAGACTAATCGGCGCAAGGCACCCTATTGCTTTGGTTGCGGTAAACCTGGTGTCATACGTCCTAATTGTCCTTTGTGTTCAAAAAACGATCAAAGGGGAAGCGCAAGATAGGCCGGTGCTCTCCCAATGATTCTTCAATGGCCTACTATTGTTGTAGTATCGAAACTCCACAATTAAATGTCAGATCATATCCTAATAGAATTTTTGTTGCTTCTAAAATAAAATCACCTTCTAGCAATGAATGGAAATCATGGTTGAATGTTGTTAGACAAATGTACATAACTAAAGTTGTAAATAGTAAATCTTCGAAATTGAGAGAGACAAATACGGTTTTTGTAAATAAAGCAAATGATGACAGACCTTATGTTGCTGTACATATTTTTGGCAAACGGATTATTTGTTTAGTAGATAGTGGTGCAAGCCATAGCGTCATAGGGGGACCTGGTATGGACCTGTTGGAAGTTTTTGGTTTACAAATTCTAGATTGTGCTGACTCAAGTATTAACACAGCTGATGGAGCTGCTCAAACAATTTCAGGTTATGTCAACTTGCCAATTGAAATTGATAATACAGTGAAACTTCTGAAAATCTTGGTTGTACCTTCTGTTTCACATAGCTTCATATTAGGGTCAGACTTTTGTAGAAACTTCAATGTTACTCTCGATTTTAATAGTAATTCTTGTTATATTGGTCAGAATCGACTTACAGTAGAAAATCCGAATATTGGTGAGATAAATGTAATAAATCGTATTCAATCTAAGTCAGAATTACAAAGTAATCAGTTATTACAGTTAGAGAAAGTAATAAATAAATTTCAAATTTTATCTACTTCCAAATTAGGCAGAACAGACAAGATTGTTCATAAAATTGATACTGGTAATGCAGAACCAATCAAGCAAAGGCATCATTTGATGAGTCCGTATAAACTAGAGATCCTTAATAAGGAATTAAATAAAATGTTGGAACTCGGAGTAGTACGTCCTTCTAGAAGTCCATGGTCAAGTCCAGTATTAATAGTGGAAAAAACAAACGGAGAACCTCGATTTTGTTTCGACGGTAGGAAGTTGAATTCTGTCACCAAGAAATGTGCCTATCCATTACCTATTGTTGATCACATTCTTAGGAAATTATCTGGTTCACAATATCTCAGTAGTATTGACCTTAAATCTGCTTTTTGGCAAGTTCCTTTAGAACCTAGTTCATGTGAAAAAACGGCATTTGTTGTACCCGGTCGAGGACTTTTTGAATTTGTTGTGATGCCCTTTGGACTTTGCAATGCTGCGCAAACGCAACAGAAATTAATGGATACGATCCTTGGTCCTGAATTAGATCCTTTCTGCTTTGTATATTTAGATGACGTCATTATTGCGACGCCTACCTTCGAGAAACATATCGAAATTTTGAGTTCTGTATTCGAGAGACTTAAGAGTGCCAAGTTGACGATTAATTTGGAGAAATGTAATTTCTGTCGTCCAAGTTTAAAATATTTAGGATTTATGGTAGATCGTGAGGGATTACGAACTGACCCCGATAAAATCAAATCAATGTTAGAGTATCCAGTACCCAAGACAGCTACGGAGGTTAAACGTTTTATAGGTCTAATTAGTTATTACCGTCGATTTGTGAAAGATCATTCATCTTTAACAGCACCTATTACTGCTTTACTTAAAGGTCGTCGTAAGTCACAGAAAATTCAGTGGACTGACGAAGCCAACACAGCTTTCTGTCAGGTTAAAGAAGCTTTGGTATCAGCACCAATTCTTGCCTCTCCAGATTTTTCTCGCGAATTCACTTTGCAGTGCGATGCTTCAAATGTAGGTGTAGGCAGTGTTTTAACTCAAAATATCGATGGAAAGGAGTTTATAATCGCTTTCGCATCTCGATCTTTATCTGATTCTGAAAAGAAGTTCACGACTACCGAAAAAGAGTGTTTGGGCATATTGTTTGCTGTAGACAAATTTCGTCCATATATAGATGGAGTACATTTCAAGGTCATAACCGACCACGGTTCACTGTTGTGGTTGAGTAATTTAAAAAACCCTACAGGTCGTCTTGCTCGTTGGGCAATGCGCCTAAGCATGTTTGATATGGAAATTATCCATAGAAAGGGAGTTTTGAATATACTTCCTGATGCACTTTCTAGAGCTCCTCTAGAGGTAAACGTTATAACAATTTCACATAATGATGTTGAGGCAGATGTATGGTACTCCACATTAATTGAAAAAGTTTTGAATTCTCCGGAAAAATACCCAGATTTTGATGTTCGTGGTGGTGTTTTATACAAACATGTTCCACTTGAACTTGGTTTTTCCACGAATTTCCCCGAATGGAAATTAGTTGTTCCTAAGCAGCAAAGGCTGTTAGTTTTCAAGAAATGCCATGATGATGCTCAAGCCGCGCACCTTGGTGTCTATAAAACGGTTAATAGAATCCGTGAATTATATTTTTGGCCTCGCATGTTACAGGATGTAAGAAAATATGTGAGACATTGTCACGTATGTAGCGAACAAAAGGTAAGCTCTTCTGCTCGCCCAGGATTTATGGGACAGCCCAAGAAAGTCAACTTTCCATGGCAGTATGTGTCAGTTGATTTGCTCGGACCTTTACCTCGTTCTAGAAACGGATATTCTTACGTTCTATTAGTATCTGACTACTTTTCAAAATTTTGTCTAGTTCATCCCTTGCGTCAGGCAACAACGCCTCAAATTGTCAAATTCATTGAGGAACAAGTAATTTTGATTTACGGTGCTCCACAAGTTTTAGCTTGCGATAACGGTGTACAGTTCACAAGCAAAATTTTTAAGCAACTTGCGGATAGTTATGATATTAAAATTTATTATAATGCGCGGTATCATGCACAAGTTAATGCTGTTGAACGTGTCAATAGGGTACTTGAGACTGCTATTAGATCTTATATAAAAGATAATGATCATCGTGATTGGGATAAGGAAATCCACAAAATAGGTTTCGCATTGAGGACAGCCGTTCATGAGGCAACTGGTGTCAGTCCAACTACTTTAAATTTTGGTAGATATGTTCCGGCAAAAGGAAATTACTATGGAAAAATTGAATCTTTGAAAGACTTTGATCTGAATGATATCAATCGTGTAAATTATGGTGATGAGATTGAAAAACTTCCTCAATTATACCTCGATGTTCGACGAAAGCTAGCTGAAGCTTATTCAAAAAATTCCAGAACTTACAACTTGCGTAAGAGACCCAGTGATGTTTATCACATAGGTGATCGTGTCTGGAAAAGAAATTTTGTTCTTTCGAATAGAAGTGAGAACTTCGCCTCAAAACTAGCTCCAAAATTTCTTCTTTGTACTGTCGGTAGAGTTATTTCAAAATTAGTTTATGAACTGATAGATTCTGATGGAAAAAACTTAGGCAAGTTCCATGTGAAGGACTTGAAGCCTTATTTTGGCCCGGAATCACCACCTGATGGTGAATAGACGGAATTAGTGTGTGTGTGTGTATCGAATGAATGTGGCAACGAATGTAGAATGAATGTATTGTATGAATCTTATTCAACGTCTAGACCTTCAGTAACAGCGTGAATTCCATCAGTAGTTTTTTGTATCAGATTGTCTCTACAATATATCAGTATCAAGGTATATTGTTAATTTTTTGAGTTAATAGTCTTATCCAGATAAAATCATGCTGAAGTGTGCTTTTGAATCACCGTCACCTAGGATTGCTTAAATCTGATTTCGATACCGTATGTATTCAGGAAACTTTTCTTATCGTGAATGTCGGACATTCAAACCAAGGATTAGCGAGTCGGTCAGCAACGACAGATGAGCTGGTCTGGTGATTGACTGGTTTACCAGTTTAATTACACCTTTAATGGTCTAAGGTTGTGTTAGATGTGATTCTACCAGCCGCACAATCCCGAGATATTACTTCTCAACCTAGCAACCGGTAGATGAATTTTCCAAAAATATTTTCACTGCGTTCAATATTTTTTGTGAGGAGAGGGGATGTGTAACGGTCCACTTGAACCGTACATAAACTTAAGTGACCCTTCTACTATTCATTTTTTTTTCAGTGCAATCAGTTCGGAGTAACACTCGGTATGCATCGTATTTTCAACAGAGAGATAATATTTCAGCATTAATTTGTCAGGACAACCTGTATATAACTTTCGTCTTCTTCCTGTGATTGTGATCGAGTCATACGTGAAGATGCTGATATGCTTCCCTGCTAAGAGTTTCACTTGTGGATGTGTTTATCTTATTCTTATTTTTGCCTACAAACTCAAGACTTCTTCTTCTATTTATAACAATTAAAATATCAACATAGAGAATTCACTTCTATATGATTGCCTCACCTGTGTTATTGAAACAGTGTGGACAATCGATCTCACGTTAAATACAAAGTCACTAGATAAGGCCAATTTACATAGCACTCAATTAGACCCAGCGCTCTGGTTTCTTAGTGTTCTGTGTCTAAGTTCGACGGTGTAATCTTGACCCCGCCGAAATTCGAGCAAGATTGACGGAGATCGTTCTCTCTCGACTGGCGCTTGGCAGAGCAACAAGTAAATTATTTTACCATCTTTCGAAATGCCAATTATATTGGAAATAGGCCGATTAAAACCTATAGGTATGTAAAATATGATATAAGGTTAATTTTGAGCCATTTGATAATGTTCACACAATTATAAAAGTATAAGAAAACACATCGATCAACGTGATATTCTTTTCAGGCCTTTTTGGTTTCCACTGAAGCCATTTTTGTTAACTTCTTTAACATGTGCAATATGCACCTGCGCACATGACCTGTCGTCATGGCGGCAATTTAAATAACCTAACCTGATGTTGGATGTTTTGGTTAAATGTGATGTATATTTCACAATTGGGACTTATGGTTCGATGCCTCCCAAATTTCAACCCATATTATTGCTAATGGGGCAATAACAAGTGTTCGTCAGCTGTTGAAGTTTGCTGCCTGTTTTGTTTATGTTTGGATACCATGTATATGAATGAATTGGATACCATTTGCTGATGCAATTTATGGAGTATGAGGAAGCCACCCATACAATTAATGGTTAATTTTGAGTAAGAGTATAATAATGGATGACCCTCAGTGAGTACTACTTGTGATGTAATTTTTGATTACCATTGAGGAGTTGAAGACATAGATCTTCACTAGTGTCTTACTTTGTTTACCTTGTAATAAGTGTTCTCCTATTTGTGAGAAACGAAATAACAGCTGCTATTTCCTTTCGGAGGAAACCTAGGTATTTTGTTTACATTTATTATTCCCAGTCACCTGGTGACTTATTATTATCACTTGCTAGCCACAGTGAGGCTGTCATAGATTTAATTTCACTAACATTACATCTCTTGGCATTGCCTAGAATAGAGTTGAAACACTCACCTATTCATTGATAAAATTTCACTAACATTGTAACTAAGTAATCTATTGAATTTCAATTTAATCATTATAATTAGTCATTATATTAACATTAATTGTAGTAAACATTGACTTATTACACACTGCGTGTAAGCACTTCTATTAACATCATTTAGGTAATTATATGCATGGTTTTCAAAAGGTATATATATAGTTTGATATTTTTGTTCTGTCCTATCCTAATTCTTCTCAGTTAACTCTGAGTGGCGCCCATAGTTTGCTTTACAGATAACATCTTGTGGAAAAACAAATAGAAAATAATTTTCTCAAAATCCCACGACCGCTCTACGACTATAAAGGCCACCGTGCATTGAGGCTTTAATTTCTTTTTGTGAAGTTACGCCACATATTATCTAACTAATGTAATAAGCAGAAACAAAAAACATTTAATAGAGTATTTTCAAATAGTCTGATTTCGACTCTATGGATTGGCGATGAATGTGAATATGGTGATTTTAAGTATAGGAATAACCTGCAATTGGTAAGCCAAAGTTTTGATGATGATATGTTTGTTTTCACTGGATTAGACTTCTATTTGTTATTAGCTGCGTGTTGTACTTTGACTGATAGTAGTTATTATTTTAAGGAAGACTTATTCTATGTAACATTTGAGTTAAAAGGATTGACTTCCTGGCGCCTCTTGAGTATAAGGGCGACGCTCGGAAGATCGACAGAGTAAGGAAGTTTATACTAGGATGTATAGATCCAAATTATATGAGTAGCTTTTTAGTCGTTGTTCCCAAGCGTTTATTTAAGAACACATTGGTTCTTTCATTGAATCTTCATTGTAATAGTCAAACTGTAGGTTTAAGAAAGTGTCTTAACGTGTTGCGCATGCAGGGTTGTTTGATTTTGGAGGAGATGGATCGATTGCGTGAGAAAAGAGAGGAGGACGATTGCTCAGGACACTGTCTTGGAATGTTTTTACTGTGTTTGTTGGTGCAAAAGGAATGGAGCATATTTTATGTTGTTAAACGATGGATGTTACTCCTCAGGGGCAATTCGATTCGGTTTAGTGGAAATTCCCACTCCGATTTGCCTGCGTGGAAACAGATAATAAGAGTGTTATATGATCTTACTGATGAGGAGCCAGAAAGTAGGAGAGATCCTCAGTTATGGCAAAGTTGCATTGAAGTGGACAATTCTATAAAAATGTTGCAAGACGTTTTGAGCAATGAGCGGTTGATCATATCGGTGCCAGCTGCATCGCATGCCCGGCGCCTCCACCATGGCTACAGGGTGGTGACTCGGGGGTGAACTCGCTTGGGAGACCGAGAAATCAAAACAGTTGTTCGTTATAAAGCTACAGTTTATTGAAAGAAATTAGTTTCATCAGTGATTTTAACAAACGAGATTCAATGCAAACGTAAATACATCAGACTTCGCAATGAAAATAAACATTTAATAGTTTGACAACATAACGATTGTGACAGTAGTACTTACAAAATAATCTCTAGCAGATGGAAAGGATGAACCATAGTGAGAGCTAGCTGATCAGATCCAAACTGATACCTTGCCTTATCGGCTGTTCGATATTTATTTAGAATATTTTGATAAAGTCAGCGTTTTACTCCATATGCGGGTATTTCATTCCGGTTGAATGAGCTGCCAACGTGAGTGAAACATTATACTCGTTTCCTTTAATCGAATGTTATACGATAAAATGAATGATGAACTTTTATTAATGAATCTTGAATCAATATAATTTTGAATAGTAGCTATGAATATTTTTGGTTCCTATCGTGACAATATCAAACATTTTCCATCTTTTGTCGACGTATTTGATGCATTGATACATAATAATACGCAGCTTACTAATATTGAAACATTTTCTTATCTTATTCCATCATTAGAAGGTCCTCCTAAGAATGTGGTGATGTGTCACCCGTTGACTGCCGCAAACTATATTGTAGCTCACAATGCCTTAGTTGAAAAATATTTTAACAAAAGGCTTTTGGCAACATCACACCGGAATTAAATTGATAATGCTCCTCGGATGACTTCTGAGAATCCCGCTCTTTTGTGAAAATTGCTTGATACCTTTGAAGAAAACCTAGCCGCCCTCAATAATTGGAAATACCATGTGAAACAATGGGATTTCATTGTCACTCAAATGATTTTCGAAAGATTAGATCCCACTACCTTATCACGTTTTGAATTGAACTATGAATCTAATGATATATCGACGTTTTCTGAAGTGATAGATCTTTTGCGAAAACAATGTATTGCTTACAAAGCAATAGCTTCATCTTATAATAATTCCCGCACCGCAAGACCCAAATCTACTACCACTTCACATTCCAATTATCGCTGCACCTCTGACTAGAGATAATGAGTCCTTCCTCAACGCATCAAATTATTCATTCAACGAAGTTTCACGATCTAATGATGTATTTACTGACTCCGAGAATGATTCCAGAAATAACGAAAATGCCACCCCTAATAATTATTCGTCTATTACGAATTGCGCGCTCACAATTCATCCTAAGTCAGTCTCTGCCACCGCTCTTCAATCAACCACGGCATCGGCAGTTGTTCTGCTGTCCACCTTAAATTTGACCAACTTTCAATATTCCTGGGCCGATTGATATACTCTTAGGTGTCAATATTTTCCAAGATATCATTAAACGAGAAGGTGATTCTTGCTGAAGGTTCATTACCTACCGGAATTAATACTACACTTGGTTATGTTCTCATGGGAAATTTTAATTTGTTTAATTCTAATATAGTCCATTCCTTTTTTCGCAACCAGTAAGAATTCTGAGTTAGATGAAACTCTCGAAAAGTTTTGGTGTCTCGAAGAAGTTTCGGAAGAAAAATTGCCCTCAGATGAAGATGAGCTGTGTGAAAATATTTTTTGCAAAACAACTTATCGCGCTAATACAGGCCGATGTTGTATGTATGTATGAATTTCAAATTACCTGCATTACGCCGCTTTTATTCATCAGAACGTCGTCTCATTTTCTTTATCGAACTTCAGAAACAATATAATTCTTTTATGCAGGATTATCTGGACAGTGGACACATGACACCCGCTTTTGACATCAATGAGCATGCATATTATCTGCCACATCACTGTGTCCTAAAACCAGATGAACTCACCAACAAACTCAGGGTCGTTTTTGATGCCTCCTGTACTGGTTCTAACAATTTATCGTTAAATAACACCTTACTCATCGACCGCAAACTATAACTTGATATATCCGCCATTTTTTTTCAAATTTCTCCTTTTTCCAATAGCAATAACTGCAGATATTGAAGGAATGTACAGACGAATTTCATTGAATTCTCGTCACAGAGACTATCAACGTATGATATCCTTTGCAAGAATATCAAGTGAACTCAGTTACTTTCGGTGTCAGTTCCGCCCCGTTTTTAGCGATCAGAATCATGCATCAACTTTGTGCAGATGAGAAACGTGATTTTTCCCAAGCTGTTGAAGTTTTGTTGAATAAACCATATATCGGTGATGTGGTTTTCTCATGTTCTGATTTAACTCAAGCTGTTGCAGTTCAACGTCAATTAATCAATTAATTAGATAAGGGAGCATTTCAACTTCGTAAATGGGCCAGCAACAATAAGGATTTATTATACCATTTACCTGAACATTCAACTTCCGGAACGTCCCTGGCTTTAGATTTAGATAGTTCCGACACGATTGAAATTCTTGGCCTCAAATGGAATCCCTCTTCAGATACATTCTCTTATAATGTCACACCGATCGACAAGCCATGTAGTAAAAGAAATATGTGATCTGACTCATATAATCCTTGTTGCAAAACTGCTAATCCAAAAACTCTGAACTTTAAAATTTAATTGGGATGAAATGCCTCCTTTTTTATGTTCTGGTGCCCACGAGAACGGATATCCTGTAATGTTCAGAGAACATCGTGAGAACCAAGGGCAATAGGGTGTAACATCCACTTTTAGTAAATGTTACTTTTTCTATGAAATATTGATAGTACCAAGTATTGAACTGACCTTTTCAGAGTAATTAATTCAACTCTGGTTTTCACTGAATGTATTTTGAGTAATTGCATTCCCTTATGTAGGATATTTTGAGCTTTTCTGTTGCAGATTTCATGGAGCTACGAGTCACTGGCATTCATCGTAAATCATCCTGTTTATTCTTTGCATAATTGATTTTAATTGCATGTTATGTTTTGTTGACTTGATGAAAGTTCATTATTTCAGTTTGTTTTGAAAATATTCATATGAAATGTCAAACGAGTTGTTGAGGTTCAAAATTGTAATTTTAATTCTTCTTTTTCTTTTGTTTCTTTGTCCCATGTAGCATTAACGAATAGTTCAGCGTTCAGACCTTCAACAAGCAGGATCGCGACAGTAACATATCAAGGTTGATAAACTCCGCTATATCTTTAGAATGTCTAGGTAGTAGGCCGTCAGCGTTTTCTTATTGTTATTGATCTGTATTGATTTGTATTGATTATTCATTTGAACCTGATATCGGTTATTGCAACGGTTGATTCGAATCTGGCTATTTGGTTACTATGATATTTTGACTTTAATGACATGGACATTTGAATTTCCAACTAGAAAAGAGAAAGCAAAATTGAAAATCATTCATTTCTGCATCTGGCCATCATTGAATGAACTCGAAGGTGGATGTCCGCTAAATCAAATTTCTAATCATCCACCATTTCTCATGAAGAACATCTAATTAGAGGTGAATATTCAATTATTAAGAATATTTTCGATTTATAGAAATTATTATTTTTATGGAATTTGGTCCATATTCGAGGAAATTAATTTGTGAACTTTCATCATCTTGAGGTTACGTTATTATAACATGTTTTCTATTTTTCTTATGTTATAGTTCTGCCAGATTGTTATGTTATTTTACTGTTATTTTACTTTTACTTTTGCTTTTTATTGTATCTTCAATTTTTGGATTTGAAAGATACTCTGTAACTATTTTGCTGATGAATGCTTTTTTCTGGACTCGAAAGAGTGAGCATTTCTTATGAGTATATGAAACAATCTTCCTGGAGAGATTGTCCTGGCTTTTAGAGCCGATTTATTGTTCCTGTTAACGCTGGAAAGCTATCGATGTGAATTTCAAGAAGATATAGATAATTTCCAACTTGATGTCATAAATTCAACGTACTGGCTGGACTAAGCATACTTATAGGTCACCTGACGTCTCACCAGACTCGTATGCCCATGGAATCTGGAACCTGATGGAGCCCAAAATGATAATGAAATTGACCATGATGTAATTTATTGGAAGCTGGAAAAATCAATAAGCTCTGGTCGAACAACATTTTCTGGCTTATTCACAGTCTTGCTGACATAAGGTATTCTCTGCATATTATAAAATATTCACTGATCGTTGAAACATTTATTATCAAATCTTTTATGATATAAAATCGAGTACATTTTGGAATCTAGTACAATTAAAAAATCATTATATAATATTCCTATATCTGTGAAGGTGTAATGCATTATATCTGGGGAATATTCCATTGATTTCATTGATTGGATTTATTCAAAGCTGATGATCATTGTGTCAAGTTTCACTGATAGAAGAACGTTTATTTAACACCCTGTAAAATAAATATGCACACCTAGTTGCATTTCAGGTGCAGTCAAATTTATTTGTGACATATATTATAAATGTTTGTTATGCAGAATTGATATTACTTCGAATACCCTTTTTAGTCAGTAAATGAACCTACATTTTATTTGTTCGATTTGTTTTCCTATCCTTCAGCACAGACAATTTCTTTCTACAGGGATTGACTTAAGAAAGAGGTTTGTTGAACTTTATTTTCTGTAGATGGCGTCCAAATAAAATCTTATCTGGTGAAACTATCTTTCTTATGCTAATTGTTATATATTTGACAAAGTTACATGAGATGGTAAGTAAATGAACCACGACCCATTTGCCCCGACTATATGAGCTGACCGTTCGCACAGTGTAACCTGAAATTTCTAAATTTCTCACGTTTAAGGGTTATAAGGGTAGGAATTGGTGTTCTTCTTGAATTTCTGGAGGTTATATGCCTCGGGGAACACCTCCCTTGGCAATGTGTTCCAGAGCCTCGCTGTTCGTTGGATGAACGAGTCTTTGGAAAGAGACGTTCTGCAGGACTCCAAAGTGACCACGAAGGGGTGCGAAGCCTCAACCCGACGGGTTGTGACATATTTCCTTCCCGGTAAGGTCTTATAAATAAATAAATGATGATTTCAATAATAACTGCCATATTTAGTTGCTTTCCTGATTATTTCAAATACTTCGGAATATACTGATGAAACACTCGGTATGTGGATTTCATATTTTTATACGCGCTATCGCGATAATTTCTTTCACGTCTTTCGTATCCGAGCTGGTCCGCCGAAATTATAAAAAAGTGGCCCACTTGGTAAAAACGTATCGATATTGATTTGGGTATAGGAGACAGTAAATGAGTGAGAATTAGATGGTAAACGAATGGATGAATAGTGTATAGTAAGTGAAGCGTTCTGAACGGATTTTTCACTATTTTCATTCCTACACGACGATTTCCTTTGGGTCTCCGGAATTTGGGTTGGAATCGTCGAGTTTTCCTCAGCTTGGAGGATAAGTTTTGTTGCATTGTATGGAGCGTCTCTTAGTGCATAGGGATTCGTACTAGAGGTGAGTTTCTTTAAATAACACTTTAGCTACTTTACTGTTTCACGACTATACGGTGTTGACGTTTTTCAATACTCTTTTAGGCGCTTTGGGTCGATTTTTTTCTTCACCTAAACAAATTTATTGGGCAACCAAAGTTTGTGGCAATCTATAGACACTTCCCAATCTACGTTCTTAGTACGGGGTGATTCTCTCGTGAGGTGGTGATTGACAGTTCATCGGCCGACATCCGAGGACTTAGTTGCAGTACCAATCCTGATGGTTCAACGCCAGCTTCGCAGATAGGAAATGAGAGACTGATAAGTACCACATAGTGGATGATTTTTCTATAGTCAGAGTGTTGGTTCGCAGTAGGAAATAAGAAATAATCAGAAGTATTTTTCCCCACATTTCGGCCTATCCGATAACTGTAATAATTTAGGTTATATGTTTCTAGTTGTTGTTCGAGGACAACGTTTCGTTTTTTTTGGGTAACCTTGTCCTCGGATATTCTCTCGAGAGCCCTTTCGTTATTTGTATATATTTTTTTTGTGATACTCCCCTGAGACTTTCAGAATATATAATGATATTTATGCTCAAGTATTAGTTCCTTTATTCCTATTGTAATTGAGGCTAACAAGTAAGCATCTGGAGATTTAGTGATTTCAGGTACATCAGGGTGTATGTGTAAGGAAAATCACTTGGCGCCCTTATCAAAGTAATTTTTTTGTCAGCAAATAACCCACCCCCGACTCCACTGAGGCTTAGGTCGGAGCATACCCCTTTTTCTAGTCCACCGCTTACTTTAGTAGCTAAATTGTACGTAACAGATTTAATTGGCGCCTAAAACGTGGGGCCCTAATTTTTTGGTGTTTTATATTAGTTGTCTTATTGATATTACCCTACGAATGATGTTGGGATTTTTGTATGTCTTTGTAGAATACTATCAATTATCATAGGGTAGATATACAGGGGAAAAATACTTCGAAATATATTCCGCTTTCCAGCCGTTTTCAATTTTGGCGGGGTATTATTTTATAAATAACTACACTCTTTAAGCAAATTACTGACTTTTACTACGTCATTTTCATTATACAGGTGATTCTGAAATATTGTTATTATTCTTTTGCTTCGCGAAAAAAATAATCAACAATATCAAAATTCATTTTTATAATCGGTATTTTTATGATTTTTTTTGAGGCCGCTTACTATAACATTGTTGGTTATTGTTCTCAAGTTAATCAATTACCATGGATAGTTATAGGTTGAGCAGAGATGAGTTGATTTACGAATTGAATGTTAGAGGTTTCAACAATACGCAAACGCAATCTCTCACGGTTGATGTTATGAGAAAAAAATTGAAAGACACGCTAGGAAAGGAAACTTGGGGACAGTTGGTCACTGAGGAGAACTTGGAGCTTGATATTGTCTCGGAGATAGACATTTGTAATAAAAAAGTTGTTAGTTTGATTGAATATTTCGACACTAAAAACATTGTTGCTTCCGGCTCGGAACAAAAATACATTAACACCAAATTACTACATCTCTATGGTAGGTTAGCTAGGTTATCGGACTTGAAAGATGCCAATGACGCGATGAAAATTTCTATCACGAATTTATTTGAACAATTGAATGATCTTGAAACGAAATTGGATGAAAAACTTTTGAGTGCAGAATCTTCAGTGGTGGGTTCGGTTCCTATACTTGCGACCACGAGTTCAAGTTCGGGTCAAGAGGTCAAAAAATTATATGTACCAGTGCATAAGTGGGGAATTCAGTTCAGTGGGGATCCTAGAGATAAATCAGGGTTAGGAGTTAACGCGTTTGTTGAAAGAGTAGAGGAATACAAATTATCTAGAGGAGTGTCGGACGATGAACTTAAAATTTCACTTACTGATTTGCTAACTGGTAATGCTCTGATTTGGTATCGATTAGTCAAAAATAATATAAAATCGTGGTCTGATTTTGTAAGTCTTTTGAAGGAAGAGTTTTTGCCTTTCACTTTCGAAAGGGATTTGAAGGAGGAAATACGTAATAGTGTACAGGGGGTTAATGAAAGTGTAGGTACTTACTTTGCTCGAATGATGAATTTGTTCCATAGATTGCCACATTCTCTTCCGGAAGCAGAGAAACTTGAAATTATGCGTCAGAATATAGATTTTTATTATATTCACGGTTTGGGTTCACGCCTTTATGATATAAATTCTACTGATTCGTTGCTTCAAGAATGTAAAAAGCTAGAGAAAGCGAAACATTTAGCTGATTGTCGACCAGCACCTTCACGAAGGGTTTGTTGGCTCGAAAAAGACTTAGCTGGTCCTAGCTTCGAACCGGCGTCAGCGCCTTCGCCAAACATTGCTAGTCTGACATGTTGGAATTGCTCAGAAACGGGACATAGTTTCTCTAAATGTGCCAAATCGCGCTCGAAAAAGTTTTGCTTTCGTTGTGGCAAACCGAATGTAACCAAATATCAATGTGGTTGTAGTAGGCCGGGAAACGGAACAGGAGGTCGTTAGGGTGCCGGTCGAGGATCTCCACTTTAAATTTACCGGCAGATGATTCTTGGTCAGCATGGTTGAGCTTTGTGGGAGTACAGTACCGTAAATCAAAAATTGAGGCATGTTTTTGTTCTTCGAAGGGTGATCCCCGTCCATATATGAACGTTAAAATCCATGGGCTGAATTTCTACGGTCTGTTGGACTCGGGAGCCGCCCAAACGATTATTGGTAGACAGGGTTGGCCAAAATTATGCAAATTAGGTAGTGTTAGGTTAGAAAAGAATAATTTTACTGTTAGGGTAGCTAACGGAGGTGAGTGTAAAGTTTCAGGTTCTGTTTTATTGCCTATAGAATTAGAAGGGAAGGTTAGGGTTATTCGTGCTCTGGTAGTGAACGATATTGATGTGGAAATAATTTTAGGGATAGATTTTTGGAAGGACATGGATTTGGTCAGTTGTTTCTCGGATAATTCGTGGAAATTCAAGGAAAATGAGGATCCTGTAGGGTTATGTCTAGTAGGGGTTGAGGATTGAGCTAAGTTGAATGACATGGTCACAGATTTTTTCAGTAAAATGAAAGCAGACCTTGGATGTGCTGAGGGGGTACGTCATGTAATCGATACCGGGGACGCCTTGCCTATTAAACAACGATACTATCAGGTATCTCCATATATCCAGGCTTTGATACATACCGAGGTCGATAAGTTACTACAGCTTGGAGTAATTGAGCCTTCTAAGTCTGCTTGGTCTAGCCCGGTAGTTATGGTGAAGAAACCTAACAATGAATATCGTTTCTGCATAGACTTTCGGAAGGTGAACCAGGTAACGAAAAAAGATGCTTATCCTTTGCCTTACATCAACGGTATTCTGGATAGATTGCGAGATGCCAAGGTTTTGAGTTCAATTGATTTGAATAGCGCGTACCACCAGATCCTTTTAGATCCTGCTAGTAAAGAGAAAACGGCTTTCACTGTTCCAGGAAAGGGCCTATTTCATTTCAATAGAATGCCTTTCGGACTTCATAACGCTCCCGCAACGATGCAGCGGTTTGTGGATGCTATTTTTGGTGCTGAACTAGAAAATTCAGTTTTTGTCTACATGGATGACATCATTATTACTACGAGAGATTTTTCGTCACATCTCGACGTCTTGCAGAAGGTTTTTGATAAATTATTAAAAGCAGGTCTAACGGTCAATAAAAGGAAATGCGAATTTGTAAAAAGTGAACTTAGATTTTTAGGGTACCTGGTCGACGAAAATGGTCTCCGCACGGATCCAGGAAAAGTGGATTCGATGTTGAGTTACCCAACACCCAAGACAGTTAGGGACACTCGTCGGTTCATTGGTTTGGTTAGTTGGTATCGGCGATTTATTCCGAATTTTGCTTCTCTGGTAGCCCCAATCAGCAGGTTAACCCGAAAAAATCAGAGATTCATGTGGTCAGAAGAAGCAGAGGCCGCTTTTGTGAGAGTTAAAGAATTATTGATATCGGCTCCAATTTTGACATGTCCGGATTTTTCCCGAGTGTTCACCTTGCAATGTGACGCTTCTCAGGTGGGCATAGGCTGCGTTTTGACCCAAGACTTCGATGATGGGGAGCATGTCATTGCATATGCTAGTAGGGCCGTTACCTCTCAGGAATCCAAATTTTCTACCACGGAGTTGGAATGCTTGGCAGTTTTATGGGGAATTCAGAAGTTCCGTTGTTATGTTGAAGGGGTCAAGTTTAAGGTGATAACGGATCATTTCTCGTTACTGTGGCTCCATAAACTCCAGAATCCTTCGGGTCGCTTAGCTAGATGGTCTCTACAACTCCAGAGCTTCGATTTTGACATCATTCATCGGAAGGGAAAATCTAATGTAGTACCGGATGCATTGTCTAGAGCCGTAGGTTACGTGGACGTCACCCGAGATGATTACGACATCTGGTACGGGAAATTAGTAGAGAATATTCGTTCAAATCCGGAAAGATATCCCAAGTGGCGTGAACAAGATGGCAAGGTATATAAATTAGTTAGATCGACTCCATCGTCCGATGCTGATCACGACTGGAAACTGGTAGTTCCCAAATCTCTTCGGGAAGCAGTTTTCACCGAGAATCATGACGCTCCTGCCTCTGGACATCTGGGTTACTTCAAAACGAGAAATCGCATAGCTTCTTTATATTACTGGCCAAAGTTGAACTGCGATGTGGCGAACTATGTGAGGAAGTGTGAGGTTTGCAAATCACAAAAACCGGAACAAAGACCCCCTCAAGGGTACATGAATACAAGGACGATCTCTCGCCCGTGGGAGGTAATTTGTACTGATCTAGTAGGTCCACTCCCCATCAGTCACAAGCAGAACCGTTTCATTTTTGTTGTAGCGGATCTTTTTACTAAATATGTCTTACTGTTCCCTATCAAATCGGCAACAAGCCAGGCGGTATCTAGTCATTTGGAGAAAGAGGTGTTCATGTTCTACGGGGTGCCAGAGCGGATTATTTGTGACAACGGCAGTCAGTATGTTAGTCGACAGTTTAGGAACCTCGCCTCTTCATATGATTCACGTATAATTTTCAATGCCCATTACCATCCGCAGGCTAATCCCACAGAAAGAGTGAATCGAGTCGTGAAAACTATGATCCGGTCGTATATTAAGGAAAATCATCGCACATGGGATGTGAATCTTCATAAATTTGGGTTTGCCCTACGTACCGCAGTTCATGAGGTCACTGGATATAGTCCTGCTTATCTGAACTTTGGGCGGGAATTATATCTTTCGGGAAACATCCATAATAAGTTAGGTCCGCGACTTGAAAATCCCGAATTTGAGTTTGGAAGTAGGGGTTACTTAGCGGAACATGTCAAAGAATTGGAAAGGGTGAGGGAGGTTGTCAAGTCTCGTTTAGATAAGTCATATGAACAGAGTGCAAACCGGTACAACCTAAGGAGAAGACCACTCTCTTTAGAGGTTGGTCAGACAGTGTGGAAAAAGAATTACCAGTTGTCAGATAAGGCTGCTTACTATGCGTCCAAGTTAGCACCAAAATTTGCGAAATGTAAGGTCGCACGGAAAATATCCCCAAATGTCTATGCACTCACTGACTATGAAACGGGTAAGGCATTGGGCAATTGGCATGTCAAAGACCTCAAAATCGATTGAAAAAAAAAGTTCATACCTTTTTTTTTTGGGAAGTTAAGGGGGAATTTGTGACATATTTCCTTCCCGGTAAGGTCTTATAAATAAATAAATGATGATTTCAATAATAACTGCCATATTTAGTTGCTTTCCTGATTATTTCAAATACTTCGGAATATACTGATGAAACACTCGGTATGTGGATTTCATATTTTTATACGCGCTATCGCGATAATTTCTTTCACGTCTTTCGTATCCGAGCTGGTCCGCCGAAATTATAAAAAAGTGGCCCACTTGGTAAAAACGTATCGATATTGATTTGGGTATAGGAGACAGTAAATGAGTGAGAATTAGATGGTAAACGAATGGATGAATAGTGTATAGTAAGTGAAGCGTTCTGAACGGATTTTTCACTATTTTCATTCCTACACGACGATTTCCTTTGGGTCTCCGGAATTTGGGTTGGAATCGTCGAGTTTTCCTCAGCTTGGAGGATAAGTTTTGTTGCATTGTATGGAGCGTCTCTTAGTGCATAGGGATTCGTACTAGAGGTGAGTTTCTTTAAATAACACTTTAGCTACTTTACTGTTTCACGACTATACGGTGTTGACGTTTTTCAATACTCTTTTAGGCGCTTTGGGTCGATTTTTTTCTTCACCTAAACAAATTTATTGGGCAACCAAAGTTTGTGGCAATCTATAGACACTTCCCAATCTACGTTCTTAGTACGGGGTGATTCTCTCGTGAGGTGGTGATTGACAGTTCATCGGCCGACATCCGAGGACTTAGTTGCAGTACCAATCCTGATGGTTCAACGCCAGCTTCGCAGATAGGAAATGAGAGACTGATAAGTACCACATAGTGGATGATTTTTCTATAGTCAGAGTGTTGGTTCGCAGTAGGAAATAAGAAATAATCAGAAGTATTTTTCCCCACATTTCGGCCTATCCGATAACTGTAATAATTTAGGTTATATGTTTCTAGTTGTTGTTCGAGGACAACGTTTCGTTTTTTTTGGGTAACCTTGTCCTCGGATATTCTCTCGAGAGCCCTTTCGTTATTTGTATATATTTTTTTTGTGATACTCCCCTGAGACTTTCAGAATATATAATGATATTTATGCTCAAGTATTAGTTCCTTTATTCCTATTGTAATTGAGGCTAACAAGTAAGCATCTGGAGATTTAGTGATTTCAGGTACATCAGGGTGTATGTGTAAGGAAAATCACTTGGCGCCCTTATCAAAGTAATTTTTTGTCAGCAAATAACCCACCCCCGACTCCACTGAGGCTTAGGTCGGAGCATACCCCTTTTTCTAGTCCACCGCTTACTTTAGTAGCTAAATTGTACGTACGCGATCTCGCAGGGACTGCCAAGGGAGGTACAATTGCTGATATTCCAGGAGAGCATCGTCAATGAAAATATCTAGTAAATTGAGCCAAATCGCCAACTTTTCTACGGTGTTCTAGAGAAGTGAGTGCGTTTGTGAGTGAGGCATCACCCACGAGACGAATTGCCCTTCTTGTGGACAGAATCCAACAGTTTCAGGGTATGTTTGGGTGCCGCACACCAAATATGGGACAAGTATTCCAGGACAGGTTGGATCTGTGCCTCATAGATCATAAGCAGCTGACTGGAAGTGAAATAGCTTCTGGCTCGGAACAGACAACCAAGTTTTTGGGATGCACTTTTAGCAATTCATCTCACTTGATTTTCCCAAGAAAGGTTATTGCTGATGGTTATACCAAGCATCGAAATGGATGTCTTCAAAGGTATGGTTACTCCTGACATGCTTATGTTTGGCACAGTGAGCTCGGCTTTTCTAGAGGAAAGGCATGCTTGTGTTTTGTTTGCATTGAAATCTACCAAGTTATTGGATCCCCATTCGAGAATTGTTGCCAGGTCCATATTCAAGTTGTCAACATTTCTCCCTCGTTTGTTTCTGGCTGGTATTGGACCCTTGGAAGAGAAAGCGTTATGGAGGGTACTATCATCTGCGAAGCTTTGTTCTGAACATGAAGTTGCTTTCGACAAATCTTTGATATGGAGTAGAAACGATGTTGGTGCTAGAATTTATCCTTGCGGAAAGGTGGCATATATACAAAAGTGAACTCCCCGAGCTTTCGTTTCTCTGATCGGATAGATTTGTGCGGATTCTGTGATGGATCACTCAGAGTCTATGGCGCTTGTATTTTCGTTCGATATGTTGCAGTAGACGGAATAACGTCTCATTTGTTGTGTGCTAAATCAGAAGTAGCTCCGCTTGAACGTTTATTTACACCCAGAGTTGAACTTTGTGAGACGTTATTGCTCTCGAAACTGATGAAATTCGTACTCGATACATTTTCTACTGAAATTGAATTCAATGCTTCATACTGCTTCCCTGATAGCACCACTGTTTTACATTGGTTAAAGTCATCTCCGCATGAGAGTGAACCGTTTATAGGAAATCGAATTGCTTGTATCTATGAATATATTCCTGATGCAGAATCTGAATTTCTGATTGTGCCTCACGTGGCCTGACACCATCATAACTCATTAAAAAGTCAGATTGATGGATGGGACCTCCGTTCTTGAAATAACCTGTGGAAAATTGGCCAATATCTAAAGATTTCCAGAGCCTCAATTTGAAGAAATCAAACGTGAAACAAGAAAAATCGCATTAACAACTTTTGAAACAATCAACATTCTTGATGATCTCTCGATTATGTATTCCTCGCTTAACAGAATTGAAAGAATTTTAGCTCACATACAACGTTTTATTGCATCTTGTTGACGGCAAGAAGAATTGGAAACCAAATTCAATCATTTTGCAGAGCAGGACTTACACCAAGCTCTGCTTCTGCTCGTTAAACATACTCAATATTTTCATGTCCATGACGAAGTCGATGAATTGTTGAGCAACAAAGCATCTTCTAAGGTTTTTCGAAAGCTGAATATTTATTTTGACTTCTAAGAGTTGAAGGAAGGTTGAAACATTCTCTCTTGAATTATGATGCAGAGCATCCATTATCATTACCTAAATCGTCTTGTCTCACCGACTTGATAATTCAAGATATTCATGATAAAAACTGTCAATCTGGTTTGCAAACAATGCAGTTCCTAATCTCACAAAATTTTTGGATTTGGTCACCCCGACGAGCTATCCGTCATATTCTGTCGAAGTGCATAAATTTTTGGATTTGGTCACCCCGACGAGCTATCCGTCATATTCTGTCGAGGTGCATAAAGTGCTGGCATTTGAATCCGCGTCCATTTCAACCTTTAATGGCCGACCTTTCTGCTAATCGAGTGAATCGAGTCAAGCCCTTTTCCGTGGTAGGCGTTGATTTTGGGGGACCATTCTTTATTACTCATGGACGTACAAGAGGGTCAAAATCTTTCAAATCATGCATTTGTATTTCCGTATGTTTGCTTTTGTCAAGGCAATTCATACTGAGCTTGTTTCAGATTTATCGCCCGAAAATTTGTTATGTGCATTGCGTCAGTTCATAGCGCGCCGTGGCCGAGTATCTCATATTATTGCCGACAATGGAACCAACTTTAAAGGTGCCAATAATTACTTATTGGATATAATGAAAGATGCATCGGCTTCAGGAAAATTTGAGTTTTCATTTCAACCCCCTTACGGTTCACATTTCGCGGGTTTGGCCAAAGCGGGGATAAAATCTGTAAAAACCCATTTGGCATGAGTAATCAAGTGCTAACATATAAAGAACTCTATACTGTTCTTGTACAAGTTAGTCAGGACAATTTATCGGAAAAGTGGAGTTCTAGAAGCGAATCATATAACATTTGAGTTACAGGTGTTATGTAGGTAATTCGACCCTGCTGAATCCGAATATGCTTGCTTGCAGCAAGCAATACAAAACCTGAAATGAAGAGTTGACAACTGCTTCGTTCAATCTCTTATCGTCCATTTACTCTGAAAGGATGGACAAGGAAAAAGAGAGGAAAGGGATTCGCTCCTTTTCGAACGGTCATCAGTAACCGTAACGTTCTTTAAAGCATGACTTTGGGTCACTAGAAGTCGTGCTCTCAGGTGGATTCGAAGATGAGTCTCGAGTAGAATCCACTGTCAAGGTTCGTGATCTTAACCACCTTAGAGCGACACTTGAGGAAGCTGACACAAGGATGGTTCTTCATACAGTTGTGACAGAAGCCGAAAATGTTGTTGTTTTGGTCAGGGATACCGATGTCATTTTGCTTTACTTGCACCACTTCTTGAAAATGAAATGTTCGAAGGTGTGGATCATGGTACAGCGAGGGATCGCAGTTTCATACCAGTCCATGACGTCTGTGACAGATTGGTACCTGAGCAAGTCACTAATCTTATGGTATTCCATGCTATTACTGGATGTGACGATGTGACAGCACATCGAAGATTTCCTCCATCACAAGAAAAGCAGCATGGAAGGTATTCAGAGGAGATGCTTGTTCACTTCTAGTAGGTCTTGGGTCAACCTCTCTAAGAGATCAAGTGATTGTAAAAGTAGAGATATTCGTCGTCCAACTGTACAAGGTACATACATGTCTGTCGAAAGAGAAGCTCTCTTTCCATATATTTTCCAATGTTATATTTTGTTTCCCTACAAGTTAGTCCAGAAATCGAATCAGATGATGCTGTTCGAAGTTTTTTGTTTGGAGCTGTAAAGAAACCTGAGAATTTACCTCCAACCACCGATGCTCTACGCCTGCATATTGAAAGGTGTCACTACCAAGTAGGTTGGATATGGTAATGGTATTGCATATTCATATTTGAAACTCACGGACTTTCCTTTTCTCTCGTAGGTGTGCGTTTTGGAAAGCGCCCATATCGCCAAACCAAACATCATTGTATGATGTTCGAATCACGATCATAGGTCATTGGAAGCAGAAAATGTGTTTTTCTACTCCCGTATGTGAATTACTAACTTCACACATCGATAAAAATGTGTAAAGATTCATTTCACGAATGGGTGTGTGAAGTGCCATGCTTTTCTTATGGGATTTATTTCACGCACCGGTGCCATAAGAGTCAATACAAATTCACACACCGGTCGCTGGTCTAGGTAGCACTAGTTTCGTGGAGAAAGACAAAGTAAATGTACATTTTGACAATTTACAAAATTGCAAAATAACTGTTCATAATAATTATTATTGTAATAAAGAAAATTAGTCAAATTTTCCTTTAATTCAATCTCTAAGTAAAAGGTCGTAGAAGAAGTATAGTGTGCACCACGTCCGTGAAGACTTTTTTACACTCGTGTAAAAAAGTATACTTCACGCACTAGATACACAATATACTATTTTATCCGTTTTTGCCGCCATCTCGAATATATCATTTCCGGTTAGGTTCTCGAGTTGGTAACTTGCATTTTCGATTTTAGCAGGGTCGAATTAGCTAGAAAACATATTTCACTCGAATGTTATTTAATTTTCTTCTAAAACTTCCGATTTCTTGTCCTGACTAATATGTATAAATAATTTTTATGAGCTACATACATCGTCTTATACATAGTTTACATATCTCTTCATGATATTTTTGAGCCCCTAACCTATATAATTCCATTCCTTCAAGTAACGGCCGAGTCAATTCAAAAAATTCCATTGGCACAATTATTCGAAATTATATTTTTCGAGATGTTCTTTCCTTCCATATCTACGCCACTGTTCATTTTCGAGTAAAACTTGTAGAGAGCATTTTGCTCCAAAATTTAGTACAAAATATTAATGTTTTGAACAAATTTTGTGCTATACCTCATAGTTTCCAAGATATATGCAAAAAACTGCAAAAAATTGACCGCCATTTTGAATATCTCACTTCCGGTCAAGATTTCGAGTTGGTAACAAGCATTTTCGGATTCAGCAGAGTCGAATCACTCATGAAACACCTTTAATTCAAATGTTATATGATTTGCTTCTAGACTCGTAACGAATGCCTTTTTCTCAAATCTAGTCCTGACTAAGTGGAATCTCTCTTGAATTCGAGGCCCTTGTGTCCATTGAATTTTATCCGAACGATTTCTTGGTACTTACCCCGAGTCACTGTCTCACCCTTGAACTCCTGACTAATTTTCCTGATCCCGATACTTCACATTGAAACTCGCACTTTACACCAACGTGGTAAATGGAGCATAAGTTTTGGTCAAAAATGACAACCTTCCTCGTATGAGATGGAAACTGGCTCGGATTGTTGAGCTGCATATGGGGGCAGATGGCGTACGAGAGTGGCAAAAGTTCGAAAGGGAATCTATACTCGTCCTTTGGTAAAGTTATGCCCTTTACCAGAGTCATAGTAATTTTTATATTTCTGCTTCTGGGTGTATGATAAATTGACATTCATCATACAGGGCGTGGAAAAAAATTCTGAATTGAGACTCTATCACGACTTTGCGATTAGAGGTCTATAATAATCACAAGTTTCCATCGTTCAAGTTTGAACCCCCTGATTGGGTATGAAAGTGTTGAAAAGGAATAGATATATATTTATATGAAGCAATACATTGAGAATTCGCATTATCTATGTGATGAGAATATCTACTCATTTTCAGTTTATTCAATAGAAAACAACTACTTCCCTGGCTATATGTCACGACGAACATTGAATTATATCTATTGAACACACACGATAAGAGTTTGAAAATAAAATATAAAAACTTCTGAAAGTAGTTGTTTTCTGTTGAATATCCAGAATGATGTGTGCATATACATTTTTTTTGGCTGAAGGAGAATGCAAATTCTCAGTCCGTGTCAGTGTCAGTGTTTTTATCCCCGAAGTATGCTTGCAAGGTGTTGAAATATTCAACCCCTTGATATTTTTTCTCACAACTGTTCATTGAATGGAATAAAAAAAATTGATTCACCAACTTTTTCATCTGTGAAAGTTATTTCTGAAACTTGAAGAATTTGGCATCTTTTTGAAAGAAAAATTGTTATCCAAGAAGATGTAAAAAAAAAATATCTCAGGGATTAAATATTTCAACCCCTTCTGAGCATGCTTCAGGATTGATTCAAATGAAACGTATTTTTGGACAAAAAATAACGCTCTCTGTTATATCTCAAGGCCCTATAACTCGTCAACGAACCCTATTTGACTTTGGTTTGGTCAAACAAAAAATTAACTGGACAAAACTCAGTGAAACTACTGCCACAAAGTATTATAACAAGTATCACTAGGAACACGGAATATTTGTGAAGTTTCATCGTCTCTTCACGATTTTCCACAGTTGAAATACGACACCTATTTCTAATACGGTGGTCTTGAGGGCGATTTATGATGGAACTGAGTCAAAGCAGAGAATATCTGGTCACAGGGAACAACAGCAATAACCAGATAGGTGAACACAATGAGAAATGAAAGAGAACAATCGCATCGAAATTACATTTAACAACAATAATTCACTAATGAAATGGCAAGCAATGTGCAGACTCCAGACACCTCCAGACTTAAAAATTAAACCTGCTCTGGAGATGAAGGGATTGGCGGCGCGGGTGCGAAAGGACGAGCGAGGGGGGAGAGACGGTCGAGCGGTAGTTGTATTTGGGTTTATCGGCGTTGTCTATCTAGTGGGGAGTGTTTAATCTCTGATGGAGGTATTCAGAAAACATTTTCAACAGACTCAAGATATATACGACACCAAGTCGTTTGCCACCCCAAACCATATTGTATATGAGTCAACCGATTTTGGGGCAATCATCGATACATGCACGGACATTCTCATCAATCGAACTACCAAATTTGAGGAACGTGATTCTGGGGAATTGACTGGAATCATGAATATCATACTGTGAACGAAAACGATGCTATCAGAGTATCTCTTCGACATTATGCTGTTTTGTGTTGTACAGCTATCAGAACTTTCAGGTATTATCAACGATAGGCAATATGGCTGTCGTCATCAGAGATCAACTGGTGACCTGCTCGCTTGCGTCTCACATAATTATATGGCAGCAATCTATTGAAAAATATAGTGATACCTTAGCCGTGGCACTTGATATCTCCAAGGCATTCGATCGGGTCTGGCACCAAGGACTCCTCCAAACAGGTCTCTTCATGTAGTGGTCGACGGAGTTTCATCTGATTCTCTCATCATGAATGCTGGTGTTCCACAAGGATCAATTCAAGCTCCAACACTATTTCTACTCAATATTAACGATTCGTTGAAAGCAACTTTATGTCTAGTACACAGCTTCGTAGTAATCCTCCAGTCACCTTCTCTTCCAGGGCTCCAATACCAGCCAGGAAAATCAAAAACGAACGAGGGAGAAATGTCGACAACATAAATATGGATTTGGCAACAATTCTCGAAAATCAAGTGAGACCAATTGCTGAAAGTGCATCTCAAAAACTTGGTTTTCTGTTTCGAGCCAGGAGCTGATTATGATCTATAAGGCACAGGTGCGACCTGTTATGGAATACGGTTCCCATATTTGGTGTGCAGCACCCAAACATACCCTAAAACTGTTGGATTCTGTCCAAAAAAGGGAAATTCGTCTCGTGGGTGATGCCTCGCTCACAAACTCACTCACTTCTCTGGAACATCGTAGAAAAGTTGGCGATATGGCTCTGTTTTATAGATATTTTCATGGACGATGCTCATCAGAAATATTGTCACGAATGTGACTTATTGCCTTTGCTAGTTGGGATTTGCTGAGGGTTGATACTCAATAAAAAGGACTTAAGTTTGAACAACAAAAACAAATATGGATTTATTAATGATGAATTACAATTTTGACATTCCTTGAAGAGGCATTTGGTTGAAGATTTGATGAATAATAAAAATGGTACTTACAATAATCTAACACGAAAACTTGGGGATGACCCAATTGGGACATCCCCGTTGCCACAAGCAACCGTCCGCTATTCGGACCGAAAGTCAAGTCTCTCTTGGTACGTGGATCCCAATCGATCACCCCAAATGTTTATTTCATTGAAAAATGTTTTGTCACGAATGAGGGCAGTTGAATTGCTGAGAAATATAACAAACTTGATAAATTAGAACAATGAAATAATAATAATAGTAGTAGTAATATTTGAGATTAATTTGGAAAATATCCTTTCGTGACAATATCAACAATTGTTCATCCCTTGGCAGTCCCCGCGAGATCAAACAATGAATTGATGATTATTTCTTAAAATATTTAAAAAGTCAGAATGAGGTACTTTTATGCTCTATAATTCTAAGAAATATGTCTGATTACCCCCAGAAACCAAATTTACTCTTGTATGAGTACAGACGGTTTTAGCATGCCGAACTATAACGCACTACCAAAAAAGGCCTTACATGGAAAAATTCCTATGTAGAAGCAGTTCAGTTTTAGCATGCTGAACTGTGAGCTAATTTTGGCCAGTGCCTCACACAAGAATCCAAATATTTCCCCTTTCAGAATTCATTGAATTTGAATTTTGAAAAACAACCCCTAAATTCAAAATTTTCTTCCGTATGAGTACAGACGGTTTTAGCATGCCGAACTGTAACGCACTACCAGAAAAGGCCTTACATGGGGAAACTCCCATGCAGAAGCATTTCGGTTTTGGCATGCCGAAATGTGAGCTTTTACTGGCCAGTGCCTCATACGAGAATCCCAATTTGACCCTTCACAAAATATATATACATCATTTCTTGAAAAAAAAAAACTCAAGACAAATAATAATAAAAAAACAAATGTTGAGGCTGGTTATGAAGAACCAACCTCGGGAACGAAACACGGCGCCTCCACCATATGTCACGAATGTGACTTATTGCCTTTGGTAGTTGGGATTTGCTGAGGGTTGATACTCAATAAAAAGAACTTAAGTTTGAACAACAAAAACAAATTCGGATTTATTAATGATGAATTACAATTTTGACATTCCTTGAAGAGGCATTTGGTTGAAGATTTGATGAATAATAAAAATGGTACTTACAATAATCTAACACGAAAACTTGGGGATGACCCAATTGGGACATCCCCGTTGTCACAAGCAACCGTCCGCTATTCGGACCGAAAGTCAAGTCTCTCTTGGTACGTGGATCCCGATCGATCACCTCAAATGTTTATTTCATTGAAAAATGTTTTGTCACGAATGAGGACAGTTGAATTGCTGAGAAATATAACAAACTTGATAAATTAGAACAATGAAATAATAATAATAGTTGTAGTAATATTTGATAATAATTTGGAAAATATCCTTTCGTGACAATATCAACAATTGTTCCTCCCTTGGCAGTCCCCGCGAGATCAACCCGTCGAGTTAAGGCTTCGCACCCTTTCGTGGTCAGTTTGGAGACCTGCAAAACATCTCTTTCCAAAGACTTGTTCATCCAACGAACAGCGAGGCTTTGGAACACATTGCCAAGGGAGGTGTTCTCCTAGGCATGTTACTTCCAGAAGGGGCCCCGCACTTTTAGAACGTTAAATGGTTCTCGGTGAAATTTTCTGAATTTTCAGTATGTTGTAGAATTCGATGAACTGATTGAACCTGCAGAATCGTAAAGTTCTTTGATGAACAGATTCTGAGATACAGGGCGTTGAAGTTACAAATCGGTATTTTTCATTTAATTATTTTCTCGAAATTCAAAGATGCCAAGTACAATTTTCTTCGCTCATATCATTAACGAACCTCCATATTACTCAACATAATTCAGATGGTTCAGATGATGTAATTGTTTACAGAGTGAAACATATAAACATTTCAGTGATGTCTGAAAATTCGATGTAATAATGGAATATCGAAAAAATAATTTGGGCATGCAATATACTATTCTCATTCCATCATGAATCACAATTCATACATTTCATACAGGGTGATTTGAAAAATTGGTGACACCTAAGACCGATTTATTCATACACATCCTGTATATTCGAGTGAATTGTTAACCTCCTAAAATAGCTGATACCGTATGAACATGATTTCGTTGAGATATATAGGGTGATCATGAAGATTTTCGATGATGAAAATGACAAAAAATCGTGTTTTTTGAAATCACCCTGTTATTCATGATTAACTTGGTGAAATTCCCTAATTATTTTTTAATATATTTATCATTCGCTCCTCAACGCTGTCTTGAAAATTTAGTTTTCTATCATGACGGGTGTCATAGTTATTAATTCAGGAACTTACCATTTGCATGAAGAGTTGAAAAGACTTGTTCACTTACATTCGCATAGTGGCCGATATTTTTCACAAATAGTGAAACGTGAGAATGTGGAGACGAAAATAAGCTCAGTATTCATATACAGGGTGAACATTATGTCCCATACAACACCTTTTCATATTTATCGCTGCTATTTCGGAAACATCCAGTATAATAGGATTATTTATATTACACCATCATACGTATTGAATTATATCATTGGAATTTGATATGAATATGAATCTAATGATATTATAATAATTACTTATAGCAGGCAAATATGAAAATGATGGAATCGCCTGTTTCTGAGTGGAAAACAAATGTGAAAAAATCTGTCGATGCCAGGATTCAACTCTCCCTATTAGAAATGGAAGCGTGAAAGACCGAATCAATCTCCCATCTCCTAGGTATTGTTCGTTTTTCATTTTGGCAGAGCTTCTATACCAACGAAATTCGCCTATCTGTACATTATATTAATATTATTGAATTCATATATATCTGCAATTGTTATTGAATTTCTAATGTTCACCCTGTATATGAATACTAAACTTATTTTCGTCTCTGCATTCTCACGTTTCACTATTTGTGGAAAATATCGGCCACTATGCGAATGTAAGTGAACAAGTCTTTTCAACTCTTCATGCCAATGGTAAGTTCCTGAATTAATAACTATGACACCCGTCATGATAGAAAACTAAATTTTCAAGACAGCGTTGAGGAGCGAATGATAAATATATTAAAAAATAATTAGGGAATTTCACCGAGTTAATCATGAATAACAGGGTGATTTCAAAAAACACGATTTTTTGTCATTTTCATCATCGAAAATCTTCATGATCACCCTATATATCTCAACGAAATCATGTTCATACGGTATCAGCTATCTTTGGAGGTTAACAATTCACTCGAATATACAGGATGTGTATGAATATATCGGTCTTAGGTGTCACCAATTTTTCAAATCACCCTGTATGAAATGTATGAATTGTGATTCATGATGGAATGAGAATAGTATATTGCTTGCCCAAATTATTTTTTCGTTATTTCATCATTACATCGAATTTTCAGACATCACTGAAATGTTTATATGTTTCACTCTGTAAACAATTACATCATCTGAACCATCTGAATTATGTTGAGTAATATGGAGGTTCGTTAATGATATGAGCGAAGAAAATTGTACTTGGCATCTTTGAATTTCGAGAAAATAATTAAATGAAAAATACCGATTTGTTACTTCAACGCCCTGTATCTCAGAATCTGTTCATCAAAGAACTTTACGATTCTGCAGGTTCAATCAGTTCATCGAATTCTACAACATACTGGAAATTCAGAAAATTTCACCGAGAACCATTTTACGTACTAAAAGTGCGGGGTCCTTCAAGGAGAACACCAATTCCTACCTCATTTTCATTAGTTCCCACGATGTTCTCTGAACGTTACAGGGTACCCCTTTTCGTGGGACCCAGAACATTGAGAAAATATGTATACAAATACTTACATACTTTCATTTTCAATTGTATTCTCATCAATTTTCTTTATTTTCAGGTTGCTAGAGAAAATGTTGTTCCTTGAGTGTAACAAACAAGTACAGTCCATTGCGAGGCCGTTTTTATATGAAGCTACCCACATTCATTCAAAAGAAGGAGGCTGTGGTGAATGTCCGAACGGGGACCAACATTGCTTCGCGTGGGCTGTAACGTCAGCATTATACCCTGCAGATCGCAGTCACTTGGTATCTTCATACCCTCATTTCTCCACTGTATTGAACATAACAGGTATAGATTTCCTAGTAAAATAACGCGATATTTTGAAATTTGAGGACCGTAATGGCTGCTCAATTATAGTTTACAGATCAGAGAATATTCCTGAAGATGATAAGATGAAGAGTGGAATAGTTGGACCCTTACATTATTCTCAGAAGAACCTAGACAAACATGTCAATTTGCCTTATTACTGATGATGAGACCAGTAAAAGTTATTATAGCTTAATCAAAGATTCATCAAGATTAGTATCTACTCAAATTTTTCGAAATAGGAGTAGAAAATATTTCTGCGACTGTTGTTGATCTATTTTAATGATGAGCGCAAATTGATCGATCATCGCTTACATGATTGCAATCATATCTACACCAAAACACCGATAACGGAATTGAAAATTGACGAATCGGTAGGGAAGTACCTGAAAATATATCAAAATTCGACAATTTCGAGAGACAGTTGAAGGTGCCGTTTACTATCTTTGCAGATTTTGAATCAACTCTGAAACCAATTCCCACTAGTGAACCCGATTCAGAGCACTCTTTCACAAACAAAGCATAAGTTTGTTTGTGAATCAAAGAATATTTATAATTTATATTTGAAACATGTAGTTCCAATGGAGAAGTTGACTGTTCAGGAGGAGTAGGAATTTTGGAATGCAACAGAGTGGGACAGTCCATGTAAACAGGAGAGTGCCTCACTCCACTTCCAACCTACATCCCGACATCGTGGTGGTGAATGAGGACGAGTCAAGGGTCACCATCGTTGACGTCACTGTGCCATTGGAGAATGAACCTCAAGCCCTCCTGCAAGCCCGCGAAACCAAGAAAGCAAAGTATGCAGGCATTGCTGAGGAGCTTCGCACTCAGGGTTACGAGGCAACGGTGGATGCCCTCATTGTCGGTGCTCTTGGTTCATGGGACCAAAACAACGAACCGGTGCTCCGGCTGTGCGGAATCTCGCAGAGATACGCGAGGCTCATGAGACTGCTGATGTGTAGCGACACAATCAGATGGTCCTGGGACATTTATGTGAAGCATCTCACGGGTACCCGGCAATATGCGGTGCCTGATTTGTTTGTCCATGCAACTTACTGTGTTTCTTTTTGTCTACAAATGTGTATTATTTTTTAAATCATCCTTCCTTCTACCTTTATATTTAATTGTTATTTCTTATATGTCTTATACACTAGTACTATACGTCTTTTATTATAAATTTTGTAATATTGTGATCACAATGGGCTGTAATATTCATGTACCTGACTCTATTTTATATATATTTTGACACAACCATTGTATAACCTATGTAAAAATTATTATTTATAATAAAAATTTCAATCTGTAAAAACCCTTTTGATGATAGCGATGTGAAAGTAAGGAACCACTATCTTATGACAGGTCATAAAAGATTCGGGGCAGCGCATTCCGTATGTAATTTGAATTTTAAGTTACTGAGCTACATCCCTGTCATATCCCACAATATGAGTGGTTACGACAGTCATATGTTCATCAAACAAGTATTCGCAGATGATGCCGTTAGTAGGCATCCTCAAACTGAGGAGAAATATGTCTCATTCACTGAACATAAATTTGTCGATAGTCATATGGGTAAAAACAGTCAAATGAAAAGGTTTTTTTTTAAACTTCGATGTATCGAACTCGTAACCAGCTCGTTGACACTGCAAAATATTTCTCGGAAATGAATAAATTTGAATTGATTACTCAGAAGGGTGTTTTTCATTAAGTTTTGTGAGTTCTATGGATGAACTAGATACAGATACACTACCGAGTGATGACGATTTTTATGATAACTTGAGGGATCAACATGTTCCAGATGAGGATTATATGAGAGCAATCCGTGTTTGGACAGTGGTCAAATGTTAAAATTTTTGAGAGTATTCAGATATATATTTAAAATCAGATGTTTTACTGTTGTGTGATATTTTTGAAAACATTAGGAATATTTGCTTCAAAGCGTATGATTTAGTTCCCGCGCAATAATACACAGCACCTGGTTTATCTTGGGACGCTATGCTCAAGTATACTCAAGTAGAATTGGAGTAATTAACTGATATTGACATGATAAATTCCTTCAAGAAAGGCATACGTAACGGAATAAGTACCTGCGTTGACCGTGAACCTGTTGCTAATAACAAATTCCTCCCAAATTTCAAACCTGATGAACCACAATCATGCATCACTTATCTAAATTCAACGAATCTTTACGGTTATAGTATGTCACAACCACTACCGACATCTGGTTTCTGTTGACTAACAACTGAAGAAATACAGGTATTGGATATTATGAGTGTTCCCGACGAAAGCTTTATTGGGTATGTACTTTATGTCGATGTTCACTATCCTGCAGAACTCCATGATATCCATTTAGATATGCCTTTCTCAGTCGAATCTATTACACCACCGCACTCCCTCCGAATCAAAAATTCATAAAACTCATATCTAACTTGGAAAATAAGAAAAAGTTTGTTTATTATTGAAGAGAACTCACAGAATACTTGAGTTCAATCAGTCACCGTGAGGAATTATATAGATAAAAATATCGTATTACGAAACAATAGCAACAATAAGTTCGGAAGTAATCAGTTCAAAATGATGAGTAATTCTATGTATGGTAAGACGATGGAAAATGTGGACAAGAGACGTGATATGAAACTGCTCACTCGTTGGCATAGCGTAGGTAGAAGTGCTGATGCTTGTGCTTTGATATCACATCCAAACTTTGAAAGTGCTTCCATATTCACCGAGAACTTGCTATACATATGGGTAGAGTCAGAGTCAATTAAAATAAACCATTGTATTTGGGTTTCTCTATATTGGACATGTCTGAAACCGTTATGAATGACTTTTGTTATCGATTTATCAAAGCATCACTACTCTACACAGACACCGATTCATTGATATTAAAAGTGAAGACAGATAACTTTTATTCTTTCATGAGAGATGCTATTGAGGAATTTGATACCTCTAATTACCCACAAAATAATGATTTCAATATGCCTGTAACAAGATCAATTCTCAGAAAAATTAAAGAAAATGGTTCCCCAATGATCCCATAATGATCTCCTACGGTACAGGAGCTTAAGCTTATTACGTGCAATCGGTAGGGACTGAGTTGAGAAAAGCGAGAGGGGTTTCACACGCAGTAGGCCAACAATAATATTAAACTTGGTAGATTACAAGAGCATAGTAAAACAAGGTGTGCTCATATTCCGGAAGATGAATTGTTTCAAAAGTTATCTGTATGATATATATACGGAGATGAAGAACGAGGTGGCTCTTTCACATAATGACGATAAGCGGTTTCAATTCCCAATATCACGAAAACCCTACCTTGGGGACACAGTGATATTGAGTTTTATAAATCCGATCCTGAGGATAATGTTAGTTGGTGCAATCAAGCGATAGAATTGTTCATAAATGAAGAATGGAGATAAAATAAGATTACATCTACTGATCCAACTATTGGAGGAAGAAATTAATTGAATCATAAACTGGGAAATCTATTTTGTTATGATAATTTTATGTCTAGATAGTCAGCCTCTAAATGAGCTATCACTCACCACCCCATGCTATTTACATTTCTTGACAGGGTTGCTCCCCTTCAGTCAGGGATGAAATTAGGGGTGCACTATTCATACGAGAATGTACACTGTAGAAATCAAAAATCGACGTGTCTCGGCGATTTTCCTAACAAGAGTCCCGTAACGAGTTGGATAGGGGGGGTAACACTTAAGATGCGCACATATATATTGTATTGTAACGTTATTTAATACACCTACCACTGAGTCAACTGACCCAGGTAACCCAGACCTGCTGAAATCCTAAATAGCAGAGAAAGACATCACCCCGACTAGTATACGTCGCCGTGGAGACCGCATTATTATTCCCTTGTGATGGGGGCTTTCAGATTTCTCCTGTCATCAGTATTATTAGTCATTTTTGATTTGTGAATTTTTTGATTATTGAAGTTTCGAATACATCAACTACTTCGTACTACGACCCAAAACATCCCCTTACAGTATCTATTTACTTGCTCTGTATTATTAAAAATGTATTTATGCATAGCTACCATTTTTTTTTTCATATATATACAAATACATCTGTATAGGTTAATGGTTGCATTCAAAGATATATGATTCGCTTAATATTTCCATCTATGCCTTTAGTTACACCTCTATCAAAAAATCAATATCTATTTCATACATTATATCATCAACCTTATTTTTGCAATTATTTTGTTTTGAACTACGTACTTGGAATAATGAAATAGCATATAGTAATATCAAACATTCACTGTGAGAATTGACTACCTAATAGCGATACAGTATTATTCTAATAGCGATACAGTACAGAACAATTTACAGTATAGACAGTTTATAATCACTTCAAGAGGAAGATATTCAATTACTAAGTTTTGATATCCCCGACCTCTGTCGCCATCGCCATCATCAGCATTCTCTTCTTCCTCATTTCTCGATGTAGGTTATATTTGCTCATGACACTGCAAGAGAGGGAATCAAATAGTTCATACAAGAACTCTTTCAATCCAGCTTTTCCACCATATCTTGACAAAACGCATCCAAGCTCGAACTTCCATATCCAAAACGATGGCACAATTCTAAGCCAATTTTATATCGATCAGCTAGATCGGAGACTCTTCGAATCTTTACGGGATTGTAACAGACGATCATATCATAATAGACCAAGAGCTAGCCATCGCCAGACATAATTCATTTAAATAAGGTTGGAATTTTTTGTGCGTGTTATAACTCATACAGTGACAACGATTTGGGGGTTACTAATCTTGAATACCGGGACTTTCAAGAGATACCGGTTGTTGAAAGTAAGAAAAAATTACTGGCAAAACGTCATTTCAACAAAGCTGATTGTTTCATATATTCAATTGAACCCTTTCATGAAGTGAAATATACAATGGAGGAGACCACAGATTTTTTAAAACGACATCATCGTGAGCTCTATACCAAAAAACTACCGGTAAATATAATTTTGATTTTTTTTCATTCATACTAGGACTATAATGAACATTAATCAAGATATGTTCATTTGATAAAACCACACTCCGTGTACTTTCGTTTCTGTCAGAGTAAACATTTTGAGGTTAGCCTAATTGTGTGTTGTGTTTTAGTTATTTTGTTTTTACTTGCTTTTCCCGGATTTTTCCAAGTTTTCTTGTTGATTTCCTGTTGAGAATGCCTCTCAAAAAGTGCTTTGCACCGACGTGTTCGAACACCAGTGAAAGTTGCGAAAATGAATTGTTTATTATGATTCCCAACAACAAAGACATTAGAATGAGATGGTTTTCTGCTGTGAATGGAACTTTCACGACTTCCAAGAATATGCATTGTTGTGAGGATCATCTCGATGTAAGTAAATGAGTTGATTTGTTGAAAAGAAAATGATTATTTATTTTATATGGAAAACTGGATGTAATTCAAATTGATAGGATCCAGAGTCCATATGAAGAAAGAGACAGGAGATGCGGTCAGAGAGGTGAATTCTAATTCTCATTATTATAGGCCTAATATGAAGCTGAAATGTGAATATCAAGGTAGATATATTCATGAGAGAATTCAATGTGCCATCAAACCTAAAAGAAGGAGTGTTGAAAGAACAACAGCAGTGTGTACACGAACTTGTGGGACCTCAACCAGGCCTGCTGAGCCATTGAAAAAAGTATCTAAGGAATGTGAAACGAACGAATCTAGTCTATCAAGTTCCAAGAATGAATGCTCTAGCTTCATACCATCCTCCCCAAATAATGAGAATACCTCTGGAGGCACAGATTCTGATTTGAATTGAAACGGAAATATTTCTCGAATTGAATCATTGAGGAAAATGAGCAGGTTTTATTAAGGAATACCCCATGAAACCTATTTTCTAATAGACATAATCACAAAATATGTTAACATTTCCTTACTTGATATTTTAGTTTGTCTAAAAAAAATAAGATTGAATAATGGTATTGTGAGAATCGCAGATGATTTTTCAATCTCGAAATCATATGTTTCAATAAAACTGTTCTAATATTGGCCAGTATTTTGAAAAATTTCATAACTTGGCAATCTGCACACCAAATTCGAGCACACTTACCATTACCATTCAGATACAGATATGGAAAAGTTCAATTAATAATAGATTGCCTGGAAATCGAAATTGATATATCATCAGATGCAGAAGAACAAGCCCAAACGTGGTCACAATATAAACATTGCAATACTGTTGAATATCTTATTTCAGAATGAGTTAATGAATTATATATCACCTGGTTTTGATGGTAGAGCCACTGATAAAATAATGATTGAAGAATCTGGAGTCATGAATTTTTTGCCAAATCATGCTCATGGAATGGCTGATCGGGGTTTTCAACAAATTGCTAGCATGTAAGCTAAAACAATTGTTTCCTTATAAGACCACCAAGTGTGAGTACAGCAGAGAAACCTTCCGAGGAAGGAGTGGAATAAGGAAAAAAATTTGCTGATTTACGTATCCACATTGAGAGAGTAATACGATGTTTGAGTTAATTTAGAATGTTGAAACTTTACTCTTGCATAAATCACAAACTACTACATTTGCTTGATTACATAATCATTATAGCTTGTGGAATTGTGCAGAAATTGTGAATGTACGAAATCCAATTATAAAGTGATGTGGTTTATTATGGAAATGCATTGTCACCTGTTCAATATAAGAATAAGATTTCATCATGGAGGCTCAGATTATTCAGTTATGTAATCTTATGGATTCATTGTAATGTGGAATATTTTATATTCTCATGTCATAATTCTGTAAGAACTATAATCAATTGATTTTATATAGATATACAGTGTGACCCACTTCTAATGGAAACACCCCTGTATCTCACGTATTCGTTGGGTAAGGATCCTGAAATTTGCTGGAGCAATGAGCTATGACCAAGTAGGGTAATTTTCAGTGATATACACTGCTCAACAACAGCCATGGAACAACCCCAATTTCCGGAAAATGATATTAGGAGTGCAAATAGGTCGAAAATCACTCCAGACTGGGAATCAGGACGCAAAATTCACTTGCTATTCATATTTTTCCTGGAAAAATCTCAGTACTGAGAAATTGAATTTTGTCGCACTTCTTACGGAAGCACCTTCGTATCTTACGTAATTGGCTTTTTCTTTGGACTTTTTCTTCCTCCTGCAACTTTCAGAATCCTATCTCAATAATTACGTGAGATACGGGGGTTCTTCTTTTCGGAAATTGGGGTGGTTCCATGGCGGTTGGCGAGCGTGTATATCACTGGAAATCACCCCACTTGGGAATAGAGTGCATTTTTGGTATATATCTCGCTTCAGTAAATGACCCTGCACTGAACTATGGGGAAAATGGCTCTTGATGAAAATCGCTGAGTTTTTGGTATGTTGCAGACTTTGATATACTGAACAGATATTCCATTGAACTTACCTCAAAAAATGAACAGTTTTTCCGATATCAACCTTCAAAAATATTTTTTTCCAGAGAAAAGTATCTGAAAATGGTTGAATTTTTGGCAAGTTATAAATAGGAATGAACTGATGGAAAATTCCAATTGAACTAACCTCTGGAAATTGAAAGTTTTCTCGATATTGACCTTCAAATGTAATTTTTTCAAGAAAAAAAATCTCGGAAAATGGCTTGATTTCTAGTATGTTGTAGATAGGAATAATAATAATAATAATAATAATAAATACGTTTATTATATACCCAAAATTAAATATACAAATGAATTCGATACGAACGGTATACATTTTGAGAGGGTAGATAAAAGGCTGTATGGTTCAGATATCAGAAGTTGAACTTCTGAGCCTGTTCTTCCACCAAAGCCATTTTAAGTTTTTTTCAATCGTTGAATGGTTACCAAGCTACAATAAATATGTCTAACTCTATAATTGAAGAAAAGTGAGGAGATGTCAAGAGAGAGAGAGAGAAGAGGAAGAGAGAGAGAGAGAGAGAGAGAGAAGAGAGAGAGAGAGAGAGAGAGAGAGAGAGAGAGAGAGAGAGAGAGAGAGAGAGAGAGAGAGAGAGAGAGAGAGAGAGAGAGAGAAAAGTGATAAAAAAGATTGAATGTCATAAAGGCAGTAGAATGTATGAGTGCATCTAAGGTTGATTATTCTGCTTATCAAATAAATAGCATTTGAATTTGTTCTTGAAGGCATTCGGATTCATATCAAAACGGAAAAAGGTAAGTTTTATCAGATCATTCACGACGATAGCGATGTTATAAGAAAACGATCTCTTGAAAACTTCTTTGTGGTGGGAGGGTATGGTGAGGATATTTTGGCGTCGAATATTTAAATTGTGAACGTCGGTGCGATATCTCAATTTTTCGTGTAAGTAAGTTGGAATTTTGAGCTTCAATAGTTTGAAGCAAAAGCAAGCAAAATGTAATTTACGGCGGTTAATCATGTTGAGCCAATGACATTCATTTAGTTTGTGAGAAATTCTTTGACTGCGCCTTATACCAAATATTAGACGGAGGCATGAGTTTTGCAGTTTTTGTATACGTTTTATATCCACACTATCAAGACATGCTCCATAAACTACATCGCAGTGATCTAGATGAGACAAAACCAGAGATTCACATAATATTTTTTTCAAATCTCGATCTAGAGATAATCTATGACTATATATCATTTTCAGAGTACAATACGCTATCTGCAATTTTTTCGAGATGTGCTCTTTGAATTTCAGTTTACTGTCAATCATAAGACCCAGACTTTTACCATATTCAAGAAATGGAATTTCTTCATTGCCGATGTGCAATTGTATTGAATTTAATGCAAATTGTCTTGTGGTATCTTTGCTGAAAAGCAGTGCATACGACTTACTTGGATTTATTTTTAATGAATGATTATTAGATGTGATGAGTAAAGAATTCAGGTCATGATTAATTTGTTGAACAGACTCAAACAAATTATCACTTTTGAATGAGCAATATATTTGCGTGTCATCAGCATAAAAATGATATTTGCAATACTTGAAAGCATTTTGAAAATTAGCAGTGTACATAGTATATAATAAAGGCCCCAGAATACTTCCTTGTGGAACCCCTGTAGTCACTTTGATTGGAGAAGATATTTTTTCCCCAATTTTAACGTGCTGAAACCTGTCAGTTAAGAAAGATTCCAAGAAAATAATTGAATGAATTGAAAAAATGGTGTATGGTGCCCTTTAGAGTAAACGCAATTTGTGATATCACTCGCTATAAAATAGAGGTGTTTTGGTGTTCTTATGAGATTTTGATACATATGAAATTGAAACCTATTCTATCGAGGATGTGAGCGATTGTAAAACAATACTAAAAGTAAATGAAAATAACGATAATTTCAAAATCATTCATGCTAACATTTGTAGCATCAACAAAAACCTTGATGAATTTAAAATACTCCTGGAGAACTTGAATTGTCATTTTGATTGCATAGTTTTAACCGAAACATGGAATATCACATGTCTAGATTTACACAATATAAATGGTTATGATATTATATATAGTGCAGGAGATATAAATCAAAATGACGGATCGGTTGTCTTCATCAAATCCGACTTGAAATACACGTTCAAAATAAATAATATAGGCACCATCAAAGTCATTGAAATATTGATAAATCAAAAAAATATACAATTAACAGCAGTATATCGACCTCCATCTACAGATGCGGAAGAATTCAATTTAAACTTACAAAATTACCTACAAACATATACCAAAGTCGAACATACACATATATTCGTCGGGGACGTGAACATCAACATTCTAAAAAAAAATAAGGTGAGTATTGAATATCTGAATATTTTGAGTGAATTTGGTTTCAAGTCGACAATTAACAAGTACACAAGAGTCCAAGGAGATACAAACTCATGCATTGATCATATATTTGTCAAAGCACAAAACGAAATCTATGAAAACATCATACCATTGATACTGGAAACGGATATCACTGATCACTATTCTATAATACTCCAAATAATAACTCCTCAGCATACAAAAAACTCAAACAACTATTCCTCGATAAAATATATAGATCACAAAAAATTGCAACATATTCTGTTATCTGAAGCATGGTCATCTGTATATTCAGAAGATGATGTAAATGTAGCAACAATAAATTTTATTAAAACACTAACACAGAATATTGAGAAATGTACAACTATAAAGAAAACGAAACGAAAAAATACTAAAATAGCTCCTTGGATTACTGATGGTCTGGTTAAATCTGTTAACAAAAAAAATATGTTATATAGAGAAACTAAAAAATTCAAAGAAAACATGGAATTGAAAGAAAGTTACAGAAACTATAGAAATAGATTGAATCATCTGATTAAGAAATCAAAATATGAATATTATAAGAACAAAATTGAGAGGAATAAAGATGATTCCAAGATATTATGGAAAACAGTAGAAGAAATCAGCCAAACGAAGAAAAAATCAAGAGATATAGACACAATACAATCACAACATGGATACCTTATAACCGACGAATTAAAAATAGCTAATGAATTCAATCACTGTTTCACAAATACGGGAAAAAATCTTGCTGAGCAAATACAAAAAGACCCAAACTACCACCCGGCGCGAAATATACATCCAAATTCAATGGTCATACTACAAACAGAACGTGAGGAGATAGAAACAATCATTGGTGAACTAAAAACCAAAAAAGCAACTGGCACCGATAATATACAAGCCGAGGTACTCAAATCAGCTAGAAAATTCATCAGTGATCCTTTGAAATACATTTTTAATAAATGTCTCAGAGACGGAACATGGCCAGCACCATTCAAAGAATCTCTGGTAATTCCGATTTTTAAAAAAGGTGACAGACAAGTAGTAGGTAATTATAGGCCGATTAGTCTGATAACACATATCTCTAAAATTTTAGAAAAAATTATTAAACAAAGATTATTAAGTTTTTTAGACAGATTCAGAATAATTTCAAGAAATCAATTCAGCTTCAAACAAAAGGTTTCAACACAAGATGCTATTTTATCACTCACAAATGCTGTTCAATCTTCATTGAATAATGGGTCACCTTGTATATGTATATTCCTGGATTTATCGAAAGCTTTCGATACAGTCAGCCACACACTGCTTTTACAAACCCTAGAAGATTATGGTATTCGTGGAAACTGCTTGAGACTGTTTCAGAACTATCTTTCAAATAGAACACAACGTGTAAAACTGAACAATGAAACTCTAAGTGAAGAAATGGACGTAGAATTTGGGATTCCACAAGGTACAGTTCTCGGACCGATTCTGTTCTCACTTTATATAAATGGATTATTCAGCTTGGATATACAAGGACACGCAATAGGATTTGCTGATGATACTGCACTCATTTATGAAGGAGAAAATTGGGAACAACTGAAATTAACCATTGAAGAAGATATGTGTTTGGTGAAGAATTGGTTCGATCATAAATTACTCACAATTAATTTCGAAAAGACAAATTTCCTACCTTTCAGTTGCTATAAACGGAATCTCCCGACTTTTAACCAAATTGATATAAACAATGGCAACCAGACCTTCAGTATAATGAGTAGAAATGATATCAAGTATCTAGGGGTGATAATAGATTCCCACCTCAAATGGGAAAGTCAGATACATTCAATAATTAAAAAACTACAATTTGTCCTTTTCAAATTCAAAAAACTGAAACATACAGAGTGACCCATTTGAAAGCGGGCCACCCCTGTATCTCACGTAATCGTTGGGTAAGGATCACGAAATTTGCTGGAGCGAGAGATATACCAAAAATGCACTCTATGACCAAGTGGGGTCATTTTCAGTGATATACACTGCTCGCCAACAGCCATGGAACCACCCCAATTTCCGGAAAATGATATTAGGAGTCAAAATAGGTTGAAAATCACTTCGGATTCGGAATCAGGACGCCCAATTCACTAACTCTTTATATTTTGCCTTGAAAATTTTCAGTCCTGAAAAATTAAATTTTGTCGCACTTTTCACGGAAGCAACCCCGTATCTCACGTAATTGACTTTATCTTTGGACTTTCCGTTACTCCTGCAAATTTTAGAACCCTACCTCAATAATTACGTGAGATACGGGGGGTGCTTCCATGAAAAGTGCGACAAAATTTAATTTTTCAGAACTGAAAATTTTCAAGGAAAAATATGAAGAGTTAGTGAATTGGGCGTCCTGATTCCGAATCCGAAGTGATTTTCAACCTATTTTGACTCCTAATATCATTTTCAGGAAATTGGGGTGGTTCCATGGCTGTTGGCGAGCAGTGTATATCACTGAAGATGACCCCACTTGGTTAAAGAGTGCATTTTTTATATATATCTCGCTGCAGAAAATTTCATGATCCTTACCCAACGATTACGTGAGATACAGGGGTGGCCCGCTTTCAAATGGGTCACTCTGTATATTGAATTCGGCTCAATTAAAAATTTTGTATCATGCCCTTGTAGAAAGTCATTTGAACTATGGCATACTCGGATGGGGAGCTATTACAAAAACATATTTGAACCCCCTTGTAATATTGCAGAAGAGATTCATCAGGATATTATTGAATGCAGATTTGAAATATCCATCAGACCAACTCTACTTAGAATCGAAGATTCTAGACGTAAGGCAATTATATTATTTCAATATTACCGTTTACTATCATAGAAATAGATCTGACCATATTCTATCGAAACACAATTATAACACACGATCTAAAAGGGAACACCATGTACCATTCATGACAAAATCTATAGGTCAGAGGTCATTCAACTATTTGGCACCCAAGTTATACAATAAAATACCCATGGAAATAAAAGAAACAAAAACTATATATAGTTTCAAATCGAGACTGAAAATTCATATTTCTCAAACACCGAGAAAGCTCATACATGATGCAATCGAAAATTGAATTGAATTGAACAATCAAAATGACAATCCAAGATGAGAATCATACTTTCAACTCTTTTAGTAAATAATATACATATAGGTATAGATATAGCGATTATACTATGCAACTAGTTTGATAGTTTTATTTATTTATTTTTATTCGTGTTTCATCCTTTTATCTTCACAATATTATATCTTCATCTAATTTATGAAATATTCACATGAATGTATTGAAAATTTTGATAATTATTTGTCAATACCATAAACCCAACCTAACCTGCTTATTATTATTTATATTATTATTATTACTATTATTATTATTATTATTATTATTATTATTATCATATACTATATTTTCAATTTTTTAGCTCTCTGTAATCATTCTCGAAACAAGTGTTCGGTCACTTTTTGAGTATCTTTTATTCACCTATTAATTGTTTGTTCACTGTCTGTCAGAATACCTACTCTATGTAGATTTATGTACATTTATGTGTGTGAATAAAAAAAAAATATTATTATTAAATATTATTATTAATTGATGGAACATTTAATTGACCTAACCTCAAAAAATTTACAGTTTTTCGATATTGACCTCCAGATCTGATTTTTTCGAAAAATAATCTATGAAAATGGCTGGAGTGAGAGGGTGTATTGAAGATATGGATGAACTGATAAGAAATTCCTATTGACCTGAACTCAAAAAATTGACAGTTTTACTGATGCTCACCCCTAAATGGTATTCAAACAACTGTATGAGAGTTGACCTTCAGAAAGTTAATCTGTATGATTCCAAGGTCAGGAGAGTCGAGAAAAAATAATGCTCCATCATCGACGTTTCGTCCTTCATTATAGGGCATCCTCAGAAACTTTTCCCATGTCGTTTTTGTGTCTTTTTGCCCATCACACATATTCATGTCATGAATTTTTGGTATGTTGTAGATTGTTATTGAATATAATTATTGATGATACCAGGAATGGAATAATAAAAAATGTACATTGTTGCTGCCGTTGACTTCTGGATTATTTTTTTTATATAATATACATCCACAGGTTTTAAATTCCGCAGTGACAATTTGATACAAAATATGTAATTTTATATCAGCAGGATATGTATCAATTGTGCTCAGTCAATTCGCAAATAACTGCTGTAGAACTTCATCGTTGCGTTTTGGCTCAATGTTTCAACACAAACGGCAAATCGTGCTTGTTTCATATAATAAATAATAATAATAATAATAATAATAATAATCGACTTTATTCACCAATATAACAAAATAATACAGAATATAATACAATGGAAAGAGAGTTATATGTTTATGGTGAATAGGCGAAGATCAGCTAGAGCTGTTTTTCATCTTAACCTCTGTGGGCGAAAAAGAAAAGAAATAGATATGGAGCTAGTAAACTATAGTGAGCATGAGGAGAATAATAATATTTTAAGAGATAACAATCAAGATGATAAAATAATAATAATAATAATAATATTCCTAATGATAATAATATTATTTATTATGAGAATAATAATACTATTGATAATAACATCAACGACGATAATAATAATAATATTATATTCAATTTCACATTTTCAAATATTGACAAATAGAAAAGCTAGGTTCAGCAGCAATCATTCAGTCCTGAGCGTATCTCAATGTTTGTTTCAATCTTTTTTTGAAGTTGTATAAAGAGAAATTCCTGTATTCTGTGGGGAGAGAATTATAGTGTTTGAATGCGTTGTAGGCAAAACTACGTGTAAATAATGCTGTGGAGTGTCTCGGAATAACTAGTAAATGGTTTTTCCTGGTAATCAGTTGATTTACATTCGAGAAAGGGACTAGCCTTTCACGCAAATATGATGGTTCACCTGTCTGTAGGACCTCATGAGTAAGTGTTAGTAAGTGAAGTTTGCGTAAGCTTTCTAATTTCAGCCACCCAGATTCTCTGAATTTAGAACTAATATGGTCGTATTTCTGAATACCGTAAGAAAATCGAATGCAGGAATTCTGAATTTTCTGAAGTCGTAAAGCGTCAGTCTGTAAAATTGCTGGGCCGTAAATGCTATCACAATATGACAATTTGGATAATACTAGAGATTCGCACAATTCAAGTTTTATTTTAGTTGATAAATGTCACGATTAGGATACAATTGTCTCAGTACATTATAGGAGCTCTGACAAAGATAACTTATATGTTTAGTAAATCTCAAGTCTTCGTCAACCCATAAGCCAAGATTTTTAGTTTCTTTAACCATAGGTAAGGGTGTTCCTGCTAAGTTGATGTTGAGGCCAGGTTTTAGTAGCGCTCGTTTAGATTTTCGGACGAAAAGTATGGCGACAGATTTAGTTGGGTTAAGCTTGAGGTTATGAGCAGCCGAAATGTTATATAATGATAAAAAATCATCTTCAATAGCATTCACGGATTCGGGAATTGAATTAGAAGGAAGTTTCAAATAAATTTGTGTGTCGTCGGCAAAGTGATGAACAGTGAAGTTTTTGACATATTTGTGGAAGTCTGCAATGTAAATTGAGAAAAGGATTGGCGCAAGAATTGAGTCTTGTGGTACTCCACTCTAAATTGGTAAAGATTCTGACTTGGAAGAGCCCATTATAACGGATTGGCTTCGTTCAGTAAGATAGCTGCGCATAAGAACAACTGCATTGTTAGAGAATCCAAGGAACTTGAGTTTGTTACATAAGACATCATGATCTATCGTATCGAATGCCTTGCTGTAGTCTAGTAGGACAAGACACACCATGTCATTCATATCAATTGCTTTGAAGATATCGTCACAAATATTCAATAATGCCGTGGTTGTACTGTGGAATGCACGATACCCAGATTGTACAGGAGTTATGATGTTATGATTTTTGACAAAGTTCGATATTTGTTCTTTCAGAATCTTTTCGAATACCTTTGATAAAATTGGAAGAAGACTGATTGGTCTGAGATGTGCCAGGTCCGTGGGGATGCTACACTTAGGGATGGGGATTACATTTGCACTTTTCCACGCCACAGGAAATTTTTTAGAAGTGATGGCCAAATTGATTGTGTATGTTATGTGGTCGAGCAGTTTATCATCAGTATATCTTAACATGCGTAAAGATAATTCGTCAGATCCTGTAGCATTACTTTCAATCGCATTTAGTTGTTTTCTGATAGTATTATTGTCTACTGTGAGGAAGTTGAAGAGTTGGTTCGTTTGTGTAGAGTATTTGTCTAACAGGGACAGCTGTTGAGGAGTTCTGGTGGCATGTTTGATGGATAGAAAATGAGAGTTGATTATTGAAACATCTTCGAGATTATCGGGAGGATTCGAGTTTTTATCATTTCTCAATATTTCTAGAGATCTGAGAGTATTTCACTTAGCCTTTGCATTTTTATTACCAAGTAAAAAATTTAGATATGCTTTTTTTTCGCGTCTTATGGCTGCTGAAGTATGATTACGAATGTCTTTATAATATATGAAGTCAGTTGATTGTTTAGTTCGTTTATATTTCCTCAAGGCTTGCTCTCGGATTTCAATCATGTCTTTGATGGTAGGTGTTACCCAAGGTGCTGGGGGTCTAGTAGTTCTCGCAGTTCTAGTAGGAGCGTGAATATTGATTAAAAAGATCAAATTGATATTCAAAAAATTCAATGCGTCATCGACGTTCTCTAATTGGTATATGGCATCCCAGTTAACATGTGTTAGGTCTGTTTGAAAATTGCGTGAGTTGAATTCAGAAAAATCACGATAAGTTACATATTTAACTTGTGGAGAGATTACAATTGATCTAATACGGAAACTTATCATCTGATGTTCTGATATTCCATCTGAATCATGGACGTTGACTGATTCAATATCCTCAGGATTGGAACATACTAATACATCTATGAGAGTTTGGCAGGTTGATGTAATATGAGTCGGGTCGTTAATTAATTGATGAAGCTCATAGGAATTTAGGAGATTATGAAAGAGTTCTGTACGCCTGTCAGGGTTGAGTAAATTAATGTTCAGATCTCATGTTGAAGTGAGATAATCGCAAGTGGGCAATAAATTTCCAATAGTATCTTCCATTTCTTGCAAAGACTGAATATGTGACGCCGTTATGAATTTTCATATCATATCATCCGTATTTGTGAACAAGAATATATATATTCCTGATGAAGTCAGATCATGCGCACATCACTTGGATGATAAAGGCATATTATTACCAGTCATGTTACCAGGTTTTAGATATATTCACAGGCCTTATGTCATGAAAGGGCACGAACTGCAAGTATTCCTGGAACACTTGAGAGGCTAAGCCGGTCGGCAAGTTCATGACTATGGAGATGAGACCAGCTTTACAGACGACAAGTTCGATGTTATGGCTCCTATTAATAAAGAACATTTCAGAGAATTATTCACATTCTGCCATCCAGTTCCTCAGCAGGGAGGTCTCAGGTACATTTCTAAAAAGGATCTGTTCGTTAAAGTTATATTCCATTATACAATTAGACAAGCTGTTAGTATGACCATTACTACAGTAAGAAGTTCTCTAATGCAACGATTTGTTATACAAAACATTGGATTTCAATCAATACGTAAATAGGAATACATTGCTAGACACATAACAGAATTTTCAAATAAGATGTATGATCCACACCCAAATGTACCTAGAGCAATAGATTATATTGGTGGCACTTATTCATATATCCCTGAGAGCACTAATTTTCGGATATTACGCCAATCTTACTGCGTTCATGAAGGCAGACATTTAGTGAAACCAGCACTTGTTGTGGCGCCAGATGGCTATATAGTAGCCTTTCAAGGTCGATATTTTTCGAACTCACGCAATAATGATGCTGCAATGCTAAACAATGAATTTGAGAGGGATGGCGATGGAATGAGAGCATGGTTCCAGGAAAATGATATTATTTTGGTAGATTTGGGATATCGAGATGCTGCACCATTATTAGAACGTTCAGTTATTCAGTATAGAATGCCGGCTCATCTTCAACGTGGCCAGAGACAACTTTCAACGGAAGAGGCAAATGAGTCGCGTTTATGGACAAAAACAAGATGGATTGTAGATGCGAGAAATGGACATATGGAATCTATTCTCAAGTTTTTCCAACAAACAATCAATGTTCCACATATCCACAATCTTGGTGATTTTCATCTTATTGCAGGAGCAATTATAAATAAATACCATCCGCCAGTTCTCATAGAGGGGGCCAATGCCTAACTGGCAAGGCAAATGATCGATCGTTCACGGACAGTCAATAGCGTACAAGCACGAGTACAAGTCGATAATCTTGCTACTAGAAATGGACGATGGGTTCGATTAGATCAACATCGTCTTCTGGATTTTCCGTCTCTCACTTTGGATCAGTTGCGTATTATAACTGTTGAAATTAATCGAGTTCGATTGGCCCCTTCATATATTCAAGACAAACTCCGAGAATAAGGGGAAGAGTTTGAAGTAGATCAACCTACTGATGAGCCAGGTCTCCTAAGAGTTAGACTTCATTCTCGCTTTCTAGCTTATGAACCTATCGAGGATGGCGATGCAAATTACGAAGCTGAGGATTTTAATGATATCATTTTAGGCTATTTTTGTACCTGTAAGTCGGGCACTCGGACACTAGGTTCGTGTGGACACGTAGCTGCTAGCGTGTTATGGTCTTTAGGCTATGTATGTCATTTCCGAAATGTGAGATATCCCGGATCGTCCCTTATGGATAGAGTGTTGGATGCTGCTCATCGGCCTCAACAAGTTAATCCAAATGTTCAAAAATGCCATCTGAAAGCTTTCTAAGAGAATACGAGAGACAAGGAATTATAATGGATTCTATTTGATGATATGATCATTAATACTTTTTCCAAGATCATAGAGTATAAGTCAGTTGGAATTTCGCACCGCGTATGTTTTTTGCTGAAGATATTCCAATGGGCCTGTATCGGGAAAATATTTCATTTTCATTCATCATTTTGAAGAACTAACCCAAACTTGTTCACTTGTTCACTTGTCGCAAACCGTTTTCTCTTCATATCTCTGTACATATTGTAAATGATTATTGAAATTCACGATATTTCATAACATGAAAATCGCGGGACAATGCGTGATGACGTCATAATACCGCGATTGCAATTATACTATACGATACGATTTATGTATTGTGTATACTTCAGTACACAACACTATACTCGTACTGTGGAAAAAAATCCTCAATTTCATGAAGAATTTGGAAATATTCTCATTGGTTGTTGAGCAATGAAAATCTAGAAATGTTTTTCGGTATCGGTATGTTAACGTCACGTCATCTGCGGCTATAGTGTTGCTGAGAGTTGATTCTTTTGATTATTTAAAAAAACATATTCGGTATAATTTCAAGTAATGAATGAGTGTATCGAATTCTTTCATAATAGATGATCAAAATAAAATAGATATATGGCATAAATTCGACTAGTGTGTATACCTACAACCCCATTGACTTCGGAAAGACTAACCATCTTTCAAATAATATATATTTCATTATATCCTCTCTTCGGCTTTCTTCACCTGTAGGTGTATCATATGAAGATTTGTTCTTAGAAGAATGAAATGCCAAATACCGATTCGAAAACAGCAACTTTGTCTATTGATTATTGTTACATTCATCTTATGTTCCATATCTACATTTGGAGGTCATTATCGAAAACTGTCAATATTTTAAGGTTGAGAAATTCAGCCATTTTCAAATACTTTTTCGAAAAAATTACATTTGCAGGCCAATATCTGAAAAACTGTCCATTTTTGCAGGTTAGTTCATTGGAATATCTGTTCAGTATATCAAAGTCTGCAACATACCAAAAATTCAGCGATTTTCATCAAGAGTCCTTTCAGGATACCTACCCAACGATTACGTAAGATACAGAGGGATCTTCCACCTCCGATGATAGTTCACTCTCACAAAAGAATTACTCAGAGTTGTGGAGAAGATACCCCCATCCTGGGGCATAGGTCGAACTGACAGTGGATGGATGACATGCGAGAGTTTTTATGAGTATGTCACCAATATCCTCAATCCTTGGTTGACAAGAAACTCTATACCAAAACCCATAGTTTTGTACGTCGATGGTCATACTTCCCACAAGTCATTACAGCCAAGAGAATTTCGTCCAAAGAATGAAATCATCCTTATTGCACTATTTCCAAATTCCACACATTTACTGCAACCACTAGAGGTAGCCTTCTTCCATCCTATGAAGAATGAATAAAAGAAAGCAGTTCATAATGGGGACTAAATCATAATTAGCAGGGATGAATTTGCTCAAATATTGAATACGGCGTTTTCCAACATGAAAAATATTGGAACTATTTGTGAAAATGGATTCAGAACTTGCGGGCTATATCCTTCAAACCCCAATAATCTCAAGTATAGAAAGATATGTGCAGGGACAACAAAAGAAGTAATCAAAAATCCAGAAAATAATCTGGGAACAAATAATAGTTTTAATGTGGTTTTCATATTCCTAAGAGTTTTTGGAATTTTTCCGAAACGAAATTCCAGAAAAATTATTGGAGTTTGAGAAGTTCAAGGTGAAGATATTTTTATGGATATGGCACTGAATGATGACTCACTATACATATCATCGAATGAAAATGAATTTGCTTTATTTGAGAATACAGATATTCGAAATAATGAAACAAATGAACCGATACTTTCTTGTCCGTTGCTTGTAACGGTACCTTTTCAAAGTCGAGTTGTGGACGGTGAAATTCCCGAGGGTGATTTAGATACAAAAATTGCCATTGGGAAAAATTCACTCAGGGAACTAGCTTCAGATGAGCAGACGAAGTTTGTAGGCATTGAAAAAGACATGAATATGAGTCCAGATGATTCACTTAATAAGACAGCAGTTATTTTCGAAACTCAAGCTGTGATTGAACATCGAAATAATAAGCAGAATCACTTAGATAGTATCGAAATTGTACCTGAAAGAAATGATAACGAGGAGATAAGTTTCAATAATGAACAAGGAAACAATTACAAAAATGAACTGACTAACTCGACGCCAACAAAACAAATGAATGAGTCTGTGATTGAAATGTCTACTGATACGTCAAAGAGTGCTGATATTGTGAATAATGAAGACGTAAACTGCATGAAGGATGTAACGTTTTCATTTATAACTGGTCTATATCAAACGTTACCTTTTTCATGGTATTTTCTACTACAACACTAGAGAAACTATGTAGATATGCACTGTCGAATTTATGAACCTTTATTTATAAATTCAGTTGACATAGTTCAGAATCTATCATCTAATATTAAAGCGCCCTGTATATCACTTATCATCTTGTATCCAACAGAACGCTCACAGGTAGTTAACTGAAACAAAAAGAAGTAATGAATTAGGCAGTTGAATAATATAACTAGAAAACAAACACAAACATAATTTAATAAATTCTAGGTACTTGAATAAACCTTAACTCTTCTCGTTTGAATACACAGTGTTGTCTTCTTTGAATACACACTGTTTTCTATAGTCCACTTGATTTCAATGATGCAGGCACTGAGAATGAACAAGGTAACCATCAGAATGTCATTCAACCATATTATATGAATCAAATATAGGTTGATTAGAAAACTGCTTGCACCTACCTCTATTGTGAATGAATTGTACATATTGTAGAATCGAATGGGCCTGGGTATTTTTGAGTGATCCAATTATTTTCGTTCGTTTTGAAATAAAACTATCCAATGTTTACGTCTTGGTTATGGTTTACCAATTCTTCTTTATTAGCCACTGTCACTCTTTTCTTGCTTCGATACATTCTTATTCTTCATTCGCTATGACATCAATTTCTTTCGGGTCTATTGTTATGTTCGTGAGTATCTAGCTCGAGGCGGAGCAGAGTCGTATGGTTCAAGGTCACATCACCAACAGCCTCATTTTACAGGTGCAATTAAGAATACTGCTACGAGACATTTCATTCGTTGACAGTTCCGATCTTTGGTTCCAATTTCAACTCTTAATGTTCCGTGATGTTGACGATTTTTGACAAGTTCAATGTCTGGGTCAAGTTCAATGTCAGGGTCAAGTTCTCTTTTCCGGAGAGGTCATTTTTGGGCATTTTTCTGCTGGGTGTTTCACGTGTTGGCTCGTCAGGCTCTTGGGAGATCCTGATAATTTTGCATGGGCACCTAGCCTTATCTAGGAAAAATTATGTTTCGGCGTGATGGTATGATTTCAAACTCTCTTTCACATATCGATATACAATTTTTTATTCGTATTCAGGATGGAGGTATCTATTCGAGAATTTTTGGAGACACGTGCTTAAAGAAGTACTTTTCTTTAATGGACACCATTGCTGCTCCACCGGTCATCCTGGAATTCCTAGAAGTCGTGCATCCATCTCTATTGTCGATTTGGTAAAACCCTCTATACCCCAGAGGTGAGTTATTCCATTTTATTCACAACGAGAGTTAACTCATTTTTTGAGACCAGGTTCTGATACCTACCTAATCAATTTTAGGGTTTTACATATGGGCTCATTCTTTACCCTGTCCGGGTTTGAATCATCTGATATGGCTGTGCAAGGGCCATCCCAATTCCTCATGTGGTAGGCTGACCACAGATCACCACCATCAAGCAGTCTCCAATTTTCAAGGTTTTGCTGTCTACTAGCTTCAAAGATGTTCAGTATCATAGTCTGGCAGTTTCGCAGTCTCCTAGTCTACTAGACTACAAGTTTCTACCCGTCTACTATCCACTTCAGCTTTCTAAATGATGATGAACAAAAGTGCACTTGAAATGTTCAAGCCCTATTTGAAATTTCCAATATCCTAAATACTAGCTTACAACCGGCAATTCAACAGTATAACATATCCCCATAAAATTCATGAATTTTTAGGACATTTCCTTGAAGTTTACCAATATTCAATAACAACTAATATTCTATAAACTGTCAATGAAGTAATTTCATCATATTGATAGGGTACCAATATCAACTTGAAACATTATTATGAGTTTAATATATAAAACATCTACCTTTATATCTACCATTTGTAAATAATCTAGAATGACTTATTTTTTATTAAATTGTAAATACCTATTCCACAGATTTTCTACTTTCTACTGACATCTCTCTCTCTCATCCCATATATTCCAGGCGTTGATTGAGGTATTGGTTAATTCCAGGTTTCTGTATCTTCCTAGATGAACAACTATCTGAAAGAACCAGTAGCGTCAGTAGAGGGGCTATGTATGTACAAGCCCAAGCCAATAAAAGACCAGCATTTGGTTGGAGGCCACGTCCACTAAAAACCGGAGCAAAATTCAAATTATTCATACGTCGTCACGTCGCCATCGTGAATAAATGAATTTGAAAAAGCTGTCATCGCTGAGGAATTGAACCAAGCACCTTGGCATTACGAGGCAGCGTATATACGCACTGTGGTATTCCGACCTCCGTAATATTTCAATTATTTTAATGCTATTCAAACGGGATATCCATCGCTGGCGCGCGCTTATCTTTGAAACGGATCTGTAGAGGTAGAGCGAAGCGAGAGATGCATTCCAGAGATAAGAAACTTCGAGTCGAAAATAATATCCATCGCTGGCGCGCTTATCTCTGCAACGGATCTGTAGAGGTGAAGCAAAGAAAGAGATGCGTTCCAGATATAAGAAACTTCAAGTCGAAAATAATATCCATCGCTGGCGCGCACTTATCTCTGCAACGGATCTGTAGAGGTGAAGCAAAGCGAGAGATGCGTTCCACAGATGAAAAACTCCGAGTCGAAAATAATATCCACCGCTGGCGCGCGCTTATCTTTGAAACGGATCTGTAGAGGTCGAGCAAAGCGAGAGATCCGTTCTAGAGATAAGACGGTATTACATCGAAATAAATTCATGGTGACATATTTCTATGCTAGTTTTATCGACAATATACATACAACACCACATGAAACTTCCGCTGATAAGAGTCGTGTGCAGCGATAACCGTCCCATTGTTGCCAGACGTTGCAAATTATTATTTATGAAGTCGATAACGTGTTGTCAGATGTTCAAAAAATATCTGCTTTTCCTTCAATATCCGTATAACACGTTCAGCAATGGCTGCCTTCATTATGGTGTACGTATGATAATGGTTGATGGAGAACTTTTTCATCAGACTTTGAAATTTCTCGTTGTAGAACTCAGTACCTTGATCGGTTTGCAAGTTCTTGGGAACTCTGGTGTTGCCAGCATGTGATAGGATATCTGCAAATGCTCGAGCAATTTCAGAACCAGTTTTTGATTTCAATGGTCGAGTCCATAGGTACTTGGAAAAACAATCAATCACAACCATCATCAGCTTATGGTCCTTATTTACAGAGGCATAGGGTCGCATTTTGGCCAGATCCATTTGCCATCCATCCAAGCCTTTGATGATGATGCGACGTCCCGGGAATTTCTCACGTGCAGGTCTATGTAATTCATTAACAAGTTGGATTTTTTCTTTAGAATGTAACATGTTGACAACGTGGATAATGATGTAAGAAACGATGACACAAGGAGTTTATATGATTCACACAGGAGGTTTTGTTTTTGGTGATAGTTGTGGTGGTAGTGTCACAGTCGAAGATTTTGGAGCTACAATATTGGTGATATCTGTTTTGATTTTAGCAATGGCATCAGCGAGCTGACGTTCTTCATCATGACTCTGTTGTTGCTCAACCCTCAAATCCAGTGAATCTTATCAACAAGTTCTAGAATATTTTTCACATTCGAGTCGATGTCGCTTTTGAGTTTTGGTAGAGAATTGTTGCGAAGCTGCTCCACATGTACGTTGGTCTTGTGTACTATGCCAGACAACTGAAGAAAGTTTATATTGTACGATGTCAGTTTGAGATCATGTGCATCCACTCTCTTCCTTTCTTCGATTATTTCGTTGCTGAAGCCAGCAAGGTAATTTCGGATTTTTTCTCCGTAATTATCGAAAACAATCTTGAAATCTAACTTTTTTGCGATATTGTCACGAGTAGAACATACGGTATATCAGTAATTTCGAACCATGAGGGTTTTATAAACATAAAGTAAATCAAATCATCCGTTGACATTGAATTATAAAAACTGACCAAGGAACTCTCATGAGAAACGTGCATTTCTAATAAAATGATGTATATAAATATTTGATGTGAGGGTTCCGAAGTTAGTCTGGTCTGGAGCCACTCTTGACTTGACAAGAGCTCGTCGTTATGGTATCGTTATGGTATCTATAATGTAAGTTGTTATTAGTTCTTTATATTCATTGTTGTTTATTCATATTTGTCATTGCTAACCATAATGTTGCATGCTTCAATACATATTGTTATCTTTGAATATAGTCTCGTGCTTTCAGTTACCCCTGATAGTTTTTCAAACTACTATGGCGACACGCGAAGCGGTCGTGAAAGAGTTAGACAAGCTTAAAAAAAGCGATTCAATCGAAATTATTCTGACTAGAAGAGTACCAAATGACTACAGACTTAGTGATAATGTGAAAAACTTAATTGAAAGTGAAAGTGACTGTTTTTACGACTCAAACAGTGATTTGACAGTGAATAAAACTGGGGACCATACAAGCCAAATATTACTGAAAAGTGAGTTGAAATGTACAAAAACTGAGCTAGAATGTTCTCAAAGAGTAAATTATGAGTTAGAAAGATCAATAAAGAACCTGGAAACAATCATTGAATTGATGAAAAACCAAAGTACAGCAAGAATCTCCGATTGTCGAAGAGGCGATGATGCCGTGTCGCAGAAAACTGCAGCAAATCCTAGATTAAATAGAAACACTTCGAAGACGGAACACAAAGTCGAAACTCCAGGTGGTTCTAAAGTACTACAAAATCCTCAAGACAGTACAAATATAACCGTTAAAGGGATTGATCCAAAAACAATGTCAAATGCAGTCCACGAGGCAGAAGGACGTGCTATATGTGAAAAATATATTAATATCACCAATCCAAATGAACCAAATAATGCACCAGATGATGATTGGAAAAGAGTTACCCACAAGACCAACAGAAGAAAAAATGATAAAGTCGTTGGAAGTAACAGTAGGATGGAATTAAATGGAAGGGTGGTGAAAGGTGTTTCGAAGTTGGTCTCACTTCATGTATATAGGGTGGAAACCTCCATGACAGCAGACAACCTGGCTGAGCTACTGAAGGAGCATTTTCCAGAAGTTACCTGTACATCCATTCCGTCAAAATATCCAGATATGTACTCGTCTTTCAAGGTGACAATATATGAAGATCACTTTAATAGTGCCATGGAGCCCTCAAAGTGGCCGGAAGGCGCCTGTGTCCAGCGTTATTTAGAGTTGAGAAGAAGAGTGGGGGACCGACCAGCTTAAATTTGGGAAATACTGGTAAAGCGAAGATAATGCACCTAAATATAAGAAGTCTATTGAATAAAATCGAAGCACTAGAAGTCATATTGGACGAAATATCCCCGGACGTTCTGATTTTGACTGAAGCAGCTATAAAAATTGACGATATACCAACAACCATTCTGCGCGGTTACAAGCTAACTGCGTGGCACTGTCGTGATAAAATGCACATGGGAGGAATATGTATATTTGTCAAAGAGGATATTTCAAAAGATGTGGAAAAAATAGAAGTCAAAACATTCTCAAGAGACTCGATATCAGAATTCGCCTGCGTCGAATGGAGCACCCCAAATGCGGATATTCGTATATTAGCAGCCTACAGATCACCTGATCCAAGTAATCTCCAAGAGTTTCTCAATAACCTCAGTGATTTGTTGAGTGAACTAGTTGAAGGTCAGTTATCCAAGAGGAGAAGAAACATCATATTATGTGGGGATTTTAACATCGATGTCATGAAAGATGGTATCACCAAGAACAGTTTTGTGAGTGTTTTATCAAATTTCAATTTACACTCGCTCATAAATTGTCCAACCAGAATCTCCTCCACATCTGCAACTGCAATAGACAATATCATTACTGATATTGAAAATGGTGAAACGGAAGTGATGGACACATATTTATCTGATCACACGTATCAATTATATCATTTCAACATGGAAAGTGAAACGTTAAATTTACCTGTTTCACTGCCAAACGGTAGCTCTTCGTCAGAGGCACATGGGCGTGAGTTGTGATACTAGCTAATTTCAATGTTGATGACTAAATTTATAAAATACTTATCAGTTAATTGTCAAGAAACAAAAATGTTATAAAGTTACATAAAATAGACGGAAAGTTTTGGACGCCACTGCTTCTTTTAGAAAATAGATGTTGATTCTGGGGAAAATCAGAAACCTGTTAAATGAGTTTAGAGAGCAAGAGAGATATCATTGAAAATCATGGAAACTTCAATAATATGTGCGTTCTATTTAATAATGAAAACTTGTTCAAGAATTATATACACATGTAGTAATTATATACAGTAAAATAATATTATCTATTACCTGAAATTTGTTGATATTTTATAGTCTGGTATGTATAATACTCATTTGTTCAATTTACTATAAAACCTTTTTTGAAAATAATGATATTGTTGAAAAGTGGATGTGTCTACCGTACTCGAAAATTCATGAATTTTTACTGAGTTTTATGGGGACGCATGTTAAATAGTAGATATTAAGTATAGTAATAGTTTTGAAAATTTCAAATAAGGTTTGAACATTGTTCTTTTTGATCATATAGATATCATGATTGAAGTTTAGGTAATAAGTAATTATTGTTCAAAAATAAAAAAATGAGATATTAAATTCAACGATCAACTGGAAAAACCTGATTCCACTATGTAGCAGCTAGCAACTGTCAACAGCAACTCTGGATCATGGTGACTAGTAGGGGATTGGTGACTTCATGGATGGTCGAAAGTTAGAAGGATCCAACTGCATGGTGGATCACAGATAGGGCTCCTAGATGGATTGTTGTACCACCTCTGGAGTGGCCCATTGGTGCAGGTAAAATCCCAGATGACTGGGGTTGGAAATAGCCATCAGTATGAACTCCAAAATCAGGACTCATCATTGTCAAAGCCGTGCTCGAAACTGTGTCGAACCGATGGTGGATAAAACCATAATTGAAAGCTCGATTGAAACGGTGATCAAAACCCTCTGAGAGGGTTTTAATACTTCTCAGGATCAAGAACATGAGGGCCGGTCATCGGACAGATCACATGCCAGTGAGAATTTCAAAATGTATGAAAGATCTATTTTTCTATTCGTCGAATCATTGAAAGAATCAGTCAGCAGTATCAGCATGCAGCTCAATCATTTTGAAGTGAATGGCTACTTTCAAAATGTCTTTTCCGGAAATCATAAAATAAAAATTGATAATCGACATTCATCAATCGACTGTCAATAATATTTCATTCATCGTTGATTGACAAAATCGCCGAGAGATGGCGGAGCGAACATCTTAACTTAGGGCACATTCGCATAGGAGAGTAATTAAAAATGCAACACGGAACGGAACTTTCTCTGGCAACGTTCGGCCAAGACAATGGAGATAGAATTTCTCTGTGTATATGATTTATGGTCTACGGTTGATGAATGACAGATTGAAAGAGAAGAATGGGAAAGTCACCAATTAACCAATTTGTTAATCATTGAATATTTGTTTTCAATAACAAATTCAGGAAAATTAAAAGAAGATGTTTTTACCAATGTCCCACTAATACTGAAAAAGGAATGTACACTATTTACATATGTAGACAAGGGAAGGTATGTACTATAAGTATCTGTAACTATTCCTTGTCTGATTGATTATGTTTTATGCAAAGTGAATCTAAATATGATTGTTGTTTTATTTTTGTTTCAGGAAAAGCTATTGGGTAGAAGATACTTTTGGATGGGCAACAACTGTAACCAGTAGATCAGGAGTATAATCAATAGAAAGGTAAGGTTTATTTTTATTCAGTCATCTACTTGTGTTTGTGTCCTAATCAATAATAACCTCTAATCTAACTCGATGTTTCATCTGTTTTAGGTAACGACAGTCTTTTGTGAGACACAGGATGAGACGACTTGGTATACAGTGTGTCCAAACATTTACACTATTCTGAACTGTGTTAATAATGTTCAATAAATGTATTCAAGTTTTATAGTGTTTCTTTTTGTGTTTTGTCTAAACTTGTAGAAAGTGGTATGAAAGAGTAACGTTTATTATATATAGTATGTTGTGGCAAATGAAAACGTTACAAAAGGAACCCGGTGAAAGAAAATAACGCCAGAATCCAATTTAGAGACTTTAGTGAACAAAATCTGGCAACATTCATCTCTTTACTTGAAAGAGAATCATGGGATAGTGTGTATGATATATCAAACGGTTTCAATGATTCATTTCAGGCTTTTTACAACGTGTTTTTATATTTGTTCGATATCAGTTTTATTTTGAAAACCAAAAAACATACGAATAAACAGACTGTAGGAAAAAATTGGGTAACAGATAATATCAGATACCTCTCTAATCATATGAAAGAACTTTACTCTCATGATAAATTGTTGAATTGTCCAGATTTCCACCTGTATTATTTAGATGCTAAACGATCTTATCACAGACTTTTGAATGAAACAAAAAAATATCAGACCGAAAACTTTATTAAAAACGCTGAAAATAAGACACGAGCTGCATGGCAAGTGATAAATAGTCATCGCGAGAATACTGGGAAAACAAATGTTATTTCGGAAATAAACAATATACAGGGTGAGACAATTAGGGACCCTACTGAAATTGCAAATCTTTTCAATTCATTCTTCTGCGACGTTGATACCATGAATTTTACGGGAGAAACGCAATACAACAGCAATTACATACCAAATAGTATATTTCTCAGTCCAGTTTCCGAAACTGATTTAGAAAATATAGTAATGTCTCTTAAGGCGGAAAAATCACAAGGAAGTGATGGAGTACCCGGATTCATTATCAAAAAATGCTTTGATGAAATAAAAAAACCTCTGTTATATTTGATAAATAGATCCCTGGAGTATGGTGAATTTCCAAAAATATTGAAGAAATCAAAAATAACGCCCGCATTCAAGAATAAAGGATCAAGTGCTGATTTATCGTAGTATAGAGCCATAGCAGTGCAAAATCAATTTTCCAAAATATTCGAAAAAGTGTTTTTATTGCAACTAAATGATTTTCTAGACAAAAATAAAATCCTGACCCCATTTCAACACGGATTTTTGAGAAAGAAGAGCACAGAAACGGCAATCTATGAAAGCGTGAAATTCACACTAGAATCATTAGATAAAAAGGAAGATACTGTAGGTTTATTTTTTGACTTTAGTCGTGCGTTTGACTTGGTTCAACATGAAATATTGTTCTTCAAGCTAGAGAAAATTGGAATACGGGGTCCAGCAATATGCTGGATCAAATCATATCTTTGCAATCGCCAACAAATCGTATATGCAAATGGTGTAAAATCCACCCCCCTTTCGACTAACATTGGGTTACCTCAAGGAAGTATACTGTCTCCAACCCTGTTCCTTATTATGAACAATGATTTACCAAGTATTGCTCCAGCTAAAACTCTACCAATTCTTTATGCTGACGACTCTAATTTCATAACAACTATAGAACATTCCCAAAATATAACGTCCAAAATGAATGAATGGTCAAAGCAGAATTGTCTAAGCATAAATAAATGAAAATCTCATATCATTCATTTCGAAAACAAAAATAAACCATTTGACTATAGTATATTAGTGAGATCAGATGATGGGAGTACTGTACAACAATTGAATAGTACAAAGTTTTTGGGCATTCACCTCGATTCCAAACTGAGCTGGCTGTCACATACTGAGGCACTATGTAAGGCCTTGAATTCTCTTTCTTTTTTGTTTCGAAAACTCAGACCGCATGTCAGTGATTCCACTTTACTCATGCTCTACTATGGCCAATGCTACTCGAAGCTATCGTATGGCGTGATCTGTTGGGGTAATTCACAGAATATTGAAGCAGTTTTGATATCGCAAAAAAACTTAATCCGGCAAATTGCGAGGGTACCTCGGAGGCACTCATGCAAAGAGCTATTTATTAAATATAACATACTCACCGTTCTCTCAGTATATATATTTGCATGCTCAGTGTATGTGAAAAGTAGGCTAAATCAATATAAAACCCTCCAAGATGTTCACAGTTACGATACTCGTGGAAAAACTAGAATATGCACTCCTCATTATCGCCTGAGCAGTGCCATGGATGGACCCCATGCAATGTCAATTAAAATATTCAATAATTTACCATCTGGAATTAAGGACATCTTAAGCATAAACAAGTTTAAGGTAGAATTGAAAAACTATCTGTTACCCAAAGTTTATTACTCAGTAAGTCAGTTTTTTGCCAGTAAACCAAAACTGTAATAGGGATGAAAATATTCATGTTCTTTTCAACAGTGTTTCGGTGTGACGTTACAAGAAATTTCGATTTTAATTGTAATTTTATATCTTAATGTTTTATTTTTATTTAGTGTCGTTTATTATTTATTGTGATTTTATATCTCAATGTTTTATTTTTACTTAGGGTCGTTTATTATCTATTGATAGAACATTTTTTTCCTACATTTGCTGACACTTCCTATATCATACATGTCTGTTTGGAAACCTTTTATATGGATATGTCTTGATCTGAAAGGAATTAAAGAAATTTTGAATTTTGAACTATTAGTGCCTATTCGAATATTACCTCTCGCAAACTATTAAGCCAAGCATACCCCTTATAAATCGATATGGATGGGCTAACCACTCTACTATATCGTGACATGGTGGAAAACTCTTTTGTTCTGACAATATAACTTCATCCACATATTGTTTGTTTGCAACATCAACGGCATCTGTTGGCAGTTTTACGTTACACATCTTCAGATGACCAACATCGATATCACCGGTTGGAGTATGTGGAAATCCAGATCTGACTGTTACCATCTGAGCTGAGCGTGGAAACGAACCACGTCCAAATTTGTCGAGACTCATTATGCTAATGACTAAAGTATTGTACGTTATCGATAATGGTCGGCACTTTGCCTCGCCAATTAGCCCCGTCACTCATAGACATGCCATTGAAGTGTCACGGAAGTGTCATGCAAGTGTCACGGAAGTGCTCACCAGGCGGATGACCTGTCTCTCTTGATGGAATCTAGAAGCATTAACGTATATGTGGTTGCTGAACCCCATATGTGGAGACAGTATTCTAAAACAGGTCGTATAATCAAACAAGATTTCAATACACTATTTATTTCAACTAAAATACCAAACGACCTCTACACGATTTATGCTCAAATCTTATTACATCTTCTTTCCTGGAGCTTCCTCCTCCTATTATTTCACCTCTTCTCAGAATGTCGAAGTTGCTGTCATCTCTTGGTGAATACTGTGTACTTTTATGGACATTCTGAATGTGAGACGAATGCTCGACAGGACGCGAATCCTCACTTGGCTTGATCATCTTCAGACATGCTGTATTTGAACGCTTCATAGGTGCTTTAATGTGTTACACTTCGTTTTATTCCTAACGAAAATCCTGCATATAGCAAATCTATTTAACATTGTTTACGTACGCAACCTTGTATTAGTCTGTTCCTCCGCTCATCAATTCGTGAAATTAGGTAGGTAGAGATACCGTGGCCGTGTTATCGTTGGTCTGTGAACTGGTCCAACACATTTTGTTGTATTTGGCTGAACTATTTAGTTATGATTCTCCGTTTATGAGGTACTGTCAGTACACGATATCTTACCTGGGCGAGGCCTGCCTGACTGTTGATCTCCGTGAATTGTAGCATAGGTGGTGAATCTTGACCATACTTGAATTGTGTGATCTTTTATAGACAGTCATTCTACAATTTCATTTCCATTTCGATCATTGTTTTGTTTACATCGAAATAATTTTTAATTAACCAATATTTTACTGTCAAAGGTGTCACTTGGCGATGACTGACAAGTGAGTGTTATTTGCGAGCTAATCTTCTTTTGTTTACGTATGAACACTTCTTCTCTATCTTAAGCCGCTGTCAGAAGAGGTTATTGACGGTAGTTCGGTTATATTGTTTTTGTAAAATGGGGTCTAGTTCAGACAATAATTATGATTGAAGGGTTTTGTTCGACTCACAACCCCTTTAGTTTGTTATTCGATTACTATTTGGAATATTTGGTGTGATGTACTCATGGGTTGGGTCCCATCATGTCAGCGGCTCTGGCGGAGGAAGAAGATTCCTTACGTGATTCTGACGCCTCCTTCGACATCGGCGCAGGTCCGAATTCGAGAATATTCTAGATTTTTCTGGAATTAATTGATGCGCATCAGGTTGGCTGTGGCGCAATAATATCCGCTTCTGTGCTGTGCTTCGGAAGTGTAGTCTGGCGAAAGTCAGGCCATTTTCCTTTTCAAAAAAAAATGTGGTGTAAAGCCATTTAGACTCAAGTGTTGTGTTGGTGGTCGGGATGGCTCCCACCAACAAGGCTGATTGCCATATTAGGATGGCTAGAAAAACATTCTTCCGGCGGGAGGACAGCCCACTGAAAACGGCGAGACGATCCGGATTCATTTTGGAAACTTTGAGTGGACCACCTCGTGGTACAAGTAAGCCCGAGATTCGGTTCTTTGTAAATAAGTTACTTATAGTAGTAATTTTTCCAATAGTGTTGGGATTAGTTGACCAAGGATGTCTATTTTCTGGATACCTTTGTTGGTTCTGGTACCAGACCTCATTTTCGAGGGATTTGTGGCTGAAGAACACGAGGCCGGCGTCACTCATCAACTTCATCAAACCCGCCCATCATCAAAGGTATGAGGTTTTGTCTGATCTTTTCGAGTGCTATACATGTTCTCTTTAGGGTTTTTCGTCCCAGTCCCTGGGTACTACCTCTACCAAGAGGCCATAGAGCTGTAGGGGCTCTAATCTGTGGCTGATCAGATCCACAGCCTTCTGTACCTCGCACCCTGAGGATTTACTCTGTAGCACCCTGCACATCTTTACACCTATGTTCTGCACATCTTTACACCTATGTTCTGCACATCTTTACATCTACGTCTGCACATCTTTACACCTACGTTCTTCACCCTGGACATCTGTATCCTGCACCCTGGACATCTGTATGCTGCACCCTGTACTAAAATACCCTGCATATTTAGGACTGTGCTCTGTAGTTCTGCTTCCTGCTGGTGAGTTCGTTCCATTTTTTTTTGTATTGGATAACTGTCACCAAGTATTACTACCTATCAGCCTAGTAAAAAGTTGATTCAGTCCTGAGGGGTTAATATCATATAAGCTTTGACCTTTTCATAGTTTAATACCATATTTTGTTATCTTTTGTCTGATTCTCACACCTGGAAACCAATGTGCACTGCGGTATTATCACCTATATTTCACACATGAATTTTATATAATTGTAGGCTGTTTTGGAGAGTTGATTTCAACCAGTCATTTTTATGTACCTTGAGTCAAATTGACTACTATCTACTGAACCAGACAGTTGATTTTGGTCAGTCTAGATTATGTATGTTAGCCATATAGTTTTGTTAAAATCACATACAAGAGTATGATATGCCTTTGCAGAATATTAAAGGTGATATTTTGGTAGAAAAATATAAGTATTTTCTTTACTGTGCCTAACGTACCCACCCCAGTGTCCTGCTGAGCTACCAGTGTCTTATTCCTGCTGTATAGAACAAGGCACTAAAAATACTAAATTTTGTAGCAAAAACTCATGAAATTCGAATCACCTAGTGGATTTCAGGCTGATAAACAGCCACCTCAGGAGAAAATCCCAACTCAGTTCAATAGATTACCCCCTGAGTTTTGCAAGTTACAAATGTCAGTCAGTTTTTCAAGCGCCAAATATTTATTTCTTACTATTTCAGATAGGTCCATAATTTTCTGATCTCTATCTCCGATTTTATTCTCACAAGGGCCATCCGTGATAGTATCGCTTTGACTCAATCGCTGACCAATCCCCGAGTTTGACTTGATTCGCGTCAATAATTGTTGATCAATATCAGTAGAGTTTCACTCGTTCCTTTGACCGTTCTCAGTGGTGACCGATTCGTTTTGTTGATTAACCGGCTCGTTCCCTTTGTGCTTTCTCGCCGAATGGCTCAATTGTGATTATCAGACGAGCGGAGCGAGCCTGATAAACATACAAACACGCCACCAAACAAAAATAGGTCTAACCTATCGCAGCTTGGATGTGTCTATAGGTCTAACCTATCGTAGCTTGGGTGTTCCTAGACCGACCAAACAAAAATAGGTCTAACCTATCATAGCTGCGTGAAGAACGTGACGTATCTGATGTGTTTGACGTACGTCTTTGATGTTTTGACACGCCATTTGAACGTTGATTTGTCAGAAGCGTGAAAAACGTGACGTTTTTGACGTTTTCTACGTTTCTGACGTTGGTGATGTTTTGACACATGTTTTTTTCATAGGACGTTGAATGCATTCGTCGAAAGCGTGAAAAACGTCAAAAGCGTCACGTTTTTGACGTTTTTTGACGGTTTTTGACGTTTTTTGACGTTTCTTGACGTTTCTTGACGTTTTTTGACGATTTTTGACGTTTTTTGACGGTTTTTGACGTTTTTTGACGTTTTTTGACGTTTTTTGACGGTTTTTGACGTTTTTTGACGTTTTTTGACGTTTTTTTTTGACGTTTTTGACGTTTTTTACGTTGGTGATGTTTTGACACATGTTTTATGTGTACGTTTTCGACGTTATTGACGTCTTTGACGTTTCTGATAATCTCAAACAAGCCACCATAAAAAAAAAATAGATCCAACCTATCGTAGCTTGGATAGTCCAGATCGATATAGCATCAAACCCAACCCATGATGTCGGCCTACTCTCTAACCTATCCTGTTTGAATTCTTGGGACTCTGAGGCTTCAGGATATTCTTTGGTCAATCAAACAAATTGATGTGTTAGTGAGGATATGTATCACATAGATGGCAGCACGATGCACGCTACCGACGTCTTTCCCCCCCCCCAAATTTTTGATAATCCCATAAACATTTTCAACGTTTGCAAAAAAGTCAAGGAAAGTGAGTGTATGAACGTTCTACCTGTCTAACCCATCCTGAATCGGATGTGTCAAACTTTCCGTAAATTGGATGTGTCCAGAGAGCGGTATAATATCAATCCTCACCAATCTCATCGATCAATTCTTCGACCTATCCTATATTGAGCTATTAGGCAAGTCAGTGTCGGTAGGATGTAAGCATTTGTCATATATCCGCCACTCATCATGAATCGTTCTTTCACACACCCTGTTTATTCTGCTCCTATCGCCTTTCAAATTTGTCTTCATCGTATGATTTCGTTTTGTGACGTCATTTATCAGTTTGTTGTGGGTTTTGAATGTATATTGGCCTGTTCGAGGTAAGTTTGACGCATTTGACGTATTTTTGATGCTTGCAACTCACGTTTGATGTTTTCGAAAAATAATATTCGACGTCTGTTTAACGAATGTATAACGCATAACGCGTACGACGCACTAAGTGTGATGGTTGCGTCACGAGATCGTCACGTTTTTCCATGCTGTTTCACGATTTTTCACCCTATCTCATGGGGAAATTTCCCGAGAATGAAATGACGTTTTTGACGTTTTGTAGCAGGTTTATTCTGAACGTTGATTCGTTAGAAACGTGACGTTTTCGACGTTTTTTGACGTTTTTCGACGTTTTTGACGTTTTTTCGACGTTTTTCGACGTTTTTTTCGACTTTTGTGACGTTCTCGACGTTTTTTCGACTTTTGTGACGTTTTCGACGTTTTTTCGACTTTTGTGACGTTTTCGACGTTTTTTACGTTTCTCAAGTTTTTGACGTTTTGTAGCAAGTTCATTCTGAACGTTCATTCGTTAGAAACGTGACCTTTTCGACGTTTTTTGACGTTTTTCCGACGTTTTTTAACGTTTTTTGACGTTTTTTGACGTTTTTTCGACGTTTTCGACGTTTTTGAAGATTTTTGACGTTTTTCACGTTTCTGACGTTTTGAAGCAGGTTCATTCGTTTGCAGTAATGAAACAACCAAATTTTCAAGAAACTTTTATTAAACATAGTGAAAAATACATAGTGTTTACAAAAACTGAAATAAAGAATCTACATTATATAATAAATGAAGTGTATAGAGTAAAAAATAGTGAGCATATATACAACTAGATTGAAAAAATCAGTGGTGGAGGTAAAATATTATCAGTTGAGATTGCTCAGAACATGAAGGTGATATTGTTGAGGAATGTATATGGAAGAAGAATCATATGTCAGCTATGGAGGAATGTCCGAAAGGCAGGGTGTCATAACAATTTGGAAGTAGGTGTCTCTTGGTGTCATAAGGACTTAGCGCAATTTTCGACTGTTCAATACTGAATACTTGATGGTTGAAGGAACGGATTGTCCGCTGTGTGACTGTCTGCTCCTTGAAGTCTTTCAAGCAAGCGACATAATCATTGAAGGATATCTTATTTCTAACCACATTAAATTTAACCCCTTTGGATTTTTTGGCGACTTTACCCCCCTGCACTTTGTAGGCATACATTTTTGAACGTAAGCCTACAAAGTGTGTTATTATTTTCGAATTTGCCTCATCTTTCATCATTCCCAAGACCTTTTTATTCACTTGCGGAATTCCATACGGGTTGTCAGAAGGGTAGTCGGAAGTGTCGAATTTGGACAAGTTATTTTTGATAAGTTCCGCATATACATCATCACAGCCACGTTCGTAGATAAAACTATCGGTGTCTGTATACATTAACTTACATTTCTCCACCCCCATTGTTGGAAGCATGAAATCGTAATGGAAATTATACATACACGTTTTGGATAAATCCAAAATAGCCATTCCTATGTATAGGGGTTTGTTGAAGACTATTTCAGATTTAGCCAATTCGATAGCAATCAGATCGTCGCTCAAAATCGTCCGGCCACGAAACTTTGAGCTGGCGATCATATTTTTAGCCCCATAGCGTCCATTCCACGATCTACATAATTTGACGACGCGATGTTTACGGATGTTTTCCATCGTCTTTCCAAACACGGCATTATTCATAAGTTTATATAGGTTTTTTTCGAATGTGTTGGTGGCTGCAGCCCTCAATCCAGTATTCAGATCAATGTAGGGCTTCAACCACGTAGACTGTTTAAATTTCGCTACTCTGTGAATTTTGGTAAGCTTCAAGCCATTAGCCAGAGCTTGTTTCAAATTAACATAATGGATGATGTATTCCTTTTTATGGTGTAACGTGGTCATCAATTTTGTCAACTTGGAACCAGGTGGCTTGCGGTGTTCGGCACAGAACGGGAAGTCTTTATGTAAATCGTGCAAGGTTTCCGGATATTCCAAATCTACTTGTAAGATATATCCTTCTGGCGCATCGTCAGGAATCAATGTGACGTCAATGTTGGCATCAGTCCATTCAAACCCCCCATAAGGGAGGGGCTTTGACATTGCCCATCCATATAGATTGTTAACGTCCAAGTAGAGAAGATGCTTTGGTGGTTTAGTAGGATCATAATGTTGAAGTGTACTTATGGTTGGCTTCAGAATAGCGGTTACAACAAACCGAAATACCGCCTCTTATCGCCTTTTCGAAAAACATCAGCATGTCTACATCTTTTAAAATTTGTAGTGAACATTTCGTGTACTTCAGCATGCAATCCCACGTATAACCTGGAAGGGTGTAATACCAAGCCGGATCTAAGGTATAAGTCCTCAAAGCAGCTTCTCTGAATTGTTCGAAAACATCTGCCAGAAGAAGGATATCTGTTTTCATGTATAAATCCGAGTATTCACCTAAATTTTGACATCCAAATTGTCGCCATACGTTTTGAGCATGAGCGTACTTCACATCATCGATATGTTCATCGTTCAATTTATTATAAAAGTTCTCAATGGGTGGAAGTTCAGTTTCGTCTGATTTGCTCGGACTATTGATGTGGTCATATGGAAAGACACCTTTCTTTGTGAGTAGATCGAATTTAGAAGCGTCTAATTGATTGAATTCTTTTCTTAAATTTTGGAAGCTATCCTTCGTTGAATTGGATGCCAATTCGTCTAAACTGGCACCCAGGAATCTCAAAGAGTCGATGAATCTGAATTTAATACCGGTTTCAGAGTTGTGTTGGGTGAAAGAAATGTATTTCCCCATATTTATCGGAAGTACGCTCACCTGTCCACGTTTGGCAATCTCTCTCAGAAGGAAATGAGAATCATATCCGGAAAAATTGTGGAACACTATGGGCACTACGAAGGACTTGCGGTACCCCAAATTACAAGATTGATGCGCCCACCCTCTGAAGGCGCCAGTGAAATGATGGTGGTCTTTCACAATGATATCAGTGCCCGCAAACGCCTTTTCACAGATATGGCAGTGTGTTACACCAACCTTATCTGGGAAATGAGTCAGAGGAATAATGTCTTTGATTTTAGACTGTACGAATTTCGCGACATCTGCCATTTCTGTGGCAAACCAATCCATGCAATCAGGACCTCGATGACTCTTGTAATAGGACAAGCTATCATCATATGAGCATTTGAAATAGTACCCTGCGCTGAAGGCTGTGTGTTTCTGATATTTCGCCATTTTTTGAGAAATTTTGTTATCACAGTGCTCCAAGACCGCTTCAAAACCACCGTAGATGATGAATTCGGCCATTTGTTTATATATATGATTTTTAAAAATAACTGAATCGTATTTGGGGAATGAAATTTTGCATTCGTTGACATTTTCGCATACAACACTGTGATCTGCCAATTTGGATTCGCTTGAAAAATAATTTAAACACCTATCACAGAAATGTTTTTTCCATGTATCTTTATTGAGTTGTGAAGATAGCAGTCTGGACATGTCTTTGATCCAACAATAATGATACCTTAGGTCTTCGACGTAATCATCTTCAGGTAAGGCGTCATGATCGTTGGGCTTGGGGAAATATTCACTTTGAATGAGAAGTAGATTGACATGTCTGGGCTGCTTATGTTTCGTTAGTTTTATGGGTACTACTTCAAAATACTCTGCCTTTCTAACTTGAATCAGTTCCAAGGCGTAAACGTTCACCGAGATATCATTGAGTTTCTCAAATTTAGGGATATTGTTGAGAGTGATGGGTACATCCAAGCCTGCGGTATTTAAAACTTGGCTGTAATGAGGATACGAGCTGGGCCTGTCTACCTCACGGTTAGCAGGATGTGAAGCGCTCACGATACTCCAGAAGAAGCACGCCTGATCAATGTTTTTCACATTGATGCAGGCACGCTTTTTCAAGATTTTCTCTGGCAGCTTGATATAGGATTAGCCATTGCCAATCTCTAATTTATTCACATTAACCTCTAAAGAGACAATTTCTCTCAAGGCCCAGCCACTACCTTTCTCCTGGAATTCCGAAAGTTTATTCACTATGGCATCAATCACATTCTCCATGAACCAACAATCTAAATCCGTTCCCTCATCCATTGTAGCATTCTTTGTATTGAAATATTTGAATTCAATAATCTCCGCGTCATCCGATTTCTTGATAAACTCACCACAGAAGGTGGTATTGACTTTGAGCATGGTTAATTCCCTCAATATTTTTCTGATTTGAATTTTGAAAATGTGCGATGCGTCCTGCAAAAATTGCATCAACTCCTTATGACTTAAATTGATTATGATACCCGTCCTTACTCTACTCTCAAAAACAGATTGAACAAGTCTCCATGTAACTCTATTTTTACGATTGCCAAGTCCCGCCCCAATATGATTCTTCTTCCTAATCAAACTTAGAAAACGTTTCAAATGCCCCACATTTGTTTCTAATTTTCTCAAAACCCCTGCTGTCGAATTGGTCCCCCTGATTGCCCTATTTAATTCTCTTATATGTGTCCCTATTTGCCTATTCCATAACAGTCTCTCTTCTGCAGATATGTTCGTCTTCTTTCTCAGAATTTCCACTTTTCTTCTACATTCCTCAACAACGGCATCACTAGTAGAAGCAATACTATTGACATTCATGTTGCGAGAAATATCAAACAGAAAATAATATTTTACTCACCACTAATTTTCAGTAATCTCAAAGAGGACTGCAGGTCCGGTGTCACTCCTCTTGTGAATCAGGCTGTATTTGCCTGGGGTGAAAGCCGGAAGCTGAGGCTTGAAGATGCCAACTACCCTCCTTGGCAGAAAAACGCTAGATGCCTCGAGTTCGACCACAATAGCCTCCCCAAACCGTGTCTGGACCACCCTGATATTTTCAATGGGGTGGGGCTGGTTGATGGGCAAGCTACTCAGTGCTACAGTTGATTTGAAGGCAGCAGCTTGAGCGTTAATAGCTGAAACATCCATCTGATGAGAAACTTACTACTGCTAGTATTGGGTGGAATGATCACTAGCCACAAATAGGGTCGACCACATGGCCTTGAAACGTAATAGATAAAGGACTCACCTTTCAGCTGGCACAACCCACACAAAATATAATAAAACAGACAGGAGCAACCGAACAGAAAGGAACAGATCGACCGACCAGTGGCAAAGTTCAGAATGGAATGACGCCTACGAACGTTCTGACCGCCTTATATAGGGCTTGAGGATGTGACGTCAACCACCTGCAAACAACGGAGGTATTGTTCATGAGGCAAATTTCCCAATAGCTGACTCGACGGAATTCCAAGAAACGCTGACAGTCAGTGGTGACAGGAAGTAGATAGAGGTACTCTTTCAGGATGTCTCCCAGCTAGCATTATTGGATGACTCATCGGCCACCTGCGTCAGAACAATGGACCCATTGTTCTCTCACAGATAAGGATGATGTAATCGGATGAGGTTGTTACGTAATCGGACACCTGCAAACAGAGGCGGCATTGTTCTCGTATATTGCGTCGCAATTTCCAAATAGCTGGAATTCCAAGAAACGCTGACAGTGGCATAGAGAGAACAAAGGCGGCATTGTTCTAGAGGAAGGCTAGATAACATATGGCAAACAAACGCGGCATTGTTCCACGAAGTCGAGATAAGGATGACTCATCGACCACCTGCAACATGCATATCGGGTGACCTTGAAACGAAGTGCTACCAATTGTAGTAATACCAACCTAAATCTGGTGAGCAAAGTCCCTAGATTGTGACGTCATCCAGCACCTTTCAAAAATAATAAGAAGAATGTCCTAGGACACGCCCATAAGCACTAGTGTCTAGAGTCCGGAGGCTAGGGGGCTAAGTTCAGAGTACTTCCACGTGTCATCTGTCATTCCTTGTGTGTTCCATGTCACCTGTCACTCTTTGTGTTCCATGCTATCTGTCACTCCTTGTGTTCCATGTCACCTGTCATTTGTCATCTGTCATCTGTCATCATCGGTCATCATCGGTCATCATCGGTCATTCGTCATCGGAGGCCCTTTCAGTCATTTCGAAAGGGTAGGTTAGAGGAGTAATGTTAGGTTAGGTTAGGTCACCCGTCATCTGTCACTTGTCAGTGAGAGATGTCGATTGTCAGCTGCCGCGACCGTAGCGCCACCACCGCCATCTGGTGGTGAAAATATGAACTAGTGGGCCCATGCACAGGTAGGTATACTACTAAGGAGAAGGAGAAGGAGAAGGAGAAGGAGAAGGAGAAGGAGAAGGAGAAGGAGAAGGAGAAGGAGAAGGAGAAGGAGAAGGAGAAGGAGAAGGAGAAGGAGAAGGAGAAGGAGAAGGAGAAGGAGAAGGAGAAGGAGAAGGAGAAGGAGAAGGAGAAGGAGAAGGAGAAGGAGAAGGAGAAGGAGAAGGAGAAGGAGAAGGAGAAGGAGAAGGAGAAGGAGAAGGAGAAGGAGAAGGAGAAGGAGAAGGAGAAGGAGAAGGAGAAGGAGAAGGAGAAGGAGAAGGAGAAGGAGAAGGAGAAGGAGAAGGAGAAGGAGAAGGAGAAGGAGAAGGAGAAGGAGAAGGAGAAGGAGAAGGAGAAGGAGAAGGAGAAGGAGAAGGAGAAGGAGAAGGAGAAGGAGAAGGAGAAGGAGAAGGAGAAGGAGAAGGAGAAGGAGAAGGAGAAGGAGAAGGAGAAGGAGAAGGAGAAGGAGAAGGAGAAGGAGAAGGAGAAGGAGAAGGAGAAGGAGAAGGAGAAGGAGAAGGAGAAGGAGAAGGAGAAGGAGAAGGAGAAGGAGAAGGAGAAGGAGAAGGAGAAGGAGAAGGAGAAGGAGAAGGAGAAGGAGAAGGAGAAGGAGAAGGAGAAGGAGAAGGAGAAGGAGAAGGAGAAGGAGAAGGAGAAGGAGAAGGAGAAGGAGAAGGAGAAGGAGAAGGAGAAGGAGAAGGAGAAGGAGAAGGAGAAGGAGAAGGAGAAGGAGAAGGAGAAGGAGAAGGAGAAGGAGAAGGAGAAGGAGAAGGAGAAGGAGAAGGAGAAGGAGAAGGAGAAGGAGAAGGAGAAGGAGAAGGAGAAGGAGAAGGAGAAGGAGAAGGAGAAGGAGAAGGAGAAGGAGAAGGAGAAGGAGAAGGAGAAGGAGAAGGAGAAGGAGAAGGAGAAGGAGAAGGAGAAGGAGAAGGAGAAGGAGAAGGAGAAGGAGAAGGAGAAGGAGAAGGAGAAGGAGAAGGAGAAGGAGAAGGAGAAGGAGAAGGAGAAGGAGAAGGAGAAGGAGAAGGAGAAGGAGAAGGAGAAGGAGAAGGAGAAGGAGAAGGAGAAGGAGAAGGAGAAGGAGAAGGAGAAGGAGAAGGAGAAGGAGAAGGAGAAGGAGAAGGAGAAGGAGAAGGAGAAGGAGAAGGAGAAGGAGAAGGAGAAGGAGAAGGAGAAGGAGAAGGAGAAGGAGAAGGAGAAGGAGAAGGAGAAGGAGAAGGAGAAGGAGAAGGAGAAGGAGAAGGAGAAGGAGAAGGAGAAGGAGAAGGAGAAGGAGAAGGAGAAGGAGAAGGAGAAGGAGAAGGAGAAGGAGAAGGAGAAGGAGAAGGAGAAGGAGAAGGAGAAGGAGAAGGAGAAGGAGAAGGAGAAGGAGAAGGAGAAGGAGAAGGAGAAGGAGAAGGAGAAGGAGAAGGAGAAGGAGAAGGAGAAGGAGAAGGAGAAGGAGAAGGAGAAGGAGAAGGAGAAGGAGAAGGAGAAGGAGAAGGAGAAGGAGAAGGAGAAGGAGAAGGAGAAGGAGAAGGAGAAGGAGAAGGAGAAGGAGAAGGAGAAGGAGAAGGAGAAGGAGAAGGAGAAGGAGAAGGAGAAGGAGGCCCTGATAAAGTATGAAGGGTAGGCTTTTGAAAAACAAAGTAGGTATTTCATTTATTGCAATGGAGCCGTTTTTCGTTAATATTAGAGTATATTCATATTTATGTCTACATACATTTCAATGAACACAGACTATTCCATTCCTTTGAACAACTTATTTTCGGTTCCATGCCTAATGTCATCTATGTATGAAAATTGATAATTTTCTCAACACACATGCTTGGACGTCATACTGAGCACACGTGGTTGGGACATACAGCACACATGTGACAATTGAAATAAAACAAAATAATATTTAATCATTTATTCGTAACGTGATACAAGTTTCGAAAGCAATGTTTTCATTTGATGAAGTAATTCATCATTGGGGCAGGATATTCCAAAGATACTCCAGCTGAACGCTCCGGCTTTCACAACCCGTCTAGTATATTCACTGTATCTGTAGTACCCATTCCCATTGAAATCATCGATCGATATAACGAAAAGCTGATATTATACCTGCAGGAATTCCTCGGAAGCCGTGATTAAGTGGTCCACGGTTGGTCATGTCTCCATTGTCATCGAATGCAATGTAAGAATCGGGCCGTCGAAATTAAATGGACACTTAGAAGTGCCTTGGCAGTCTGCTCGAAAATTGTGATTTTTTCAAATAACAGTTATAATAATATCAGGCTTTTTCCTGTAAGGGTTTTGCACATTTTCAAACTTCAAATTCGATATTTCCTCCCACCTATCGAATGCCATCTTGACTGTATCACGATGCGCCTGTTGAGCTTGAGGAAAATACCAGCGTAACTTTGTTTTGTTCCATTTCGAATGTATCATGAAATTATTTTCTCCTACAGAACAACGCGGGCTATTCAGCAGGAGCTTAGTTTCGTTATTCAGCGTTCCACTCACAGGAAGATTGTACATCTCTTGAAATGTCATTAATGCCGATTCAATGTTGGTGACAGCATTATCCGTTGTGTTTATGTATCCAAAACGCTTCAAAAAAGAGGCTGCATATTCTATTGTATCATTCCCGGTAGCAGAAACTGACGCTATGATTGAGAGCAACAGCACATGCTTACTCTTCAACATCTTGATTAACACTGATCAATATAGTGAGAGAAACATGATTATTGTTATCCTTCTATGTATTATGTCATCGATAATGGTTTACATCGAATTTATACAGGGTGTATCTGAATAACACCGAAAAAATTCAAGAGGTGATTCCTTGTGATATTCTAGCAGATAAAGTTCATATAAACATGTATCCTAACTTGCTCCGTTTTTGAGATACAGGATGTTGAAGTTGGAAGTATCAATTTTTATTTATAACTTTCCTGTATGAGCTTTCATGGTTCCGAAATTGAGTATGGTTGGAGACTGAGGAAGCCCTAGAATTTCGAAGTGATTGTGATTGGGGTTATTGCGTAATCTCAATGGGAGTCTTGAAAACACCTACAGTAAAATTTGGAGTTAAATCGAACTTTTATTCTTTCCTCAAAAAATAAGCTAGATACTAAAATCACGCACAAAATAAAAAATGTGTTATTTCGATAGTTCAATCTAATAAAAATATGAAACCGAGGCGTACAATGATGTTCACCATAAATACCGATAAATCTACCCACTGTGACGCCACTGGAAATATTATTTCGAATCAAATTGCACTAGACGAAGCTTCATATTACTATTAACAAAACCACAACGTTTTATTGAAATTGATGGAGAGACAATAGAGTAATGAATAAAAAAACGATCTTTCATGGAAATTTTGATACCCTGTATTTCGAAAACGCAGCAATTTAGGACACATGTTCATATGAACTTTATATTCTAAAATATCACAAGGAATAGCCCCTTGAATTTTTTCGGTGTTATTCAGATACACTCTGTATATTTGAACTTTCCACCCTAGTCGCCTTAGGAACCTCATGTTATTTTCTATATCGCTTTTTTTGATATTTCAGATTATGTCGTAGGTCTGAGGATGATGAAGCGTTACAGAAAATATAACAACCGCTGACATCACCTTCGAAACAAACTGCCACCACATCCGAGGTAATCGAGGAAACACTAGATGGAACACTTTCAAACATCAAGCGAAGCAAACAAAAGTCGTTGGGGTTGAAAAAGTTTATATCCATTGAATTGGTTGAGATTCCACCTTTGAAGATCTTGGAAACACTTTCTATGATGAACTTATACCCCAGTCAATTTAGGTTTTGACCCGGACATTGATAATTACTAAACGGGACCTTTTTCAGTTTGTTAAAACACCTTTGAGAAACACCCTCAAGAAAGTCCCACGACGTTCTAAGTGGGATAGCGAAAATATGAAGGGAAAACTAGATGAATTATGCTCAAAATCAACAATTTTAATATTTTTTCCTTATTGGTGTATTTGAGCTCAATTATACCCATTATCAATTTTATAGGAAACTAAATTCTCTACAAGTTTTATACGAAACAATTTTTCATACGACCAATATTGAAAGAGCTGCAGCGCTTTGAAATAGGCAATTATCGAAAATACCATAATAATCGTTCGGTTGTGAATGACATTTTGCATGAATATTTTTTCATTCATCAAAAATTGATCAAAAGCACAGAATATTCCTTCTGTTATGAATTTGGGATCATTAATAACGATTTCATTTGTTCGCACCAGTTACGTAATTCCTCGGATTTCTGAAGTTCACCTGGCAATTAATAATATTTTGATACAGTAGTAATGATAATAGCTGCTTACAAAGTAATCGAAATCTCAGTAAAATTAGGTTTTGACTCGGATATTGATAATTATTACTAATCACGGACCTTCTCTCAATATGTTCGAATGCCTTACGGGATGACGCTCAAGAGAGTCCTACGACCTCTTCAGTGAGATAGCCAAGATATCCTGGAAAAACCGGATTTTCAAGGAAATTCCTGGAGCATGCCTAAAATCGTTATTAATAAAGCTATTTCTTTACATTTCATATGATTTTTTTATTGCAATCGAGTGAATAATGAGGATAATGGTTTAATCTAATTGTAAATAGTAATACAAATAGTTTTTATTACTTCGCGAGCTAGAGTCTTCAAGCGAGGCTGAGTTCCACATCAGTTTCTGAAACAAAATTATTATAAATAAAACAATAACACATCCTCAAATAGAGGAAAGAGAAGCAATTATGGATGTTCGGTGGCGTACCAGTACACGGGATCGGCTTGAGGTCTTTGTCCGGATGGTCGACGTTGTCCTCGCCCTCTTCTCTTAACGTATTACTACATCCATACCCCGCGCAGTACCCGCAGATGTTCGAACACACCATCTTGTGCCTTCTGCACGAACATTTTTTGGATTCACACCCTTGTGTGCAGTTACAAGATACCATTTCGAGAAGGCGGTCTGGAGCCGGCTTACTTCGTCCTTCTCGAATCCCCAATCAGTGGGCGGTAGAGGATTTCCTAACCATTCCTGGACCTGCAAGTACAATCTATGTGCAGTGAATATGTTCAAAAAATATACTGAATGAACCGACTTTCTGAATGGAACTAACTGCTGAAGATAGACTCGTAATGAGTGCTCTCTACTTGACGATGATGTGGGAGGCAGCTGGGCCAGATCAATTTTCTTGTTGGCAGGGAGCCGAGAATTGATTTTCACATACATCTGGAACCTTCTCTTTCCAAGATCATCCGAGGTTTTCCCTGGATACAGAGACATAATGAACATCTCGCCAGCAGTGGCAATGTCGTCTGGTGTGGCGTTTGGTGAGTTGAACACTCCACTCGCAGACGTAGTGCCTCATCTTGTTGCAAGCGCCTGAACGGCTTCAATTTACCAATATTGAATATAGCACTAGTTGTATCACACCCCGTAGTAGCGTGTAGAAAGGGTATTGATTCTTTCATTGGTCCTAAGAACTCTTAACATTCCTTGCTGCTATATAACTTAGCTGGTTTACCCTTGATACCAGGTATCAGGAATTTGATATCAACCTGAGGTGGAGACAGAGCAGTAAGTAGAACCGGCAGGTCTGTGTCTTGTCCAATAACAACAGTTTCATCCTGTTGCTCATCCCACACCTCTCTCTGCTTCACCGTGACTGATCAATCCACTGCTACTGAGCCTCCCCCGCCACGACAAGGCAAGAACCCGTTCGGGAAGAAACGATCTTCATCTCGGAAGGCATCCGAACATACCAAATAAAGGTCCCGGTAATTATTAATGTCCGGGTCGTATCCTAATTCTACTGAGATTTCGATCACTTTGTCAGCTGTTATTACTATTATATCAAAATAATATTGTGTATAAGTCCTATCTTCAATATTTTTGATTTCCTGGCAAACTTCAGAAATCCGAGCATTTGCATAACTGGTGCGAACACATAAGATCATTATTAATCAGTCCAAATTCATAACAGAAGGAATATTCTATGCTATTGATCAATATTTGATTAATGAAAAAATATTCATGCAAAATGTCATTCTCAACCGAACAATTATGGTATTTTCGATAATTGCCCCATTTCAAAGCGCTGCAGCTCTTTCAATATTGGTCGTATGGAAAACTGTTTAATATGAAACTTGTAGAGAATTCAGTTTCCTATAAAATTGATAATAGGTATTATTGAACTTGGATCCACCAATAGGGAGATAATATCAAAATTGTCGATTTTGAGCATAATTCATCCAGTTTCTCCTTCATATTTTCGCTATCCCACTCAGAAGGTCGTGGGACTTTCTTGAGGGTGTTACTTGAAGTTGTTTAAACAAACTGAAAAAGGTCCCGTTTAGTAATTATCAATGTCCGGGTTTGGTCGGAAATTGGCCTATTATTACTGGGGTATTAGTCGTTTAATGAGTTTTGGTATAAAGTTGCCCAACATATTTTGAGGTTAACGACGAAATAATGTGTTGTCTGGGCTCACCGTGTTCATCTGACTGGTATTGCTAGTGGCTAATGAATGACCTATTCGATATTATATTAAGATGTTTTTTGCATAAATAATATTTTACCTAAATTTATTATGTTATTGGTATACAGGGCGGCTCCAAACTATAAATGCCTTCAATTAGCGTGGTTTCATTATTTGAATGTGTTTCCTTCTAATCTACTCTATACTGAGAATTTTATTGTTACCTACACAAAGTGGCCCAAACAAGAAATACCTTGTTTACATTTTTGTTAGATTATAACCCTATGCGACAGATGTCTTGATCAATCAGTGTTAATACCGTTCTATGTTGTACGAGCTGTCAAAGAAAATCTCCGCGATGAGATTAGTTGTTATACAGGGTATAGTCTGCCATCAATATGGGGTATGTAAAACCTTGTAGTGATGGCACTACCGACACTACCTTATATCTTATTTCTGACATAACCTCGAAGAGCATTGTATCGTTTGTCAATGGTATGTTCGTGGTATTTCGCTATCATCGAAGGCTTCAACTAGGTTTCATCAGTATTTCATGCAATGCGGTGTAATCATTCCAACTATTCGAGGAGTCTACCCCACGATTACATACTTTTCAACACAAACACACTATTGATCGGAATCATCAGCTAGTGCGTCATACGTTACGTATATGTTTGTAGGATTCATATCTAAGGTGGGCGACGAGTTCCCTGTATATATCTCTATTCAAACACACTGTATATTGAACGAAAGCATCAGCTAGCGAAGAAGCCTGGGCACGTGTCATCTGTCGATGGCCATCTGTCAAACGCCATACGTCAGCTATCTGTTTGCTAAGCCCATCTGAAGTGTGGTGGTCTACTCATGAGTTGTCCTTCATCAAACACCCTGTATATCGACCCTGTTATTGACGCATTTTATTATTCACATTCGAAAAAGTACCTAGATCTAGGGAAAAATCTGATCTGCTTTACATGGGCTCTTATGGGGCTTTCCGTCGTGCAACGTGTAATTTCAGTAAATTCTAGGAAAAAAGGACTTGAAATTTACCGGTGAAGCAATGAATCATAGGCCAAATGTTTCGCGTGATATCTGTGCTATTTTGAATCGATCGCCATTTTGTTTCAATAGCCATTTTGATTAAAATTCGTAGGTTGTCTCGACTGTGAGTGTTTCTGCCGACAAGCATTGGACGGTCACGTGATATACGTCATCTGTCAAAGATCATACGTATTATCATTTTAGCGCCATTCTGAACCGGTAGCCATTTTGACGGCCTCTGTTCTTGCCGAGCGCGTCACGTGGTATTCGTCAAACGTAAATTGAGCGTTTAGTTTCAATGAGCACCAGAAGGTCACATGTCATCTATCATATGCTATCTGTCATCTGTCATACGTTGGCTGTAATTTACTGAAAGCGTGATATATTATTAATGAGACACACTGTATATATTCATTCAGCAATCCAACCTGTATATTCCATTTTGTTATTGTAGTTGTGTTATCGCTATCCTTATCAGCAGCCTGCTGATAGCGTCGGAGCCGGATGACCTTGAAAGCGTAAATTTTTGTTAATTTTGAGCTTACGATTCGCTGGATAAGTCCATAGATCTAGGGAAAAATCTGGTCTGCTTTACATTGGCTCTTATGGGGATTTTCTCTGCGCATCGCGGAATTTCCGTAGAATCTGGGGAAAAAGGACTTGAAATTTTGAAAATTGCGGGGTCCTCTACTACTCATCTACGTTAGAGGTCACCAGAAGATTCAGTTTTCGCAGCGAAAATGTTAGAGATGACCAATAACATTGTCAATTTGGAAGATTTTGACAATTCTTGGTGGCAGCCAATAACGTTCCAACAATCCATTCCATCCTGCATGAATCTTTTCCATGGAGGAAGGTTCCAGTGCGGTTTCCACAATGTCGATCCTTTATATAATTGGTTATGTAATTTATTGCCAAAATAAAAAAAATATATATAATAATTTCAGAGTTATTATTCATCACATCCCTTATTTCTCAGTATTCCAACAATTACATTTGAGATTAAAATAAGTGAACATATAAGTGTACAACAAAGTGTCAAAATTTCAATGACATTGACAGTATCTTGATCCAATTTTGCGGAGGATTTTTTCAATGCAAGGGTCTGCCAGTCTCCCATTTCGCCGTCACTACCATCAGAAAACGATAATTTCAATTTGTAGTCGATACTGCTTTCATTAACATGTTGCGACATGTCGAATGAATATACAGGTAGTTTGTTATCATTGACATACATTCTACTCATCAGCTTCCAATCACACTGTTGTGTACGATTCACATCAAAACATACGGCTGCATTCCATGTATTGTACGGTATGTTTGTGTAAGAGACGTTGTTGCTCAGAGCTGTCAATAGAATGAAGCTTGCTTTCAGTATCGCCATCTAGTAGCTGTGTTGGTTGAATTCTTCTTCTTCTCGATGTAGGTGTAGCTGCGCGTCTCGGTTCTGTGAACACCCTATCCCAAACGCTCAATTGCTCGAAATCTTCAAACAGGTCAACTTTCTGCTCATACAATTGGATGTCTGCACTGAGCTGTCTGACCTTCAAACCAAATTCTTCTAGTAAACGTCTGTATTCGTCAGAAGACATGATACAACTGTTTTACACGTTCATACCTTCAATTCACATCCTATTACAACACTTTTCCTCTCTTTCTCTCCCTCTCTCACTCTCTCTTCTTCTCCTCTTTTCTCTCTCCCTCTCTTTCTCGTACACATCCAATCAAGTGTGTGAGGGTTCAAGGGGGAAGAATACACAGAAAAGTCTATTGATTGTTTCTATATTCTGAGTATAATAAAAAATATTCAAAAGACTCTGATATTATAATAATATGATGTGAAAAAGCGTTGAAAAGTTCGGTAATATAATAACAATTTTTGAAAAAAATAAGGAATGAAAAAAATTTATACAATACTAAAATAAAATACAAGTATAGTGTGAAAAACGGAATGCAAAATAGTTTATACAATACTAAAATGAAATAACAGTCTGATTATATGAGAAATTCAAAATAAAACGGATATCACCAATATTGTAGCTCCAAAATCTTCGACTGTGACACTACCACCACAACTACCACCAAAAACGGAACCTTCTGTGTGAATCATATAAACTCCTTGTGTCATCGTTTCTTACATCATTATCCACGTTGTCAACATGTTACATTCTAAAGAAACAATCCAACTCGTTAATGAATTACATAGACCTGCACGTAAGAAATTCCCGAGACGTCGCATCATCATCAAAGGCTTGGATGACTTATGGCAAATGGATCTGGCCGAAATACGACCCTATGCCTCTGTAAATAAGGACCATAAGCTGATAATGGTTGTGATTGATTGTTTTTCCGAGTACCTATGGACTCGACCATTGAAATCAAAAACTGGTACTGAAATTGCTCGAGCATTTGCAGATGTCCTATCACATGCTGGCAACACCAGAGTTCCCAAGACCTTGCTAACCGATCAAGGTACTGAGTTCTACAACGAAAAATTTCAAAGTCTGATGAAAAAGTTCTCCATCAACCATTATCATACGTACACCATAATGAAGGCAGCCATTGCTGAACGTGTTATACGGACATTGAAGGAAAAGTACTTTAGTTTGAATGGCTCATACCGTTGGATAGATGTCCTGCCTGAAACCACGAAAAATTATAATAACACGAAACATACGACGATTAGATGCAAGCCCAGTGACGTCACCAAAGCCAACGAACAAGATATTCTAAAATCCACGTACAATCACATCAAAATTGCTGGAACCAGAAAATTCAACGTTGGTGACATTGTGAGAATAAGCAAAGTCAAACATGTTTTCGAAAAGAATTATACACCAAATTGGACTACTGAACTATTTGAAATCGTAAAAGTTCGTATTACGAAACCTACTACATACAACCAACTGAGGTGATCCATCTTACAGTGGAGTGTAGGCAATAGGACAGGAGAAATTCATACAGTCTACTCCACCAAAACGATACTTTAATGTAATATCAATTCAAAGGGGGGACATGTTTCGAAGCTTCAAAGCTTCATCATCAGCTTTAATAGTTACATAGGAGCACTGAAGAGAAAAAAGGTGAAATGTCAGACTAAATACTTCAACAACGATAGTTCTACTAAAAACTCACCTGTTGTGGAGGAAAAAAGTTGTGTTTACATAATAATTATAACCAAAAAAGTAGTGAAGAATAAATTACTGTTACATGGAAAAAGGTTTTTTAGGGCCGCAAACTGCGGAACACCTTTGTTAAGGTACGGTGAAGTGAAACATCGTTGTAGTAAGGTTAACAATCCAAAAACTCTAAATTAAGTAATCATCTAAACATGCCGAAGGTTAGATGAGAAATGAGGAGTCAATCTGTCAAATATGAAATTGAATCTCAGAACAATTCAGAATTAAATACAGAACAGAAGAGGAATGGCATTGACACGAAGTGACAGAGAGTGACATGGGACATCAAATAGTGAACAGAAATGTGTAGACAATGAAAAGGCATAGAGATGGGGGAGTGTATTGAGAACCGAGGTGGGCCTAAAGTGAACTTGAATAATAGTGGTGACTGAAGAAGAAAAGAAAATTCATGAGACTTTATATATTGAATCGGGGAAATATTACTAAATTTTAATGTGTCTTGATAAAACTAAGAGAGTTAAAAAGTTTGAAACAGTCAAAGTTAGATTGTTCATTAATACAAGTCATTTCACGATTATTTAGGGCTCTATGGATTTCTAGACTTTCAAGTAGATTGAGTTTTTTGCTTTTATGACAAAAGTGTAAAAATTTTAAATTTGAATTTGGATCGAAAGAGTGTTTTGCATTAACTACGTGATTGGGAAATACAGAATTAGTGTTGATAAACTCTTTTTCAAAATTAATATCAATGGTGCGGACATGTTCTGTGATTCTGGTTCTGAATTTGCGACCCGTCTGTCCAACATAACAAACATTACAATCAGGTTCCGAGCAAGCCAAGAAGTAGACACCAGATTTGTCAAAATCCGGTATCAAGTCCTTGGTATTGACTAGTGAAGATCTAAGATTGTTTGAAGTTTTGAAAGAAAAAGTAAATTGTGTGGAATTATTGTTATTGAGTTTCTTACTTAAGATATTTCTGATTTTAAGTGAAACAGGACCAAAGTAAGTTAATGAAAAGAATTTAGTTGGCTGTGGTTGATGATTAACAAGAAAATGGTTAGAAAATTTGTTCAAATATCTGTAATAAAGTTTATCAATCAAATGGATAGGAAAATCATTGTTCAAGGCAATCTGTTTAATAATTTTCAGTTCAGAGTCAAAGTGTTGAGATTTAAGAGGGATAGTAAAAAGTCTGTGGAATAAAGAATGAAATGAGGCAAATTTGTGAGTGTAGGGATGGAACGAGTGGAAAGGTATAATGTTGTCAGTGGATGAAGGTTTTCTGTATATTGAGAATTCTAACTTGTCAGATTTGTGAATTAATAGGTCTAAGAAAGGGAGTCTGTTATGTGATTCTATTTCCATGGTGAATTTGATTCTGTGGTGGATGGAATTGAGGAAAATTAGGAAATCATCAAGTTCTTCAGAAGTACCTTTAAACAATGCAATGACGTCGTCGACATATCTGTGCCAAAAGATTATTTTTGAAAATTGGGGGTGTTTAGAAATGCTCAGTTCAAAATTGGACATAAATATTTCTGCTAAGAAAGGACTAAGGTTTGAACCCATAGCTAAGCCTGAGTGTTGAATGTAATAGGAATTATTAAATTGGAAAAAGTTTTGTTTGACAACTAGGTCTACTAAGGAAATAATATTTAAAATATGGTGAGTAGGCAAACTGGAGTTAGCAAATAGTAATTGGCGAAGTATGCAAAGGCAATCTTCAGGATCTATGCTCGGAAAAAGATTAGAGACAGCGAAAGAAACCAAAATGGAATCCGGGGATTCCATTTTGGTTTCCGAGCATAGATCCTGAAGATTGCCTTTGCATACTTCGCCAATTACTATTTGCTAACTCCAGTTTGCCTACTCACCATATTTTAAATATTATTTCCTTAGTAGACCTAGTTGTCAAACAAAACTTTTTCCAATTTAATAATTCCTATTACATTCAACACTCAGGCTTAGCTATGGGTTCAAACCTTAGTCCTTTCTTAGCAGAAATATTTATGTCCAATTTTGAACTGAGCATTTCTAAACACCCCCAATTTTCAAAAATAATCTTTTGGCACAGATATGTCGACGACGTCATTGCATTGTTTAAAGGTACTTCTGAAGAACTTGATGATTTCCTAATTTTCCTCAATTCCATCCACCACAGAATCAAATTCACCATGGAAATAGAATCACATAACAGACTCCCTTTCTTAGACCTATTAATTCACAAATCTGACAAGTTAGAATTCTCAATATACAGAAAACCTTCATCCACTGACAACATTATACCTTTCCACTCGTTCCATCCCTACACTCACAAATTTGCCTCATTTCATTCTTTATTCCACAGACTTTTTACTATCCCTCTTAAATCTCAACACTTTGACTCTGAACTGAAAATTATTAAACAGATTGCCTTGAACAATGATTTTCCTATCCATTTGATTGATAAACTTTATTACAGATATTTGAACAAATTTTCTAACCATTTTCTTGTTAATCATCAACCACAGCCAACTAAATTCTTTTCATTAACTTACTTTGGTCCTGTTTCACTTAAAATCAGAAATATCTTAAGTAAGAAACTCAATAACAATAATTCCACACAATTTACTTTTTCTTTCAAAACTTCAAACAATCTTAGATCTTCACTAGTCAATACCAAGGACTTGATACCGGATTTTGACAAATCTGGTGTCTACTTCTTGGCTTGCTCGGAACCTTCACAGAACATGTCCGCACCATTGATATTAATTTTGAAAAAGAGTTTATCAACACTAATTCTGTATTTCCCAGTCACGTAGTTAATGCAAAACACTCTTTCGATCCAAATTCAAATTTAAAATTTTTACACTTTTGTCATAAAAGCAAAAAACTCAATCTACTTGAAAGTCTAGAAATCCATAGAGCCCTAAATAATCGTGAAATGACTTGTATTAATGAACAATCTAACTTTGACTGTTTCAAACTTTTTAACTCTCTTAGTTTTATCAAGACACATTAAAATTTAGTAATATTTCCCCGATTCAATATATAAAGTCTCATGAATTTTCTTTTCTTCTTCAGTCACCACTATTATTCAAGTTCACTTTAGGCCCACCTCGGTTCTCAATACACTCCCCCATCTCTATGCCTTTTCATTGTCTACACATTTCTGTTCACTATTTGATGTCCCATGTCACTCTCTGTCACTTCGTGTCAATGCCATTCCTCTTCTGTTCTGTATTTAATTCTGAATTGTTCTGAGATTCAATTTCATATTTGACAGATTGACTCCTCATTTCTCATCTAACCTTCGGCATGTTTAGATGATTACTTAATTTAGAGTTTTTGGATTGTTAACCTTACTACAACGATGTTTCACTTCACCGTACCTTAACAAAGGTGTTCCGCAGTTTGCGGCCCTAAAAAACTTTTTTCCATGTAACAGTAATTTATTCTTCACTACTTTTTTGGTTATAATTAATATGTAAACACAACTTTTTTCCTCTACAACAGGTGAGTTTTTAGTAGAACTATCGTTGTTGAAGTATTTAGTCTGACATTTCACCTTTTTTCTCTTCAGTGCTCCTATGTAACTATTAAAGCTGATGATGAAGCTTTGAAGCTTCGAAACATGTCCCCCCTTTGAATTGATATTACATTAAAGTATCGTTTTGGTGGAGTAGACTGTATGAATTTCTCCTGTCCTACTACTACATACATCTTGGAAGATTTGCGTGGTACACCAATCAAAGGTGCCTTTCGATGTTTACCTAGTGGAAAAAGTTTTGAGGAAGAGGGGTAAGAAGGTGTTTGTCAAATGGCTGGGATTCGATGATACACACAACAGCTGGATTGATTCCACCAACAAGTTATAATGTAATCATATGGAGAACTAGCACAAATTCAATGGATGCGAGGGGCCTTTCACGTCGATCGCTGACAAATAACAACCATTACCGCATGTTGTGACGAGTCGGCAGTGGTGGTATAAATAGTGAGGACCGACCCGATCCAACACATTAGTTTGATAGCAATGAGTATCGACTCTGGTTATTCGTCTTGTGAAGTGTTTTTCGAAAATGGTGGAACTAGTTCATTGGCAATGATGGATTATTATGGTGACGTTGATACGTATTTGGAGATGGTTGAGCAAGCAGCGAAAGCTGAATCGTACCTCCTGCTGACTTCATCGTTCCAGTTGTCCACCTACATGATTCAGTGCGGACTCAGTCCAGCTAGACACTTTAGTCCGAGCATCATCCTGAAGAAACCCTTCCATCCAGCGAAATTTCGTTCTCCACATATGAATGGGCCACCTTCATCGATTCGCTGTATAAGGTACAACAAGACTTTTTTGAAGCACCCCTGCCCTGTTTTATTGATGAATATAATCCTGCCGTTACCACCTGCGGAGACTATATCACCATTACCAAATTCGTTTGCGATGGCGTCAAAATGTTGTCACTCACCAAATACCACATTACATTCGAATTGGTGGAAGAGGATGTTGCAGACATTTTGAGGGCTGAAACGTGTGTTGTTTCACATCGAGTTGCGCTAATGAACAAATTGGACTTTTCCATGTATTATCAGAACATTTTGAATACTATAGCTGATTGGATTAGAAATAGTCTGACTGATTTGGGTGCGGAAGAGCTTATATCTGGATTTTGTGATGTTTCTGATTGTATGTCTAGTAATGCTCTCAGAGAATATTTTTATAATTGTAAAAATGAGGTTATGTCTGATTTGAATAAAATGTCGTGAAAAATGTGACTCGTTTTTTTTTTATTTCATCAGTATACAACTTGACGCGAGACTAGTAGCATCTGAGATATTTTGGCTCTGCTCGAAAAATCGTAAAGTCTGAAATAGCTGTGCTCTTGGAGTTTATAAAATATCCCGCTTTGACTCTGACGAAATTCACTGAACAAGAATTGCAGTACATTCCAGTAGAATGTCTCATTGAATATGCAGATCCTTATGGGCTATCAAGGGTGTGGCACGAACTTCCTCAAGAATATCGCAGCAACTTTAACCTACAAATCAAACTGCCATGCTTCGTTCATTAGAATCGTCCCGATTGGACCATACACTGGGATGGACCGCCACCTTCTCAAGAGGCATGTCATTTTTGTAGAAAAGGATTACTTAAATAAAATAAATCATTATGATATATCCTTGTTTTCGTATCCTTCCACTCCCCACATACATCATATTGCGAACACCATCTGTCATACGTCATATATCATGTATTACGTGGCATCAGATATTTTTTGAACATCTGAAAACACGTTATCGACTTCATGAATAATAATTTGCAACGTCTGGCAACAATGTGACGGTTATCGCTGCACACGACTCTTATCAGCGGAAGCTTCATTTGGTGTTGTGTGTATATTGTCGATAAAACTAACATAGAAATATTTCACCATGAATTTATTTCGATGTAATACCGTCTCATCTCTAGAACGGATCTCTCGCTTTGCTCGACCTCTACAGATCCGTTTCAAAAATAGCGCGCGCCAGCGGTGGATATTATTCTCGACTCGGAGTTTTTTATCTATGGAACGCATCGCTCGGTTTGCTTCACCTCTACAGATCCGTTGCAGAGATAAGCGCGCGCCAACGATGGATATTATTTTCGACTCGAAGTTTTTTATCTCTGGATCGCATATCTCGCCTTGCTTCACCTCTACAGATCCGTTGCAGAGATAAGCGCGCGCCAGCGATGGATATTATTTTCGACTCGAAGTTTCTTATCTCTGAAATGCATCTCTCGCTTCGCTCTACCTATACAGATCCGTTTCAAAGATAAGCGCGCGCCAGCGATGAATATCCCGTTTGAATAGCATTAAAATAATTTAAATATTACGGAGTTCGGAATACCACAGTGCGTATATACGCTGCCTCGTAATGCAAAGGTCCCTGGTTCAATCCCTCAGCGGTGACAGCTTTTTTTAATTTATTTATTCACGATGGCGACGTGACTATGTATGAATAATTTGAATTTCGCGCCGGTTTTTAGTGGACATGGCCTCCAACCAAATGCTGGTCTCTGACTGGCTTGGGCTGGTACATACATAGCCCCTCCACTGACGTCCATTAAAATATAAATTTGACATTTCTTTATATCAAATTGATAATTTTGGAACTTTTCTGTAAATTTTACTTTGTGATCTATCAGGATAGCAAATTCAAAAATCCACGCCCATATGCCGCCGATGAAAAGCTGCCGGCGCATTGTAATTGTATAATATACGTTACAAGGATTCAGATTCAGCCGTTTCCATTGAACAAATTCAGAATGATGAATTGTTGTCCAACAGTCAGTGTTGTTTTTGGTGGATTTATGCAGCAGTCATAAGTCATAAGAAAGTTCAAGATTCGATTTTCTACGAGAATGTTTATACACTTTGTCATAAGTCTTAAGTTTCTGTCATAAGTCTGAAGTCATAAGGAAAGTAGGCCAACATTCATCTTTTATGACTGAAGACTTATGACAAAGTTACATTGCGCATGTGTATGAAGAATTTCACGCTCTGTGCTCTGTGAATTCTGTCATTAATTTCAAACTTGCTCAGTTCTTTCATTATTTTCGAAACATTTAGTTGAGTGAAATTTTCCTGTATTTCTGAAAATATTTTGAATCTAAAATGATAGATGATGGTCAGTTGATAGAATTGGTCAGACATTTTTCAATTCTTTATGACCCCAAAAATAAGGACTTCAGAAACAACGAACAAAAATATAATGCATGGAAATCCATATCATCAGTTATGAACGTACCAGGTGAAGTATTATTTCTATAATTTATTCCTATTAAATATAGCATCTGTTCAACATTATAGCTGATCAATGTAGAGACCGATGGACGACATTGAGGCAAATATTCAGCAGGGAATCGAAAAAAAATAGGACAATACCTTCTGGATCTGGTGCTGACATAAAACCATGGCTTTGGCTAGATGAAATCAGCTTTCTTTCAGACCATGTTCGAAGACGAAAGTATGCATAGTTTGTTTCAATTGTGATTGCATATTAAATCATTATCAAAACGTTTGTAGGACCCAAGGTAATGTGCCGAAAATGGTCTCCTGTGATGAGTCGCCAAAACCTGGTTCTTCAAAATCTGAAGAAAATCCTTCTCCAGACCCAAGACGAGACTCAAGATTCCCAAGAGAGTCAAGAATCTGTCCAGGAATCAGAGGAGGAGATTGCCATGGAAGGAGAATTTGTTGACACAAATACAGTGGCTGGCAACTCATCTCTGGCAGAAAATACAGAAAGTAGGTGCACACCAAATAAAAGAAAACAAGCAGATACCACAGAGTGGACACCAAATATTTCAATATTGCGAAATGAAAGGCACTGCAAAAGGAGGAAGAATATCCAGGAAACAAACTCGGCTCAAACAATGAGTGATGCTTGGAGCAAATTCGACCATATTCTGAAAATAAAAATGATGATTTGGAAAAAACAGAGAACCCAGACATACTATTTGTAAAAATGGTGGGCCTAGAAATGGCCACCATTACTGATGTGCATAAGAATTTTCTTGCAAAGCAAAAAATTTTAGCTATAATCCATGAGGCAAAGTCATAATATGTTGTCCTAATTTATTTTTTTCATTTAAGGATAGTATGTTTCATTTCTTGTCATGATGTATTTTATATTTTTTTGTAAGAATAAATTTTTGTTTTAAAATCCTTTCAATCCATTAGCTAAAGATAAGGTCAATATTTGTATCCTGGTATTTGAATCCAGGTATCATAAAAAACACTACAAGAATTACTGACTTGAAAGATGGTTTTCAATAGATTAATAAAACTAAATACTGTTGGTATCAAGTTTAGAAGTTATCTGGTAATGATCCTCTCAGAATGATATCTTCTTGCCATGGCACACTACCTTCATTGCTATTGAAATAATCAGTTAATGTGTCCCTATTTGCTCTAACACTAGCTTGAAAATTGTTTGCTCCTAAGCGGCCAACACTTCTAATATTCAAATTTTCATTTCTCCATGCTCCTGGTATAATTTTGCCATTAGAACATTGAGAATCTACATATCCTGTTGGCGAGTAATATCTTTCTGCTTCAGGAATATCTTCTTCAGCCCTTTGGATAAAAGTGTGTAATACAACTGTTGCTAATGTTATTTTTTCGGCAGTAACCACATCAGCAACAATTGGCTTTCTTAAAATTCTCCACCTTTACACCAATACCCCAAAAGTATTCTCTATAGTTCGTCTAGCCCTTGACAGACGGTAATTGAAAATGCGATTCTTCTCAGGAATATTTTCTCCAGGATATGGCCTCATAATATTTTGGTTCAAGGGAAAGGCAGCATCAGCAACAAAAAAGAAAGGCAAAATGGTATTCGTTTTCGGCAGTTGACGATTTGGGGGCAATCCACATTTGTTTTTTAGTACAGCATGTCCAAAACCAGATTCCTTAAACACTGTGGAATCATGGTTACTGCTAGCTGCACCTACATCAACAGCAGTGAACCTATAAAAAGCATCACAACTTGCCATTAAGACAATGCTGTGATGTTTTTTATAGTTGAAGTATTGGGAACCCCCATGATATGGTGCCTGGATACTTATATGCTTCCCATCAATAGCTTCTACACAGTTGGGCATGTTCCATCTGTTGTAAAACCCATTTGATATGTTTATCCATTCTTCTGCTGATGAGGGCGGTTTCAGGTGAATGGGTGATAGAACATCCCATAATACTTGAGTGGTCTCATGAATAATTTTCCATACAGTGGAATGCCCTATCATATGTCCCCAAGCCAGTTCTTGCATTGAACATCCTTCAGCCAAGTAACTAGAGCAAATTATGAATTATTACAAAACATATTCCTAACTGCCAATATTATACTAACTGTAGGGTTATAATCAAACGCTGAGCTACAACTAGTGGGCGCTTTGATTTATCTTCCTGCAGAGGAGGCTCAACTAATTTTAGCAGATGTAGAAAAAGTTTTGAGGTCATCCTGCAATACTTGAAGAAACTTTCGTGATCAAACTTTAGCATATTCAGCAAAACGTTATCAAACATTCCTTTTTCTTTCCGCTGTCGATTGATTGGTCTTACAGCATATCGCTTAGGTTTCCTTGCTTTACTTAATATTAAATATAATGTTGTTGTCGTCAACAACGTTAGTAACAACATCGTAAGTAATTCGTCTTCCATTATTTTTGTGAATTAACTATCAACTCAACTCTCCTAAAAATACAGAATATAAAAAAAATTCAAAAATATATCCTCAGTTCTCAAGAATTAGACAGCTGATAATTATGACATTTAACATTTCAATGCGCTTGCTCGAAATCAACCAATGAAACATAATATCCTTATGATATGACAATGTTGCTTAAATGGCATTTGGTTTTCTTGTGACATAAGCCTTGTGACTTATGACTTATGACTTATGATTTATGACTTATGACTGCTGCATAAATCCACCATCACAATTCAGTGGATTGTAGGAAATCATACCTTTATTCAATGACAAGTTGTCACAAAAATTAATAGTTATTTAACCAACTAGTGTATTAATGAGGACGATTAATGATCGAGATATTTTAACGTGCGAGCGAAGCGAGTGCGTTAATGTTCGAGATCATTAATCGCCTTTTAATATACAAGTTGGTTACAAAATTTTTCCGTCGACTATGTTTCTCATTTCTCCTGCAATGAAGAAAACTTGGTTCTCGAATTCATCATCCATCCGGAAACTGCTAAGAATCACCCAGTAGCCTTGTTACTGACATTAGTGTCATTTGACATTTGTCGAAATGATCAACATAGGAAATGAATTCCTTCTGTTAGAAAACAGGGATTAAAATCGTGTCAGAAACTTGGAAAGGCGAACCCATTAACGGAAAATCGTCGATGAAATCCATATTTTCGATTTAAATGCAGATTCCGCTAGTTATAGTAGTTATAGCATAAACAATGAATGCACGCGGTGTATGTTTGGTTGCCTATAAAACAATCGTGCATTAATAGACAAATCGTCCATTAATAGGGGTCATTAATGAACGATTTCATATACATTAAACTTAGTCGTTAATACGAGGTCGACGGAAAAATTCTTTTTTGACGTGACATTCAACATATCGTCACATGAAAGTTGGTTTGTTCAATAGACCATAACTGTAATTTTTCAGGAGGAGCTTGCAAAGGTTTTAATGCTCGTTGTGAAGTCCAAAAACCCGATATGCACTTTACTATAACTAGGATAATCGACCAATGCTTGAAATGAAATGAATAATTGGAAAAATGAGGATTAGCATGACTATTTAGGTTTATATAACCTAAAATAAAATGGATGTTGAACAATTATTTCAATATATCTTCATTAATATCGGATATTGAACAAAGAAGAGGATGTTGAACAAAACAATTTCGAAATCATGATTATTTTTATTCCTTCAACTATACTGAATACTGAAACATCATGATCGACCCAATTTGAAAATTCCACAGAAAAGAGCAATTTTTTTGCATCAACATGATCTCGGATAATGAAAAACCAAAATGAATATGAATTTTTATTTGAGTTCTGTTATTTGTTCTTCTTTTTAGAAGATACATTTTTCAATATAGATTGATAAAATGTTCTATCAGTCTGATCCGGTAAGTATTTGAGCATTTCATTTAGGTGTTTGATTTTGAGTTCTGGTAGTGCTATGTCTCTTTTTATCGGAGGTAATTTTGGCAATACCAAAGGTACTTCTGATTGTTTCTTCCTATTTTTTCCAACAATGCGTCTATGGATTGGTACAGTCATGAAGTCTTCTTCAAAAGATTGTCTGTAAATGATATTCATGATTTCATTTTTCCTGTAGATGATGTGTTTAATTTTAGTAAATGGAACTTGAGTGAAAACGAAATTTGATGCAGTGTGACCAAAATCATGAAAATCATTAGGTTGCATTTGAATAATTTTGAATTTATATTTTTTTTGTGGAAGCTTTAACAGCAATCTCTACGTTCCTGAGGAATTTTTCTATAATGCTGTGCGCCACATCTATTTCTTGCACGTTTCCGTGACCTGGTTCACCGTATTTGTGTTCAATTATCCTGATGGAATTGCACATCGGGGAATCTAAGTAGTATTTCAAAGCCATAGTCATGTATGAATTCTTATTCTGGGGAACACAACTGTCCGACCACAGAATTATCTTTGTTAAAAACGGGTTATCATCAGCAATTCCTCCGAGTATCTTGACCAGTGCACTGGCCAAGTCATTACCGGTTCGACCGCCATTACATTCATGCCAAATGCAATTGTAAACTTGGTTATTGATATTGCAATGAGCTGTTAGATTGTACACGTTCAATTTACATTTATAGTAAAAGTTCTTCACCCCAATTTTCGGAAGTGTGTATACATTTTGGAGATCGAAAGTTATAACAGCTGTTTGTTCACCATCTTCAACAATTTTTTTCAACTCACGGTCCTTATTCCTTTCAATATACCCTGCTTCTTTACGTCTCAAATGTTCCTCCTGTTCGAATTTCTCTTCATCAGTTGCAACATCCTTCTTTGCTTTGAATTCTTCACATTTATCACATCTGTCCTTCTTAGGTTTGTAGAATGATATATTGAACTCTGAGTTAAAAATGTGTCTGTATGTATGTATAGGGAGTGGATTATCATATTTTCCTTTGTATAAATCATACATGCGGGACAAATTCAATGTTGACTCCAAATACTGCCTATTAGTACTAGAGCGGCAATAGTGAGAATCGATAGTGGGGAAAGAATTTATATGATCATGAATTTCCTGAATTTTATCAGGAGGTGTGACCTTCTTCACATTTCTTCCTCTCATTGGAGAGCGAGGTACACCAGTTTCCTTATTCTGAATTTTCTTAAAGAAATAATATACTCTCTGTTGACTGATGTCCAGGGTATTCAGGAAAAAACTTTTACACACCCGGCATTTCGACTTAATGGTTTCAAAGTGATAAACATTACTTTTTCTACTCAATTCCTTAGTTGTTCGTTTCCTTATTGCATTATGTTGTGTTACAAATTTGCTGAAGAAATGAGGTTTTTTGTTATCAGAGAGTCGCCAAAATTGCTGATGAATCATAAGTCTATCTTCAAGTGTGAACTTATCTTCACACTTGAAAGAACATTTTGGTGTACAACCACCCCTAACAGCACGTTTCTGGAAAGTTTTACCCTTAATATTAACGTATTCTTCCCCTGTCTCTCTTTTTTTCTTTCTTATATTTTTTTTCCATGTCTCAGGGGTTGCCTTTCGTTTGCGGACCCTTTTTCCTGATATGACTTCCTTCTGGTCTGAATTAGTGATGTTTACTAAAACATTTCTGCTTTCTGATACACTTGACTCTGAATCATCCAATAGTGGTTGGTTTTCTTCGAGGTTTTCTTGCACAGGAATGAGTTCATTGTTGATCACTAGGAGTTCCTGTACTACAATTGTGCCTTCCGTTGTCATATCTTCAGGATATGTATCAAAGACACGTATCTCTGAATTCTCCTCAGAATTTACAAATATTATTTCTCAGATATTTTCAAAATTGTATACTCAGTACACAACTTACCCTCAAGAGTTTTCTTGGTAGCATCATCGGTTATATTACCAGAGTTTTTCGTTTCCACAGTGTATATACCTGCTTCGGAATTGGAATCATTCGAGAACAAGTTCTTCTTCACTTCATCTATTCGAATATTCGGTATATTTTCTCGATTCGGTTGTGATGATGGATTTCGCAATGATAGTAACCATTCCGCTCTCTCACTAGAATGATGTGAATGTTTATACTTAATAATGTTTAGCCAGAACTATTCGAATAAAAAAGAACTCACCTTCTGTATACATAATTCATTTTTCTATAATGAAATTCAGTCCATTAATCAGCGATGAAACAAGCAACGACACTCAAGTTTATAGGTTATTTCATTAGGTCATCATAACAAGAGCACGTGATAGGAGCCTGTTCCACTATTGGCCAAAGTGGATATTGAACAAATATGTTTTACCTATCTCTGTCATAACAAGAGCACGTGCTGTTTCACTATTGGCCGAAGTGGATATTGAACAAATCGGTTTTAACGCATTTGATGGATGTTGGACACCGAACATAATTATCATGTTGCACTGTTCAATATCCGGATAATGAACAAACATACCCTCAAAAAATCTGAAATTATGGGATATTGGATACAATTTAACTGAAATATGACTGAAATTGCGAATATATCCATATAAATTCATGGGGATATTGAACAATTCAATACTAGGAATATGTTTTCGTCGATAACTCATTTTATGGAAAAAGTGGATATTGAACAAATCAACTTTCATCCGACGATATAGGGTTCATCAACCGACAATATTCATATAAGGTCATTCAATTTCCTGAATACAACATTCTCCCCTCCGTGAAGAGATCATATCTTCACCCATTAATCGCTTGATGTAGGCAAATTACATAATTTTGTCACTGTTCGAGTATAAACTCCCTTGTTGGTTTCAACTTGGCTACCCGAACAATATTGTCTTTGCCAGGATATACTTGTTCCACACGACCCAACAACCATTCATTTCTCGCCAACTTATCGTCAACAATGAGAACTATATCCCCAACTCTCAGTGGTATGGTTTTGGAATGCCACTTGGAACGTTTAATTAATGTTTGTCGATATTCTTCAATCCATCGCCTTCAGTAAAAATCCACCAACGTCTGTGCATTTCTCCATTGCTTACGCCCACATTTTGAGTCACTGCCACACGATATTACTCCACTTGGTCTCAGTAATAGGAAGTGATTAATGTAGGAGTAATGGCTTCCGGTTCCGCGGAATCTATGTGTGAGTAGTCTAGAATTAACCATGTATTCAATTTCTGTTAGTGAAGTAGGAAGTACTTCCTCTTTGGGATTCATCGAAGTCAAAGTAACTTTGAGCGCTGTTTTTACTTACTCAACCATCCCGTAGATCTTATGAACCTGGTCCATTTAGACAACCTTCTGGTATCAGGTAAGTAATCACGAATTGCAGTAACCGTTATAAACAGCAGATGTTCTTCCTGACATCTATGTAGCACGGGTTCATGGGGCCAATGATCACGGCTTTCACTCAGGAAATCAGACCTTCGAACCATGGACTGTCTTCGTGGAAACTTGTAAACTTCAGCTCTTTAGTAGCTAGGTCGGCTACATTCTTTTCAGAAGGGACCCAATGCCATTGTGAAACTTCACTTTGTTCCTGAATTTCTCCTAGACGACTCGATACAGAAACTGGAAACCTTCTTGATTCAGATCTAATTTATTACTACTACCATTTATTTATTTATTTATTTGTTCTTTTGTCCTTACAAACCTGTTGGCCTATTTACATGGATCAACTTATATAAGTTTACATGTTAACATTTGAGTAATACTATAATACAATATTATGGACCAGAGATATTATCAGAACTGTAGGAGAATGCGAAGAAGGTGTAATACTAATAGTAAAAATAATAATAATATTAATAAAAACACTAGTGAAAATATAATTGTAGTTTTCAATCTTCCAAGCTGTAACAACTATAATTATGCGGAAATGTTGATTAAAAGACTAATAATTAATCTATAAAAGGCAGTTGGTGACAGTGTCCAATCCAAGTTTAATAATCCATCAAAGTTGTTGGCTAATTTTAAAATGGTTGCTAGAGGAGATCTGCATCCTGAGGTGTATAGAAATCGAATAGAGGATGTATTAAAAGGTACAGTATAACGAGTTCTGCGAGATGGTACATTAAATGGAATCAACGACAAAATTTCAGGAGCATTCATTCTATTGTTCATTACCTTATATAGAAACATTACTGCTACCAGGCTTCTTCTATGGTCCAGAGCTAATATTTTAAATTCATTTCTTAATTGAGTTGTGCGCACTAGAATAGAATAGAATAGAATAGAATACATTTATTGCTTCAAAAATATACATTTTATAGCAAGGGTTCGAAAGTATAGGTGCAAACATATATGAATATTGAACATAACTAGATGCAAAAAAGATATTGAGGATATAGAAAATAACATAAAAAAAATACATACAATACTAATGGTAAACAAGTGAGAAGATTGATCAAAGTAAAGGTGGTACATAATAGTGAGAGAAAACTCATTCATTCATCACGAAAGAACGGAGTTTCAAGATGTTCCAGATATAGTTGGATATAACCTTGGCAGATTTTGTGGAAATATTATCGAGGGAATAGATAAGATTGTCAAGAATAGATAGATAGTCGAAATCTTGGGGTTTCATTGCACAGTAAATTGGACACTCAAACAACATATGTTCTATAGTTTCCAGTTCTTTCTTGTTACATATTGTACAAATTTCTCTTGGATCAATTCTATACGTAGAGCCATTCAGCGTGAATTTGATAATGTATTTGTTGCAAAGACGTAGTTGCGCAATGGTTCTTTTGACTTGGATGGGTACATTGAGGTTTAAAAAATCTTGGTTTGACTTGGTAATTCTAAAAAAGCAATGAAGAGAGAGGAACATAGCACGGCTTGAAAGAGAAACATCTTCTTGAAATAGCTTTTCCTGAAATTTGGGCACTATTTCATAATTAGGCCACTCGCGATTTTTTTTTAAATTTAAATATCGAAGGAATTCATTTTGTATTTTTTCCACTTCTTTCAAAATAGTTATTGGTTCGCCGATCCAAATTACTGAAGCAAATTCTAGCTTAGGTTTTTCCAAACTGTAATAGAGTAATTTAATTGTATCTATATTATTAAAGCTGCTTGTTTGCCTGATTAGGAAACCTTGAATACGGTTTGCATCCCTAATTATTTTCGATATATTATTCGTGAAGAAAAATATATTGTTGTAAGTTACTCCCAAATCTTTGACTTCAGTTTTTCGTATTGAATCCTCATTATCCATCCTGTAATCAAGCTTAATAACATTTCTCAAACGCGTTATAGTTAAAACAAAACATTTTTTTACATTAAAAAATAATGTATTGCGATAACTCCACTCCAGATTAGAACCCTGTGGTACTCCTGAGTTTGCATGAAACTTCATTATTACCATTGTGCCTCACCAGAAAAAATTTATTTTCCAAGTAGCTCTTCAGAAGTACCATAAAGTTCTGTGACAACCCAAATCTACTCAGTTTTTCCAAGAGAATGTCATGATTAACTTGGTCAAAGGCTTTGCGGAAATCAGTAAAAATCGTATCCAATTGTGCTTTGCTTGTCATGGTTTCAAATACTCTATTACTATATAGAAACAAGTTACTATTGATAGATTTTTGTGTTACAAATCCATGTTGTTGAGAAACTATGCATTTGTTGGTGAAATTGTACAACTGTGTATAGATAATCTGCTCCAATAATTTGGATGGTGCGCACATAATTGAAATTGCCCTATAGTTTTCCACATCAATTTTATTACCTGATTTAAAAATAGGCGTAATCATAGATGTTTTCCATACCTCAGGATAACTACCAGAGGTAATTATTAGATAATAAATATGTACCAAAGGTGTTCTCAACCACTCATGACAGCCTTTTAGAATGTAGGGTGGCATTCCATCCGTCCCCGATGTTTTTTTAGGTTTGAGTTTCTTAATTGCATCGTTATAATCATTCTCATTCATTGATTTTATTTGAAACGTATCGTTGGAGAAACTGATGTTATCGTTATTTGTAATTTTGTACGTCGATTTTTCTTCACAATAAACTGATTCGAAAAAGCTCGCGAATATTTCAGCAGTTTTATCAGTTGGTACTATATCTCCTTTGTAAATAAAGTTATCTAAGTTCGTTTTGTTATTTCTCTTAGTATTTACATATTTCCAAAATTGGTTGACGTCATCACTGATATTGTTTTGTACACTTGAAATATAATTCCTTTCTTTCCTTCTGATCATTGCTTTTGTTTTCCTTCTGAGCTCTTTGTATTTATTGTTATAAAATTCAGATTGTGACCATTGAATCAGTCCAGTTATGGATTTCCTTGATTTCATACTCCAACTCTGTACATATATATCTTTATATCCTGCAAGCTAATACTGCTCCTTGAAGCTCTAATTTGGGGATAGTTTGTTGTTTCAGGGGGGACCACTTCGTACTTTGATGTCACGAATGTTGTCTGAATTATAGAATCTCTCTTCAATCGGGAAAATGCAACGGCAGCGTAGGCCTCGTCACTCGCATCACAGAATGTGTGTGAATCTACAAAGTGAATATTCGACCACGCTTTCCATGATTCGAAGAGGCCATCAGCAATTTCCGTATCCCAGTCTAGATTAGTTCTCCATATGTTCTGCATGAGAATTCTAGCTTTAACTATAATAGGAGCGAGAAATCCTAAAGGGTCAAATATTGACATTGTGACCCGTAAAATATCCTGTTTTGTTGGTATCTTTTGGCAATCCCAAATTTGTTTCTCGATTTTATGCAAATTCAATCGAAACACAAACTCATCCGTTATTGGAGACCAGGAGAGCCCCAACACTCTTTCGATTTTTCCCGTATCAATTTTCAAATTGTCTGGCTCCAGCGCTCTTAAATTCTCAGGAATCGAGGCAATTATGGCGGCTGAATTACTAACTAACTTGAAGATGAACTTACTCGCAGTGTTGATCGCGGCATCCTCGTTGTCGAATGAATCCAAATAATCATCGACGTAATGTTGCTTCTCCATTATCTTCATAATTCCAGGATAATGACTCTCGAATTTTTCAGCATTCCTATTCTTGACGAATTGGGCTATTGAAGGTGATGAGACAGCACCAAATATCATCACATTCATTTCGTAGACATCGGGATGAGAACTTTGTTTATTTTCACGCCAAAAAAACCTCTGTGCACATCGATCTTCCTTTCGTATCTTAACCTTGTAGCATGTAAATTTTCATTACTGTATATTCTGTTTGATTCTATAATATTTTGTACTGCTGAGCACATCTTACAGGATATTTTGTCACAATAACATGGTTAACATTTTTCAATAACATAAATTGAACTCAATCTGCTTCATATTCTTTAATTATTCTCAAACCTGATATGTGGATACACACCTGAGATTTCACACTGTACATAAAATAAAAATACAATTTCTATAAATACACTGATATCTCTTGCTATATCTGCTTTATTGTGATCCAAGTAGAAGGATGATTCAGATGGTTTTTACAGGAACTTATCTGAAAGAGATAAATAATATAAAGTGATATGAAATACCATTTCAGAGACATTGTCATACTCACTTTTCACACTGCTATTTCCACTTGAAACTTCATCACAGTAGGACAATAGGTATTGGATTTTCCAGGAACGCTGATGAATCAATTAACTTCGTTTGGCATTATTTTCTTGATTGATGCATTTGATAAATTCAGGTTGATGTTTTGATCTGTTATTTCGCTTTACGTCAATTAGCTGTCGGTCATGACACCATGTCAACAGTGTCAAACTTGTCATGCGCCAAACGCCGATTCGGATTGATATGTCCTTAGATCATCATCGTCGAACCAACAAGCCGAGTAATGGTGAAGAAAGGTGTGACGTCATTTTAGTCATCAATTCTGATTGGTTCAGATAGTCATCTGGGAAGAATCAAGTCTCTGGAGGGAGTAGCGATAACGTCTTTTATTTTGGATATTCAAATTTTCCGCCAATTTGAAAAGCGGAAACTGTTAAGTTGTTCGCGAAGTTTCTGGAAATTTGGAGAAGGGATTTCCTTTCTGGTCGTGAGACAAGAGCTCACTTTAGAAAATTCTTCGTGGTGGTCAAGTGCCATTTTTGTGGTGTGAACCGGCTTCTGAAGTCCTGTACCGCCTGGCGTTCTGGATCACATCAGGATATCCTGGATTTGCTGCTGATCTACAAGGACTGCTGGACTCTACAGATTTTTCTGGTTTTGGTTTAAGAGGCAGGATCTTCATGGTTCATCACCCAGGCAGCCACGTGCCTACCTGCATCGTCATTACGGCCATTTCAATCCCCAACCCTTCATAGAAGGGTTTTTTCACCGGGAGTTTTTTTAACGGGAGTTCTACAACGGGAGTTATCCTACCAGGAGCACTATTCTTCCCAGGAGTCATTGCTCGATCAGGATCTGTTAATTCTACAAGGCCTTTGGTGGCTATATAGTAGTCTGGAATCTGGATATCGCCCCCTGTTTGTTCCTGATGATGGATTTTCAAGGTGGAAATACGACAACTCTGTCAATGTCATCTGACATCCAGGGATGTGAAGTCAGCACCCCGCTCTCCGCCAACCTTCCCCGCAGCAGCTTCATCTGGTGGCACTAAAGCCATTTATCAAGGATAACTGGTGTAGGACACACCATACAGGTTTTTGACATAAAAATATATTTTTATTTTTCATTTTTATTCACTCATAATGCCCATTGCTAGTGTGTATAATGGACCATTTTTAAATCATAGCCAGGTCATAAATTGATGAAATCACACATGAAGGGTACATACTTCCCCTCCACATAGTATACTATGCGCTGGTAGAATTCTTCCATTTTCAATATTTTTTTAAAATCTGCTATGACTATAAAACGTCCTTACAGGAGCTCTTGATTTTTCAAGTACAATATAAGGTTGGTTTATACATATTTTCATCCACATAATAGCAGGCAACAGTGTATTTTTATAACAGGAAATAAGTATCTAATATTTTTTATTATGCATATTTGTCAAAACCTGTGATGTGATATATGAGTCCTATCATCATAATTAAATGTTTTGGGTATTGTATATGACTGTTTTATTTGTTTATTGACATGACACTCCAACTCACAACATCTCTAAGGTAAATTTAGGTCTTTTAGTCTGGGAGAACAACTAATATTATTCATTATCTGGTTGCTCAACTTTCCAGGTAACATTTCATCTGAATTAAAAGTTGCAGTGGCGCCCCATCTTTTTTGTTTAACCTTATGATTGCTAGATAACTGAATTTTTTGCTATTTTAACTCATTTTGATAACTCGAACTCATAGTGCCTACTGACGAAGAGCTGCCGTTCGCAATGCACCTATTTTTCATAAAAGTAGGGCTGCAAAGATGGCGTCCGAACGTGGGGGCCCGAGTTTTTAGTTAGGTTATTAGTAATCAACAGTTGTGAGTGTCTTGTTGATGAATGAATAAAATTTTTATGGTTTGGAAACAGCTGATAGTTTGACGGAGAGCCAGGAGAGTTGTTTTTACCACATTTTGTTTTGGTAGGTAAAAAATATATGGGTTTTTATGAACTGATTTATGGTGAGTATACACATATCAGGTTTCATAATATTTGAGAATCCAGTTTTGTGATTTAATATTTAATTAAATCAGTTTGACTGCTTCTTGCTTCAGACAAAACTACGTAAAGTGTTGCAACATTTAAATAATTTCCTTAGAAGTTGGAACAACAGTTTTGATATTTGATTTTGAACTGATTCAAAATGGATCAAAATTTTAAAGCTAATCACTTGCTGCAGGCTGAACTGAATTATGAGTTGAGAATTCGAGGTGTAATTTCTGAACGGAATCAAGATGAAAAACGTAAAATTCTTGGAAGACTTCTGTTTAAAGAAAAACAAAGTGGTACGAATGTAATGACTTTAGTTGATGAAGCTTATAACTTTGATACAGAGCGAGTAGAAATTCAGTCCACTTTAGATTCTATAAAATCACTTTTTGAAGGTTTTGAAGGTCCTTCATCAGATTCTGTTTACAAAAGAGCAACCTCTAGAATAAATCATATCAGTTTTCGGATAAACAGAATTAAGTTACAGCGGGAAGATTTAAATTATAGGGACGTATTGAATTTCAAGAATGAAGCTTATGCTAATTATATCAAGAGAAATACCATTCCAACGACCCCAGCAATTCCAAGAAGCCAAGACGCTATCGCAACTGCGTCAGCTGTTTTCATCTCCGATGCTACTGGAGCTGATAGGTAGCTTCAGCAGTCTTGATATTGCTCCAATACAATTTAGATGCAATTTATGACAATCAAACAATTTTATAATAAATAAAAATAAAGGTTTTGGTTCAAACTCATCCTGAGGAACTTAATTGGCGCAGTCGTGTAGGATAGTCAGGAAAATCCATCGTGGAAATTTTGTCTATTTTAATAGTTAACTGACTATCGGGAAAAGTGCCTACTTTCCATTCATCTATCGAAGAAAGGTTGGAAGTGGAGTGCTGGAACGAGAAACCATCAGAGACGAGGCGAACCAAATACCAGGATTAAGCAGATCGATCATCAATGGAGAAAATCGTACTGTAAGTCCTTCCATTCCGCATGTCAGACTCCTCTAGTGAATCCTCATCCTTCCGCGATCGTACAGATAAGCTAGAGTTAGAATTAGGTGAACCCAACAGTTCAGAAATCAATACAGAATTAGATAATTTGACTCGAAGTTTGAATTCAATTAGCTTGACTGAAGAAACACAACTTATAATGTCTCTTCCAAATTTTACTAAAGTTCATGCAGAAACGATTCCAGACTTTGACGGGGACGTCAATGAACTGAATTTCTTTCTAGAGAGTATAGATAGCATCGTAACACACTTTTATGACGTTGCCAATCCGAATAATTTTCAGAATGTAATTATTTTGAGAACAATTATTAGTAAATTGAAAGGTCCAGCTAGGGAAGTTGTGAACATCAGCTGTTCTAGTACCATCAACGAAATAAAAAATGAACTCATTACAAATTTCAGTGATCCTCGAAACGAATATTGTTTGTCACTAGATTTAAACAACCTGAGGCAGTCTAATAATGAGAGCCCATATCAATTTCACGATAAAGTTCGAAAAATTCTGAACACTATATCCAATTATTTGGCTATTCATGAAAGTGATAATAATGTTAGGAAGTTCAAGCAAAAAATGTATAACCAGCAAGCATTACAAGTATTTTTGGCAGGATTAAAAAATCCCTATGGCATTATGGTACGCACCAAAGACCCCAAATCTATGCTTGAGGCTATGAATTTCATAAGAAACGAAGATAACATCCGGTATTTACAAAATTCTACGAATCCGAACCAAAACCAATCGAATTCGCAACCGAAAAGGTCACTCAATCAAACTCAAACAAGACCGAATTTCACTTCGAATAATTCTGTTCAGAGAAATTCACAACCTCAACATTTTGCGTTCACACGACCACAACAATATAATAATACACCTACTCAAAATTTTGCAAGACCACAAAACTACATGCAAGCCGGTACCAGTGGTCAACAAAACCAAACATTTCCAACAGGCCCCATCAACATTCAACCAAGATATAATAGTTTTCAAAGATTTCCAACAAATCAACAGGTTTTCGGAACCCCGAAAAATGTATGGAAACCAAACCCGAATGCGAATATAAACCAGTCAAAACCTACACCTATGAGTACAACATCCCGGCAACCCACGATCAATTTCAAACCCAATCAATCAAATCAAAGATGGCATACAGAACAATTACATAATACTGAACAATTTGATGTACCCATTAACGAAGAATATACCGATTATTGTCAACAAGAAAGCGTTGAATACGATACAGAAGATTGTTTCGAATTCGCGGAAACACCCACGTATGAAAATAACGAGGATTTTCAACGGGACAGCCATTCGAATCCCAGCACGTAATTCAATACCATAGTTCATTCGATAAAAGGCAACTACCTTACATCGTAATTAATGAACCTCCCCTCAAATTACTTGTTGACACAGGAGCAACCAAATCTTTTTTATGCCCTGAAATTGTCGATGAATATTATTCAAATTATAAAGTTAAGGATCCATTTGTTGTTTCCACAGCATTTTCATCGTCACAACATGATTTTTCAGTAACTATACCCGCGTTCGCAGAACTCAATGATAAAAGGCATCTGAAATTCTATGCTCACAAATTTCACAGCGTGTTTGATGGACTTCTAGGAATAGATACCATACAACTCTTGAATGTAAGTCTAGATTTTGCTAAACTGCAGTTTGTAACAAAAAACGCTATTATTCCATTGAAATATTTCAGTGCCGTACCTAAATTATTTTTTGAAAGAAATTTACCAGGTAATACTGTAACCCAAATTAAAATTCCCGTAACCATTAAATCTGGAGAAATTTTGGTTCCACAGCAAATTTTTCAGAATTTCAGAATTCCTGAAACAGTCACCACGTCAAAGAACGGTTGGGCGATTGTTGAAGTTTTTAATAATTCCATTTACGATTCTAACCTTACTTTACTATATCCAATTCAATCGATACCTATACAAGACAATTTTGAATACTTCAACATGAATTTTGTCAATTATTCCGAAACCAATAATCAATCCGACATAGACAAACTGATAAGGACGGACCATTTGAACATAGAAGAAAAATCTGAAATTTTAACGTTATGTAAAAAATACGCTGATATATTTCACCTAGACCAAAACGCACTAACATTCACTAACCAAATTAAACACCGAATTTTGACTCGTGATGAAATACCAGTACACACAAAATCGTACCGATATCCCTTTGTTCATAAAGAGGAAGTAAACACTCAGATTCAAAATATGCTTCAACAAAATATAATTCGAGAAAGTAACTCACCTTGGAGCTCTCCCATCTGGATAGTTCCAAAGAAGGCAGATAGTTCAGGAAAGAAAAAATGGCGGATCGTGGTTGATTATAGGAAAGTCAACGAGAAAACCATCGAAGATCGCTATCCTATACCCAACATCAGCGACGTGTTAGATAAACTAGGGAGGTGTAACTACTTCACCACACTTGATCTGGCCAGCGGTTTCCACCAGATCGAGATGCATCCGGAGGACGTCCAAAAAACAGCATTCAATGTGGAAAATGGACACTATGAATACCTCCGTATGCCCTTCGGTCTGAAAAACGCCCCAAGTACTTTCCAAAGAGTTATGGACCACGTCCTCAAAGGACTGAATAATAATATATGTCTTGTTTATCTTGACGATATTATTATTTATTCAACTTCGTTACAAGAACACATAGTGAATCTCAAAAAAGTATTTTGCCGTCTTCGCGAAGCTAATCTAAAAGTTCAGTTAGATAAATGTGAATTTTTGAAGAAAGAAACAGCCTATCTAGGACATATTATAACTACTGAGGGTATAAAACCGAATCCCGATAAAATAGTAGCTATTAAAAAATTTCCCATACCTAAAACTACCAAAGAAATCAAAAGTTTCCTAGGTCTGTTAGGGTATTATCGTAAATTCATTCCGGATTTCGCCAAAATTACTAAATCCATGACGTCATGTTTAAAAAAAGGAAGTAAAATAGATATCAATAATCCTGAGTACATCCAATGTTTTGAGACTTGCAAAGAGCTGTTGACTAATGACCCCATACTTCAATATCCCGATTTTTCGTTACCTTTCAACCTTAGCACGGACGCCAGTGCCTTTGCTATTGGAGCTGTGTTATCACAGGGACCAGTTGGTCAAGATGGACCTGTAGCATATGCATCAAGGACGTTGAATCAAGCGGAGCAAAATTATAGTGTGATAGAACGAGAGCTTTTGGCCATAGTATGGGCCACCAAGTATTTCCGGCCTTACTTGTATGGACGGAGATTTTCCATTTACAGTGACCACAAACCACTGCACTGGCTTTTCTCTATCAAAGATCCTAATGCACGCCTTACAAGATGGAGACTCAAACTTGATGAGTTTGATTACACCATTCTCTATAAAAAAGCAACACTCAATACCAATGCCGATGCCCTCTCCCGGATAACAATTAACGAAATTAATATTAATGATTCATATACCGGTACAGAAAAATGTAATGAAAATAGGTCAACAAAAGTAAAGCCATTCTCGACTTCAGTAAATCCAAATTTCGAATTAGATAACGAATCAATATTAGGAAATATCGATGAATCCCCCAATTTAGATGATACCAATACAGAAAGCGAGCAGGACAATGAAATTCATGATAGTGATAACGAAACTGTTCATACTAGCCAAGAAAACCCCGTATACGAAGTCCCGATCTCAGAAACACCTATTAACAACTTCCAAAATCAGTTATTTCTGAGAATAGTATTACACTCTCCAGTTGTTCCTAGAATAAAGCGATTATTCGAAAATAAAACTAGAACGGAGATTCAGATTTCCTCTAATAACTTTGAAAATGATATCATAAATACTTTCAAAGAGTTCACTATGACAAAGAAAACGTTTGCAATTAATTTGGACCGACGAGAATATATCCCTCGATTTTGCGAAGTCCTGAGAAATACGTTTAAAAACTCCGCATTTAAAATCATTCTTTGCAATAACGTATTGAAAGACGTGACATCAGTCGACGAAAGGCAAGAAATTGTTCAGGATTACCACCTCGGTAAAACTAACCACCGCGGAATAATCGAAACCGAATCGCAAATAAAACGTCGTTATTATTGGCCAAATATCAGAGGCACAGTCACGAAATACATCAATAATTGCGAAATATGCCAAAAACTAAAATATGACAGAAACCCACCAAAACAGAAATTTGAACTGACACCAACTCCAAACAAACCTTTTGAAGTCGTACATGCCGATACATTCACAATTAAAAATCAAAAATTTTTGACAATAGTAGACAAATTTTCAAAATATGCGCAAGCATATCCATTGACAGGACTTACTGCTATCCACATAGCAAAAGGATTTATAAACTTCATGACCCATCATGGAACACCAAAAATGTTAGTACTTGATCAGGGCACTGAACTCAAAAATAATGTAACACAAGAATTTACAGCTTTACATAAAATACAAGTTCATTACACCACTGCTTGGAACCCGAACTCAAATTCAATCGTTGAAAGATTTCACTCAACGCTCATCGAACATCTTAGAATTGTCCAAGAAACGCGAAAAGATCTAAATATTCTTGATCAAATGCCATACGCCGTATTAGGCTATAACCACGCCATACATTCAGCCACAAAACAACGCCCTATAGACATAATCACTGGCCATTTGGACAGTAACAGTCCCTTTGACATAGATATCAACGAAAAATTATACGAAAACTACATCAGTAAACACAAGGAATGTACAGGAGAAATTTACAAACAACTCAATAAACAAATGTCCAAACAAAAAGAGATCATTCTCGAAAAAATTAATGTAGATCGTCACGATCCACTCACCTATGATCCAGGTACTTTGATCTATCACCAAAGTAGATCACGAAACAAAGCTTGTCCCAAATTCAGATCTCGACCTCTTAAGAAAAACAACAAAATAACTATTCAGGCCGTGAAACTTACCAAAAACTACCCTGATAAAATCTGTCGCAAAACTATCACCTATCATAAGAGTAATTTGAGGCGACCTCTATCTAATCAGAAAATTGTCCCATTGCAGGCTTCTCCTCGTGCTTCCACTAGCCAAGACCACACAAGAAATCAAGCTGACTAACCTGGAATCCAACCCTGGCATATTACCATATAAGCTAGGAGATGCAAAATTAACAAGTACCTACCACGCTTTTATTCATTATTTTGATATGAATCCAATCGGAATCGAACTCGGAAAAATCGAGAATCAATTCAAAACAATTCAGCAAACAATTCATAGTAAAAACGAAATTTTTCATGAAGAACTGAAAACTATTCGAAATAATATTTTATTTCAACTTGATCAAACGAAAGCAAAATTTAACTTCCTACATTCTACTAAAAGAATAAAACGAGGCCTTATTGACGGTCTTGGAAGTATTTTCAAAAGCATTTCAGGAAACCTCGACGCAGAGGACGGGAAAAGATATGATAGTGCCATAGAGACTTTGAATTCGAATCAAAAACGAATAGTGACTACTCTGAACAAGCAAATTTCTTTGAATAGCAAAATAATTGATGATTATAATGAAACCATATCTTCAATCAAACAAAACGAAATACAAATTGCTGAAAAAATCAAAGAACTCAATGCAGAATTAAAAGAATTGATGTTTGATTACAATGGGTATCTCATAGCTAAGAATGCTTTAGATCAAATCAGTGCCGTACTCAATGTTTTAACGGAAATAATAAGCAATTTAGTAAACGCGGTTACATTTGCGAAATTAGAAACAATTCATTATAGTATTCTAAGAATAGAATATTTGGAATTTATTATACAAGTCTTATTGAAAAATTATCCATCGGGAAACTTGATGTTTGGAAATCATTTTTCAACTTTGCACAAATATTATGACATACTCAAAGTAGAATCCTATTATTCAAACGATAGGATTGTTTTCATAATTCACTTCCCTATCATGCTACCGGAAACCTATTCCTATTACCACTTATACTCAGTACCCACCAAGAACAATACCATTCTCGTTCCACCTAAACCTTTCCTTGCCATGGGAAGTAAACTTTTCAAGTACGAAGACAAGAGATGCATAAATACACACCCCACGTATTTTTGTCAAACCGATAATCAACTCCAGGCACCCGACCAGAATGATTGTGTATTTCACCTACTTCAACTGGAAGCCGATGAACTTTCGACATGTGAACCAGTCCGAATCAAGATCGATCACGAGATCATCCAGCCAATCAATAACGTCCACTACATAGCTGTGTTTCCCTACGAAACAAAGGTCAAGGTTCATTGTCAAAAAACGGACCTAGCTACTCTTAAGGGCACCTACCTTCTCGAAGTGCCAACTGGTTGCAGTTTCCAAACTACAAAACACTTCTTTGCCAACACAGAAGACATCATTCCAGGCCAGGCGCTACTACTACCGGAAGTGAAAACCCCTAGAGCAAGTCCAAGTCATCTTCAAGAACTCCACCTCCACGACATACCCTTGGATCAAATAAATAAGCTACAAAGAGAGCAGGCGGAAATTCAACAAATTACGTTGAAGAATTCACCCCAAGATTTGTCATTTCAATGGGCAATACCAATTTATATCGTCTTATCCTTATTGGCAATATATTGGTTTTCAAAGATCTTCAGAGCCAGATGTCTGACCCCAAGGGAAAACCAACCCTTGGCTACATCACCAACTATTTCCATTCCACTGAAGGAAATGCAAACTCAACATCTCCAGCTGCCCTCAAGAATCATCGATACCGACGAAGACGAATAACCAATAGGAGATCCACCCTCCGTATGGATCTCTCTAAGGAGGGAGGAATTATATCAAGAGAAATACCATTCCAACGACCCCAGCAATTCCAAGAAGCCAAGACGCTATCGCAACTGCGTCAGCTGTTTTCATCTCCGATGCTACTGGAGCTGATAGGTAGCTTCAGCAGTCTTGATATTGCTCCAATACAATTTAGATGCAATTTATGACAATCAAACAATTTTATAATAAATAAAAATAAAGGTTTTGGTTCAAACTCATCCTGAGGAACTTAATTTGCTACAGCCCTGCAATTTGATGCTGAATTATATGAGAATGTTCAGGATGATGATGTTAATGTCACTATTTTAACACCACAAGCAAGTGCTTCAACTACTGCTAACACCTTTAGTAATACAATTTTGAATTCTCATAAGTCAGTTCCTGTCTATAAATTGAATATTCAATTTGATGGTGAACCAAAAAATCTCCTTTCATTTATTGAACGCATAGAAGAAGTAGCTCAGGCAAGGCATGTTAGTAAAACTGAACTTTTTGAATTTGCTAGTGACTTATTCAGTGGTAAGGCTACATTTTGGTTCAGACAAATCAGAACACAAGTTAATAGTTGGGAAACTTTGGTTATAAAATTGAAAAAGGATTTTTTGATGTCAGACTTTGATGATGAAGTGTGGAACCAAATAAAATCACGAAAACAAGGAAGAAATGAACCTGTAGTAATTTTCATAGCTTGTATGGAAACTTTATTCAGTAGACTCAGTCGTGGAGCCGCAGAGCTCACTAAAGTTAAATATATTAAAATGGGACTACAGGGTGAATATCTTAAAAGACTTGCACTTAGTGATATTGATAGTGTTTCTACCTTGAGTACACTTTGTAAAAAGCTTGAAGAAGCTGATATTCTTAGCTTGGCATCTGGTTCACAGTCACATCACTATCAGAAACCTTTTCAATGTATGATTGATCCTGAGTTGACACATTTTTCAGATACCCTTTCAAGTTCTCAAACTTCTCGCAATGATCAGAATTTTCGGAGGAATTTCCAACCACGAAAGCGAAATTTCAACAATGAGAAATTGAATAAAAATGTCAGTACAAATAACCAAGTTAATGTTACTAGTTCAAATGTGAAATCAAGTACATCAGTGTTATGTTGGAGGTGTTTACAACCAAACCATACTTTTAGGAACTGTAGAGCTACTGACAATATCATCAAGACATTTTGTTTTAAATGCGGTTGTGCAGATGTAACTTCAAGGGAATGTACAAAATGTCAGGGAAACTAGTAAGGGAGGTGAAGTATTACGACTCTTGTTTCCCTCCATTACTTAAAAGAGTCAACCCAATTTCAAGATCAAATTTTTTCAATCCCAAGGAATGGAATGATTGGAAAAATACCGTTAGAGATTTTTATAAAAATTATGTTTTCCATAAAAATTTAAATGTCGCACCTCTTTTTGTACAGAAGTCACGTGATAACAGACCATATATTTCTGTAAAAATTTTTGATCAGAAAGTAGTTTGTCTTTTGGACAGTGGTGCCAATGTTTCGGTTTGTGGTCAAAAATCAGTAGATTTACTGAAAAAACTTAATCTGAAATGGAATAAATCTTTTTTGAAACATGTGACAACAGTTGATGGAACTGAACGGGAAGTCAAGGGTGTTGTTGATCTACCAGTTTGTGTAGATAACATTGTTCAGGTTGTTCCTACTATAGTAGTGCCGTCACTGCCCCACTCAATTATTTTTGGAAGCGATTTTTGCAATCAGTTCAAGATCAAGATCGACTTCAAAAATAGGATTTGGAATGTGCATAGTGCAGTAACGCATAATTCTATACAGGTTGTCTATAGTCATGTTGATGAGATTGGAAATTCAGATTTAAGTAATTTGTCAGATTTATCTCCTTCAGAGAGTGTTCAAGCAGAACAAATTATAGAGCATTTTAAAGAAATTAGCAGTGAAAGTCGAATTGGTCTTACAGATAAAATTAAAATGACAATTGACACTGGTGATTCAAAGCCATTTCGTGTTAAGCAGTACCTTATGTCACCATTTATGTTGAAAATTTTAAATAGAGAACTTGATGACATGCTGAAGTTAAAGGTGGTTGAACCATCTCAGAGTCCCTATAATAGTCCAGTCCTTTTAGTAAAAAAGTCATCCGGTGAGTACAGATTTTGTTTTGACGGGAGAAAACTCAATGAAGTAACTAAGCACGATAGCTATCCACTACCTCGCATAGACAGAATTTTGAATTTGCTCAGAGATGCAAAATACATCTCAAGTATTGATCTACGCAAAGCTTTTTGGCAAATCCCTTTGGATGTGTCGTCACGTGAGAAAACTTCATTCAGTGTGCCTGGTAGGGGATCTTTTCAATTCACAGTCATGCCATTTGGCTTATGTAATAGTGCTCAGACTCAGCAGAGGCTCTGTGACGCTCTATTTGGACCTAAGTTTGAACCACATATTTTCACATATCTGGATGATATAATTATTACTTCAAAAACTTTTGATGAACATGTATCACTTCTTGCTGAGGTGAAGAATATTTTAGAAAATGCAAATTTAACAGTGAACATTAAAAAATGTGAATTTTTTAAAACATCCCTCAAGTATCTTGGTTATGTTATTGATAGAGAAGGACTCCGCACAGATACTGATAAAGTAGCCGTCATGGTCAATTATTCTCGCCCTACTACCAGCACTGAAATCAAACGTTTTATCGGAATGTGTTCATGGTATAGAAGATTCATTGCAAATTTTTCAAGTTTGATAGCACCTATCTCAGGCCTCCTCAAAGGGAAAAAGAAGGGGCAACCAATAACTTGGTCTCCAGAGGCGGAAGATGCTTTCATCCGTGTTAAAAATGCTTTGATATCGTCTCCTATACTAAGTTCACCAGACTTTGATCAACCTTTTGTAATACAGTGTGATGCCAGTGATTATGGTATTGGAGGTGTTTTGACTCAGAATATTGATTCACAAGAAAGAGTTATAGCTTATGCTTCTCGTTCCTTATCTCGTGCAGAACGTAATTATACTGTGACGGAAAGAGAACTTCTCAGTTTGATATTTTTGATAGATAAATTTCGACCTTATGTAGAAGGCACAAAATTCAAGGTGATCACTGACCACAGCAGCCTTTTGTGGATCAACAATCTCAAGGATCCTTGTGGAAGACTTGCTAGGTGGGCTGTGAAGCTCAGACAACATAATTTTGAATTAATACATAAGCCCGGAGCTTCAAATGTCTTACCTGATTTTTTGTCTAGAATTCCTACTAGTGATTTGCCTGATGATGATCAAGAAATTTTGTTGATAGACATAAAGGCCGAAATATCGGATAAATGGTACACTTCACTTAAGAGGAGAATTTTAGAGAAACCTGAACTGTTTCCACAATGGAAAGTTTCAGGAAATTTGCTTTTCAAATTTATTCCCTCAAAGGGCATAATTCAAACTAATGAAAAAGAATGGAAGACCGTTGTTCCTAAGTCCCAAAGGAATGATGTTATTAGAAACTCTCATGATCCACCCACATGTTCACATTTTGGTTTTTACAAAACTTTTAGTAGAATTCAGGAGAATTATTATTGGCCAAAGATGCGCCCTGATATTTTGAGATACATTCGTCAATGTAAAGTTTGTCAATCACAAAAGTTAGCTAACACATCACGTTTAGGTTTAATGGGCTGTGAAAAGCAGGTAAACTTTCCTTTTCAAGTCCTAGCTGTCGATCTTATGGGACCATTTCCTCGATCACCCCGTGGATTTACATATTTACTTGTAATTGGAGACTGGTTCTCGAAATATACCATTCTATGTCCCCTAAGAGACGCGACAGCACTAAACATAGTTAAATTTCTAGAAAATCAAGTGTTCTTAGTATACGGTGTACCTCAGATTATCATTGCGGACAATGGTACCCAATTCGCAGGGAAAATCTTTAAAAAGTTAACAGATACGTATAAAGTAAAAATTTGGTTTACGCCTCGCTATTCAGCGCAGTGCAACTTTGTTGAACGTAATAACAAGACAGTTGGACAAGCAATACGTAGCTATATAGTTGAACATAAGGATTGGGACAAAGAGTTATCTAAGATTCAATTTGCTATTAATACATCTGTGCATGAAGTGCATAATTATGCCCCAGCATTTTTGAATTTTGCTAGAAATATTCCTCACTCAGGTAACTATTATAGTAATATATCTGATACAGTAGGGATAGAGTTAAATCCTCAAAGTAGATCTGAGTTTGTGGAAAATATTTCTAATTTAGATACAGTTTTTAAGGAAGTAAAGAATAAATTGCATCAGGCTTACCAACAAAATTCACGAGCATACAATTTGAGAAAGAAAGATTTTTATTTTAATATTGGAGATAAAGTTTGGCGTCGAAACAAGGTACTTTCAGAAGCTGCAGTGAAGTTTAGTTCAAAACTAGCACCCAAATATGTTTTGTGTGTAGTTAAAAGGAAGGTTTCACGTTTAGTTTATTCTCTGGAATATGAGAATGGTAGTCCAGCAGGAGACTGGCATATTAAGGATTTGAAACCTTATTTTGGGTCTAACTCGGACATTTCTGTCGGTTAGTTTTTTGAGATATTTCGAGATATATTTTCGGAAAATTTTTGGAAAATTTTTTGAAAATTTTTGAACCTTTTTGAACTTTTTTGGAATTTTTTAGGAACTTTTTGGTAGCTACCGTGAATGTGAAAGTTCACAAAAACACCCTTGGAATGTTCTACATTGTGACATTCAATATTTTGTATTTAGTATTTCGAATTTTTGAAATTTGCAAATTTAGCCCCTGAATTGAAACTGTCAGATTGCAACAGTTTTCAATTTTTTTCATTGCTGACGAGTAATGAGATTTTTCTTTCTGTACAGTATTTAGAGTTAGTTATGTAAATATTATGTAAATATCTCTGTTCCGGATAATTTTGGATAGACTTTCCCGATTTTGTAAATTTACTCGATTATGAATTTTACCGACTTAGACTTCCCGATTGTGACCTCCCTTAGGATGTTTAGTACGCATAGCTACTACCCCAAGTTAATCCCTGAATAGAGGTATGCATTTGATCTTTAAGGTCATATTTTTTTGGGGTAAAGGTTGGTTATCCCTGGATTATTCCTAAAGCTACCTGAACTTGGACATGTTCCCAACTAGTGTTATCACGACAGTAACACCGCTGTTAGTTATTTCCACTGCGTTATGTGGACAGACATAACCAGTGATGGTCCAAATACTGTTCCATTTCTTTTTCGGTCGGGCTAAGAGCTGGTTATCCCTGGAATTGTTCCTAAAGCTACCTGGACTTGGACATGTTCCCAGCTAGTGATTCTATCACGGCAGTAACATCGCTGTTTTTTATTTTTGCCACTGGTTATGTGGACAGTCATAACCTGTGATGGTCCATGCACTCCCAGTTAACACAAATTGATCTCAGAGATGTCAGTACACTTCACATTCATGATTGAGATCACACCCGCGATTCGATTTGTGAATCACGTCGACATCTCCAGATCCTCTATTCCGGACCCTTTTGGTCATTTTTCGCTTCACATTTAGATGCCGAATGGGACTCAAAAGTTAGCTGAATGTGACTCCAGATATCACGTTGAAATAAAACTCACATTGAGGTCACATTATAATCAGAATGTGAGGTTTAGAAGACCATCGACCATTTCTGAATGTGAGGTTCTTTTCGATTATTATACTGGTATCGTAGCGTCCCTGGAAGAATCATATTGTGCGTCTCAGAAATGCTACATACACAATGATTTTTGATATCTCAAGTGAAATCACATCTAGATTGATGAAGGTATTCAATGAGAGAACTAATCGGTCTCGAATCTCTGTCAAATAGATCAATCAAGGGTTTCACAAGGCAACTCGATTTTATTGAAAATTAGTCTCATTACACATCAGAATAGGTAAGTACGTACATGTTATGTTGAGCAAAACTACCTAGATATAACAATGATTGAAATTAGAAAAACAACGCAGGCCTAGACTTTTTCGAATAATTATACAGGGTAGGTATATATCTCCATGAGTTAAAGCGATGAATATGGAGAACTGAAAGTAACACAAGAGAATCCAATATTTGCTTCTCATCTCTCTTTCCGTTGTAGCATGGTAACCAATCCCTGCTCAGAATTTCAAATTGTTCCAAGGTTGTCCAGATGACTTTTGTGATTTGACATCTGAAAATGAATATAGAAACAATCAATTGATTTCATTTTGCCCATTTCCTGTTCAGAATATCTTATAGAGAGTGAGTAGAGAACCATAATGAGAGTATTGAAAAATGTTCAAGTCACTTTCATATCTACGTGGAGTCGTTTAAGATTGAAATTATTTATGAGAAGATGAAATCACACTGCATACCTACTGTTCTATACCGGGTGACAAAGAAGATAGAGAATAGCTGCGGCGCATTTTTTCCTTCCATTCATAATATTTTGCAATAATTTTGTTCTTAATCAGACTTTCCCAATATACAATCAGAATATGCATGTTCACTTATACCCTGATCCCAAAATGATATATTCCAAGGTATCATTGTAAGTATCATCATATAGTCTTGAAATGGCGACGTGGTGTCGTCTACCCTATCTTCATTGTCAACCAGTATATATAGGTATATTATTGTATCAAGTTATGAACGTTGTAGTTACTTACCCTGTAACTCAGATGAGAAACACACAGTATCTTTAATCACAATCATGATTTTCGATTAGAAAGAGATGCTTATTCAGTCTAAGCAATATCGCCAAACACGAACTGCATACCAACACCGAATGAACTAATGCACTGAAACAACGAAATGGACGAGACAAAAGCATGCCGTCGCTAAAGAATTCACAGACACGTGTACATCAGTCAGACCGACACTGACCGAGTGTGTACGAAACTTTACATAAGTCACATTGTGCGCTACATTCATGAGTATGCGAGTACACTGATATTTCCAAGTATTGTTCGATATTACTTTCATAAATGAATTTCCTTGAGATGTGAGAGAGATTCACATATTGAAGCATATTTTCGTTTCTTCATTCTGCACAATGTGAATCAGTTTGTCAATTCAGATACATCAAATTATGACTCTCAACGACTGAAATTTCAGATTCTGAAATTATAGTCGTTGTGAAGTTAAGGGGCCTCATAAATATTATATCCATATTGGTCTCAGATCCAAGAGAATGTGATGAAATTTGCGAACTATCTGTCACACAAGGAATTCCTTGTAGATATCAGCGATGCAATATTGTGATTCGCTTTTGTGACATCAACTGCCATGAATGCGACATCTCATAGATGTTTGTGTTAACTGGGCTGCTCCATCTTAACTTTTTGGAAGTGATCAGCACTTTTGATGCTGATACTTCATATTTGCTGTGGGATATTATTCAATTTTTGATACTTACATTTCCCACAGTATTTTTGAGTAAATTTTGAAAAGCCAAGAGCTATTTTTTGTCTGTAGGGACCTTGGAAGCGTAGGGGTCGTGGACAACAACGTGATGTGGGTCGTCATAGTTGTCTCATGACAGGTTGGGCTGACGAGATTATGTCTCGTTGAATTTTTGGGTTCAATGGGCATATTTCTCGAAAGTACCGCTCTTTTGCTTTGGCTCTTGAGTAGTCTCTAGGGACGACCTAACTCTACGTGAATGGGAATACTCCCGAACGTTTTTTGTTTAATCTTTTTGTTTCAGGTTTGGCCTGTTTAAGGTTGGTGACCGTATGTCACCCCAGTTGAACGGTGGACAGCTGGTTAAATCAAAATTTTAAATTTTAAACTTTCTTTTTTGTTTCCACCTCGGGATTTTTAGTGAGTTGCCTACGTTCGTTTAGGAGTTGACATCTCACTGATTGATTCTGAACGCAATTTCAATATTTGGATACTGATATTCGTCTCGGTGATCTGAAGTACTCTGTATCCATTGTTGAAATTGTAATTTTTTTGAAAATTTAAATCAATCCAGATTCAAATTTTTTCTTGGGAGAGAGGTGATGTAGCATGTAAATTTTCATTACTGTATATTCTGTTTGATTCTATAATATTTTGTACTGCTGAGCACATCTTACAGGATATTTTGTCACAATAACATGGTTAACATTTTTCAATAACATAAATTGAACTCAATCTGCTTCATATTCTTTAATTATTCTCAAACCTGATATGTGGATACACACCTGAGATTTCACACTGTACATAAAATAAAAATACAATTTCTATAAATACACTGATATCTCTTGCTATATCTGCTTTATTGTGATCCAAGTAGAAGGATGATTCAGATGGTTTTTACAGGAACTTATCTGAAAGAGATAAATAATATAAAGTGATATGAAATACCATTTCAGAGACATTGTCATACTCACTTTTCACACTGCTATTTCCACTTGAAACTTCATCACAGTAGGACAATAGGTATTGGATTTTCCAGGAACGCTGATGAATCAATTAACTTCGTTTGGCATTATTTTCTTGATTGATGCATTTGATAAATTCAGGTTGATGTTTTGATCTGTTATTTCGCTTTACGTCAATTAGCTGTCGGTCATGACACCATGTCAACAGTGTCAAACTTGTCATGCGCCAAACGCCGATTCGGATTGATATGTCCTTAGATCATCATCGTCGAACCAACAAGCCGAGTAATGGTGAAGAAAGGTGTGACGTCATTTTAGTCATCAATTCTGATTGGTTCAGATAGTCATCTGGGAAGAATCAAGTCTCTGGAGGGAGTAGCGATAACGACTTTTATTTTGGATATTCAAATTTTCCGCCAATTTGAAAAGCGGAAACTGTTAAGTTGTTCGCGAAGTTTCTGGAAATTTGGAGAAGGGATTTCCTTTCTGGTCGTGAGACAAGAGCTCACTTTAGAAAATTCTTCGTGGTGGTCAAGTGCCATTTTTGTGGTGTGAACCGGCTTCTGAAGTCCTGTACCGCCTGGCGTTCTGGATCACATCAGGATATCCTGGATTTGCTGCTGATCTACAAGGACTGCTGGACTCTACAGATTTTTCTGGTTTTGGTTTAAGAGGCAGGATCTTCATGGTTCATCACCCAGGCAGCCACGTGCCTACCTGCATCGCCATTACGGCCATTTCAATCCCCAACCCTTCATAGAAGGGTTTTTTCACCGGGAGTTTTTTTAACGGGAGTTCTACAACGGGAGTTATCCTACCAGGAGCACTATTCTTCCCAGGAGTCATTGCTCGATCAGGATCTGTTAATTCTACAAGGCCTTTGGTGGCTATATAGTAGTCTGGAATCTGGAATCTGGATATCGCCCCCTGTTTGTTCCTGATGATGGATTTTCAAGGTGGAAATACGACAACTCTGTCAATGTCATCTGACATCCAGGGATGTGAAGTCAGCACCCCGCTCTCCGCCATTTATCAAGGATAACTGGTGTAGGACACACCATACAGGTTTTTGACATAAAAAAATATTTTTATTTTTTATTTTTATTCACTCATAATGCCCATTGCTAGTGTGTATAATGGACCATTTTTAAATCATAGCCAGGTCATAAATTGATGAAATCACACATGAAGGGTACATACTTCCCCTCCACATAGTATACTATGCGCTGGTAGAATTCTTCCATTTTCAATATTTTTTTAAAATCTGCTATGACTATAAAACGTCCTTACAGGAGCTCTTGATTTTTCAAGTACAATATAAGGTTGGTTTATACATATTTTCATCCACATAATAGCAGGCAACAGTGTATTTTTATAACAGGAAATAAGTATCTAATATTTTTTATTATGCATATTTGTCAAAACCTGTGATGTGATATATGAGTCCTATCATCATAATTAAATGTTTTGGGTATTGTATATGACTGTTTTATTTGTTTATTGACATGACACTCCAACTCACAACATCTCTAAGGTAAATTTAGGTCTTTTAGTCTGGGAGAACAACTAATATTATTCATTATCTGGTTGCTCAACTTTCCAGGTAACATTTCATCTGAATTAAAAGTTGCAGTGGCGCCCCATCTTTTTTGTTTAACCTTATGATTGCTAGATAACTGAATTTTTTGCTATTTAACTCATTTTGATAACTCGAACTCATAGTGCCTACTGACGAAGAGCTGCCGTTCGCAATGCACCTATTTTTCATAAAAGTAGGGCTGCAACCTGATGGAACATCTCTTTGATATATGCATTCACAGTAATTTTAACTTGACGAAAACACCATAATACAGCAATCAACGAAGGAACGAAGTTTGGTCCTTAATGCAAGAAATGGTTCAGACTGAAATTATGACTTTTTGCGGCTGCATTGAACACCAGTCGAATTTTCCCTGGTTTGTTAATGTTCCAAACAGCGAAATGCGGTAAGTAACAAGTTTTTGGCATTTCTTCAGGTTCAAGTTGCATATCGCATATCCCTTTTCCAGGTATTCATTCATTTTTTCACAGTATTGCTCCGCGAATGCCTTATCCTTATTGTAACGGGCTTTGTTTCTGTGGCCCTTACTTTGGCGCTCTGTTCAGGGCGGAGACTACTCTGGTATTTCATGGGGGTTTCACGGACGCCAGCAGTGTTGCCAGAGTCGGTACGTTCGTACCGAATTCGGTACGTTTGGCAACTAAAATGTACGTCGGTACCCTTCTTTCATTTCCGGTACCTTTTCATAAAATCTCATGGAACTTATGTTCATGAAGCGAATCGAAGAGACAAATTCCTGCTCTGACTCGACGACTCTGCGTTCTGATCACTCGATCTGCGATCTGAGTTAATAAACGTTCTGTGATCTGAAATCAAACGTCAACTGCCAATCCATTACAAAGTGCGCTTCACAATTGACATTTGTCATTTGATATTTTTAATATTACCCAGCAAAATCTGAACTAGCGGGAAAAGTCCGGCCTAGTGCAGGCTAGTCTGGGAAAGTGACGATGCCGGGGTAATGGTAATGGGCCGATGATTTTCCTATGCCGAGTGAACATCAGTTGAAAATACGATGATGGCCTAGTGATGGTAAGATGCCTGGAACTAATTGAATATTAACGAGATCTGGCCCTTTGCTGGCCAATTTCATTTTAGCTACTCGTCCCCCTGGTGGATGTTCTATGAACATTGTATTGTTTGTAACAAAACTATAACTTCACATTTCACTCACCTCAAGAGGCATGAAGGAATAACGCTACATCGAAAAAATATGAGAAAAGCTTCAAAAACCCCAAAACTTCAGGAATTTGATTCAACAAGGCACAAAACACTTTAGAAAAACAGGCAGAGGCATCAGAATGCAAGATTGTTATGTTTCTACATGAACATAACTTGCCATTTCTACTAATGGAACATATGCCACAGTTTTTGAGATCCATCTGTCCAGATTCGGATATAGCGAAAAATATAAAATGTTCAAGAACAAGAACAGCTCAACTCACGAAGGTGATTGCAGAGGAAGCAATGGAATTACTCATCGAAAACCTAGATAATAATCTATATTCTCTGATAATAGATGAGACTACAGACAATCCAACCAAAAAATCACTTGCCATACTTGTTCGCTACTATGATGATAGCAAGGGAGAAGACAATGATAAATTTTTAGAACTCATCAGGTTATTGAATTATAATGCAGAAAGCCTATTCAGGGCTATTGTAGATCTTCTAGAGAAAAATAATATAACAATACAAAACCTGATTGGATTTGCTGCAGATAATGCAGCTGTGATGATGGGAAATAAGGCAGGAGTTCAGGCGAAATTCAAAGGGCTGAATCCTACTATTTTTGTAATGGGTTGTACATGCCGTTTTTTTCCCTTATGTTCATCAGCAGCCTCACTGAAATTACCAAAGTTCATTGAAGAATTTGTCAGAAATGTTTTTAATCATTTTTCTAACAGCAGTAATAAAGCTGAAATGTTGGAAAAATTTCAACAATTCTTAAATATTAAACCTGTGAAGATGTTACATCCTAGCCAGACGAGGTGTTTATCACATTAGGTGAAGCTTCTCTCTAAATTTTACAACTGTGGTAAGAAAGTAATAACTTCCTATTTCAGGCTGCTGTTCACAAAATTTTGCACTGCTGGGATGCCTTGAAATTATATTTCACAAGGGCTGCACTTGAGGAAAACTTGAAGAATAGTCAAATCATTTTGGATACTTTCAATACCCCTATTGTGAGAACATATTTATTATTTCTATCATATATTTCTTTTATATTTTTACTTGAGTTCACCAAATTTGAATAATGTGCAATTTCGTTCGATGGTAGAAAATGCTCACCTGGATTGCGTAATGTGGTTGCGTCGGGCTAGCCCTGGCAGGATACTGTGCTGGTTCACTTCAATGGGTTCACGAAGGAGTAAAACACTACAATTTTGGAGTTTGTTATGACTTAATAGGTTTATAAAATCTTGAGAGGCCGGTAGCGATATACACACTCGATGCTGAGTTGATAATTATTTTTTTGTCCTTTTCCGGCATTGCCAAGCTTCATAGCAAATTCTACCATATAAAGACGCGATAAATAATTCTCATTATAATTATTGAAGTTCGTTTCAATGAACTAGTACTAATTATTATTTTGAATTATTTCTAAATTGATTGAGAAACTACAAAACTAAACATTCTGCCCACCTAGGAAATGTGTAGCATTTCATAAACAAAGAAATTAAAAATATATTTAATAAAGGTATATGTGACTATAAACGGGATATATAATATATCTGAATAAACGCTCACAAATTTTCACCGCTGGTCGTGTGGAGGTGCCCTTTACCGTCTTCACAGTGACGACACGAGTTACGCCATCCCGCCCTGGGTGCACTGCCAAAATACGCCCCATTTGCCATTTAAGTGGAGGTAATTGTTCGTTTTTTATTAAGACCAAAGTATTTGGCAAAATTTCAACTTCTGGGGGATGCCATTTTCCACGCTGTTGCAATGTGTGTAAATACTCCCGTTGCCATCGCTTCCAAAAACTTTGATGGATGTGAAGTAATAATTGCCATCTATTGAGGCGATTTACAGATAAATGACAAACATCATAGTCTGGTATGACATTCAATGGTTCTAATGACAAAAAATGACCAGGGGTCAAAACAGTTAAATCATTTGGATCGGAGCTGAGGGGACATAATGGCCGAGAGTTTATTACCGCTTCTACCTGAATCAAAACTGTATTCAGTTCTTCGTACGTTAAAACTTGGTCTCCAACTGCTTGAGTGAGATGGGTTTCAACCGACTTGATGCCTGCTTCATGTAGGCCGCCGAAGTGTGGGCTGGAAGGAGGGTTCAGGACCCACTTAATGCGTTCATTTTCAGAACACGACTGCATAATGTCTGACAGATATTTTTTGGCTGAAACAAAATTTGTACCACAATCGCTGTGAATTTCAGCACAACGACCACGACGAGCTATGAATCGTCTAAGGGCGGCTAGGAAAGCCTCTGTAGATAAGTCTGATGCCAGCTCGATATGCAATGCTTTTGTCGCAAAACATACTTTGGCCTACTTTTTTATATTGATTGATATAAAATATAAGACACATTTGCGAACGGCAACTCTTCGCCATAGAACAGATAAGTGGATTCGTTGTGATTGCAGATAGTTAAATTTCAAGTTCAGAGGGCGGCCCTCAATTTACAAAACAATTACTGATACTTGGATAATTGAGAAAACCAATTAGTTGGATACTTACAGTATTTTCCGAAACCTAATCCTGAAATAGAAATATGAAAAAAAATTTCTTGAATGACAATGTCAACACAAGTAGATGAATAAAACCATATAAAATTTCAGACCTATTTATTAACACCATAATAGACAGGGTTTATGAAGACCAGAGTAGAGACCAAATAAGTTTCAGAATATGTAGCATATGTTATCATGAAATATCTTGAAGTAACATGACCATAAAATATCATAACCATAAAATATCATAACCATAAATATACTGTTTCTATGGGAAATTCAAAATTATTGTATAAGTTATCAAAATTTAACAACCTACACCATGACAATAACCACCTCTTTGTATGACTAGTGTTTGAGTATAGCAATCATCATATTCCAACTATAAAATGAGATGTATAAATCTCAAAAAAATTGATTAGACAATAATCTTTGAAAAACCTGAAACCGCTGTCACATAGTACTATGGGAGAGCTTCACAAGAGCTTCATGCATGTTAAATATGGTTATGATCAAAATGTTGAAATATCAAATTCAGATCTAAAAAAAATGATGGAATAAAAAAACCTGGTCTATTGGAGGGTCCTCTCCAATGGTCTGATCTTCCCTATCCAAGGTCCACTATGGTGAGTAGGCATGCTCGTGAAGATGAAGATGAAGACGAAGACAGGAACGAAAAGAAGTTGATGGACCTCCACAGTCCACAGTAGGGCTCAGTGGTGTGGCTCAGCCGGTCAGCTTGACCGGTTACTACTGGGCGCCACCTGTCGACTCTGGTCAGGATAAAATGAGCGACCTGGTCCTTTTGGGAATCATGACCAAGGTCGAGAGATTATCCCCTCAGCTGTTCGCTACTAGAAGCCGAAGGCAGCTAAGCCATACCCTAACACCCTGTTAAAAAATTAACAGGTTGATATAACCTCTTAACAGACACGTGGAGAACAGAAAAAAAACTGATATTGAAGGGAAATATTGCTCACCAAGTTGATAGTCATTGCTCTGCATATGACTTACCTTCTGAGAAGGGAGGAAGGGCTTGAAGAACTATTAGTTTGGAATCTTTATACTCTGAAAAGGCCGGCTGCAGGGCTTCCTGGGGACATCAGGCAGTCTCCGAAAAGTGGGAACAAATCCTACACAGGTCCATGGCCAGAATCACTGATATTTTGAACAATTTCAATGAATTTCAAATCCCCCGAAGGGTTTCTACGGATTATACCGAGAAGAGAAAAAATGCTCAAACTGGCTCAAGTGCACACCATGACGGTCGCCTAGAAAAAGCCTCCAGATAGCTAGCGGAAATCTCCTCCTAAAATTCCCTATCTAAACTTATCTTATCTAAAGGAGTGCTTCCTGCCAAAATTCAGCCCCAAATATGAAATCCTATTATTTCATTGGTCGGAAGAAAAACACCAGAATTACTAGGTCCAAACTAACAGAAGAAGTACCGAAGAAAGAAAAGAAAAAGAAGAGTCTTCTTTTTCTTCGGTAGTACTATGTCACAACATTGTAAGATTGTGCTTAAGAGGGCGCATCAGTCAAAACTGCCATGCAGAGGTCAGTTTGGTACCAAATCATTAATAAACTATAAGTGTAAGCGCAAAAGTGGTTGGTACATAAGTAGTGATACAAAGCCGATTGATCGTCAGAGCCTCAATAAAATGCCGCTAGTTAGCGTTGGCGCTGGTGTCGCTGGTGTCGCTGGTGGCGCGAAGTTCAAATTTGCAGATGGCGGCGGCGCTGATGGCGGTAAATTTGAAATTGTGAGGTTATGACATCTTAATCATGATGAATTTTTAAATAAATAAATTAAAAAAAGCTGTCACCGCCGGTGGGGGAAATTGAACCAGGGACCTTTGCATTATGAGGCAGCGTATATACGCACTGCGGTATTCCGACCTCCGTGATATTTCAATTATTTAAATGCTATTCAAACGGGATATCCATTGCTGGCGCGCGCGCGCGCTTATCTTTGCAACGGATCCATCGAGGTAGAGTGAAGCGAGAGATGCATTCCAGAGATAAGAAACTTCGAGTCGGAAATAATATCCATCGCAGGCGCGCGCGCGCTTATCTTTGCAACGGATCTATCGAGGTACAGTGAAGCGAGAGATGCATTCCAGAGATAAGAAACTTCGAGTTGAAAATAATATCCATCGCTGGCGCGCGCGCTTATCTTTGCAACGGATCTATCGAGGTAGAGAGTAAGGCGGCTCGAGCGCGCGGTGCTGCAACGTTGTCGGACGTATGTGTTTGGATGTTAATATTGTTACATTATTGTGTGTGGCAACGCTGTCTCGCTTCATGGCGTTCGAAGATCCAGTGAAGCGAGAGATCCCTTAGAATGATAAGCGCGCGCTCGTATTGGAAACGAATACTTGGATTATTTATTTATTTTAAAGTGGGTGACGTCATGCCGTTACCTTCATGGCGTTCGAAGTTCTAGCAAAGCGAGAGATCCCTTAGAATGATAAGCGCGCGCTCGTATACCCATTCCTCAAACTGTGACTTTAATGACAATAACAAGATTGAATTTTCATATACAGGGCGTTTGAGTTGATTGAAAATTGAAAAAAAATATATACAGAGTGTCCCACGGTTCGCGGTCCCATGTTTTAGCATGGAAGAAGTGTTTGAGTTGAAAGAAATATATACAGGGTGTTTGAGTTGATGAAGATTGAAAAAAATATATACAGGGCGGTCCATGGGGGTGAAAGAATACGAAAACAAAGATAAATAATCTATTTATTTAAGTAATCCTTTTCTACAAAAATGACATGCCTCTTGAGAAGATGGCGGTCCATCCCAGTGTGTGGTCCAATTTGTAGGTTAAAGTTGCTGCGATATTCTTGAGGAAGTTTGTGCCACACCCTTAATAGCCCATAAGGATCTGCATATTCAATGAGACATTCTACTGGAATGTACTGCAATTCTTGTTCGGTGAATTTTAGCAGAGTGGTAGCAGGAGATTTCAGGAACTCTAAGAGCACAGATATTTCAGATTTATAACAGAGTGTCTCAATACTGGAGAGTGGATTGCTTTCAATATCAATAGAACGTGGGAGAGTTTTAAAGAGTGAAAATTTCGCTATAATCGACACCAAGCATTGTGTGTCGAGAAATGCGGGAAATTCTTGAATAAAACTAATCTATACCACCATATGAAGAATGCCCATAGAGTGGACGCCACCAATTCGAATAACATAGCTGATTAGCGGATGGCAGTTAATGGATTCAGAAGTCTTCAGATCACACCTATAGAAGTATTCAGAGGTATTCAGAGGTCTTCAGATCACGCATTCAGATGTCTTCAGATGTCTTCAGATGTCTTCAGATGTCTTCAGAGGTCTTCAGATCACGCCTTCAGAGGTATTCAGAAGTCTTCAGAGGTATTCAGAGGTCTTCAGAGGTATTCAGATGTCTTCAGATGTATTCAAAAGTCTTCAGCTGTATATCAGACACCATAGCGTTCACATCATGGAGTCTAAACCACATTCATCAGAGCAAGCATTAGATAAATATTACTGTGCAGATTATGATAATGCTTATGGACTGAAATATGTTGACGGCAGATGGACACTTGGACATAAGAATCTACGCTTTGAGGACCAATACATAGGCGTAGATAATGTCGATTTTAAAAGTACTCTGGGTCTTTTGGAATTATTATTTTCCAAGAACCCTCGAAATTACACGCCTCTGGATCACCAGATGTATAAACAGATGCTAGAAATCAGCTCTATTCATAGAGATCGATTAGGGCGATTACGAGGACAAGCTGATAAGGAGAAATTTGATAAAATTATCAGACCCCTCTTCAAAAATAAGACCAAACCTAAACGTCCAAAGTCGAGCGTGGAGCCTGAAGCCAGTATTGGGAATGAGGAGTACAATATTTTAGATGAATGGACAGATTCGAATATCTTGGTGGATAGACTGAGATATTTAATGGAATCAGATAAAAACAACAACGAGATCGCCTTTATTCTTACTGAACTTGAAAATGTTGGTATAATATCTAAGAAATAAATGATGTCAAAATTATCCGTTTTTTATTCAACACCTGCTAGGCGAGTAGACTCACAATGACTACTCAACTCGGCATACAAAAATATATATTTAAAAACCCTGTATAATGACTGGTAGGTAGTGTGATGAAATCATAAACTTGGTTGACTTGCTGACTGTCTTTGGTCGACTGGCATTTTTACGATGATAATCACTCTAAGAGTCACAAAAATGAAAAACGAGGTAGCGACATTTCTTGCTGACCCGCCCTGTATAGCAGAAATATTTTTCAGTGTGAGATATTGAATATTAGGTCTAGGACTAAAAACAGCTCTTGTTTCAGCTTGAACAGCTGTTTTTTGTGTGATTTCGATAGTTCCTTGTATCTCATATGGAACGATAAGAGAATCAATAATAATAGGATTATTTCCTTTATTATCCGTTAATTTTAGTCTATAACTCAGCTGATTTAATCATCTTTCTAGGCTTTGAAAGAATATGATTTTCTGTATACGCCAAATATAGAACAACCAAGATAACGGCATCCTGTTTGAACGCTCCAACTTGAACAGCTGTTTGATTTCGGTAGTTCGTTGATTTCGTGAAAAGACGATAAGAGAACCCGTGTATGTCTTTTATACCAACTCGTTAATTGTTGTCTATAGCTCATCTATTGTAAGAGTATCAGATTTTGAAATATTCGGCGGATTCAGTGGCAGATAAAATGCATAACAATGCTTGAATATAATATGCACACATGAAGATAAGCCTCTCAATGTATAGGGTGAATCAGTCAGTAGTCGGACAGTGGACTGAGTTTTACAAAAGAATCATATTATGTGATGCATGAAAGAAATGCTCAATAGATCATATTATCAATAAGCCAAAAAGAAACAACAAGTTGTGTTCTTCTTTGCCAGTAGTCGGACACTTATCTTTTATCGTGCAGAGTGAATGAAAGCACTCAAGTATGCTGCATAAGTTAAATCATACGAGCATTCTGTGTGAGTTATATACTACGCGTTTTCTATGACTACAGCAAAACTCTTCAGCTTGCTGATTTTCTCACAACTAATAGTCTGTCATTTCATGAAATTCGATATTGGAACATGGTGTATGTTTATGTGGCAATTTTTGTAGAAAAATCAATTTATATCATAGGTATGAAATTAGTTTGATGGATGTGGCTGATAATTGAATAGGGTGTTCTCCTAGGAAAAAACACCTAAAATTCAATCAAAACTGTATTCGTACTTATTCCTATACCAAAGCCGGCGGCTAATTTCATCGATAACAAATTGGAATGATTATACTAAATATTCCTCAATAAGATTACCAAAGAACCTGCTTAACTTCATGAACCATGTAATAAACGACAACATTTAAATATATCTCTTCAGCATATTCATTGCTGAATTTATTTGTTATACCAGCCGATAGATGGCGGTACAACTACGTTGCTAAGAGTTACTAACAGCCGTCGGCCGATCGCCAACAAATAAATATGAGCCTCAAACAACTGTTATCATCTTCCATTGGTTATTGCACTGCACCGAACTTATATATTTTCGGATTCGAATTGTTACCTTATATCTGCAAATAGGTCTGTCATTCTCAGGATTTCAGAATGAAAATAATTCATACCGTGTCATCCATCCATCACTGTCATCAAATAAAAAACATCCTAAAAGTTTCTTCAAGATGTTCCATATCAAGTAACATGAATGTCTCTGGTACATCCCGTATCATCCCACAAACATTCTGATGGGATGTTTATAAGACATCGCAAATGCTGACAAGAATGTCCCAAGGAAAATAGGGATTTTCCAGAGTTGTTCCTATCATCCCATATGGATGGTTCTACGACGTCTTACTGATGTTATTGTGTTATTAGGGCATGCGCATGGTGAGCGATGCCACACTCACTAATTCTTAGAAAACATCTGAACAAAACGACTAAGTTCATCATAGGAAGTGTTTCCAAGATCTCCAAATGCGAAATCTCTGAAATTTTCTGTGTATCATTGGGATGGGTAGTGAGTGTAAGAGAGAGTGAGAAGGTAAAAAAGTGAGAAGAAGAGAGAGAGAGAGAGAGAGATTGGATGGATATTAGTTGAAGGTATGGATGTAAAAAACAGTTGTATCATGTCTTCTGACGAATACAGACGTGCACTAGAAGAATTTGGGTTGAAAGTTAGAAAGCTCAGTGCAGACATCCAATTGTATGAGCAGAAAGTTTGTTTGTTCAAAGATTTCGAGCAATTGAGTGTTTGGGACAAGGTGTTCACAGAACCGAGACGCACAGCTGCACCTACATCGAGAAGAATCCAACCAACACAGCTAGATGGCGATACTGAAAGCAAGCTTCATTCTATTGACAGCTCTGAGCAACAACGTCTTTTACACAAACATACCGTACAATACGAGGAATGCAGCCGTATGTTTTGATGTGAATCGTACACAACAGTGTGATTGGAAGCTGATGAGTAGAATGTATGCCAATGATAACAAACTTCCTGTATATTCAATCGACATGCCTCGAGTCAATGGGACCACCATCGACTACAAATTGAAATTATCGTTTTCTGATGGCAGTGACGGTGAAACTGGGGACTGGCAGACATTTACATTGAAGAAATCCCCCGCAAAATTAGATGATGATCAAGATTCGGTCAATATCATTGCAATTTTGACACTTTGTTGTACACTAATATGTTCACTCATTTTAATCTCACATGTTATTTTCATTATACTGAGAAATAAGGGATGTGATGAATAAAAACTATGAAATTATTATAAAGTTTTTTATTTTGGCAATAAATTACATAACCAATTATATAAAGTATCGACATTGTGGAGACTGCACTGGAACCTTCCTCCATGGAAATGATGCATGCAAGGTGGAATGGATTGTTGAAACGTTATTGGTTGCCACCAAGAATTGTCAAAATCTTCTAAATTCACAATGTGATTGGTCATCTCCAACTCTGCACATTTTCGCTGCAAGAACTGAATCTTTTGGTGTCCTCTAACGTAGATGATATTTGTTTGCTGCAGGTTATCTCGTAGTATTTGATCCAACTCATTTAAATCCACATAACCACTGGAATATTTTAAACCATGAACGTAACGCTCCACATGATTTGCCATCTTTTTATCTTCTCTGCTCAAACTCGAAAATTCTACAGATGGCTTGAATAGAAAATGACTCGTCTTTTTGCCAATGCGAATGGTCATTTCCTTTGGAATGAATTCGCCATCAACCATGAACCCTTGAATGTCAACCAGTGCGATCTCCATGACTCTTCGAAGCAAACTGACGTCTGACTGATGCAGCAACACCCACCTAGGCAATATTTCGAACAATTTCGCTGAGTGGGAGATGTTCCATGATTTGATCGTGAATGATGATGCAATAGGCTTTGGTGTCGGGAGGGAAGCCTGTAGTCGCTTCAATGTCCAACTTTATGTCAACTGTGGACGCCTTTAGACCCAGATGGCGCCTCGAGCAATCGATAACAAACATTGGTCGGGATTTGAATTCGGCAAAGTTTACTAGAGAGCGCTTTTCTTGACAGTTATGGTAGCTCTTGTTGAACTCTGTATAGTTGAAGTGAGCGTCAGCATATTGGTCTCGGGAAAAGTCCAATAGCATTCGTTCTTGCGGATAATAGTCGCTATTCAGAGCCAATCGTATGGATTTGATGTTGGCATTATCGAACAAGGTGACGTCTTCATGCAAATTATCGGCTTTTTTCGTTTGGAAAAATACTATAACATATCTTGGACTGTCCAATGCAGAACATGTCTTGACGGACCAGATTTCTATGGTAGATCCTTGTGTGAGTGCTGGTAGCTCGTGCAATTCCCATCGGCGAAACGGTATCATCATAGACTCATCTGCTTTGATACGTGTCAACAACTGCAACTTTATGTCATCGTTGGGTGTGAGATGTGGCACTTTCAAATTAATGCTTTCTATCGTTATTTTAGCAATACTTTGAGTCTGAGGAGATCCTGGCAAAGCAGTATTCGCTCTCTCGACAACCTTCACACTGTTGGCATCATTGCGAGCTCTCACTAAACGGATTGACTGCTTGCCCCACGTTGCCACTTGATGATCATTGAAGATGGAAAACAAATGTTTCAGTGGAATGTTCATGCTAAACGTACCATCGGTGTTGAGGATCGGAGCATTGGGATAGTTCCAGCCTGCTATGGCTAGATGACGTGAGTCTTCAGGCGTATAACACAAGTATCCTCGCACAGTACTCGTTATTCCAGGATATCTGACAGTGTCCAATTCTTTATTACATAATTCATAGGTGCAGGAATCAAAGAGATAAGCTCCAGCATTGTGGGTTAATGTACCAGTACCACCACCGGTCACCTTCAATTTACCCTTGATGGTAATGATGCCTTCAAACATGGCCAACCACGAATCTGCTTGATTAACCGTTATATCGATGACATCATTGTTCTCGAATGATTTCACATATGGATAATAGGTACGCCATTCCACTTTAGTGATGCTTTCGTCGAATCTGGGTTTGCGGAAAACGTCGAACACGGGTGCTAACAACATTGTAGTCTTTGAGTGATTTCAGAAACAGCACACTGGATAATGTCAATGTTTTTCTGTTGCTGCTGCTCTTCGAAGACACGACTGCTTTGGTGTACGGTGTCGAGAGAACTGGTGCTGATGATGTTGCTGATGATGGTATATTATCTGATTTATAGGAGTAATCAAACACTAGTACCATCTTGCGAGTTTCTTCAATTCCAATCTTATTATGATTTCTTCACCTCTAAAATTCACCTGCCTGTTATCTTGGTCTAGAATCTGGAGTGTAATGTTGGGCAATTCCCGCCTGCTGACTATAGGTAGATAGATTAGATTTCTGGGAGTCTCGTCTATGGCGTAACCAGGATCGACTGCAACTGCAAACTCGTAGATCGTATGTGATGGTCTGTCGTTGTAGAGAGCTCCAGCAGTAACGTTGCTATCAATGTGAATGGTTCTCACTTTGGTTATGCTGACCGGCAAATCGGAAGTGTGGACTTGTTGTGCGTTCAACAATCTATTTGAAAATCCCAAGACTTGAGCTATGCTATCCTTCGGGCGAAAATCGATGGCAAACCTTTGGCTCGAAATCTCGCACTTTAGTGTATTATTGTTGGGCTTCAACGAGAATATATCATCAACGTCCTTTGCACTTGAGATGCCCAATTCTTTGCGTATGAATTTCTCAATGTCCACAATGTCGTATGAACCTTCGGGAATATCGATGATCTTTCCCGCCTTGGTCTTATCTTGCAGATAAAACTTTGATCCTTTGTCGATATTCGGTATACTGTTGTATGAATGGAATCCCAACAATGCTAGTCCGTAATCAGAGTCTGGATCGAGTTGAAGTGGTGTCAAAAAGTCTATGGAGAGCGTAGATGTACGACCTTTCAACGTCACTATCAGAGACATGACTGATGCACAATGACCGAGTTACTTGGTCTCATTAAAAAGGAATTCTAAACATAGACGTCCACAATTACTTTGATTGAAATTTTGGTATTGATTGTTATTGTACAAGATTTTCGTGCTGGCACCCAAATATTGCGCCAATTCTCTGGGCGGTTTCAGATTGCCATAACTATCGAAATATAAGGCTTTTTTATCATTTTTTATGTAAGCCACCCAATGAGTGCCCGCATGATTGGAGGTATCCAAATTCAATACAGCACACTCGCGATGCCATGGACCGGTGGAAGGTAGAGTGTCCCGCATAAAAACACCTCGAAAATACGGTATTTTCAGCTGTTTGGCATACTTTATCACATCTTTATCGTACATTGATTTATTGGGTAGCTTGTCTAGAAGTTTTTTGAGTTTTTTGATTGTTTCTTCAAGTACAGTCCGAATCCTCTCGATGTTTTGCGTAGAAATAGGCCGGAACCCTGCTTGCCGATAGCCTCCATTGCTTTATTATGTCTTTGATCTTCTTCGAGCTTTTTCTTTGCATTTTTCGCATCAATGACTGTCTTTGCGACTGCTCCGGCTCCTCCAGCTAGAGATCCTAGGGCTCCCAAGGCGGCAAAGATTGGTATCAATGGTAGTATACCGCCACTGTGTGGAAGAGGTATGATTCTTGGTACTCTGATTCTTTTTTTACCGCCAGCCCTCTTGATTGCCATTCTGGCTGCACGGAGTGCTTTCAATGCGGATTTATTCAGACCACTTCCTGATGTTGTACTACCACCACCACCACCACCACCATCTGACTTTGATAGTACATTTTTTATGAATTTGATAATGTTGGATAGGGATTGCTGTGATACAAGACCCATGCCAAGTTTTCGTTTGACCTTCATTCCGGTGGTGACAAGCCAAGCAGCAGCCTTCTCTTTGAATTTAGCGTTCTTCGACTTGACTCTCTCCCACGCTCTATTTTCCAATATCCAATCAGCTTTGTGTCTGTCTTCTATTGAGGAATTTTGTGAATAGGCGATATCGTGTTCTCGACACGCGTCGTCCAACGGATTGATACCGGTGTCTCCTCTTGCAAGTCTTTTATCGAGTTTGGTACCTGGACCACAAAATCTGTAGCCTGGAATGTGTAATTCGATGGGAAGTTTATCGATCAGAGAATTAAGCACACCCTCTCCGTGGTAGAGCAACATGAAGACTGATGTGTAGGAAGTTCGACAACTCTGCATATACCTAATGAAATGAAAAATATATCATCACATGATGAAGATCATTCAACAAGAACGGATGTTACCCATTGTGAATTTGGATGAAATTTTGTCAACCAAACCACCAGTAAATAGTAAACATGGGAAACTGCTTCCCCATTCGTTCAGAGCAATCTTCTGCGGACCAAGCGGATGTGGAAAGACCAATGCGATGCTTTCCCTGCTGTTCAATCCAAATGGCGCGAAATTCAAGAACGTTTACGTGTATTCAAAGTCGTTGTACCAACCGAAATATCAATTGCTGCAACAAGTGTTGGATTCAGTGAAAGGTGTTGGGTATTTTCCCTTTAAAGAAAATGATGATGTCATCAGTCCATCAGAAGCGAAAAATAATTCGATATTCATTTTTGATGATGTATCATGCGACAAGCAGCAAAAAATTCGAGAATATTTTTCAATGTGTAGACACAAGGATATTGACGTAGCATACCTATGCCAGACTTTTTCTAAGATACCGAAGCAGCTGGTGCGAGACAACAGTAACCTGTTGGTGTTATTTCGACAGGATGAAATGAATTTGAAGCATGTGTTCGACGAGCATGTCTCACCAGACATGTCATTCGATCAATTTAAAGCATTGTGCTCAGAGTGTTGGAATTCCAACCAATATGGTGCGATGGTGATTGCAAAAACTTTCGATATGAATGCTGGTAGATATAGAAATGGTTTCGATAAGTTCATAAGACTGTGATCTCTGGACCATTCATCAAGATGACGTCAACCAAGATGCATGATGATGTTGCTGATGCGCTGCGCAAGAAAAAAATCAACGAACTTTCGAAATCAATCAGAAGAAAATATTTAGCACTAAAATTGGGCAAGTCTGAGGATGATGATGCGTTACAGAAAATATTCCAACCACTGACATCACCTTTGAAACAAATTGCCTCCGCGTCCAAGGTCATAGAAGAAAAACTCGATGGAACACTTTCAAACATCAAGCGAAGCAGAGCAAAGTCGTTGGGGTTGAAGAAGGAGAAGAAGGAGGAAGAGGATGGGGAGGTTGAGAGGGAGCAATCGGATTTGAATCAAACTAATTTCATACCTATGATGGATGTGGCTGATAATGCTGGGCATACTGAAGATGATGATGAGGATGGTTATGACGATGCTGATGATGAACTTTTTGTAGATAGTGAAAATATCTCACCGGCTGCAATACATGATTACGTTGATCAGTATCCTGCGATGGCTCAAAAATATCTGACTGAATACTGGACAAATGATGAAAATATCGATACGGTTTATGGTCCCAAATATGATCCAGTAACATCGAAATGGTCCCTCAACGGAAAAGAAATGAATTTCCATCGAAGAACTGGAGATATACTTCTTGATGGCTTTCGGTTCCGTGGCACCCCAGGCCTCTATCAATTACTCTTCTATAATGATCCATCCTTTGCCAAAGATGATATGAACCCATACAAGCAAATACTCTTGCTCACCAAAGCTCATCTGAATTCTGCAGGACGTATGAAGTCCTCCTCTAGACTCAAATACGTAGAAATTATTCGTCCAATGTTCAGATCCAATTCCAGTGGTCGTGGTTTGAAGTTGACATACAACACAGCACCTATCGAATACATGTATTGGGATGATCCAAACGAATTGGTAGATAGATTGAAGTTGCTCATTGCATCACAGCAAGCCGGAAATACATCAAACGATAACGAGATTGTTGCCATCTTGAACGAATTAGAAGAGGCTGGCATAATAAAACATGTGTAACATTTCTGTGATACTTCCGTGACACTTCCATGACAACTTCCGTGACAGTTCCGTGACACTTCCTTGACACTTCGGTGACAGTTCCGTGACAGTTCCGTGACACTTCCTTGACACTTCCGTGACAGTTCCGTGACACTTCCTTGACAGTTCCGTGACACTTTCATGGCATGTCTATGAGTGAAGGGGCTAATAATTGGCGAGGCAAAGTGCCGACCATTATCGATAACGTACAATACTTTAGTCATTAGCATAATGAGTCTCGACAAATTCGGACGTGGTTCGTTTCCACGCTCAGCTCAGATGGTGACAGTCAGATCTGGATTTTCACATACTCCAACCGGTGATATTGATGTTGGTCATTTGAAGATGTGTAACGTAAAACTGCCAACAGATGTCGCTGATGTTGCAAACAAACAATATGTGGATGAAGTTATATCGCAAATAAAGTTAGATTTCAAGATTGCTTTCGATAATTACGGTGAAAAAATCCGAAATTACCTTGCTGGCTTCAGCAATGAAATAATCGAAGAAAGGAAGAGAGTGGATGTACATGATCTGAAACTGGCAACGTACAATACAAACTTTGTTCAGTTGTCTGGCATAGTGCACAAGATCAACATACATGTGGAGCAGCTTCGCAACAACTCTCTACCAAAACTCGAAAGCGACATCGACTTGAATGTGAAAAATATTCTAGAACTTGTCGATAAGATTGACAACACTGTGAAGAGTTTGCACGATTTGAAGGCTGAGCAACAACACAGCCGTGATAAAGAACGCCAGCTTGCTGATGTCATTGATCAAATGAAAAAAGATCTGACCAAGATTGCCATCACTCCAAAATCTACGACAACACCAAAAAGGAAGCCTCCTGTGTGAAACCCATCATATAAACTCCTAATCCAACGAAGTCAATATGTCACATTCTAAAGAAAAAATCCAACTCGTCAATGAATTACATAGACCTGCTAGGAAAAAATTTCCAAGGCGTCGCATTATCATCAAAGGTTTGGATGACTTATGGCAAATGGATCTAGCCGAAATGCGACCTTATGCCTCTGTTAATAAGGATCACAAGCTGATAATGGTCGTGATTGATTGTTTTTCCAAGTACCTATGGACTAGACCACTAAAATCAAAAACTGGTGCTGAAATCGCTCGACCATTTGCAGATATCCTATCACATGCTGGCAACACCAGAATTCCCAAGAATTTGCAAACCGATCAAGGTACCGAATTCTACAACGAAAAGTTTCAAAGTCTGATGAAAAAGTTCTCCATCAACCATTATCATACGTATACCATAATGAAGGCAGCCATTGCTGAACGTGTTATACGGACATTGAAGGAAAAACTATACAAGTACTTTAGTTTGAATGGCTCATACCGTTGGATAGATGTCCTGCCTGAAATCACGAAAAATTATAATAACACGAAACATACGACAATAAGATGCAAGCCCAGTGACGTCACCAAAGCCAACGAACATGATATTTTAAAATCCACGTACAATCACATCAAAATTGCTGGAACCAGAAAATTCGACGTTGGTGACATTGTGAGAATAAGCAAAGCCAAACATGTTTTTGAAAAGAATTATACACCAAATTGGACTACTGAACTATTTAAAATCGTAAAAGTTCGTATTACGAAACCTACTACATACATCTTGGAAGATTTGCATGGTACTCCGATCAAAGGTGCTTTTTATCCTGAAGAATTGCAAAAAACTATAAATCCTGACATCTATCTAGTGGAAAAAGTTTTAAGGAAGAGGGGTAAAAAGGTGTTTGTCAAATGGCTAGGATTCGATGATACACACAACAGCTGGATTGATTCCACCAACAAGTTATAATGTAATCATATGGAAAACTAGCACAAATTCAATGGATGTGAGGGGCCTTTCACGTCGATCGCTGACAAAAAACAACCATTATCGGATGTTGTGACGTGTTGGCAGTGGTGGTATAAATAATGAGGACTGAAACTTTCAACACATCAGTTCGAGAACAATGAGTGAAGACTCTGGTTATTCATCTAGTGAAGTGCTTTCCGAAAACGGTAGTACTAGTTCATTGGCAATGATGGGTTATTATGGTGACGTTGATACATATTTGGACATGATTGAGCAAGCAGCGAAAGCCGAATCGTACCTCCTGCTGACTTCATCGTTCCAGTTGTCCACCTACATGATTCAGTGCGGACTTAGTCCAGCTAGACAGTTTAGTCCGAGCATCATCCTGAAGAAACCCTTCCATCCAGCGAAAATTTCGTTCTCCACATATGAATGGGCCACCTTCATCGATTCGCTGTATAAGGTACAACAAGACTTTTTTGAAGCACCCCTGCCCTGTTTCATTGATGAATATGATCCTGCCGTTACCACCTGCGGAGACTATATCACCATAACCAAATTCGTTTGCGATGGTGTCAAAATGTTGTCACTCACCAAATACCACGTCATATTCGATCTGATGGAGGAAGATGTTGCAGACATTTTGAGTGCTGAAATGTGCATTGTTTCACATCGAGTTAATTTAATCAATGACTTGGACTTTTTTATGTTTTATCAGAATATTATGAATGTAATAGCTGAATGGATAAAAAATAAACTGACTGTTTTGAGTGCACAAGAGCTTATATTAGGGTTTTGTGATGTTTGCGATAGCATGTCTAGTAACGCTCTCAGAGAATATCTATATTACTGTAAAAATGATTTGATGGCTGATTTGAATAAAAACCTTTGAAATATGTGACTCGTTTTTTATTTATTTCATCAGTCTACAACTTGACGCGAAACTAGTAGCATCTGAAATATTTTAGCTCTGCTCGAAAAATCATGAAGTCTGAAATAGCTGTGCTATTGGAGTTTATAAAATCTCCCGCTTTGACTCTGACGAAATTCACTGAACAAGAATTGCAGTACATTCCAGTAGAATGTCTCATTGAATATGCAGATCCTTATGGGCTATTAAGGGTGTGGCACAAACTTCCTCAAGAATATCGCAGCAACTTTAACCTACAAATCAAACTGCCATGCTTCGTTCATTATAATCGTCCCGATTGGACCACACACTGGGATGGACCGCCATCTTCTCAAGAGGCATGTCATTTTTGTAGAAAAGGATTACTTAAATAAATAGATTATTTATCTTTGTTTTCGTATTCTTTCACCCCCATGGACCGCCCTGTATATATTTTTTTCAATCTTCATCAACTCAAACACCCTGTATATATTTCTTTCAACTCAAACACTTCTTCCATGCTAAAACATGGGACCACGAACCGTGGGACACTCTGTATATATTTTTTTTCAATTTTCAATCAACTCAAACGCCCTGTATATGAAAATTCAATCTTGTTATTGTCATTAAAGTCACAGTTTGAGGAATGGGTATACGAGCGCGCGCTTATCATTCTAAGGGATCTCTCGCTTTGCTAGAACTTCGAACGCCATGAAGGTAACGGCATGACGTCACCCACTTTAAAATAAATAAATAATCCAAGTATTCGTTTCCAATACGAGCGCGCGCTTATCATTCTAAGGGATCTCTCGCTTCACTGGATCTTCGAACGCCATGAAGCGAGACAGCGTTGCCACACACAATAATGTAACAATATTAACATCCAAACACATACGTCCGACAACGTTGCAGCACCGCGCGCTCGAGCCGCCTTACTCTCTACCTCGATAGATCCGTTGCAAAGATAAGCGCGCGCGCCAGCGATGGATATTATTTTCAACTCGAAGTTTCTTATCTCTGGAATGCATCTCTCGCTTCACTGTACCTCGATAGATCCGTTGCAAAGATAAGCGCGCGCGCGCCTGCGATGGATATTATTTCCGACTCGAAGTTTCTTATCTCTGGAATGCATCTCTCGCTTCACTCTACCTCGATGGATCCGTTGCAAAGATAAGCGCGCGCGCGCGCCAGCAATGGATATCCCGTTTGAATAGCATTTAAATAATTGAAATATCACGGAGGTCGGAATACCGCAGTGCGTATATACGCTGCCTCATAATGCAAAGGTCCCTGGTTCAATTTCCCCCACCGGCGGTGACAGCTTTTTTTAATTTATTTATTTAAAAATTCATCATGATTAAGATGTCATAACCTCACAATTTCAAATTTACCGCCATCAGCGCCGCCGCCATCTGCAAATTTGAACTTCGCGCCACCAGCGACACCAGCGACACCAGCGCCAACGCTAACTAGCGGCATTTTATTGAGGCTCTGACGATCAATCGGCTTTGTATCACTACTTACATATCAAAGACGAAGGTTGAGAATGGGATATGAAGGAATTTTCCAGCGAAATTCGATTTGTGTGAAAAAATATATGGTAATGAAAAACAATAACATTGACAACGTTTGTGTAACAGAATCGAATAAAAACCTGGCATACCCTAAGTTAGCAATTCAATGAATTTTTGATGGAATAATCAGCTTCTGGAACATTGTCGTTTGGGAATGTATTGTGCGTGAAATTAATTATGACGTTTCTGCATCTATTTTCAATATCGCCATATTGTTAGCGAGGTTTCGACAGTGGCAGAGGAGTTCAGCTATTGTCTTTCAGAGGGCTACACAGTGAAACTACCGTGCTGCGCTCCTTCAAGAACTAATTCAAACATTACAGTTCTCTTTTTATTCATTTCTTCTTTCTGGGTCTGGGGAACAGTGTTGCCAATAAGGCGCTTTTCAACTTCGTTTTGCGTCATTGCGATTTTTTGTAAATAATTGCGCTTTTTTTTTCTTTTTATAGTCTATCGAGTGTATTGCATAACTGACTCTGTTGATTGATAATATTAATCTAATATATAAAATTCTCCTGTCCCTGTCACGGTGTTTGACGCCAAACTCCTCCGAACGGCTTGGCCGATTCTTATGAAGATTTTTGTGCATATTCGGTAGGTCTGAGAATCAGTCGTAAACGATTTTTCAAATTGAAAATTCAAGATGGCGGATATCCAATATGGCGGACGAGTTTTGTAATCCGATTCTATTCAAAATTGGCATCTGAGGGTTTTCGGGGTCGGATAGTATGATTTCTTCGTCAAAATGAGGAGATTCAGAATGGCGGATACAATATGGCAGACGAGTTGTTCAAATATGATCCGATTCTGTTCAAAATTGGTATCTAGGGGGTTTTCGGAGTCGGAGATAACAATTATTTCTTCAAAATTTGGAAATCCAAGATGGCGGATCCAATATAGCGGACAAGTTTCGAAATTATAGACCAATTGTATTCAAAATTGGTATCTGGGATTTTCGGGTCACAGATTCAGAATCTTTCGTCAAAATTGGGAAATTCAAGATGGCGGTTTCAATATGGCGGACGAGTTTTGTAATAATCGACCAATTCTATTCAAAATTGGTAGGTATTTGGGGGTTTTCGGGGTCGGAGATTATGATCATTTGGTCAAAATTGAAAAATTCTCATATCCCATATCCCAATCGTAACGTAACCACCACTTTTTTTCCAATTTATAGAAAATAGTTTTGATTATCTTGAATTCCCATTTGAAAAACTGGTATTGAAGTAAGTATACATAATCCACTCATGAAAGGTAATATTCATAATTAAAAATCAGTGTAGGCATAAACAAAATATTGTCTTTTGTGATAGGCCCATATGGAACTCAAAATATATTTTTTTATGAAAGCAAGTAATCATTCCTTTCCTCCTTTTCTCATTTGCTAAGAATTAGAAATCTGGTGCTACTTAGTTTCAACCAGTGACCAGTGATGCCAGGTATAAGGTGATGTCCCTAGTTCAAAGGACAAATTACTGAATTCATTTTTACTAGGGAAATAAGGGAAAATTCTTCGGATTTTTTAATCTCTTTCGTGACAATTATATTTAATACTTTCACACGTACCGAAATAGGATATTTCGAAAAACAAAAACAGTTTTGTTCTATAAAAATTGTATTTATAGACGGATTGACCGTTACCCACGTGAACATAAGGCCAGAAGTCTCTGACGTAACCAGCTCGTTCCCTCAGCTAACGTGACCGTAGGACCTGTGCCCGGGGCCCGGGTCGACGTCGAGTTAGTCCGTTACCTACATGAACGATTGACCCCTACTGATATATACAAAAACATCAGTGTTATAATATAAAATAGCAGAACGCTGGCAGCACTGCAACTGGCGGAGCAAGCGGTGTCGCGGTATCAGGCAGTGTGTGTGATTCCCCGAACGATTCCAACTGGACTTCAAAGAAAAATCGATAAGTGACCAGTGTTGCCAGTATGGGCGATTTCTCGACAATTGGGCTATCTCTGAACCTATTTTGGCGACCAAAAATAGAACTTGGCGACAGGCGACTTATTGAGACAACTTGGGCTTCTTGGTATCATTCATAAAGTTGGCATCATATGGGAAAAATTTTTGATAATAATATATCATAAACATCTAATCTATTTTCATCAGGTAAATGTGTCTGAAATGTTTCAAACGCACAGAGAAAACATGTCAACAAAAACTTCAAAATCTCCGGGAAGTTCAAATGATTATAAGAACCAAAGGTACAATGATACGTATAACTTCTTCATTCTCTGGCCACAAAACTCTGAAATAAAAAGAAAAAATCCCTTTCAACGGGAACCTATATAGATCCGGATCCAATATGCAAATTGGATCCGCCATCTTCAATTTCCTAATTTTGTCAAAAGAATCATGAACTTGTAGCCTACTTTTCTCCACTTTGAAATAATTATCAAAAGAATAAAAAAATAAGTTACACATATGCTAACGGCAGCTTTTCATCGGAGAGCAGATAAGTGAGTTCGTTTCTAGTAATTTCAATGAAAAATTCAAGTATAGAGGGCGCCACTCAATTTCCAAAAAAATATATATGTTCAAGAGAGAAATTGAGAACATCACTGAGGTTCCAGGAATATTGATGAGAGAATATTCTGGAATGAAAATCACAAGTATTTTCCTGGATTGCTGAGACACATGAAAAGATGAATAAAACCATTCAAAATTTAAAACCTATTTAATGTGCCAAAAAACAGACAGAGCTCCAAAATCACTGCAGAGGACAGCCTAGGGTTCTATTAACCCATTAACCGCCAAAAGTGCGTGAGCGCAACTTTTTAAAAATATTTTTTTTTGCATGGTCAGGATCAAACTTTCATCCTTAATCTGATTGATATCCATTACAATAGTACAAAAGCAGTCAAAATAATTTTTTTCAATCAAAATAATGATATTTTCAATTCATGAAAATAACTTGAAAATGCTATTTAAATGACCGTTCATGTACATTCTCAAACATTTTTATTTTTCAACACTAAATATAAAATTATACCAATTATTTTGTGCTGATCGACGATAGAAAATATGCATAATAATAACATGTATATTCATTTTCATATATATTTTCGAGACGTCGTTCATTTTTGCATGTACTTCTGATGGTTGCGTATACGCACCTTTGGCCGAATACGGTGAACAATGAATCAGATTTGAAGAAGTTTATTGGTATACTGATTTTATCTGGATATCATTCTCTGCCACAAACTGACATGTACTGGTCGAAGGATGAAGATAAAGAAGTGCGTATTGTGAGAGAAAGTATGAGTCGAAATAAATTCAGATCAATAAAGCAGAACATCCATTTGGCAGACAATACAATGCTGGATAAAAATGATAAATTTTCTAAATTGACCCCTATTTTCAATATCATCAACAGGAAGAATATGCAGTTTGGAATTTTTGCATAAAATCTTTCTATTGATGAAGAAATGGTACTGTATTTCGGGCGTCATTCCTGCAAAATATTCATTCGTGGAAAACCAGTAAGATTTGGTTTCAAGCTTTGGTGTCTCTGTTCTGATACTGGTTACTTATTCATGTTCATTCCATATGGCGGAAAATCAGAGAAAGCTAACCAAACTGCATTAGGAACGAGAGTTGTTTTGGAGCTACTGTCAGTGGTTGAAAAGTCACATCAACATAGGATATTTTTCGATAATTTCTTCTCTTCATATTCCCTTTTCATGAGCTTGAGAGAAAAAGGATTTTTTGCAACGGGAACAGTGAGGGAAAACCGCACTGCAAAATGCCCCCTTGGAGAAAGTGAAGCGATGGCTAAAATGGAAAGAGGTTCTTACACTTGTGCGTTCGATCGCAGACTTAAAGTTTTAGTTGTGCGGTGGAATGACAATTCTGTAGTAACGGTGATGACCAATGCATGTGATGTTCTACCTCTTGTTCAAGCTAAACGCTACAATCGGAAAGAACATAAAGAAGTTCTCATACCGCTGCCAAAATGGTATACACCAGTAGAATAAATATATGGGATATGATGATGATGATAATGGCATCGCAAACTATCGGATTGGGATAAGAGGAAAAAAGTGGTGGTGGCCGCTGTTCACGAATATGATCGACATTATTGTTGTGAATAGTTGGAAAATTCACAAAATTTCGTTCACAACTAGTACTCAGTCAACTGAGATCTAGTAGACAATCTGGCAATACTGGTGATATCTTAGATCCAGCACAATCGAATCCAATGCATGGAAGACCGTCCAAATCAGCTCTATACCATTTGGTTTGAAAATGTCGGACATTTGATAATGAGAGATATCAGCAGTGCAAGAAAAAAATGTCGATTTTGTGAAAGTAACACAATTTATCTATGTAAGAAATGCAAGGTGCATCTGCATCCAGATTGTTATGAAAGTTATCATTTGAAGAAATAGGGTATTCTGTATTGATTGTTTCTGTATTCTAATATTTTAACAACCGTTTTTGACCAAAGGTGCGCTTACGCACCTACTCGTTTTTTTTTTGATGTTATGAATCAATATTTTTTCAATGCTTTCTTGTTGTTTTATCTATGTATCCCTACTTAGCCATAATGAAAAATAATCGAAATTTCCAATCCATAATATCTTGGCCGTTAATGGGTTAAGGTAATTCTTAAAAAAATGATATTGCAGTAAAAATTGATGACAATTATACAGCAGTTCTCGAAAATTATATCACATGGTGAATGATCATACAATTATAACAAATAATGAAAGTGAAATAAGTGAAATCATCATAACCCACAAATCAAACAGGGTGATATACTGATACTGTGTAAAGGTGCGCAATCAGAACTACTGCCTCATAGTACTATGGGGGAGAGTGGGCACTCAGGGGGTTAAAAGTGGTGATGATAATTTCGAGTTATATAAAAATTTGAAAAATCCCTAAATCCCTAACAAAAACCTGGCAAAATATGGTATGGTGACAAGTTTTCTTCAGAGATCCTGTGAAGCTCCTATCACAGGCTGCTTGGTGGCATGGCGTGCAGCATAGGTCACTGCAGGCACGATGAAACGACGAACGACGAATCCCTGGAATGGGGAAGGTATCCCCTACCAGCCCACGGGGCTAAACCCCTCTGTTCCTCCTTCCTGGCGTCCCTAGATGATGTAACAAAGGGGAATAGCCCAGTATGTCGGCTTCCCCTTATGGTGACCATCAACCTGATGAACCTCCTGCAGTCTGCTCTGGCCAGGATCCAATGGCCTAGAGGGATCTACGCTGACTGGAGAGTCCTGGCGAGGGCGGAAATAAGGGCTTCTAAAAGGGACGGTCGAACCCGCCAAAGGAAAGCAGAAGAGGCTGGCAGAAGCATCTCACCCCCATCTCACAGAAAACATTCAGGCTATCCTAAAACCCTATTGAAAAAAATAGGCCATAACTTCCCATTCCGCACTATACAATCAGCCCCACTGAACCTCAATCCACGTCTTCGAATATCGACTTACCTTCTGAAGAAGGGCTAGGAGAGTCAAACCGGGTACCATGCCGTCGGCGTCCCATCGCTGGTGGCAGTTCCAAGGTGGTGTCACAAATCGACCAACAGATCAAACGAAAGAAACACCACTAAATTTGAGTGAAAAACCTCACAAATCCCACATAGGGTCAACTACCGTTGACAAAAAATTCACATCAAATTTTAACATGTGTGCACTTCAGAAGCCACCTTGGAAAAAGCCAAGATGCCGGAAACTTCGTCAGCAATTTCCGCTATCTCCCCTCCACCTTTTCACGATGCCAATCTTCCAGATTGAAATTTCCCTAACGTCAATTTTATACCCATTGAGCTATTTCATATCTCTCAAAACTCTAAGAAGATCAGAAGAAAATAAAAGAAGAATGGTCGACTTCTTCTTCGTTGATTCGATGCTGCATCTGAAGACTGTGCTAAGATGATCTCCATCCAAGGCAAGTGACAGCGTTGACATTGTTAAGTGACAGTGTTGACACTGACGTGCGGAAGGAATGCATAACCTATATTTTCAGCCAATAAAATAAATAAAAGAAAAACCAAATTATTCAAAGGATTACACCAAAACCCAAATAATCCTAAGAATAAACAATCAATTGTTCACATCACCACCGCTGGAGAACACTACAGGTAAGTCAACAGTTTTCCCCAACAAGTGCATCAGACAAAAACAAACAAAAGCCTTCAAATGAAAATACATTATATCACCTTCTTCATTTTCAGAACCTGTTTACTTGGATCAGCACAGCCTGAGGCTTTTCATCATTTCCTACAGGTGTACTGAACGTCTGAAGAATCGTGATGTCTGGTGAAATGATATTAGGAAACTGTGTATGAGTGTTTTACCTATCAATAAATGTTTCATCTCATGAGAAATGTTCATTGATCTCCTAACTTAGTGCTCTCTGTAAGTATGCTTCCTTGATGATATTATTTGAATGTTTACTTAGGGTACCATGAAAACTAAATCAAAAATCTATGCTCAGCAAATTTAAACGCTACACATACCCCTCTCCTAAGAGAAAAAATTGGAATACAAGAAAATTTTTTCTAAAGGGTATTGAAAAACATTTTGTGAAAAAATCGGACTTATCATAGTAACTGCGCGTACCAAACGTTCCTTACAAGGAAGTCTCAAATCGGGAAAGTCTTAATTGGGAAACTCGAAAATCATTTTGTCAAAATCGATAGGTCGAAGTCCATTTTCATCAAAATTACATGGGCAAATATTATTTATAATTTTATCTAAGTGTCAAAAAAATGTACATCAGGGAAAATATGATGTGTAGGTTGATCAGACCTACTGTGAATCATCATAGGTAAAAAAACAAAATAATTCAAAATCTATATTAGTACTAATTTTCTAAAGTCAAAAATGTCAAGTATGCATACTTTCAGGGGAATCTAAATCAACAATTTTTTCAAATTGTGATTCTCAGCAAAAGCCTATACATTGGTACTGTTCAAATTTTTACTAAACGTTTAGCAACAAAATTCCAAAATACTGGTTTTATCTAACCGCAAAACTGTGTGTACTGGCACACAAACCGAAAAAATGTCTAAAAAAAAAATCCTATCCAACAGAAACATCTCAATTGGATCCAAAATATTGCTTCAAATCTTTGATATGCCACTCTCCAGCAGGAGAACCATCGGCATTATCTAAAGCATAGACTAATCGAGAAATTCGTTTTCTCACTGTACATAATACATATTTGGGAGCTAGCTTTGCACTGAATTTTGCCGAAGCATCTGAAAGAATTTTATTTCGTCGCCATACTTTTTCCCCTTCATTGAAAACATGATCTCTTTTCCTAAGATTATAACTAGATACACCTCTCTGGTAGGCCTTATGTAACCTTTCTTTTACTGTCTCGAAGACTTCACCAAGCCCCTTGATATCTTGAACTAAACTATCCCTACTATCAGGTAAAAGCTCAATATCTTGGGTCGTAGAGAGGTTGCCATAATACTCCTCACCAGAAACGGGTATGATACGACCAAAATTTAGGAAAGCTGGACTAAAATGTGTCACTTCATGGGTAACTGTGTTAATTGCTTGTTGAATTTTGAACAACTCTTTGTCCCAATCTTTATGTTCATCAATGTAACTCCTAATAGCCTGACCTATTGTTTTATTTGTCCTTTCTACAAAATTGCATTGTGCCGAATAACGAGGAGTGTACCAGATTTTTTGAACTTTATATGTGTCAGCTAATTTCTTAAACATTTTGCCAGCAAATTGCTGACCATTGTCACAGACAATGAATTGAGGGACTCCAAACACTAGAAACACTTGATTTTCCATGAATCGGATTACACTAGGCGCCTTGGCATCACGCATTGGACATAATAATGTGTACTTTGTAAAAAAAATCTAAAACCACTAACAAATAGGTAAAACCTTTAGAAGATCTGGGAAATGGACCCATTATATCAACAGCAATTGTCTGAAACGGAAACTTAACATTGCGCTCAGCTCCCATTAGTCCCATGCGAGGAGTATTCGATAATTTTTGAGATTGACATACCCTGCATGACTTAACATATCTTAAGATATCGTGTCTCATTTTGGGCCAGTAATAGTGTTGTTGTACCCGTGATAGTGTTTTATAAAAACCGAAATGACTACATATAGCCGGATCATGTGAATCTTTTATTACTGAAAGCCGCTGTGATTTTGGCACAACCGATTTCCATTCAACTAAATTAGTTTTAATTGGGACCCTAGAAGGAACGTACTTGTAAATCATGTCATTATCGACTTTGAAATGAGGAAAAGCGTCAGGACTTTGAAGAATTTTTTCACGTAACGAAAAGTACCAAGAATCTGTACTACTGGTTTTTATATCAATTAAATTTATTTCACAACCGTCATTTTCTGTAGGAGGTATCCTCGAAAGGAAATCAGGTATTTGGTTATTTACGCCTTTAGTATAGGTCAACTCAAAAGTGTGCTGACGTAGTTTAACAGCCCATCTGGCTAGTCTTCCTGACGGATCTTTGAGGTTATGTAGCCAGAGGAGACTATGGTGATCTGTCGTCACCTTGAAAACTGTACCTTCGATATATGGCCGGAATTTATCAATAAGAAAAACTAAACTCAGTAGCTCCCTCTCCGTTACACTGTAATTTCTTTCTGCCTTTGATAAGGATCTTGAGGCATAGGCTATAACCCTCTCGACCCCTTGGACTTCCTGAGTCAACACCCCGCCTACTCCTACATCACTCGCATCACATTGGATGGTGAATGGCAATGCGAAGTCCGGAGGACATAGAATGGGTGCTGACACAAGAGCGTCCTTGATGGCAACAAAAGAAGCTTCTGCCTCAGCAGTCCATTCGATCGGTTGTTTTTTCCCTTTTTCCTTCAATAATGCACTGATAGGGGCAATTAACGTTGAAAAATTATCGATAAATCTACGGTACCACGAACATAACCCCATAAAGCGTTTGATTTCTGTACTAGTAGTTGGCCTAGCATAGTTAACCATAACTGATACCTTAGACGGATCAGTTCTTATTCCTTGTCTGTCAATGACAAAACCTAGATACCTGAGCGAGGTCTTGAAGAACTCGCATTTCTTCAAGTTTATGGTTAAATTTGCTTCCTTCAAAATGGTTTTTACCTCGTATAAAAGATTCACATGTTCCCCAAAAGTGGCCGAAATGATTATGATATCATCCAAATAGGTAAATAAATTTGGTTCAAACTTGGGGCCAAACAACGCATCACATAGTCTTTGTTGTGTCTGGGCACTGTTACATAAACCGAACGGCATAACATTAAAGTGAAATAAGCCACGACCAGGTATACTGAATGCAGTTTTCTCTTTGGACGATTCTTCCAGAGGCACCTGCCAAAACGCATGACGTAAATCCACGCTAGAGATGTACTTAGCGTTTCTCAACAAGGTCAAAATCCTATCTATACGCGGTAGAGGGTAGCTGTCATGTTTTGTCAGCTCGTTCAGCTTACGACCGTCAAAACAGAACCGATATTCTCCCGAAGATTTTTTTACAAGTAAAACTGGACTGTTCCAAGGACTATGTGATGGTTCCACGACACCCAACTTGATCATCTCATCCAATTCCTGGTTGAGAATTTTCAACATGTACGGAGACATTAGATATTGTCGCTGTTTAAAAGGTTTCGCGTTCCCAGTGTCAATTTCCAAAGTTATCCTATCAGTACGACCTAACCGGACGTCACTATTAATTTCCCCAAATGAGTCGATCAAAGCATTCATCCGCTTCACTTGATCCGCCGTAAGCTCATCTTCCAAAGACAATTCTGATATCTCAGTAAAATCTGAAGAGTTGGCAACAATGTCGACAGTTTTGTCCAAAACTCGAAATTTAACGTCCCAACAAAAATCGTTAAAATTTATAGTAACTCCAAATTTCCTACAAAAATCACTACCCAAGATGAAAGATTGTGATAAAGAAGGTACTACTAGTGCGTGCACGATCTGAATGGTTCCATCAATATTGATAGGCAAATCCACGACTCCCTCAACATTTTGATGTGTTCCATCTGCAGTGAGAACATGGTTCAGAGGAGGACTCATGATAATCAAATCAAGATTTTTTATGACCTTCAAACCTCCTTGACCTATTACTGACAAGTTGGCACCACTGTCCAGGAGTGCAATGACATTTTTATCAAAAAGTTGAATTCGTATGTATGGCCTATTATCGTTACCTCTCTTTACCAATAAAGGAGCTATAATGTTTTGTGAAATCTCATCCCTGAGGATTTCCCTTGAAACTTGTAAAATTCTATCGGCTCGAAGAGTATTCGGAGAAGATTGAGAGCCTGTACCAATATTCCCCTTTAGAAGTTTCCCTTGCACTTATCACAATCCTTCACAGTGACATCTGGTGTCCCACATTTAAAACAGAAGGTTTTCTTAATGCCTGATTTACAGGAACGATGGGTGTGGTTTGCTAGATCACATCTCCAGCATATTACAGGAGTACTTTCTCCTTGAGGATTTTTAGACTAGACGGCTGTGATATATTTATAGTTTCACTGGTGTCTGTGGGCGAACTATTTCACTGTGATGCGCGCCCTTAAGTCCTACTCACAGAAGATGAGTGACATACTGAACAATGACGTTTGGATGACAATATTATGACCCTAAAATAAATTCCAGAAAATAAAGAAAATGATTCTTCCAACACCGAAAATACCATTTCAGATAGAAAAATCACCTTGAATAGTCCCTAAAATAAACCAGCGACATGGGCTTTATCACACCTGCAAACACAATAGTAAGTCGTTTGTTTACTCTCGGAAGGGACAACAACATTGAACTATTTCTTCGAATTCTAGGCCTCCAGGATCAGAACGCCAGAAATCAAAGACTCCTGCAGCTTATATCATCACCTCCCATCGGCACATAGAATTCCAGAAGACATTACTAATCATGACTGTTATTATCTCTATGCTGTTATTCAAAACTGTGTGATAAAGTGGTTCATTAAAAGTTACATTCAAGTACTTCAGGATTATTTACCAAGTAGCAGACTGAATGTTCTCTGTAAGTATGACTTCTTGTCTAGATCTGAAAGGTTAATATTTACAAAATGAAAATTATTCTTTGCAACTCCGATTGTTGCACTAAAGCAAATTCGCTTGAATTTTCATGCAAACGATAACTGAAAATGATTTTGTAGCAATTTCAAATGCTACAATACAAAGAGGCATATGTAGGATTTCAAGATCTTGGCCCCTCTGATTTTGCTGTGTCTAATAGAAATCGGGCCACCATAGTCAACCCCAACACATGAAAATGGTTTAATAGGAGATATTCTATTAGAGGAAAGATCTGGCATAGGAGGTTGCAAGGGTCGAGGATTCAAACGCCAACATCGAAGACACTTGGACAAAATGCTACGAATAGCCTGTTTTGAAGCGATAACCCAAAACTGTTGCATTAATAAGTACTGCACCATTTGGATGCCAGGGTGGAGATATATTTGGTGAATATTTTCGATTATTAGGAATGTTAGACGATGGTGACGAGGGAGCAGAGCAGGGTATTTAGAGTCTGGAGATATATTAGCATGCCTCAATCGTCCACCAACGCGCAACAGGTTATCAGAATCAAGAAAAATATTGAGTCTCCTGAGTGGTTTAGATGGGAGATGACCTCCCTTTATGAGGGAGATGTCTAGAGAAAAAGTTTGGTACTGCACAATTTTAACAAGTTTCATCAGAGCCTGATGAGTGTCCGTGATAGTTAGAATATCGTTCTGTTTTCGTTCAGGATTCTTCAAGTTGAATATGAATCGCAAAACATAGGCAAATATTCTTTTAATTTTTTCTAAAGACGAGAACTTGTTCAACAAAAAATCAACTATTGTGTCCTGCTGAACGAGGGATGACAGATTTATGGTTCTTTCTTCCGCTGTCACATCAGGAGACGAGGATGGGATGAAATTTCGAATCAGGAATTGATCCACTGGAGAGGATAACCAAGGTGGACCTGCCCACCATGAGGGATGATTGAGGAGTGCTTCCGGAAATAATCCTCTGGAGGCACAATCTGCAGGGTTGTCCGCCGACCTTACATGATACCAATTTGAAGGGGGTATTTTTTCCTGAATTTAAGTGACTCTGTTGCTCACAAATGTTGTCCATTTATGTGGAGATGCACCAATCCATTCTAGAGCCACCATAGAGTCTGACCAAGCATATATTTTATTGAGTATGATGGTTGAATCCAAAGACCGAGTGACCATAGCGACCAAATCAGATAAAAGAAGAGCGCCGCAAAGTTCTAAACGCGGGAGGGATATTCTTTTGAGTGGGGCAACCTTTGATCGAGCACATACAAGCAAGGTGAAAATATCATGGGCGTGCACCACCAGGGAAATAAATAACGGCAGCATACCCCTTTTCCGAAGCGTCACAAAATCCGTGGAGATTCAAATGATAAATGTTGTGTCTGAAGATGCTCAGATGGAATTTCAACTAAGATCTTGGGATCATTGCTAGCCCATTTTCGAAGTTCAAACCCTCCCCGTTTCAAAATGTTTATACATTCATCTCGAAGGCGAAGTGCCGATTCTAAAGAGTCAGTTCTCACTACTATGTCATCAACATTTGTTGAGGTTTGTAGGACTTGAGATGCCAACGGGAATTCATTGCTTTTATCAATGGCAAGTTGAGAGAGAGTACGGGAAGCCAAATATGGCGCACAACTTGTGCCATATGTTACTGTATTCAGACGATATTCAGAGATATTATCATTCGGAGAAAACCTCCAGAAAATTCTTTGATAGTCACATTGGTCTGGAGTAACTAAGATTTGACGAAACATTTGTTTCACATCAGCAGTAAATACAAAGGAATGTAACCGAAAATTCAACAGGATGGAGTTAATATCACGTTGTAATTTTGGGCCAATGAGAAGGTTATCGTTCAAAAAACGTTCATTAGGGGGATGAGCTGAACCATCAAACACTACTCTTAATTTGGTTGTAAGGCTCTCTGGCCTCACAATGCAGTGATGAGGAACATAATAGGTATAAGAGATCTGAGCACCCTCATAAATGAGTTCCATATGATCATTGTCGAGATGTTCGCGAATGAAATCACAGTACGCTTGATACAAGAAAGTATTCCGAATTAGTCGTCGCTCTAGTGATAGGAATCCCCGTAAAGCCAGTGATCGAGAGTCACCAAAAATTGGATTGGATTCTCTAAACTAAAGGGTAGTGGAACGATATATCTGCCACTATCATTTCTACGAACATTTTCTGAGTAGATTTTTTCGCAAAGAATTTCATCAGGAGATGAAACCTTCTGACGAGGAATATCCTCAATTTCCCAGAAGGCCTTCAAAGTATCGTCGAGGTTAGATGGATTGACCTTAGAGCAAAAGCAGAGAAGCGAATTGAGCAAGGGGAGTTAGATGAGTTTGTACGCCCCATCAAAACCCAACCAAATGTAGTTTCGATGGCAGAAGGTTCTAGATTATCTCCGACCATACGGCCACTAGATAATATATTTGGAAAGGCATCCGCATCAAGAAGCGAATCGATGGCTCCAGGGGTACCAAAACCTGGATCAGCCAGTTGTTAATTTTTAATGCGAGGAAGTGAATCGATCGAGATATGGATATTAGATAATGGGGAACATATTATATCAAGCATGACCGCATCAATTTCTAGAGAGAATGATTTATCATAATGAGAGTGTAAGGTACATGTAACACCTCCGTTTGCTTGGGTAGCTTCCACACCTCCAAGGCCATTGATTAGAAGTGAACTTCTGAACTAAGGTAGACCCAAACGATTCGCACATCTTTTACTTATGAAAGTAGACTGTGAACCGCAATCGAGTAGCAACCTAATTTCATGAAAATTTCCTTGAGAATCCGCAACGGAGACCAAAGCCGTTGAGAGCAACACCGTAGTTTGTGAATTGGAAGCAGAAATCGTTCCTGCTGAAGCGTTGAGAGAGGTAAGAGTAGAGTTAGAGTTTTGAGCGGGAGCGGTCTGATTAGAAGGTGCAATAATATTAATAGATGATGCAGCATTATTAGAGCCTTCAAAATGAAGTAACGAATGGTGTTTCCTAGAACAAGTTCTGCATGATACTTTGGAGGAGCAATCCCCTTTTGAATGGCGTGATCCTAGACAGTTGACACACCAACGATTTCGTTTGCAAGTATCTAACTTGTTCCTCAATGAACTTTACAATCTGAGGTGCTGTCACCTGTCTCAGAGGATGAACAAGAAAAAATTTTGAAAAATAGTCTGAGACTAATAACACGTATGAAAATCCATTTTTTGAGCGTGGCAAAGGTCCAAGCAAATCCACCGACACATACTGCCATGGAAAACTCACTTTCTTGGGCTGTCCCATAAAACCTGGGCGAGCAGACGAACTTACCTTTTGCTCACTACAAACATAACAATGTTTGACATACTTCCTAACGTCTTGTAATAATCTGGGCCAAAAATACAACTCGCGAATTCTATTAACAGTCTTGTAAACTCCTAGATGTGCAGCCTGTGCATCATCATGACATTCTTCACCGACAGCCTTTGTTTCTTAGGAACCACGATTTTCCACTCAGGGAAATTTGTAGAAAAGCCAAATTCCACTGGTATATACAAAACACCGCCGCGGACATCAAAATCCGGGTAATTTTCAGGAGACTTCAGGACCTTTTGAATCAGTGTTGCATACCAAGTATCTGCCTCGACATCTGTCTGCGAAATGGCAATAACATTGACCTCTAAAGGTGCTCTCGAAAGTGCGTCGGGAACCGTGTTCAAAGCACCACGTCTGTAGACAATCTCCATGTCGAACATGCTAAGGCGCATCGCCCAGCGAGTAAGACGACCAGTTGGGTTCTTCAAATTACTCAGCCACAATAATGATCCGTGATCAGTAATGACCTTGAAGTGTACTCCATCAATATACGGGCGAAATTTGTCAACTGCGAACAGGGCGGAGTTCCCGCAATTATTCAATTCCGAGAAGAACACAAGATCAACCCCTGGGCAGCCTCGGGTGGCTGGGCGGACCGAAAAGTGAATATTCCGCGTCGTCAGAAACGTACCAGAAAATCACTATTGATGAAGTACGTGGAAAATAAGTTGATCTCCGAAATAGAAAAATATGATAGCTGGGTAGCCTAGGGGGGTTGGGCGGACCGAAAAGTGAATATTCCGCGTCGTCAGAAACCTACCAGAAAATCACAATTGGTAGAGTACGTGGAAGATTATTTTATTTCCAATACAATAGAAATATAATCACTGAGCAGCCTCGGGTGGCTGAGCGGACAAAAAGTGGAAATTCAGCGTCGTCAGAAACGTACCAGAAAATACCGTTTGTAAACGAGTGTTAGGGAATCATCGAATCCCGAGAAGAAATAGAGAAATAATCGCTGGGCAGCCTCGGGTGGCTGGGCGGACCAAAAAGTGAATATTCTGCGTCGTCAGAAAGGTACCAGAAAATCACTATTGGTGAAGTACGTGGAAAATTATTTGGTCTACGAAATGTGGAAATATAATCGCTGGGTAGCCTCAGGTGGCTGGGCGGACCAAAAAGTGAATATTCTGCGTCGTCAGAAACGTCCCAGAAAATCACTATTGATAAAGTACGTGGAAAATTAGTTGGTCTATGAAATGTGGAAATATAATCGCTGGGTAGCCTCGGGTGGCTGGGCGGACCGAAAAAGTGAATATTCTGCGTCGTCAGAAACGTACCAGAAAATCACTTTCGCAACCTGGGGAAACGAGATGAAATGGCTAGAAATAGGACAACGTATGCGACAGCGTGTGGTAACTTATCTTCGATAGTACTTTTCAAGAGCCAAATGATCGAGTTCCGAACATTCAACGAGAAAAGAATTTATTATCAGGGAAGTGAAGTCAAATAATTTTCCACGCAGTCCGGCTTATTTGCTTGCGAGCACGACTATTCAATTTAGGCGGTTGAGATCGACTGCCGTATCCGATCGACCGCTGTTACCAGCTTGGCTCTCGCCGCGGCCCCTCTCTTCTGTGACGTAGCGACTTTGCGCGATAGAACTGAAACGGGATCTTGCTTCGTCGGCCGACTGGTACAGGGTGTTGTTTACAAAAAAAGATAGTTGATTTCAGCTTTTAGGAACGAATCTTGATAATTCGCTACAAGTTGTTTATCCAGTCCCTGTCGAGCAGGTTTGGCCCCCCATTTTCAATCACATAGAATTTCACAGGCTTTGTTACATTGCTAAAAGTCGAGTTCGTCACAAAATATCCTAAAGGGCGGAACAATTGTCCGTTGTATACTTTCAATATTCGCTCTATCAGAGCAGAGTTTGTATTTTGAATAAAAGTGTTCATACACTTGTTTTCCTACACATGCAACAGAACTACCACTGTCTATGTCCATTTTAAAATCCATGTTGTCTATTTTAACCACTATGCAAAAAGGATTAGTCATCACAAGTTTTTTCTGATTCTAAAATGTTTTAAAGAGTTAATTGTTCTTCCTCTTCAACATTTCCACTTGAATAATCATAATCTACATACCCGTTTTCGTCCCCATAGTTACATGGTACTGGTTTTTTACAAACCCAAGAAATGTGACCCTTTTTTCGACAATTTTTGCATGTCGAGAGCTTGAATCGGCAATCTTGTTCAATGTGTTATACTCCACAATGTCTGCAGTTGCATCCTCGTCCTTCACTATCATTCTGATGACTTTGGCGGCCATCATTGTCATTTCTCCACCGACGAAACAATTTTGACGTCCAGTGTTGCCAGGCCTCTGGTGGTTTTTTTCGTGTCCTGAAACTGGCCGCGACTGACGTTCATTCCTGACGTTGACCCTTCGAGTGCGGTTCCGGTTACGGTTGACCTGCGTGTAATACACCGTCTGCTGATCTTCGTTGTCTCGTCTCAGGTTCTCTTTGATGAGAGCTTTTTTACCACATTGTCTAGGGTCTCGTTTTTATCTGCTTCACACACAACATCATATATGGCCCCTTTCTCTAGGCCACAGATGAACTTGTCTCTAAGAATATTGTCTAGTCTAGCTTAAAACTCACAGTTTATTGCCAAGCTTCCTACTCTTGCATGCCATTGCACCGCTGGTTCCTGAGGTTGCTGCAATGCCGCATAAAACTTGTACCTTTCACGCCACACATTTACTTATGGACAGAATTGAGTATTCAGTAATTTCGTGAGCTCCTCGAAATCCTCATCTTTTGATAACAATGGGTGGCATAGGATTCTAAGGAGTTCGTATGTTTCCACACCGATTCTACTTATAGCGTCGCCACCTTGATTGCCGGTTCCTCGATTTTGTTTGCGGCAAAGTGCTGCTCCAGTCTTTCACAATAAAAAATCCAGTCTTCTTCATGATCAAACTCAGCGAATTTTGCGGTAACCATTACGAATGTACGATTTTTGTTCAAGTGAAATTTCTATTGGAGTACCGCATCCTAATCTACATAAACTCTTTCTCTCAAATAAATAATTTCAAGGGTTAACCTGGCTCAACTATAATTTACTCAACCTTGATATAAACATAACCAAATTCTTGACCAACTCAACTCAAAAATGGGTGTGAAATTTTATTGATTTTATATTATATATTGTAGGCGCAGCAAAAATTAACGAAAATACAGCCACGGTTACCATAAAAGAAAAAGAAGAGGCCATCAAAAAAATATTGTGGAGGGCAAAAGAAAGGGCGGCCGCAGAAGAAAAAAGAATGGATCGTTGATGTGCATTTATTATTATTATGTGCATTTATCATTATTTTGCAGACAGAAAGGGCAACTGCTGAGGAAAAAATGTACCATCAAGAGTTCATTTTTAATCTGTGTCGTTGAAAATATTTTATATTTGTTTTTCAGTTCTCAGTTTATTTTCGTTGGAATTATCGTTTTGTTTATTTGATTATTTCTTGATTAAGAGATATTTTTCAATTCTTCATATTGAAAACTGTTCGTGTTTTTTTATACAGGGTGTAAATTTGTAAACTTTCAATGCGAATATCTCGCGAAATAAAAAAGTTAGAAAAACACCGCTAGGCAAAAATTCTAAAGAGTTAAGGGGAATTAGAACCAAAATATTTCAGTGAAGGGATGAGTCACCCTGTCAGCGCAACACACCCCAACTTTGAAATGTCAAATGGCACTACCTCTTTTGTGATACCTCAAATGAACGGTCTCAGTCAGTAGTATTCACCTGTACAAGACTTTTTTTCCACCCACTACAGGGTGTACGAAAAACATTAATTCGAGGGTCTAAATTTGAAAACTTTCAAGGCGAATATCTCGCTAAATAAAACAGTTAGGAAAACGCCGTTTGGCACAAATGCTACAGAGTTAGGGGGAACTAGAACCACCATACTTCAGTAAAGGGATGAGTCACCCCGTCGGCGCGACACACTCCATCTTTGAAATGTCAAATGGCACTACCTCTTTTGTGATACCTCAAATGAACGGTCTCAGTCAGTAGTATTTACCTGTACAAGACTTATTTTCCACCCACTACAGGGTGAACGGAAAACCTAAAGTCGAATGAAATAAAATGTAGAATGCCGATATGTTCCAAGAGATGTGTTCCAAAATGTCAGAATGGCATTTGAACATCGATTATACTATTGCTTACAACAGAATGGAATGCATTTTGAACATCTGATCAAATAAAATATCCTTTTAACACAATTCATTTCATTTTATTCGACTTTATATTTTTCGTACACCCTGTAGTAGGTGGAAAAAAAGTCTTGTACAGGTGAATACTACTGACTGAGACTGTTCATTTGAGGCATCACAAAAAAGGTAGTGCCATTTGACATTTCAAAGTTGGGGTGTGTCGCGCCGACGGGGTGACTCATCCCTTGACCGAGATATGGTGGTTCTAGTTCCCCTTAACTCTTTAGCATTTTTGCCAAGCGGCGTTTTTCTATCTTTTTTATTTCGCGAGATATTCGCATTGAAAGTTTTCAAATTTACACCCTGTATTGTATCTTGTTTGCTTTGTGATGATGTGCATTTATTATTATTATGTGCATTTTTCATTATTTTGTAGATAGAAAGGGCAACTGAAGAGGAAAAAAATGTGCCATCAAGTCTTTTTTATTCTGTGTCGTTGAAAATATTTCACTGTACCAGTATATAACTGACGAAGCTACTGTGTTAGCGAAATCTTTTGTGAAACGCCTGTGCTTCGACTACCTCGAAACAATACTGTTTCCTTTGAGCATTTGTTATTAGCAACGATTCAACAAACTCCGACGGTTTGTTTAGGTTCAGAGTTGTTAACAACGAATGAAGTTTTGCAACGCGTGCAAGGGAAGCCAATCGACAAAAGTAGTTCAACTAGCTCGAAGAAACAAAAGAAACAAAAACCCAAGGAAACAGCAGATTCTAGTTCTAGTGATGAGTATGCACACCTTTCTTCAAATTGCACAGAATCCGATGGCGATGAGGAATTCTTGTATAATCTGCGGTCAGAGATACCCGAGGAAAGTTCAATATATAATGTGATTGAAGTGGGTAAATGGGTTTTGGTCAAATACTGTTTCAAAAAATATGTGAACCATTTCGTTGGTCAAATTATTGAGAAAGTTGATCTTGAATGGAATGTAAAATTCACTAAGTTCTCTAACAATAAATTTGTTTGGCCACTAATGGACGATGTGGATACTATTCCTGAACAAGACATCGAGAAATTATTGCCAGATCCATTTGCAGATGGGAGAGGCAGAGGTTTCACATTCCACGTGCAATTCCAAGGCTTTATCATATGATGCATAAGTGATTATTTTGTTCATTATTATATTTTCATTATATTCCATGATGGAGTTTTTTTCGATTTGTTCGTTTTCTGAGATGTTTTTTATGTTTGATAAAGGAATAATAAATGTATTTTCCCATTCATCGGTGTTTATAGATTTGCTTGATATGAAGAAATTATCTCTCACATGGTAAGATTTTTCGTAACTTTTCAGTTTTCAATTTTAAATCAATGAAGCTCAATGAATTTTTTGCGCTAGAGACGGTTGAAAATTACTACACATTTTCCATGAATTATAAATTTCGCATCTGTTTCATTGGAAGAACACTTGGAACATTTGGAGGCAGTTCTGAACAAACTGAAGGAGGCTAACATGACTCTCAACTTGGGTAAGTCCCATTTCGTTCAACAAGAGGTCAAATTCCTTGGTCATATTCTCACACCTCAGGAGATTGAACCAGGTAATGAAAAGATAATGGCAATACAAGAATTCCCTACCCCAAATAATGATCAAAAGTGACAGAGCTTTCCTTGGGTTGTGTAATCATTATCGGCGTTTCTGTTCAAAATATAGCGCATATACCACGGACCTCACGAAACTGTTGAAAAAAGAAGTAAAATGGAAATGGGGAAAATTGGAGCAGGAATATTTCGAAAGGATCAAGGAACAATTTCTTAAGACCGTTATGCTGGTGCACCCTAACCCCAAAGTGACGTATTATCTAGAGTGTGATAGTTCGAATTTTGCCATAGGTTGTGTTCTCTATCAACTACAATCAGATCAGTCCAGGGGTGTCGTTATGTTTATAAATCGTAGTCTGCATGATCCGGAAATCAATTATAATACCACTCAAAAGGAACTACTAAGTATAGTTTACGCACTCCAAAAGTCTCGCCTCTATCTTCTTGGTGAACGTTTGGTAATCAGAACCGATCATCATGCTCTCACTTTCATTCAAACTTGTCGTTTCCTAAATGAAAGATTATCTCGGTGGCTATTATTTATACAACAATTTGATTTCAGTATTGAATATATCCCAGGACGGGAAAACCCAATCGCAGATATTTTGTCCAGGTACCCAACTGATCGAGGTAGTGATCTACCAAATCAAGACCCCATTCTCGCACTGTTCCAGGTGGAAGGAACAGCTCACATACTCGAAGACCTGGAGAATTTACGAGGAGCACAAGTACAAGACGAATATAATTTTGTCGCACAAAATGGAGTTTTGTTGTATATCAATCAAACTTCCGGTGGAAAGCGAATGGTTGTACCGGAGATCCTTAAAACACGGTTCATTTGACTTATCATCATGAATTAGGACATTTCAGTGCTGGCAAAATTATGCCCATTTCAACTGCCAGTTTCTATTGGCCGGGTATGCAGGAACAAATTTTACGCACTTTAGCACCATGTGACTTGTGTCAAAAAGCTAAAAGGAAAATTGATGATCCCGAAGGGCCATGGCAAGCTATTATACTTTCTGGAGCAAGCGAATTAATCGCTAATGATTTTTATGGACCGTTACCCAAGGGGCGAGAGATGGTGGCCTATTTGTTGGTGGATCTGGATGTATTTTCCAAATTTATTGAAATTTTTCCCATCAAGAAGGCAACCGCAACAGTAGCAACTCATCGAATCGAACAATGATTATTGCCAATTCGGCCAGTTAAAAAAATTCTGAGTGATCATGGTACTCAATTCACGTCAAAGCATTGGAGAAAAAAATTTCACGATCTTGCGATTTTCACTATTTACTCGTCGATAAAGCATCCAAAGACGAACCCAGCTGAAAGGTTCATGCAGGAAATAGGCCGGTTCCTCAGAACCTACTGTCATCAAAATCATAAAAAATGGGCCGATATTATTCCTAACATCAAAAGTTGTTTGAATAATGTTCCACATTACAGTACTGGAGTGGCACCTACTGTCCTAGTGGAAGGGGTGTTGCCAGAATAAGCGTTAGATACAGTCCTTAAACAATATACAGAAATCACCACTACAGTTAGCATGGAAGTACAACTTCAGGCTGTCCAATCACAACTAATTCGGATGGCACTAAACAACAACGTCATAAAACTTTGGAAACTGTGCTAACAATTATAAAACAAACACTATAGTCAAACACTTGAAAAAAAAGTCCACGAAAATGACTTCGGCTGACCTCATCAGAACATCAAGGGCGGTCAATGAGGACCTCCTGGAAACGATACCTTGGGGGAAAATATGCTACGAATGTTTCGGCACCGACTCCGAGGAGGAGCAGGAGGAGGAGCCGAAAATAATCATACATAATATGGTGATTCTCCGGCCGACTATGGCAGACATGCCAAGTGTTGGAGAAAAACCCGGGGCCAGTGCAGAATCTGCGGACCAGGAAGACAAAAAACAGAGACGAAAGGGGAAAATGAGCCGGAGGAAGAGGGACATGCACCGGCGAGGTCTGGTTTTGGTACCAGAACCCCTGCTTGATCCCCAAAACCAGGAGGGAATGTAACAGAGCATAGATGTTAGGTTTCGCTAACTTAGGATAATTGTTATGTTACCTTGTGAGAAAGATATATGTCGTTCACCAATATGGTAGTCATTTCCTTAGGTCTGAGGCCCTATGTTTTTCACTAGGGAGCAACACTATACTGCAGTTTTCTATCAATATGTTATCAATTCTGTTAGCTGAATTCCTAGGTCTGTGATATGAATCTAATCATTCACTGTTTGGAGAACTAATACTATCAAGCTAAATTCTTATATCATTGAATCATTCACTGATTGTGAAATTAATATTATCAACTTGAAAGCAAACCAGTATTCCTTCGAATACTGCTACATAGTAAACTGGAAGAAAGAGGCCCAGACTGGCAGCTGGATGTGGCTGAAGACATCGTACCAGCTTCCAAAGGATTGGTGAGTATTCCTGCCGATGGCTTCAGACCATTTGATCTACTCATAATTTTGAAAAAGCAGATTTTCCAAAAATGACGCTATCAATCTGCCAATGTTTGACATTGTCAACGCGTCATAAACTGGGAAAGAATCCAACTTAGAACTGCAAGGGCCAGCTAAAAAGCACCTGAAACTAGTTATCTAACCTTGTCACATCGTATGTTCATAGGTAGAAGCCTCATACTGCTGGGGAGCACCCTGAAATGGGACCAAAAAGGGGAAAATCCAGTTTTGTTTCAATAAAAGAACGTCAGTAACCATGGAAGTGGGTCTAACTATAATCACAAAGAACGGTTGCCTTATAAATAGCAGCCCAAAACGCGATATTTTCAGAAAACTTCCAACCTTCGAAGAAGCAACATCTCCAGAAATAATAGGAAAACATGGATGATTACCAGACTTCCCTCTCCATTATCCCGAAGGAACGGGTTGAAGAACCAGGTCCCAGTATAATATCCCATCTCCTCTCAGACTTTGTCACCTAATCAATTTCAAATAGTGTGAATTACTCCCATTATACCTTTTGTGTTATATATTGTATACTTCGCTGTTGTTTAAGCTTGACCAGTTTATCTACGTAACTCTTGAGTGCTTATAGATGACAATGAGAGTCAAATTACTCGATGGCACTGTGGGAGCGTATGTCCTCACTTTCATTCAAATTAAGAGTAGGCATACTGACTTGGACGTCCCTGTAGCTGTGTACACCTCGGAGGTGGCTTGCAACCACTCTTATTCAATCCCGGCAGGAGACGATCCTTCTACTGAGAAAAGCCGGAAGGCAAACCGAGAGGAATGCAAGTATAGTCCATCCGAGCAATTGATCAGATAATACAAACATAAACTTTTGATACTGAGTCTTGGTTGCGCAGTGGGTTTGATTGCCTTTCGCTAATTCACTCAACTTCACATCGTACAATTTGCATTGTAAAAAAATGTGTGATCAATAAATACTCGTGATTCATACTAGATTTTCATTTTTTTTCTACCTTCACAGAACTCTGTATCCACGAAATTATATTAAAAAAATACACAACGTGGAAACCTGTTTGAGAGGTGTCGAATTGAATCTCGATACTTTTCGAACATGATAAATACTAGACGATCACATGAAATATGGTTAGATAGTTCTATATTTAGACAACACCCGGGTGGGTTTGGTTACAATACACAACCGGAAACACACTTTTCAAAATATCTACACCGAACTGGACTCTGAAATCGAAGGCGAGTGGATGAGAAGGAAGAGGAGAAGAAGAAGAACTGACAACTGGCTTGTCAGTGTCAGTCGTCAGTCAATAATAATAAGCAATTTGACAAATGAAAATATTGAAAATCATTAAATTAACTACTGGAACTGAAGACAATGACAACAGAGAAAGAAATATGAAATATACAATCACAAAAAAAACCGTTTATTCGCGAACACAAATTTCTGGATTCGTTACACAGGAATGGAATTAATCTATGAACAAGATGAATAATAATGGTGAAAGATATTATACAAACTCACATGTGCAACAGGAAATCACTACACATTAATACTTTACACTGGCTTTGAATGAACGGAGAGCACTAAGAGATCAGCAAGAGAACCAAGAGCAGAGAGTGTATAACGTAGGTAGTCTAGGCTTGTAGAGAAGAAAGCTTAGAGAGAGATCCCTTAGCAGCCTTCTGAATTTATACTTTCCAGTGACCTCCGTCCAAGGACAGCTCAATCCTGGATTCTTATTGGTCGGAATCCTCAACAGCAGGAATTATCATCCAAAAGCACATGTTCTTAAACTCACAAAAATGCGAAAAAAATTATATTCAACCCTAAATGGGCACAGGAACATGATCTACTACCCTTGCTAATGCTGCTGAATGGATTTGACTAGGAAATATTCAATAACAAAAAATTTATGACCAGGTGAACATCCATCATTTCACCTGATAAGTAGTTCAATCAAATCTCATATCATGAGCAAAGGGTTGAGAAATATTGAAGTCTTTAGGGTTGTTTATCAGAGTTAACTATCAGGAATAGCTTTGGGAAGTCAGGAATCAATGCATTACTCAGCTGTCTCAGGTTTTCAGGTTTCGAGCTTTTGAACAAGTGAAATTCAAGTGGAATACGTCTCAGGTTACTTAGATATTACTCAGATCCAGTCTAGTAATGAAGCTGATAAAAAACACTTCATTACAGACGATGATTCAATATGACCTTTGCTACCTTTCTTGAAAATAGGGCAAATCTTATCATCTATCCAAATGTCAGGGAATGGGCACATTTTTGTAACCGGCTCAGCGAATATTATGGCGCAGTCCTTCACAATGAATGATGGGATACCATCTGGCCCGGTGGTCATTTTAGGTTTCAGGCGTTTCAGGCATTGGAGTACAAGTTCTTCCGAGATATAAGGGGTTGATAGTGTAGGTACATTAGAAACGCCATCCATTAAGTTGTTCGAAGGTGTCGAATCAGCTTTCATCAGATTGGAAGAAGTTAGCAAATGCGTTAATTATTAAATCAGGATCGGATATATCTTGATCTTGAAACTTCATAGAATAAGGAATGCGAGATTCATTTCGTTACATATTTAAATATGACCAAGATTTGGTTGGGTTGGTTTTTATATTAGCTTCGATATTAGTTGCAGAATTATTTCGTGCTGAAGACATTTCCTTTTTGACTTCCCTACGAGTAGCTTTAAACTTTTCTTGATGCCGGTTGCTTTGAATTTCCGAAGGTATCTATTTTTTTTCTCTAATTTCGCAATAATACTACTAGTGAACCAAGAAGGGTAGGAAGAATTCGTAGTGAGTCTCTTAGGTACGTGCTTTGAGAAGAGCTTATCCAAGTGAAGGTAAAGTTCGCTGCAGGCAGAATTGACATCGTTAGCATGATCGAGAAATGACCAATCCACTTTTAGAAGGTCTTCATAAAGTCTGTGATAGTTTGCTTCTTCTCGAATTTTTTGGATGTTATGTCGAGTTGCAAAAGAATTTCCAGTGGTGGGTGATGTAAGTCAACAGACACTAGAGGTTCCTTTTGTTGAGAGAACATCGGTTCTACTCATTACCAGGTCTAGAATACGGTCGTTGTGATTGCTGAGGGAGTTGTATTGTTTCAGGTTCATGAAGCGCATGAAGTTCATAAGACAAGATAATATCCTGGGATAAATGGTTTTATTGTGATAAATTATGTATTCGGGTATGTTGAAGTCACCAATTATCAATACATTTTCAGAGTCGTTTAATTGTTCAGCGTTGCATATAAAGTCGAAAATAGTTTCTTGTAGGGCATATAATGAGTTAGGGAGTATATAGACATTGACAACATATGCTGATATTCTCTCATTGTGAATTTTGATGCCCATGACATCTACATTGGGAGCAATGTGTGGAAGATAATCGAGGTCAATTTGGCAAGAATGAATACAGGTTTCAACCGCTAGCAAAACTCCTCCCACTCTGGACGCATATGTGAGATCCAAATTCCTATCCTTTCTATAAAGAGTATAGTTTGAGTTAACCATTTCACTATCGAGAATGTCAGATTTCAACCAGGTTTCACTCAGAGCTATAATATCATAGTCATTGACAGAAATTGATTCATGCAAGCAATCTGATTTGGTTCTTAGTCCTCGAGTATTTTAGTAGTATATGGATAGCCTCTGTTCAGTGGCAGACTAGTCACAACATTGTCTCAAATCATAAATAAAATGATCAGTTCAATAATCCAGGGCCATGACAGATTATTGAATAATTTAGATAATTTGCAGTGGTTGAATGGAAATAGATTACGATATTATGCAGATGTAAGTAAAGTGACTGTGGGTACCTATGGGTAGGTACATATTGTTGAATATTTGTAATTTGTATCACTTAGTATATGTATGATTTTGTCATTTTGACAACAGTAGAAAAATAATTTGTCAGTAGTACTTCAAGTGTTGAATAATAGTTATTTATGTATCAAGGGCGTAAAGTAGGCGTTTATGGCCTGTGGCGTGAATAATGGCCCGATGGCGCTAGCCGAGGGCCATTACACGCTTAAGGCCATAAACGCATTTCACGCACGAGATACATACAAAATTTTATGCACTAGTGGTTTATTTTCTGACTCATAAGTAATGACTATAGATTTCGATAAACTAATATTCCCCAGAATTCAATTTGTTACGTATAAATTCAGTAATCAAGAGAAGCATAATGTTCATGGATGATTTACATATGAAAATTATCGTTCGAATATTGCAATTATTGTAATAGTAGAACTCTTTCAGCTCAAGAAGAGATTCATTCTTCAGAATTTCACAATATGCATACCCAGTATATAAACCTAACTTATTTTGACGTTGTCAATCAATCTGATGGTTGTTGTCTATAGCAATACATCCAATAAACGAGCTGAATTGTCATTCTTTGATTGAAAAGTAAAATTAGTGATAATAATAATAGCGAGACTATATGGAATTAATCGGATGAAGAAGAAGTTTATGATATACCGCTGGATATATCAGAATCTAGGAATATGATCATAGGTATTTCATAAATTGATATGTGAATATAAGGTGACTGAAAACAGCGGGCGGTAAAGTGTACTTTACGGCCCGTGGGCGGTAAAGTGCAACTTAACGCCCGCAAAACCGGGCGGTAAAGTGCACTTTACGGCCCGCTAGTGCATAAAATATATTATGAAAATGTAAATAGCTGGAATTGTTATTACAATAATCTATGAAAAATACAGAAGGTTATGGGCCCAGGATCCTATCACTGCTGATATATAATAGGCAGAAGAATAAAGTCAAAAGAAATTGTGTGAGCAGAAATAGTTTCAAGCAAGAAAAAAAATCAAATAAAAGTTGTTCATGAAAATGGCGGTACAGATGCAAAACGTTCCACAGTTAGTAGCAGATAACTTCAATAATTGGAAATTCCGAATCAAAACAATTCTGGGAGAAAAACAGGTACTGGAAAAGCTAGGTCTATCATAGTTCAGTGTACCTCAGATAAACATTTGGATCTGATAAAAAAATCAAAAACTGCAAAGCAGATGATGAGAGACGTTTTTGAAAGGAAGATTATTTTCACAAAGTTGCATCTGAAGAAGAAAATATCATTGAAATGTAGTGTAGATGATAAACTAGAAGACCATATTCTGAAATTCGACATTTTAATACGCAATTTCGAAAATGCAGGTTCAAAACTGGAAGATCCTGATAAAATATGCCATTTACTCTTAACTATGAATGCAAATTATGATGCTGTCATTACTGCTATCGAGATCCTTCCTCCAAGTACTGAAATCACTATGGAATTCTTGAAATGTCGGCTTCTAGATAAAGAACTGAAAATGGACAGCAAAAGGGACGAAAACAAAAAGAACTCCTTTGGTGAAATTTCGAACAATGAAGCTTCTTTCAACACAACTCAGCTAACAACGTGTTTTACATTGCAAGAAAACGGGCCATAAATTTTCTGACTGTTGGTTTATACCTACAACAAAATGTTTTAAGAGGCAGAGGAAGAGGAAATAGAAGCAGAGGATTTATAAATCGTGGACAAAGTCAACAAGGCACTTATGAAAACGCACACCATTCACAGCAAGCAGATGAAGAAATTTCTTTCGTGGCATCCAGCTATGATATAGAAGACGAAAACTATTTGATATTGGATTCTGGAGCAACAAATCATTTGATATCTGAGAGAATGGAAATATACATGAAAAATGTCGAAAAGGGACCTGTAGAAGTTAAAATAAAAACTGCAAATGGAGAAGTTATGACTGCTGAAAAACAGGGAAGATTCGAGCTCTTCTGGTAATAGTAATAAAGAACAATTTGCTCTCTGTAGCAAAGTTAATACAAAGTGGACATAAAGTAATTTTCAACAAAAAGTCAGTCATAGTGAAAATTCATAATTTCGAATTTCATTGTGATCTGGGACCTAGCAATTTGTTTCTATTGAAAATTGCTCCTGTAAAAGAAGACAACATAAAAGGACTGAGTGCAGCTGAAGACGATTTGAATGTGGGAGGCTTGAGAATATTGGGATTGCCATATTCAAATAAAAAATGCTCAACATGTATAGAAGGAAAAAGCACGAGGAGGATTTTTGCAGAAGTTGAGAAAAGCACTAAGCAAATTGGCGATCTAATACACTCAGACATTTGTGGTCCTATCAATTCCCCTACATCGGATGGTGAAATATTTTTCCAAGTGCTGATAGATGTTTATTCCCATTTTCTTATTGTTGGACTGCTTAAAACCAAAGATGGAGCTGAGCAAAACATCGTTGATTTCATAAAATTCATTAAAACCCAGCATGGTCTACGAACGAAGTTAAGGCTCGATAATTGGGGCGAATTTTCATCAGATTTTTTCAAAAATTCGTGTAGCTCAAGAGACATACAGCTACAATACACGACACCATACAGTCCTATGCAAAACGGCAAGTCAGAACGTATGAAAAGAACATTAATGGACCGTGTTAGAACGAAATTCGCTGAAACTAAGCTACCGAAACATCTATGGGGTGAAGCCATACTTTGTTCAGTTTATGAACTCAATAGATGTCCAACCACAGCAAATCAAAATTCTATTGATTGGACACCAGCAGTTATTTGGTACAAAAAGAACGACTTGTCTAAATTGGAGATATTTGGTTCAAAAGCCTGGAGGGTGACGTTGCCGAAAGGTAATAAACTAGATTCCAGAGCCACACCAGCGATATGGTTGGCTACTGTGGTGGCGGTTATCGACTCTGGGATTATATGAAAATAAAGTGATTAGATCAACCGATGTTATTTTTGATGAAACGAACACAAAATATGACGAAGAACATAATACTAATTTGGAAGTTCAAGAAATTCAAGGAATAAACGAAGATAATGAGAACGAAGAGGGGATAGAACAAAAGGAAGACGAAATGGAAATGGACGTCTTGTTAGTAGACCTCATCATCTGGAAGAGTATGAAGTATATACTACTTATTGTCTATCGACCAATATGGGAGATCCACTAACATCTGAAGAAGCCCATATGGAGGATGAATGGAAATATGCTATTCAAAAAGAAATTGACTCTCACAAAAAGTTGGGAACATGGACTCCGACCAATCTTCCAACTGGTAAAGAAGCTGTCGGTACCAAATTGGGTTTTCCGTACCAAAGAAGACAAGAGGATGTTATTTTTTGCAGCTATCCAAAACGATTGGAATATAAGACAAATGGACATTCCAACAGCTTTCCTGAATAGGACAATTGAATCTGAAATTTATATAAAGATTCTGGAAGGAGTAGAAATAGACAACTCTCAAGTTCTTAAATTGAACAGAGCTCTTTATGGTTTGAAAGAGTCTCCAAAAAGTTGGAATACCAAATTCAACCAAGTAACACTAGAATATGGATTCAGAAGATCAAAATATGATTTCTGTCTATATTGCGGAGATTGTGTTTGGCTAATTGTGTTTGTGGATGATATATTACTCACTGGATCAATTGAAAAAATTGAAGATGCTGTTAAATGGTTGAAATTGAAGGCATGCAAATAGTTAATAAATAACGATCATCTTCACATTTCTCGAACGAAACTGATTGAGAAAGTCTTAGAAAATTTCAATATGAGTGATTGCAAAGAAGCAAGCACACCTATGGAAGTAGGATTCCAAATCGATCCTGACCAGACCGTTATAGACGTCCCCTTTCGACAAATTATCGGGAGTCTGATGTATCTGGCTACTTCTACTAGACCTGATATTATGTTTCCTGTTGCTTATCTCAGTCGAGTACTTGATAAGCCCTCACTACAGACCGGGAAGGCCGCAAAAAAAATACTTCGATATCTACAATCAACAAAAAAAGAAGAGTAATCTCATTCGTCTAGAATCCTTCTCTGATGCGGATTGGGCTGCTGACAAACCTGACAAGAAAAGTGTCAATGGAAATATAGTACTCTATGGTGAAAATGCAGTATCTTGGTTTTCCAAGAATCAGTGTTGCTTTGAGCACAGCTGAAGCAGAATATGTAGCAGCAGCAGCACAAGAACTCGTTTATTTAAAAGGAGTATTATCTGAATTCATGACAAAATGTAATACGGTGCTCTTTATAGACTATCTAAGTAACATTGCGATGTCTGAAAGTTACGAGAATTCGAAACGGGTTGAACATAAAGATATACGGCAACATTTCATCAAAGATCTGATTATTAAAAAGGTTATTGATGTGGATTATGTTAGCACAAATCCAAATATTGCCGATTTTATGACTAAGCCCTTAAGCAAGGAAAAGTTTTTGAAATCCAGAGTTTTAGCAGGAATAGTTACAAAATAGACGATTTGTAATTTGTATCACTCAGTATATGTATGATTTTGTCATATTGACAAAAGTAAAAAAATAATTTGTCAGTAGTATTCCAAGTGTTGAATAAAATATATTACGAAAATATAAATAGCTGGACTTGTTATCACGAAAATATATAAAAATTACAGAACATATAAGACCTTTTTAAATAATAGTAATGATAATTAATTTCCAAAGAGCAATAATACCAATGTAAACAACACAGATATTTTACAAAGAGTATATATACAAGAATACCAATTTAAGTCTAAAGGAATCTGATTTTTTCATACATACAAAACATACAAGATATAGTAATATTATAAACTTCATCTAGAAACAAAGTGTGGAGGATCATTCACATACCTATATGTATAAAATTTCAAATGGAAATAAATCTAGAGAAATCCCACGGAGATGAACTTGTTGTGGGTATACTCTGGATACACTTATCAGTATATATTACATACATATCACGAAACACACTTAGGAACATACACATATATGTTTTATAATAAAGTGGGTAAGTGAGTGAATGAAATTTAAAAATTCATAAAAATCAGCAGAAGGTTTAAAAGTATTTTGATGTGCTCGAATGTATAAGTGCAAGAATTATACATTAGAATTATAAATCATAGAAGTTGGTAATTTTGTTGGTATAAAATATCGATAAGTTTTGTAGCCAAATTTTCAGTTTGTTTCTGTATAAAGTTATGTTATTAAGTTCTCTTAGTGACTTCGGAATATGTGAAAGAATTTCAGGAGCTGTAAAGTAATAAGATCTCTGGCCTATACTCTTCACAGTTTTTTCCAATTCAGTTTTTTTTATGTCTTGTATTGTGTTCATGTTTGATGATTGTTATAGTAAAGCTTAGTAAGGATGAAAACTGGTGTATTTTTCAGGGGTTTGAAACTGAATAGGATAGATCTTCATTTTTTAACTACTTTACTTATATGAACATCCCATTCAAGGTGCATATCAATTTAAATGCCAAGGTAAGTTATAGATTCAACTTTTTCAACTAAATGAACTGTGTTATTTACTTTCACTGTGAAAGTTTCAATATCTGGTGAGTTTGATTTGTTACAAGAAAATGTCATAAATTTTGTTTTCTCTAGATTCAACGTGAGATTTATTTCGCTAAGCCAACTACTTAGTTTTTCGAGGTTCTGTTCCGCTTGGTTCTTTACCTCGTTTCAAGTACTAGCAGTATAAAGAATAACAGTGTCATCCGCGAATGAGGATATACTCAATTTTTTTTCAATAGAAGGAAGGCCATTGATGTACACCAAAAATAATACTGGGCCTAGGCCCTGAGGTACTCCGATCGATAGTTCTTTAGGTTAGCTTCTCTCGTCATCGATTTGTACATGTTGTATCCTGTTTTGGAGGTACGATCTGAAAAGGTTCGACACAGTTCCTCCCAATCCAAGGTCTTCCATAAAGTGAAGAAGTTTCTGATGGTTAACGGTGTCGAATGCCTTAGCTAGGTCTAGAAATACAGCTATTGATCATTTACCTTCATCTAAAGCTCTATAGATTCCATTCGTTAGATAAACAATGGCATCTTCAGTGGATTTGTTCGATCTGAATCCGAACTGTTTTGGAGAAATAATATTGTTCATTTCTAAGAACTGCATAAGAAGGTACAAGGTTATATATTCACCATATTGGATTTCAAAGGAAATGAATTGCCTGACTATCAATGATATCTTGTCTTTGACCAAGGTGAAACAACTACGTTTCTACTTACAAAGCACACCTAAAACTACAAATGATAATACACTTGGTAAGAATTAGATAGTGCAGTAGTGAGCATGATGTTTTCTGCAAGCATGTTTTGAAGTAATATAAGTACTAACCAAGATATCTTTTTATATTACACAACATAACTCACTAAAAAAACAAAATTGTCTAGATAAATATTTTAATCTAGTGCTTATCAGACAGAAGGTGCAATGGGGTTGAATAAAAAAAATTGTTCATAATTTGGAAGGCAAAAATGCTGGCCTTGTTTAATATTCTTCGAGATATTCTTTATATTTACAATTTCTAAATAAAATCAATTTAGGTAAGTACTAGGTGTAGGATGGTAGGTATCAACATAGATGCAGTTGGTACCTACTGAACTTTTTTATTATACCAACTTACCTAGGTACCAGGTGTATAATGGAAATGAGTAACCACTCAAATTTCCCTTGTCCTGATGAAATAACACAAAAAAGTTGTACATGTCCGTTTTGGTTTTTGTGGTATCTCATTTCCTGATGATTTCCTGATGCAGAATTGATATGAACTTTCGATTTTCAAACAGAACACCCCATACATTATATATACATATACCATATCCATAGATGATGATATTATCACAAAAATATGTCCCTCCACAAAACTATAATAATTGACAAACTTGAGGATTTCATTTCGTAAAAATAAAGAACTTGAGTAGACCACTTCTAAATACACTGTTTACATGTATATTATTATTTTGTAGAATGAGTATACCATGTAGTTTGTAGTGTACAATACAGGGTGTCCCAAACTGAACGTGTTACCATTCATAAAAAAGAGGCAGTGATATTCCTTTCAACAATGCATAGTTCATCAGAAATTGATGAAGACAATAAGTACATGGTTAATTTGGATTACAATGCTACAAAGAGAGGTGTCGACACAGGGATCAAATGTGCGCATCCTACGCCACTTCCAGAATCACAAGACGGTGGCCTTTGGCTATATTCAATTCAATTTATTTATTCAATTTATTTATCAATGGTAATAATATACATAGAATGAAAAAAATATATCAATTTTCATGTGTAAAATGAGATGTCTCACTAGAATAGAATCACCTAGGCTTGCAAGCCTGTTTTGTGACTTTTATACCAGTGAGGCCATCTGAATGAAATGTATATCCTTATTCAAGGCGAAATAGCACTAAAGTAGAAAATGTTTGAAAATGAAAGAAATAGGATAATTAGGGTAATTATGGTAAATTGGGTTAATTCGAGAGAAATTGGAAGATGCATATGTGTATGTCTTTAGTAAGTTATATTTATGACTGAGTCGGGTCCTTGTGAAACATTCATCACAATAATTTTGAAAAATAAGGGAAGGAAATATGTTTTTTTTTTGTTTTATTTGTTCTGAATATTTTTTAATACAGACAGTATTTGAAAGTTTTAACGACGGTGGAAATTTATTTGAGTTACTTTCTAAATATTTTTTTACTTCTTTTTTCGAATAGTTTTCGAATAGTTTTCAGGTTTATAGGTAGAGTATTGAATATTTTGGGGCCATGTTCTGATTGCTAGTTTTACTGAAGAAGTAAATTTTTTTATTCAGGTTTTTTCGTTGACCAGGTATCTCTTGAATGCTGCGATGTAAAATTTGTTTGTTCATGAAACATTCTGATGAGGCATTGGTAAATGTATATTGCATGGATGTTAAACATTTTAGTTTCCTGATATAACTGTAGCGTGGGGAGCAATCTATCTTTCCTGAAAATAATTTTTAGTATCATAATTTGTGCAGTTTGTGAAGGACTTATGGTAGATTTGAAAGTTGCACCCCATGCTGGTATACAATATTTTATTATTGATTCTGCGAGAGGGGTATCCAATATAATTAGTAGTTTTTCTGATAAGGAAGAAAGAGTAAGTTATAAAAAGTATTCATTAAAACGCGCAGCATTTTTGAAACGTAACCGATGTGTTCTATCCATTTTAAATGTTGGTCAAGAAATACTCCTAGATATTTTATTGTTTTGGTTTGTTCTACACACTGACAGTCGCATATATTTTTGTTTTTGCAGTTTGGGTTATGGAATTTGACTTGTAAATTAGTTGGTTGGTCATGAGCTGTAGGAGAGAAAGTTATGTATTTCGTTTTATTTACGTTTAGTGATAACCTGTTATTATTTAACCAAGTGTAAACCTCTTGCAAGTCAGATTCTGCACTTTGTTTTACATCTTGCCATGTTGTTCCTGTACAAATAAGTGCCGTGTCGTCTGCGTAGCAAATTATGTGAGCATTCATATTATTTATTTTGGTTATATTGTTGATGTATATGAGGAACAGTGTTGAGTATCGAACATATTCAATGAATATATCATTATAAATAATGTCATAAACATTCAATATTTTTCATCAACTTCAGTCATTTTTGTCAAATTATAATAGTGATCAAACGCTCATACTGTATAAAGATTATCGTTCGTAAACAATGTCACTGACGCGATGATATACCACCTCTTCGATATAGGTCACGTGAGTGACCGGCAAATTCACCGCAACAAAATTATTGTTTAGTGAAACAGGTGCTCCGCAGAAACACGCTAAACGCAAGTCGCGATTTTCCTATTGAGAGTTATTTTGGATTATTTCATGTTTGTGAAGTGTTACGCCCTTCAGAACTCTTACTACCAAGATTTAAGATCAGCAGATAGGCACATCTGGAGGGCCCTCCCTACAAGAGCCTATATCTACGAGCGCCATCATCCTACAGGAACGCTGAGCCTGGTAAGTCGCTTCAGTGACCGGGATTGAAACTTTATATTCATTTTCATATCCATTTTATGACGTTTGATCGTTCCTCGAATAGTCACACTTCATTTTGAATTTACACTAATCCCTAATTATTGGAATACACCCATTCTTCTCTTCAACTTAAAGTTATCGAAAAAACAAACAGTATTGGTCCCAACACGGTTCCCTGTGGTATGCCGGTCTTCACTACACCATCAGAACTTACTTCTTCTTGAATTTTGACTCGTTGAATTCTCTCTGATAAGTAGTTGGTCATTAGGTCTAATCCAATTCCTCGAATGCCATAATTATTCAATTTTGTTATCAATTTGTCGTGATTAACCGTATCAAAGGCTTTGGCTAAGTCTAAGAAAATTGCCAAGCATTTTGTCGAATTGTTCATAGTTCTCACAGTTGTGTTAAAAAAGTCCATTATGGCATTGGTTATGACTTGGTGTTTGTTCAGAAATTCAACAAGACGGTTTTTTACGCACTGTTCAAAGATTTTCTATGTTATTTATTATTGAAATAGGTCGGTAGTTACCAGTCAAAGATTTATTTCCAGCTTTATGAATTGGAGTGACATTTGAACATTTCCATTGTAGGGGTAGTAAGCCAGTAGATAAACATTTGTTAATAATATATGGACAAGAGGATCTAGAATATTAGTATAAATGGCTTTCAGGGTCTTCGAATTTATTTCATCTGGTCCCGGTGCAGAGTTATTTTAAAGATTGGCTATCAATGTTATTAGTTCATTTTTTTGTAAATGGTTCTAGGAAAATTGACTGTTCAACTGCAGGGTCTGATAGGAACTGCTGTGGTAAGTTTGTATTTGGTTTGGTTTTGCTCATGGTTGAACCTATATTAACAAGAAAATTATTGAATTCATCCGCTTTTGTTTTGTTGTCCTTCACGCTGATACCGTCTTCTTATAGAATATCATGATTCTCGGCGTTTTTTTGCCCACTACCTCGTATATCATTTATGGTATTCCAATTTTTTTTGTAATTCGTGCCGGCCTCATTCATTTTATTTTTATAATAATCATTTTTTGTGTTTCTTATTAGGGAATTGAGTTTATTTCTGTACTTCTTGTACTCTGTTTCTACATCTGGTGTGTGTGTTTTCAGTAATCTCTTTTTCAAATTAGGTATCTCTCTTTTTTATGGAGTTTATGAGACCTGCGGTGATCCAGGGTTTTATTTTAACATATTTTTCATATTTCATCAGTTGTACAGTTGTAGATAGTGATATATAATCAGTGAGTTTATCAATGAAAATATTATAACTTAGTTGGGGGTCTGTTTCCAATAAAACATCTTCCCATCTCTCAGGGGAAAGTAGTGAGTTCAATTCATGAAGATCGAGTTTTTGTGAATACAATATTTACAAAACTGGTAAAGTGATCCGTCATATCTGTATGGAAAATTATTGGTGAAATCGATGTTTTGTTATTCAAATAATTATCTTGCCTTATGAAAATATGATCAATAGCTGATTTTGAATCTTTTGTAACTCTAGTGGGTTTATTTATATGCGATAAAAACCCATTTGATCATAAAATATTCAAATAACTGTTTGTTTCATTACTCTCTGTATTTAATAAGTTCAGGTTTATGTCTCCCAAGTAAATTTCCATATTTTGTTTGTCCAGGGTAGATGAGTAGTTGTGCAAGTCGTTCAAAAAATTTTGGCTGTCTGTTGCCGGAGGTCTGTAATAGGCCGTCAATCCTATATTGTTATTTCGTGAAAGAAAAGTTGTTGTGAAGGTGACTCTCAGGAACCGACTATCCTGAATTTGTATTACTCTAACATCAGCTGATATATTATTTCTTATGTAAATCATGACCCCATCACATTTATTAATAGTTGATCCATTGTAGTGTTGAGTATAATTAGGAATTGAGTAATTACTTACATGGTCAATTAGTCTTGTTTCGGACAGGACAATTATGTCTAAAAATGTGTTGGCCATCTGTATGTACAACAAAAGTTCATCGATATGCTTCCTCAGACTTCTTTTATTGAAATGAATCGCTCCCAAGCCCTTTGAATTTTGCTTACTTTCATCCAACTTCTCTCGAAAATTACCCATAGAAATTGTCAGATATTTTCGTCTCTATAGTTTGATTATCCAAATCATCAATTGATTCAATCATACTACTACTACTACAAAAAAAAATTATCACAGAAAATGAGCATCCCTAAATAAAAAATATGAAGAATACATTAATTTGATCAATAAGACATTTCGAAATAACAAGCTAATTCTTCTCTTCTAGGCCCTTTTTGCTTCTTATTATAGTAACTTTATTGTTGGTGTTGAGGTATATTTTTCCAGAATCAGTCCATACTTGCTTCAGTCCAAATTTGGAGATTGTTTCGTTGAGTAGTTCAACTTTTGATCTGGTTAGGTCTTCACGTATTATTGTTCCTGTACCCTTCAGGAGTTTCTTGTTGGAATATATTTTTTGCTTTGTCTCGTAGTTAATCAGTTTGATGTAAATCCCTCTGGCTTTGTGATCATTTTTTTTCCAATTCTATAGAATATTATTATTTCATTTGTGGTTAGGTTCAAGTGCATTTTGGAATTCAACATGTGAAGGACTTCCTTTCGAGTATCTTCTCTATCTTTTTCAGTCATGTTGAAAATTCTCAAACTGTTCAATCGGGTATCTTGATCCAGTCTGTCGACATTTTCTTTAATGATGAGATTTTCCAATTTTTTCTCCCTCAATTGTTTTTCTAATGTTTGGATTTTATTTTCATTGCGTGTGTTCGTTTCCTTTACATCGTCTCTCAGCTCCGCCACTGACTGTTCTAGCACCATCAACTTGTTCTCTATTGTTTTTATGACGGCATCGGCTACGTTGTTTGTGATCGTTTTTATGAATAATGTTGTAAAGCCAATCCCTATGTTCTGGAATCACAAAGTATATCGTTATATCGTGAATAGGTCTACCTTGTTTCATCATTCCATTTCATGTATATTTATATTATTGCAACATAAATTGTTTTATTGTGTATATCCATACATATATATTTTGAATTGCTGAATCTTTGGTTTCTACCTCAACCTCATTTTCGAGTACCTACATTTATGAGATTTCCTAATAAGGAAATTCTTTTTTGATTGGATCATACTTATCGGACGATCATTGATTATTGGTCGTTGATAACGTCCAACGCGGAACGCGTTATGGATTTGACGTTCATTGAGTATGGAAATCAAGGATTAATCCCCTCTTAAAAACACTAAGTTGTAGAGTGTTAGGTGTGGATTTAAGAAGACGTGATTCAAGAAAGTGGAACAGAATTATCAAATGCCGAAAAGTTGATTATATACTTGAAGTTACACTAGATTCGAGTATCATTGTACACTAACCCCTAACTACCCCAACATAATTTGGTGGCAGCGGTGGGATGTACTAGCGAAAAATCAAGGAAAATTTGTGAAAATTGCCTGTTAGTACAATCCAAAAACAGTTGGACCCATCAAGAAGACGACGTGTCTAGTGGAGTCCTGTTGGAGAGAAGTTAGGAATTGTTACACAGAATACTTCGTTTTATATTCATATCCACTAGTTGGTCATCAAAGTACCTTGGATAGATTTACGAAGTGACTTGTAGTGCAAATTGTGTTGTTCAGTGTGCCGATTGGTGTGACAGAGCAGTCAACACCCCAGCATCCACATCTCAGAGTAAAATTAATTATTAAGGCTAGTAGATTCGAAGATTTTGATGAAGCTGTTGAGGCTGCGTGCGCAGAAGAAAAAAATATGAAATCTCAAAGAAATTTACAACACTCTCATTCACAATCAGGTCCGCAAAAGGTAAAAAAATGCTTTAAATGTGGAAAACTCAATCACACTGCAGATAAATGTTATTTTCCAGTCGAAGCTTGCCAAATTATCCCAGCAGCCGATATCTGTTAATAAGAAGCGAAGGTAATGTAAATAGTGCCCAAGTATTCTGTAGATATTGTCATAATGTTGGTCACTTGATAGATAATTGCAGGAAAAGAGCATACAATAATTCTCGAAAAAATTTTGTTTATAATCCGCATCCTGAGCGTCCCACGAACATTCCGAGTACATCCAATTCCAACTTCAGACAATCACGTGAATTACCAACCAGAACTCAATATAATTATGTCAAATATGCGTAATTCGGGAAACGCCGATACCCTGGCTGCATCGCACAGCGGCGTAGTCAGGAGGCGCGATATTCAGAATTCGCAAATGTGAAATTAAATCAAATCCAGCTAGAGTCCAGCCATACAGATCCCATTTCAGTTTATCGTAGTAATCAAAGTTATTTCGAAGCCACTGAATCAATTGATGAAACTTCAAATTCCATATCCCCTGAGTCCTCCGTCTCCTCTGAATCTACCAAGAACGAGTATTACATATCCTCTGAGTCCTCTGTCTCCTCTGAATCTACCAAAAACAAGTATCCCAATTCATCAGTATTTTTAAATCCAACAAATAAACACAAATAAACAAAATATTATCAATTAAAGCGGGGAAAAGTCCCGGCTATATCAAACTGCCTCTATCACTATCCAAATCAAAGGTAGCAAATTTATTGATCGACACAGGTGCTGATGTGAGTATCTAAAAAGCAAATTTTGTTGAAGATAATGCTCTGGTCCATATTAATGATAAGATGAAATTAAAAGGGATCACAGGCGAATCAAAGCATTCAGTTGGTTACAGCTATAGCGAAATTCAATTCTCAGAAAATACGTCTGTCTCACACGTGAAAAAATATAGGGCGATCATTGATTACAAATCATGTACCGTCACCTTTCCAATTTCTGAACAAAATTTTGTTTTTAAACTTACTTCACCAAGTATTGCAGCAACACATTGTAATGATACGAATGATACGAGCTATCATATTCCCCCTCGCTGTGAAGTTATTTTGAACTGTATTATGAAGGAGAAATCATCAATTTTTACTCTGAGTGTGATTAATTCCAATGAACACTCGGTGCACTTAAGTATAAATGATATTGAGTTCAGCAACATTAACGATTATCATGTTTTTCATTTCTCAACTTCTAATGAAAACCAAATTTCAAAATTGAAAGCTGAAATAAACTAGGAAAGCATGAACTCAGAAGAACGAGAATCTATTTGGGAAATTCGTGAACAGTTTAGTGATATATTTTACCTAGAGGGTGATACTTTAACTCATACAGATACCCTTAAACATTCAATATCTCTACTATGAAACAAACCTATTCATGTAAAGCCTTATCGCCTACTCCACCATCAAAAACAAGTAATAAAAGATCAGCTGAATAAAATGCTTCAAGATGACATAATTGAGCCAAGATATTCTCCATATAATTCTTCAATTTTGATCGTACCCAAAATACCCGAATCAAATGGTAACCGCAGATTCAGGTTAGTCGTAGATTTTAGGAAATTGAATGATGTTACCGAGGCAGATGCGTTCCCACTCGCAAATATCACCGAAATTCTAGACCAACTCGGAAAATCGAAATATTTTAGTGTCATAGATTTAGCAAATGGATTTCACCAAGTATTGCTGAGTGAGGAATCAAGACCTCTCACTGCATTTTCATTTTTCGAACATTATCAATACAAAAGACTCCCTATGGGCCTTGAGGGTAGTCCAGCAGCGTTTCAACGCCTTATTAATAACGTTAACTGGAATAAATTGAATAAAATGTTTTGTATATCTCGACGACATTTGCGTATACGGAAGTAGTTTGAGCGATCACAACTCGAAATTAATTGATGTATTCAAAGGACTACGACAGCATAACCTCGAATAACAACCCGGTAAATGCCAACTTCTCCGCAAGGAACTCATATATCTTGGTCATGTTATTTCGGAATCGGGAATAAAACCTGATCCTAATAAAATTGTTTCAGTCAAAGATTTTCCAGTTCCAAAAAATCGAACGGATATGAAATCTTTTTTGGGCCTTGCATCCTATTACCGTAGATTCATTCCAAATTTCGCTAAAATAGCACAACCCCTCAATAACTTATTGAAAAAGGGTGTTGAGTTTAATGGGCTTATATCACAAAAAAAAATTATTTCATAATTCTATAGAACTCACCTAAACTAGCCCACCACCGCAAACCGTTTCTTGCTGTGAGCTCCCTACGTTTTATGAAAAAATATTGAAATCCCCGATTTTTCGGACCTCTAAAAACGAGGCGATGATGTGAAAACCCTAATACTGAAACAAGACTATTCCAGACAGAGGTGAATGATACATGATTTCTGACAGAGTGAATTAGCGCGAGATCACAGTTGAAAGAATTAATATATCAGTTGCCTCAGTCTCCGTCGGGCTTTTGGTATTTTCTTTTAACTATGGCGTGATGACGTTTCTACGTCATAAGAGGTTCGGTTTTCAGATGGTACTATTATTTAGGTCCAAAAATAAAACATTCCAGTTAATTTTTCGATCGAATTATGTCGTCAATCATTATTTATGCATAAAAGGATCATCATAAACATGGTTTGGGTTGAAAGTTCTACTAAGGTGTACACGCCCATTGGGACCCTATCTGCGATCAATCTTCCGCGAGATTGAAGAACACTTTGACAACTCCTCCTCTACTTCAATATCCAAATTTTTCTGAAAAATTCAATCTAACTACTGATGCTAGTGGATTCGCCATTGGTGCAGTCCTGTCACAAGGCGAAATTGGAAAAGATTTACCCGTCGCCTACGATTCACGAACTCTCAACAAAGCGGAAAAAAATTACAGCACCATAGAAAGGGAACTCCTTGCGATATGCTGGGCATGCCAATATTTCAGACCATATTCCACCACCTGTGGAATATACGTTCGTATATTCCACAGGTGGTGGACGTGTTTATTAGAGCTGTGTGCAGTTTGTTTATTTCGGTGGTATTTCTGATCGATTTCTTGTCGACATTTATTCCTTTCGACATGCCGTTGACTCGTGATCAATTGTGTGAGCTAAAAAGTGCGGCAGATGTTGTTATAAAACAATTATTCAAGGACGAAACATTCCTCAAAACAATAACAGATAGTGTCTCCAACGAAATCATGAAAAACTTGAAACTACAACTCTCTTCTTTCGAGAAAAAAGTGGAAAAATTAGAGGCAGACATCAATGTTTTGACCGAGGCAGATAAAAAGGTTGTAAAAAACCTTAACGATAAGATCGACCTCCTAAATGCTAAAACAAGTGATTGTACAGGGTTGTCCTACAATCCCTTACAAATAATATCCGAAATCACTGAAATCAAACAACGTGAAAACAATTTATTGGTGTTTGGAATTCCAGAAAATGCATTGGATTCTGATGCAGTCAAGGACGTGTTCAGAACAGTTGTTCCTGATTTCGAGATGACAGGCTCAAAGACTTATCGCTTAGGTAAACCCTCTCCAGGAAAAAATCGTCCAATAAAGATTATTATGCCTAACAATAATCACCAATCCCTGCTAATCAAAAACAATAGAAAAATACAGGCTGTTGATCAGTTTAAGGATATCTACATCAAACCTGACCAAACAGTTTTGCAAAGAGAGCATCTCATTAGATTGCGAAAACAACTGAAAAATCGGCAAGATTTGGGAGAACAAGACTTAATTATCAGATATAAAAACGGCATTCCTGTCATTGCTAAAAAAAACTAGTTTGCACATCCAACGGATCTTCCCAAGTTGCCGATAATCTCTCAATTTCATACCAAAACTGTAGAGGGCTGAACTCGAAAACCCATCTGTTCTATAAAAATATACTTGATACTGAACATAATATTATAATAGTAACTGAAACCTGGCTTAAGGAAGGAGTGAATAATGAGGAGCTTTTTCCACAAAATTTCCTAGCTTACCGTAAGGACCGAAAAACTCGTGGTGGAGGTGTGATGATTGCTGTCAACAATAATATTTTTCATTCGGAGGTCTGCGATTTTGTATGTCCAGTTGACAAAATTGACTTTCTTTGTGTTAGAGTCTCTACAAATAACTCGAAACCTCTTTTGATATGTACAGCTTATATTCCACCAAATTCAACATATGATGATTATGACGAATTCTTTGGATTCCTTGAAGATTCTGCTGAACTGAATAAGGCAATCATCATTGGAGACTTCAACATCAGTGAATTACACGACTACTACGATACTGGAAGCCTTACGAACCTAACCCGTCGCTTTATCAACTTTTTGGGTTTCTGCGATTCAGCACAACGCAATTACGTGAGAAACAACAATAACAGGATACTGGATTTGGTTATCTGTCCAGTTGAGACCAGGTGTGTAGTGGAACATAATGATGACCCAATAGTTCCTATTGATCTTCATCATCCAGGACTCACAGTGCAACTATCTATTAGTACTGGTAATATAAAAAATTTTGTATCGTCTGTTGAAAGGTTTGACTTGAAAAGAATTGACGAAGCCAAGTTGTATCATCTACTCAGTGAACTTAACTGGTCTCAAGCTCTACTTCACCTTGATAGTGTTGATTCTATGTGTACAATACTCAATGACTCTTTGCACAACATTATGTCCAAATGTGCTCCTCTGCTCAAATGTAGATCACGTAGGTTCCCTGCGTGGTTTGGCAAATGTACTATAAATAAAATCAAATCAAAAAATCATTATCTGAAAATGTACAAAAAAACCAAATACCTTGTTTATTTAGAGCGAGTCAAAAACGTCAGAAAATTGATCAAATTGAGTATAGCATCTGACTATAAGTTATACGTCGAGAGATCTGAAGAAATGCTCAAACATAACCCTCGTGGGTTTTGGAACTATATCAACTCAAAGAAAAACAAATCTCGCATCCCAGGATAAATGATTTATGACAAGAACATACTTTCTTCACCTCTCTCAATAGTCAATGGTTTTGCAACTAACTTCAGTAGTGTATATAGCCAAGATGATGGTATTACCGTAGATTTAAGCGACAACCTATCTGATCTGACAATGATGCCAAGTCACCATTTCTTGAACATATCAACTATATCCAAGGAACAAATCATTAATGCCGCAAAAAAACTCAAAAATAAACTCACTTGTGGTCCCGATGGGATTCCTGTTAAAATAGTCAAAAATCACATTAAACTTCTGGTTGATCCTCTACATAAAATTCTCAATCTTGCGTTACTAAAAAACTATTATCCAAAGATTTGGAAATTGTCCAGAGTATGTCCTGTCTTTAGATCCGGCAACATTACTCATGTGGAAAATTACAGACCAATAGTCGAGAAAATATTCGAGATTATACTATCTGAACTTATATACAATCATGTCAGCTCTTCTCTGTCCATCTTCCAGCATGGATTTGTCAAAGCTAGAAACACTGCATCTAACCTCTGTATTTTTTCACAATTCGTTTCTGATTCCCTTGACCAGAGGAACCAGGTGGATGTAATCTTTACTGACTTCAGTAAAGCTTTCGATTGCGTGTCTCACCCTCAACTACTGAAGAAGTTGTCAAGCTTTGGTATATCTACTGATATTCAGTTGCTGCTCAATTCATACCTGACAGAACGGAAACTCTTTGATGGAATGGAACAAAATCTTCCTGCTTTACAGCCTCATCCGGTAATCCTCAGGGATCAAATCTTGGTCCCTTATTATTCCTGATATTTATTAATGATATCACTGATCATATTCATTCTAACAAGCTATTATTTGCTGACGATATGAAGATTTATAGAGAAATAAAGGATGAATTTAGCTGGGCTGGTGGCCGTGAGCGTAGAGTCGCTGGCTGTCGCCCAGGCGGTCCGGGTTCGATCCCCGGCGCGAGCACTGAATTAATTTTCGGTAGTTTCGTTGGGCGGGAGGAGATAGGTGGCCAACCCAACATTCTTGGTACCTAGATATCAATCCTTTGGACTGTCTACGCTTACCAGCCGAGTAGTGCTTCGGATGACACTTAAAAAGCTAAGGTCCCCGTCTTCTTAACTCACACAAGTCTCTGACTTTCGAGGGTTGCTTTGCAACTAAGCTGGCGGTTAAAAACACTTTCAAACACACACACTTTCAATCAGATTACATTGTACTGCAAGAAGATTTGAATTCTCTGAGTAACTGGTGCATTCAAAATAAACTCCACTTGAATATCAAAAAATGTAAAGTTATGACTTTCACTCGTAAACTCATCTCACTCACATTTAATTATGAACTTGATGGTAACACTCTTATGCGTATCACTGAATCGAAGGACTTAGGAGTTATTTTTGATCAAAAACTGACTTTCTCAAACCATATTGAACATATCATTTCTAAATCGATGAAAAATTTAGGTTTTCTCATACGCAACTGTAGAGATTTCAAGTCGTTCGATTCTTTGAAGAGCATCTACTTATCTATGGTCAGAAGCAAACTTGAGTACTGCAGTGTTGTTTGGAATCCTTCCCATTCCAAATACATTATGGCTATTGAGAACGTTCAGAAGAAATTCTTGAAATTTGCTTATTATAAAAAACATGGTATTTATCCCATTAGAGGCTATAATTATGACCTCTTGCTACAGGAGTTTAATCTGATATCACTAAGAAAGTATCGCGAAATGAGAGACATGTGCTTTATTTACAAAATAATACACAACCAAATAGATTGTTCAACTTTATTGTCACAAATGATGTTCAATGTACCTCGTTTCTCATCTCGCTCATGTAACACATTTTACTTTCCCGTACCTAACACTGTGCATAACTTCCACTCACCTTTATCAACTATGTCTAGGAGCGTTAACAACACACCCAATGTAGATATTTTCTTTTTGTCATTTGCACAATTCAAACGTGATATTCTCAGCACACTTCCTAATTGATAATTATACATTATGCTCTCATTCACTTAATATTAATTATGCTTAGTATAGGACTACTCTTATCACCTATTATTAATTTTGTACACCTATTAATGGGCTCTTGGGCCTGTTGGATGTATTTTTTGAAATAAATAAATAAATAAATGAATAAATAAATAAATAAATAAATAAATATTTATATGGGAAGGAATTCAATATCGTAACTGATCATAAACCCCTCATCTACCTTTTTTCTATTTCAAATCAATCATCTCGTTTAATGCGGTTTCGATTAAAACTTGAGGAATATGAATATAAAATAAATTTCAAACCAGGCCGCTATAATTCAAATGCTGATGGCCTTAGTCGAATAAACTATCCTATTGAGAGTACAGAAATCTTGGAATCAACAGCAACAATCAATAAAATATCTGCAAACCTAATACTATCTAAAAAGAAAAAAAAAACATATATTTAATTATGAAGGAAACTAGTGCACACACGACAGATTACGAATGCGTGTTTCTGGTATTACTGAGAGTGTGCATTAGACTTTATTTCGCTCCTTATTTGTTATATTAGGAAAATTGTATGGTTTTATTTTGATTCATTATCAATATTTGGGTTTATTAGCTTAAGCATTGTTATATGTGTGTAGGTAGGTACCAAAAGAACTATATGATTGTTTTTGTTGTTCCTGTTCCACCATCAATAATGGATAATTCGAAATTATTCCTGAATTCTGTGTTTAACATTCAATAAACACTTTTGATGAAAAAATGCTTTTATGTGACAAGGTGAGACCTTGAACTTTAGAACTTTATATTTCTTAAATATAGGGTAATTTGGGAGGAATGGGCCAAATTCTATATAGGAGTACACATTATACACCTGGAAACATTTTTTATTAACTCAAATAAAACAAAAAGAATCTCTCCACTAAATGACTTTTTATTCTATTCGAGTGACACAATGTTGATAATTTCTTGGAAACAAACAATTATTGTTTGATCATATTCTTTGGTTGATTTTGGTTGTTTCTTCAGACCCACATGCTAAATTTAAGAATGGCGACCCAGGGTTTAAACACCAAACCGCCAAACGTTAAGGATCAGTTTATTAGACAAAAATAAGACTTTTTCTTCCTATAAGCATGTGTCCTAACTTGCTTCATTTCAGAGATATGGGGTGTCAAAGTTTCTAGAAAAAATCAGTTTTTCATTAATTACTCAAGAACCTTTTGGCTAATTTTTGATAAAACTCAAATGAGCATGTCAAGTTTTATTAAAATCAGCCCAAAGGTTTTTGAGTAATTAATGAAAAACTGATTTTTTCTGAAAATTTTGACACCCTATATCTCTGAAATGAAGCAAGTTAGGACACACGCTAATAGAAAGAAAAAGTCTTATTTTTGACCAAAAAACCCATCCTAAACGTTTGGCAGATTAACCCTGGGTCACCCTGTATATCCATATGAGCTAGATACACTAGATCAGTAGCCTTATATGACGATATTATTAGCTATATAAGACGAAATTGCTAGCATTATAACACGGGATTACTAGCTATATAACACGAGATTACTAGCTTCATAAGACGAGATTACTAGTTTCATATTACGAGTCTACTAGCTTCATATGACGAGTCTACTAGCTTAAATGAAGAGTCTAATAACTTTTTATGACGAGACTTCCAGGTTTAAAGAACAAAACCATAAGCCTCATATGACGAATAACTACCTCCATATGAAAGGTAGATACTTATGCCCAGGTTACTAATTCGGTAAAACGAGATATCTACTTTGATATGCCAAGATTATTTGAACCTCTAGGATGATCATTCAGGAATATATGAAAGTGATTCAGTTTTAAGATACCAAAGTGTATTTGGAACAGGTGACTCGCGTCGGATAATTTCAGAAATCCGTTTTGCTGTCACGCCGGGTATATAAAATTCAGATATTGAGTACACGGAGAAAAACTTTGATAACAGCTAGTAAAATTTGCATACTACCAAGTAAAAATTTGCATACTATATGAAACAAGTACTCGCTTCATTAGTAGTGTACCTACGTTACCATCAGCCCAAGATGGCCGCCGCCGGAAGTGACGTAACAACCGTTCCTGTGGTAGAAGGTGTTGGCTGCACGGAAGTGACGTCACAAGATGGCCACCGCCAGAAGTGACAGATGACAAGTGACAGGTGACATGAAGCACAAGGGGTGACAGATGGCATGGAACACAAAGAGTGACAGGTGACAGACGACGAGTGGCAGATGACAAGCGATAGGTGACCGATGACAAGTGACAGATGACATGGAACACAAGGAATGACAGATGACACGTTGAAGTACTCTGAACTTAGCCCTCTGGACTCTGGACTCTAGCTTATGGGTGTGTCCTAGGACATTCTTCTTCTTCTTTTTGAAAGGTGGTTGATGACGTCACAATCTTGTGACTTTGCCCACCAGATTTAGGTTGGTATTACTACAATTGGTAGCACTTTGTTTCAAGGTCACCCGATATGCATGTTGCAGGTGGCCGATGAGTCATCCTTATCTCGACTTCGTAGAACAATGCCGCCTTTGTTTGCCATATGTTATCTAGACTTGCTCTAGAACAATGCCGCCTTTGTTCTCTCGACGTCACTCACTGTCAGCGTTTCTTAAATTTCCAGCTATATACGAGGACAATGCCGCCTTTGTTTGCAGGTGTCCGATTACGTAACAACCTCATCCGATTGCATCATCCTTATCTGTGAGAGAACAATGGGTCCATTGTTCTGACGCAGGTGGCCGATGAGTCATCCAATAATGCTAGCTGGGAAACTAAACATCCTGAAAGAGTGTCTCTATCTACTTCCTGTCAGCGTTTCTTGGAATTTCGTCGAGTCAGCTATTGGGAAATTTGCCTCATGAACAATACCTCCGTTGTTAGCAGGTGGCTGATGACGTCACGAGCCATTCAAGAATGGAAAAACTTCAGAGGTATACAGGGTGTGTCTGAAAGTGTGGTTCATGCTTACATCCTGTCGAATTTGCTCAATAGCTCATATCCTGATGATTCTAACTTCACTGAAATCAAACGGCCATGTTTGGCTCTCATGACATTGAATACTGTCCCATTATACTTATGATGCTCTTATCCTCGTCGAATGATAGATGACGTTTGACATATGACATAGGACAGATAACGTTTGATAGATGGCGTTTGATAGATGATGTATACCTTTTGTGATACTTCCGGTGCTTTGAACCTCAACGAAAGCAAACGCTTTTTTGTTATATAAATATATACGGAACGGATTGCTCACAAAATCAATAGACCATCCCCACTCCTTCAACTTCTGGGTTAAAAAGCGTGACTCAGCCGACCAATCAGAGACCATCTTATTTTGCTGATACTTCCGGTGCTTTTAACCTAGCCTAAACCAAACGATGAGGTATAACAGTCGTAAGGCAGATAACAGATGATAATAAAAGAATTAAAATAATGATATACAGGGTGATACAAGTGACCAGAGTCAAATGAAAGATCGAAAAGACATATGCAGGATAAATAGAAGAAAAAAAAACTGAATCGTAAAAACATTACAAAAACGTCACAGAAACGCCACGAAAACGTTGAGATAATGTTAAAAGTCATCCGAACACGCTACATTCACATCAGATACCTCTATGCAAATATATAACAGATACCGTATGCCATTTATGGTACTCCCGGTGCTTTGGACCTCGTCGAAAGCAAACGCTCAGGTACAACAGACGTATGATAGATGACGTTTGATAGATATATGATATAAATAACCCGAGTTGAATGGAAGATCGGAAAGACATGAAAGCAAACGCTCAGGTACAACAGACGTATGGCAGACGACGTTTGATAGATGTATGATATAAATAACCCAAGTTGAATGGATCGTTGAAAAATGATAGATAATTCCACGGGAAATGTTCCTCAGGAATCTCTGCTATGATTACATCACTAGCAATACCAATCAGACGACCTCGACAGACCCAGTCAGCACATCCTTTCATCGTTAACCTTGAAATATGTCGAACAACACCTACCTTCCCTCCCTATCCACCTTAGGTACGCACGTGACGAACATCATAGGAATTCCCTTTCGTTCACACCATGAGATGAAAAATAAATGAATAAAAAATACCCTTCATATCATTACGAAGATTGTTAAGATAACTCAGAGGTATCTTCGTACTAGGAGATAAGTAGATATTATATGCTTATTGAAGCAGCAGGTCATCGACTAACTGAATGATGCCAGTCTCATATCGAAATATACCACACAATTTCTACCCAAGATGCTCGCTTTCTGATAACAGAAAATCAAAATCAGGCACCGACCAATAACAGTGTTGTTCTACTGGAATATACAAGTAACTAAACCATGCACAACTGTGTACACGTATCAGCCAGTGAGCGAGTTTGATGAGAAGAATATATACAGAACGGATCTAAGGATAAAAATTACATGTAACAACTAACATAATAATAGGTCATGTATGATTCACTTCTAGTAGAACAGACGTTGACGTATACATACCATATCATATACCTACAGTAAGCATTAAAAAAATCTTTGAGTCGATCAATATTAAATACAGGGTGGAGAAGAAACACCTAATCAGAGAAATATATACGATTTGCACTCATAACGAATAACGTTTGACATGTTACAGATAACATGACACATACGTGACAACAAAAACTTACCAACCGACATCAGTGATCTGCCTACTAGCATTTAGAAGATTTCAATATAAGGAATATCAGGAAATTGACAAAACACCATCAGAACACAGACATCAAAAATCCTTGGAATGGTCAAACAAGTTGATATCTACTATCGAAAAAATTGCTGCATATGGAAGCCTGGAATTAGTCAAGAATAGTAATAAAGAATCAATAATAAGGATAATAAACCTATTCGATATAGCCCTCTTGGAAATCAAAAATGTTAGGATTAGCATGTAAATTGAACAGTGGCAGACCTAGTATAAAAGTTACTTCTTAGAATGAGATATTTGGTTTCGAATTCCTCTTTGAAATGCAAACATTGTGAGTGAAACACGTCGTGTCTAGGCGTTGAAAAATCGGTTTGGGTAGTGATGGTCAAACGACAGATGAAGATATTATTGATAGCAAAACTATTCATAAAACGGTCCAGAGATATACATTTTATAACAGATAAGATATAATTGCGGAGAGAATAATTGAATAGCTATAGAAGCTTATCGATTGACGTGTGAACTTGATTAACGATACTTTCGAGATGTGAGATAGGGGGCTGATGGAACGGTGTTCTCATGGAGATATCTACAAACAAAATACATCTTCATTCGTTTATGTAAACATGAGGTGACGGATTGAACGATTTTCTCATTCAAACATATCAAAACAGAAACAACCCAACCTATCACCTCAACCTATCAGTCGTGAATATTCAATACAGAACCAAGCATATTGGTGAATTCAAATGTTGTTATCTGTACCAAGATGAAATCTACATCCATCACGAGCAATCAAAGACCTGAAATATGTACCATCAATATTTCAACACTTTGTACATTTCTTTCGATACAATACGCTGAAGATGACATGAGTCATCAAGGTCATCACATGAATGTGGACGTAGGCAGAATTGATTCACGAGAAAATAGTGCATTTTATCAAGAATGAATGAAAGATTCTCTGTTCATGTGTATAATTTGATCTTCCTTTTATCACATTTGATACTATTAATATTTACAAGGTAGCGAGTTCCTATGCGAAGATGTACTTTTTTTTATATATAAATATACAAGGTGACTCTCTGAAGTGAATTGATACATATTTATTAGTTCATGTAGTTGAAAACGCGAGAACACATGTATGAAATGATATCAGATAGAATAAAAGGAATAAGATGACTAGTCAAGAAGTGGTTGAACAAGGGTGGAAATAACGAAATTTTCAATTAATTCCATACAAAATTTGTATGTACGACTATATAGGGTTGACAATGAAATATATAAAAGTGGAATGATCTCTCTTCCATAGCAAAAAGTGAAAGCTACAATCACATAAGTATCATAAAAATCATTGGATAAACATGATAATGTGCATACAAGGCTAAACCTGGCTAAACTGAATTCAATCAGCATCATAGGAAAGGGAATACTTGCATTAGTATTCGTTTTACGTATCGATGCATAGATTCTGAGAGGATGTATTTCAATGTTTTGCTTGGCATTAGCCAGGAGAGTAGTTGTTTTCCTCCTGTCATTTACCATTGTTATTCTTTTTACGAACATCATTTGTGGAAAATGACTTTGAGATTTTTTGTATTCATGTGCATACATACTCATACACACATACTCAATGAAATGAATAAAATAGGTAGGTATTAGACAAAAATGGAAAAATATGAGCTCATACTTCTCCTCTCGTGAGTACATAATATATGAAATAAAATGAAGAAAAAAATAACACAGGAACAAATTTTCTCACGTACGATCTATTCACATTACATCTACACTACTCTTTCTACAACTAAATTGTTCTAAAATAATTAAATAACAGTTGATCATATCGAACAAAGTGGAACTAACAAATCAATAATCTCCATTTCATACCCTTCAATCAGTGAACTAAACAAAAATTAATAAATAAATAGATAAAAAACCAGAGCAATTGATTATATTCAAAATGATTAGAATTATACTAACGGATCATTTAGAATGAGCCATCTATCCTCATCATCTTTGCCATCTTCCGTTCTAGCAGAAAAAAAAGAAATGATCACAATTTCAACATGACTCACTGAAACTACTTACAAATCAATAATTTCCAAATCCTCTTCAATTATGGATCTGAGATAAGTAAAAATAAATGAATAAACAATAAACAGGTGAGAAAAAAACATAGCAAATAAACATATAAAAAAAGAGATTAATACTCACGAATCTCTCAGAATAGCACATTCATCTTCGCTATAATAGTTTTCTGTTTTATCGGAAAAGAAGAAACAATAAAAAATTCAACATAATTCACTGAGAGTACTCACAAATCCATAATAGTGGAATTTTCCTCCCCCCTCATCTGTACCTCATCGCCTTCCATCCTATGAAAATTATGCTACGTTAGAAAATGTAAGGTATATTTTGTTATACTCACTGTCGAATTTCAATATCCTCGTGTTCCACAGGATGATGCCATACAGACACATTATTTACATTATTCACATTATTAAAATTGTTCCTAAAATGAGAAATGGTATTATACATATGGTTCATTTATGAAAATTATATTTTTCTCACATCTGAGTCCACCGCTCATTCAGGTAGGCTCTACTTTCTGTGAAGTAAAATTGTGTTATAATCAGTAGTTTTTTTTCTCAAAATAGGAAAACCTCACCATTTTTCACGACAACATAGGGCCAAAACACCATTTTGTCCCTTCCACAGCACTCAAATATTCGATACTGTTCAAAAACTGTTGTGTACCCCTGAAAACAAAATAATAAATATCACTTTTATACTACGATGAATTAATGTCAAATATCACTCACATATTTTGAAACGTAATGATATTCTGTGAGAATTTCGTTAAAATTTATAACATCAACCTATACAATTCTGCAAAATATCAACTATGGAATCGTCTGTCTAGATTTGAAGAGAAAAAACAATGCTCCAAAAGATATAGGAACATTTTCATTTTATGAAGAGAATACCAGGCCAACTTGATTGTTGAGAACAAATAACATCAGGATTCTTCATATAAGCCCTAACATGTTGGGTAGGTTAGAAATAGAAAACATATTGTAGCTGCTATTTTCTCTGTATAATTTAGACACGGAAAAGGGTAACCGCCCTCACTTTTCTCAGTTTTAGATATCTATACATAGGGTAGGAAAGCTAAAGTTGAAGCATTTTTGTTGAAAATCAATGTTTCCTATTGTTTGTAATTCTGCCATTACTTTGGCGCCCTAGAAGTGGTTCAAAATCCACAATAAGCTGAAGGTTCCACTCTTCCTGACCTGGCAAAAGTTTCAAAAGTTTCCTGGAGAGTTAGTTCCCAACTTCGAAGTAGTGATATACAAATTAACAAATTCACAAATACAATTTCAGGTTAGGTTGATAATTGAGTTGGTCTAAACACAATCGAGCTACCCAATGCGACAAAACGTCAAGACCGTCGAAAACGTTCGACTACGTGGGTTTCGAAAGCGAATTCAGCAAAATTATAAATTCAAGATATATTTGATTGCGGCGATGTTTGACAGGTCATTACACAAATATAATGGAAGTGTATTTCAGAAAATTGATTCATCCTATTGTTTGATATCCTGGCATTTCTTTGGCACCCTAGAAGTAGTTCGAAATCCACTATGAGCTGAAGGTTCTACTCTTCCTAACCACGCACAAGTTTCGACTCCTGGAGAGTTAGTTCCCAACTTAGAAGTAACGATATACAAATTAAGGGCGCGCATCACAGTGAAATAGTTCGCCCACAGACACCAGCGAAACTATAAATATATCACAGCCGTCTAGTGGCGCCATGATTATAATTTCATGTATTATTTCTACAGAATCCTTTAGATACATTTGATTCAATCAATAGGGAACCTCATCAACAGATGTCGCTGAATAATATTTGTGGCTGTACTAAGGGGACAGGTACAAAGTCACCTACAGTGTTGCCAGTATTTTATCAGAGTACGTCGCCAAATTAGTAGTAGTAATTCAAAAGTGGAATGATATATTTCACATTATTATATTCACCACCTAGTATTCCCATCCTGTAATCTTTGACCTCACCATAGAATGAAAGTCATACGATAGTTTATATCTAACATATTAATTCTCCGTCACAGTGTTTGTGGCCAAACTCCTCCGAAACGGCTTGACCGATTCTTATGAAAATTTGTGTGCATCTTTGGTAGGTCTGATAATCGATCGTAAACTATTTCTAAAATTGGAAACTCAAGATGGCGAATCCAATAAGGCGAACGAGTTTTTTAATTATGATCCGATTCTATTCAAAATTTGTATTTGGGGGTTTTCGGTATCGGATATATTATTCTTATGTCAAAATTAAAAAAATTAAGATGGCGGATCCAATATGGCGGACGAGTTTTGTACTTATGATCCGATTATTTTCAAAATTGGTATCTGGGGGTTTTCGGTATCGGAGAATATGATTCTTTTGTCAAAATCAGAAAAATAAAGATGACTGATCCAATATGGTAGAGTTTTGTAATTATAATCCTATTCTATTCAAAATTGGTATTTGGGGGTTTTCGGTATCGGATATATTATTCTTATGTCAAAATTAAAAAAATAAAGATGGCGGATCCAATGTGGCGGACGAGTTTTGTACTTATGATCCGATTATTTTCAAAATTGGTATCTGGAGGTTTTCGGTATCGGAGATCATGATTCTTTTGACAAAAGTAGGAAAATAAAGATAACGGATCCAATATGGTAGAGTTTGGTAATTATAACCCTATTCTATTCAAAATTGGTATTTGGGGGTTTTCAGTGTCGGAGATTATGATTCTTTTGACAAAATTAGGAAATGAAAGATGGCGGATCCTATTTGCATATTGGATCCGGATCTATATAGGTTCCCGTTGAGAAAGAGAGAGAGAGAGTTCTGTGGCCAGAAAATGGAGGAGTTATACCTACGTATCATTGTACCTTTGGTTCACTTCCCGGAGATTTTGTAGTTTTCGTTGACATGTTTTCTCTGTGCGTTTGAAATATTTCAGACACATTTACCTGGGATATGAAAATAGATTAGATGTTTATGATATATTTCTGAAACGTTTGTTTAGAATGTTTCGAAAGATTCCATATAGGATTCCGTTAATATTCATATAAAGTATGTGTTTACTGGTTGGCAGACGAGTTTTGTAATTATGATCCGATAATATTCAAAATCGGTATCTGGGAGTTTTCGGGGTCGGAGATTATGATACCTTCGTCAAAATTAGGAAATCAAAGATGGCGGTCCAATATGGCGAACGAGCTTATTTGATGTACGTAACACGCTTTTATAGATAGCCAAACTAGGAAGAAGTTGAAAATAGATAGTAGTTTGAAGAACTAAACACATAGATTGTTGAACAAAAAAGAAGTAGAAAATAAATAGTAGTTTAATAAACTAAATAAACACGTTTCTATGGACAAACAAACGTTTGCCGGGAGAGCTAGTATATAACCTATATGAATTCATATAACCTATAGAAAAACATAATAGTTATTTATGTATCAAGGGCGCAAAGTAGGCTTTTATGGACCGCAGCCTGTGAGTAAGAGTTCGAGCGATAGGATATTAACACGCCTATGTCCATAAAAGCAAGTTACGCCCGATATACATACAACATTTTATGCACGACCGTTTTATACGTTTATTCACTGTCAATATGGAATTTATTCATGATTTTGAATTCATTCGTCCAAATTATATATGCCACTGGCGAAGAAAGATCGAATGGTAGTCCACTAGAAATTACTGAAAAAACTGTGAAATTACTTTACTGCCGATCGCCTACTTTACGGCCCGCCGGACTACTTTACCGCCCGCTGTACTCCTTTATCGCCCTAGGGCGCTAAAATGCAACTTTACGCACGCGAATTCATGTGTCTCGAATTTTAGTTTTTGATACATACAATTTCTACGAAATGCTCTGATTTTAAAAAATAATAACACCGACTAAACCATTTCATTTTAGTAGCTTTTTCATGCTACTAACTTTCAATCACTAATTTTCGACAGGAATATGATTTTCTTCAGAAAATAATAATCTCCGCTTCAAATGTCTTATGTTTGACGCAAAGTTGATGTATCGTCTATCATTCGCAGGAGCGAAATTTATTTAAATCTATACTTATTTTCGGTACTAAAATAATGCCAAAGTCATCTTTCCAAATATCATCAAACAACTTTACGTATATAAGTTCAGGACAGTTTTGTTGAAGTTACAATTGAAAGAAATCAGAAAATATCAAGACCAAAAAGTTGAAATGGAACGTTCAAATTCGAGACAAATGTGTAAAATTGGAAAAGAAACAACTGTTATCAGTGAACTTTTTCAAAAGTCGAACCAATAAGCCTATTTTCAGCGATTAATTTGAAAAAATGTAACTTTTGACTATACCGAAAGTCACGTCGTGACTCCGACCGAGTAGGCAAATTTTTTCTTGAAGCAAAACTCAACGCCCAAGTCGAATTTCAAAACAAATTATTATCAAATATTTTTCCCATATGATGCCAACTTCATGAATGATACTGTAGAACCATATTATAAACAAAACACCTGCTAACGTCAAAAGGATCTCGCTCTGTGCGGATGACTCGAATCTACTTGGATGGTAAAGGTAAAGCCACAAAGCCATCGAATTTGGACTCGCGATACTCATCTCACTCCCTGAAGCCCAAAATTAAGGTAGATCAATAAGTCGCCTGTCATCGTCCATACTGGCAACACTGGTTACTTATCGATTTTTCTTTGAAGCCTAGTTGCAATCGTTCGGGGAATCACACATACCGCATACCGCAACACCCGCCCGCTTCGCCAGTTGCAGTGCTGCCAGCGTTCTGCTATTTTATATATTATACTGATGTTTTTGTATATATCACTATATCAGTAGGGGTCAATCGTTCATGTAGGTAACGGACTAACTCGACGTCGACCCGGGCACAGGTCCTTCGGCCACGTTAGCTGAGGTAACGAGCTGGTTACGTCAGAGACTTATTTTGGCCTTATGTTCACGTGGGTAACGGCCAATCCGTCTATAAATACAATTTTTATAGTACAAAACCGTTTTCGTTTTTTAAAATATCCTATTTTGGTGAGTGTGAAAGTATTAAATAGGATTGTAACAAAAGAGATGAGAAAATCCGTGGAATTTCCCCTTATTTCCCTAGTAAAAATGAATTTAGTAATTTGTCCTTTGAACTAGAGACATTTCCATAGACCTGGCATCACTGATCACTGGTTGAAACTAAGTAGCACCAGATTTTTAGCGAATGAGAAAAGGAGGAAAGGATTGATTACTTGCTTTCATAAGAAATAATATATGGAGTTTCATATGGGCCTACCACAGAAGACAATATTATGTTTATGCCTACACTAATTTCATGAGGGATTTTTCAAATGGGAATTCAAGATAATCAAAACTATTTTCTACAAATTGGAAAAAAGTGGTGGTTACGTTACGATTTTGACAAAATGATCATAATCTCCGACCCCGAAAACCCCCAAATATGAATTTTGAATAGAATTGGTCGATAATTACAAAACTCGTCCGCCATATTGAAACCGCCATCTTAAATTTCCCAATTTAGACGAAAGGTTCTGAATCTGCGACCCCGAAAATCCCAGATACCAATTTTGAATAGAATTGGTCTATAATCACGAAACTTGTCCGCCATATTGGATCCGCCATCTTGGATTTCCAAATTTTGAAGAAATAATCATTATCTCCGACCCCGAAAACCCCCTAAAATACCAATTCTGAACAGAATCGGATCATAATTGAACAACTCGTCTGCCATATTGTATCCGCCATTTTGAATCTCCTCATTTTGACGAAAAAATCATAATATCCGACCTCGACAACCCCCAGATGCAAATTTTGAATAGAATCGGATCACAAAACTCGTCCGCCATATTGGATATCCGCCATCTTGAATTTTCAATTTGAAAAATCGTTTACGACTGATTTTCAGACCTACCGAATATGCACAAAAATCTTCATAAGAATCGGCCAAGCCGTTCGAAGGAGTTTGGCGTCAAACACCGTGACAGGGACAGGAGAATTTTATAAACTACTCAACACTAATTTCGTCGCACACCAAAATGTCGCCCCTGTCATAATGTGAATATCTTTTTTCAGTTTAGAACAATTTGAATTTGGTTCACACTGTTCGATAGCCCAGTCCTTCAGCTATAATCTGGTACTTCATTGAAACATGAGGGTATTCACATAAAATCTCTACATGGTGTTTTCCGACACTGTGCAAAATTTCGGAATATTCAAAAGGCTCTCAAATGGTGAAAAAAAAATGTTTTCTCAACTTCGACAACAGAGGCATGAAGATTATCTCATTACCTCGAGATATTTCGCCAACTTCCTATCTCTCTTATTTACAGAGTGATCTCAAAAAATCAACTTTTTGGTTTTGCAGCCATAACTTTTTTCCACGTCGACCGATTTTGGAAATCTTAGGCTCATTTTGAAGATGAAACTTCAGATGAAGAGATCTGAATATCAGAATTGACTCAAGATGGCTATCAAAGATCTACAGTTTTCTTGAAAGTGACCCAAATCTGGAACGCCCTCCGAATCTCGGTTGGGAGGAGAATTGAATGAAAATCAACTTGTTCTCGGAAAAACAATTCATTCAGGATGCGTCCATATTTTCCTCGCTCTCAGTACTCAAGAATGTGCATGAGAAAACACAATTGAAACATGTTCTTGCAAAAACATCAGACCATTTCTCCTCTGTAATGCATGGCCCGTAACCAACGTTACAAGAATCACAGTAAGTGACTGACAAGTCAGGTTAGACGTTGTTTTCGAATCATAAACATTTTGATAGTTTCGATGCCGCATCTAACGCCCGACCAGTTGGAACTGATTCCACAAATGAGGGTACAAAGGTTATCTTCCCTCCAAATCGCGGATCTGCTAAACACGACAGTCCGATCCATTCAAAGGGCTTATCTCCGACACGAATTGTTTGGTTATTACTGTCGATTCGTTCGGCGCATTATTGCGACTGAAAACTTTACGTAATTGGCAAACTGTTTTCGTGAAACTTTCACCATATTCTCAAATCGCATGTTATGTACGTGACAACTGTTGAAAAAATCACTTTATTGAAAAAATCAAAATCCGTTGCTCTTGTTGGTACACCATTTTTGATGAGCCTCAGCTGGTCGGGTTTGTCAGTCACTCATTGTGATTCTTGTAACGTTGGTTACGGCGGGCCATGCATTACAGAGGAGAAATGATGTAATGTTTTTGCAAGAACATGTTTCAATTGTGTTTTCTCACGCACAATTCTTGACTACTGAAAGCGAGGAAAATATGAACGCATCCAGAATGAATTGTTTTTCCGAGAACAAGTTGATTTACATTCAATTCTCCTCCCAACCAAGATTCGGAGGGCGTTCCAGATTTGGGTCACTTTCAAGAAAACTCTAGATCTTTGGTAGCCATCTTGAGTCAATTCTGATATTCAGATCTCTTCATCTGAAGTTTTATCTTCAAAATGAGCCTAAGATTTCCAAAATCGGTTGACGTGGAAAAAAGTTATGGCTGCAAAACCAAAAAGTTGATTTTTTGAGATCACTCTGTAAATAAGAGAGATAGGAAGTTGATTCGCGAAATATCTCGAGGTAATGAGATCATCCTCATGCCTCTGTTGTCAAAGTTGAGAAAACATTTTTTTTCACCATTTGAGAGCCTTTTGAATATTCCGAAATTTTGCACAGTGTAGGAAAACACCATGTAGAGATTTCATGTGAATACCCTCATGTTTCAATGAAGTACCAGATTATAGCTGAAGGACTGGGCTATCGAACAGTGTGAACCAAATTCAAATTGTTCTAAACTGAAAAAAGATATTCACATTATAACAGGGGCGACATTTTGGTGTGCGACGAAATTAGTGTTGAGCAGTTTATATTAGATTAATATTATGTATCAACAGAGTCAGTTATGCAATACACTCGATAGACTATGAAAAGAAAAAAAAGCGCAATTATTTACAAAAAATTGGCAACACTGTTCCCCAGACCTAGAAAGAAAAAATGAATAAAAAGAGAACTGTAATGTTTGTATTAGTTCTTGAAGGAGCGCAGCACGGTAGTTTCACTGTGTAGCCCTCTGAAAGACAATAGCTGAACTACTCTGCCACTGTCGAAACCTTGCTAACAATATGGCGATATTGAAAATAGATGCAGAAACGTCAGAATAAATTTTACGCACAATACATTCCCAAACGACAATGTTCCAGAAGCTGATTATTTCATCAAAAATTTATTGAATTGCTAACTTAGGGTATGCCAGGTTTTGATTCGATTCTGTTACACAAACGTTGTCAATGTTATTGTTTTTCATTACCATATATTTTTTTACACAAATCGAATTTCGCTGGAAAATTCCTTCATACCCTATTCTCAACCCTCGTCTTTAATATGTACCATCCACTTTTGCGCTTACACTTATAGTTTATTAATGATTTGGTACCAAACTGACCTCTGCATGGCAGTTTTGACTGATGCGCCCTCTTAACAAACTTTCAGATACAAATTCAGGTTGAGTTAAATATTGGATTGGTCTGAACACAACCGATCTACCCAATTCGACGAAACGCCAAAAACGTTCAACGAAACGACAAAAACGTTCGACAAAACGTTACAACCTGTCAACAACGAGAGACGAAACGTTGAAGGTGACACTTGTCATCTGTCACTTCCATCAAATGATTACTACAGGGGGAGAAGTTAATTTCATATTCTGATGTTCATGTCAAACAGAATCCAAATCAATTGGGACATCATTTTCACAGTCATACAAATAATTTCTTAGTGCCATGCTTATAATAATTCACAAAATATATGCAATTAATCAAAACAGCTCTCATTATTAAAATGAGTCTTTTTAAAATTCATAAAACTGTGGAAATAAGCACGAAAGTTTATATCTTTCAATCAAGCCATTCGATGGGACTAGTCTTTGGTCGGCTTCAAGCATCTGAGTAACATCATGTGGAACTCAATCTTATGTTACTGACCAGTACGAATTTTGTCTATCGAGTTTTCATCAAGACTGTTCTTCCTGAAGTGATGTATAGAGTTAGTAACAAAACCTACACATAAAATATGTGTCAAAACATCACCAACGTCAAAAACGTCAGAAACATCAAAAACGTCAGAAGGAAAGGTAAGACCAATAATTAACATCTTGTTTTTTTGTTCATGTCCTTATTTACATGTCAGGATAATCCACATGTTTTTTTCTGGATGTGTTCTAATTGATGGCACATTTCAGAAGTGGTACTCGTAATCCTGATGGAATATGGACATATTCACTTCAATGCTGCCTGGAACAATTTCATGATGCATTTCCAAATGCAAATATCCCATATATGAAATATTTTTCAATCACATACTGCATTCTTTACAGAGTTTTGAAACAAAACACTGTATCTGGCAGAGATGTCACAAGTAGGTGAAGTTGCCATGAATATAATGTAATATATGCCGCATTTCTTAGGTCGTTTTGTTCGAACTTGTCATAAAAGGCACTGCAGGAAAATCTCCAAATGCATCCCTACAAGATTACTGCTGTACAAGAACTGAAACTACCTGATTTTAAAGAGAGGATCCGATTTTGTCATTATTTCAATGAGCATTTGGATGATGATGATGTGTTGGATTTAACTTTTTTCACTGATGAAGCCTGTTTCCACCTAGTCAACACTGACAAAATGTTGAAATCTCAAGGATATCAAAATCTCGAGAAACGAGACGCAGATGTCCCTGTAATGTCATTTTGTTAATATTACTGTGATATCATACTGCGACACCCCTTAGATGTAAAAAGCACTAATAGCTAGATTGAGGCGGATACATTACTGTTAGAAGTTATGGAATTTTGCAGTAATTCAAGGTGCATGTGTCCTTCTCTTCAATCAATCAATCAAAATCAATCAAAAAATATGCTTTTTCTGCAACCGACACAAAAGTCGTCCATTTTGATGCCAAAATTAGCTCTTAAATTTACGTTTCTATTACTGACACAAAAATAGGTATGTTGCTAGGCAACATATTTAGTTCCTAGGAGCTGAAGTTGAATTTTAGTTCCTAGGAGCTAAAGTTGAACTTCAGCTCCTAGGAACTAAAAAGGATCTACTGGACGTCATCAAGAATAAACAACATTGTGACGGTATTGGTTATTTGGGTTGAGACGCATACCTGATTTGTTTCCGATTTCAGCAGATTTGGCATTTCATACCTATGCTGGAGATATAAATACACCTTATTATAGTTTATTATTGGAATTATAAACATCTCAGTTAAGTATTTTTGTTTTGATCAGGGATGACTTCAAGATTCAAATACTTCTCTGTATTTCATTCGTTTTTCTCGGGGTGGATAACTTGTTTTTGAATAATCACGGCAAGCAATAGTTTTTTTGTCTCAAACAACGATATTGTTTAGCTTCATTTGATTATCAAGTCAAACACAGTGTAGTATGCCAGTATGGAGAGGAATAAATAATCACATTATCATTGTTGATATGCTCACTAACCTAACATTTTCATTTTTTACGTCTTGTTCCTATAGCTGGCACTGGCGCGATATTTGCCATTAGAGCACCTGGTCCATACACAAATATGTCACTCTGTGGTTGTATTTATATTGAAACTATACAATTCGAACATCCTTGAAAACCTAACCTGCTGTTAATGCAGGTAGAATATTCTCACCACATGGATTATTTGTCAATATTTGTTGCATTGCATACATATGGCATTGGTGGTTACTTCACATGTTTATTTGAGGTAATTGTTTCGGTTGCAGAAAAAATAGCATGTTTCATTCGGATCAAAAGTGACTTTGTTCGACTCACAAATTTTGCTTTCGCTCGGCTTCGCTATACGCTCCGCCTCGCAAATGCAAAATTCGCTTGTCAAACAAAGTGTCACTTTTGATCCTAATAAAACAATCTACTATTATTGTCTAAGAAAAATTACTTATTGACAAAGCGTTAGATTATACTATCACAAATAATGAGTTACCTGATAAGTAAGTAGTAGTAAAATACTATAATAATTATCCTACACATAAATATAAATATAAAATATAAAAGAATTTATAAAATCACAATACAAACACATTAAAATAATAAAACTTCCTGAATGGTTATGATATATATATATATATATCACCATTTGTCACTGTAATATTCTTCTAGGTATGCTTTCGTACTCAATATATCTTTAATTGCCTTCCGGAATTTAGATAAGTCAGATAATTGCTTTAAATTAATTGGCGAATGATTAAACATTTTTTTACTTACAAACATCAATGAATTTTTTGTTAAAGAATATTTTGGAATCGGCAGAGGTATATTGTTGGTTTGCCGTGTCTCGTATGTTCTAAGACTTGTGATATTTTGATGTTTCTTTTTCATCAAACATACAGATTCGAGTATGAAGATGCTGCACAAGGTTAATATTTTGTGGAGCTGAAATAAAGGTTTGCAGTGATCGCTCTTTTTTGCTCCGCACAAATAGCGTATTGCTCTTTTTTGCATTACAAAAACGGAATTGAACAGTTGTTGGCTGCAGAAGCCCCAGAAAGGAATACCATACCGCAAATGCGACTCAATCAATGCAAAATATGATGTTTTAGCAACCGAAAACCCAATTTCCTTCCTAATTAATCGGACAGCGAAACAACCGCTAGCTAGTTTTTTGTTCAAGGACGTTATATGATTATCAAATTTCAATTTGTCATCTAGAGTTATACCCAAGAACTTAGTATTCGACTTATTATCAATTAGTCTATTCTCTAGATACAAACTCTTGAAGTGACACCTTCTGTATTTCATCTTCTGTATTTATCTTCTGCAATCTGCCGCTACCTTTTGCGCGATCTGCGATCAAAGGACCCCGCACCGCATCAATGAAAAATTGGCTTTCAGCGAATTTACTCGAATTTGTGATATTGTAACGAAATATAATTCGTTACTCGCTTTCAGGTTATTCATAATGAATATCAATAAAAGTTGTTAATAGATCACAGCAATTTGATACTGGCAGCGGCATCTGTTGGAAATATCACGAACATTAAACAACACTTCCAGTTCCCTTCGTTCTACTATGATGATGGTAATTAGAGTTCTAGAACTGAATCACTAGCTAAGGAGTAGGAACCTGCGCGTATACAAGTCAACAAGTGTATTTACAGACATGTCCGTTGGCCAATTGAATGATTGATAGAAGTCACGTGATAACGAATTCGCTTGAAGCGAAGGTGAAACGAAAATTCTCTCTCTTCCCTTTGACCTTTCGAACAAAGAACAACTCGACGTTGACCTTTTCGATTTTTGTCGATTCTCCCGTAGAAAAATTTTGGAAGCTCGAGTTTTTCAACGTTTGTGACATCAGAGTGATTTGAGGTAGGCACGATTTTGATTTTTGATTGTTTCGAAGATTGCAGATTTAATTTTGTTGAATTTCTTGTAGTGAGCATTTTGATCAGAAAATGGCCGTGTCTAATAACACGCAGTAGACTGTTTGGATAGCAAATTTTCTTTTCTTTGAAAGAATAGCTTATTTGGAACATTATTGCTTGGTAGCATATTTTATAGCTTGGTAAAATAGCTGTTGCATTGCTCTCCTTCGATACTTACTCACTTGATTTGTATCGAAATTTGATTGCGTGCCATAGCACGTGATCACCCAGGATTCCTTTGAGTGGAAAATTTTCTGTGTGTTTTTTTTCATTCTTCCAGTTTGGCTGTCACCAAGGAAATCATAGTCGTGAAGACTGCATAAGTATAAAAATCGATTCTGGTGGAAATTTGGAGAAACACAGGAAGGATTGTGAATTTTGGCTCAAGGAGGAGAAACATATGCGCAGGTGAGTAAACAGTGTACATTTTGCATCTAGATATTAAATCTGTTAGTGTCGACTGTTGCTCACGTGCGCATCTTTTGTTTTTCTTGGATGAGAGATTCACAATTCTTATCCACCTGAGTGAATTTTATATAAAATAAATTATCATCAAATTATCATTATCAATTAATATCATTGATCCATTTGCTATTTAAACAGAGTGAATATTGCTCAATCTCATATAAAAAAATTTGGAATTTGAAGGTTGTGCCTACCTTCACTCAAAACCCATTTTTTTTCCTCTCCTCTTTCCTTCTTCTCAGGAAATATCTTGATCTATTGTGGCAATTATAAAATTCAAATTTATTATTCGTGCAAGTGGCCAATTGCACGAAGTGTGATAATTCAGCAATTATTTTCTTATGTCAAATATTACATAGATATTACCTTGACAATTTCAATTTTATCTTAAGATCATACTATCTGTATATGTATATGTATTACCAAGATAGAAACACAGATTTTTGAATCAATTTTATTGTTTTCTGGTTATCTGGTATCTTTTGATAATTCTGGTAATCCTGTATTCTTTTTTTGATAAACTTGATTTTCAATATTTTGTCATTGTAAAACTTCAGCCTTGACTTTCAGTTATTTTTATATACTTTACTTCAACATTATTTTTTTTTGATAAACTTGATTTTCAATATTTTGTCATTGTAAAACTTCAGCATTGTTTTTTTATAGACTAGACTTCAACATTTGTGTTTTGTAGCCCTCAGCTTCAGGACATGTTTCACTAGGAACCATCAGCGGTTCACCCTCCTTGAAAATTTACTGATTCTCGTCAACTTCTATTCTATGTCGACACACGAGTGATCAATCGAGAAGCTCAATACGACCAGTACAACGCGAGTCGTTGAAGATCACCTAGATTCCCCACATCTCAGTGCTGAGATTGAAGACCTGCAAAGAGCCGAGGAGCTCGCCTCTAGAAATTATTCGAGCTGTCAACTGCCATCTTCGACCTCGTAAATTGTGGAACTGCATTGGAGCTGAGCTGCATTCGTTTAGATCTATCTGCAGAGGCTGGTTGTACTAACTGGGAATCTAGGACACATTCGCAAGTATCGTGTTATGGTCTGAGTTAACAATATTGATCAGAACTCGTAAAAGTTGAGAACAGTAAATATATTGTAATTCATTTTGCATTGTGAATTTCAACACTTTTCATTGTTGTTAATAGATGTATATTTGAAAATTTTGTTTTTATTGCTTCTACTAACAGGAAGAGAGTTCTTGAGATAAAAGTTCGTGAATTGAGTGTGTTTGTGTTGTGTTGTGTTTTTAACCGCCAGCTTAGTTGCAAAGCAACCCTCGAAAGTCAGAGACTTGTGTGAGTTAAGAAGACGGGGACCTTAGCTTTTTAAGTGTCATCCGAAGCACTACTCGGCTGGTAACCGTGGACAGTCCAAAGGATTGATATCTAGGTACCAAGAATGTTGGGTTGGCCACCTATCTCCTCCCGCCCAACGAAACTACCGAAAATTAATTCAGTGCTCGCGCCGGGGATCGAACCCGGACCGCCTGGGCAACAGCCAGCGACTCTACGCTTACCTATTTCTTGACTTCTAGTTTTTTTGCTTGTTTTTTTAAATTATTTATAAATAAAATAAGCTGGCGCCCATTTCACTTAACACAATTAATATTCCATCCTGATAGCACAAAAAAATCACCTACAGGAGGATAGTCCAAAGAATTCACCCCTCAGGAATCTCATTGTTCACAAATTTAAAGAGCTAAGGGCGTTTTGAACATATTTCATTACAATATATTGTAGAACTCGTGGTGCTGATCGAATGTCTCCATAGCACCATCGCTCTAAAATCAACAGTTAAGATTATATAGGGTGATAAAGTTGACTTTCCCAAAATTTCAGATAGAAATTGTGAAGACACCTTTCATAGTTTCCAAACCAAATCAACTGTGCATTGATTGTTCGAACGACCGATACGAATCTACTATAAAGTATAATAATTCCTGCACGTACTAACAATATACAGAGGCAGGGAAGGGGATATTGTTCAATCACGACGTCTTCTGACAATATAACAATAGTCAGGTGGACGAATAATAAAATTGATCATATGATTTCAAGTTTCGCTGGCAAAGACCCACAAGATATTGCTCGAAGATGAGATAATAAAACGAAAACATATTTCAAGACAACAAGCTATTATTCAATATAATAAATTCATGGGTGGTGTTGACCTATCAGACAGGATGGTTGCACACTATCCTCATCAAAATAAGAAATTTTACATGCGAATCGCATTTCATTTCATGAATGTTGCTACAACTATGATACAACTCTATGGAGTTGATAGGAAACGAGGAAAACCATCGTCAGCGGAATAAAATACCCCAAAAAAGAAGAAAGCTTGGACTAAGGTCTTGCTCGAAGTCCGCAATGATGGACTGGGCCACTATCCCTAAAAAATGGATTTCAAGAATGCTCCACGATGCCATGAAAAGAATTGCACAAAACGAACAAGGTACATGTGCAAGAAGTGCGAAGAAAGTGTTTGTCCTAAATGCATGGAAGCATTTCATGACTGAACATATGCTCAGTGGCATCATTTGTGTACCGCCTCATTGGGAGAATTGTACGGCGAACCCAGACTTCAACAGCCTCCAGAATTCTTCGGGATTTGATCGAGGCTACTGGTGTATAGGTTTCTACTCAGACAATCCGACGTCGTATCAACGATCTTGGATAACAAGCAAGGAAACGAGCAGCCTGTCCCTTATTGAAACCTATACACCAAGAGGCACGGCGATTGTGGGGACAAAGACATCAAAACGGGGGAATAGCAGAGTGGAATAGGTGTATGTTTACGGATGAGAGTAGGTTCAACTTGTTTCGCAAAGATGGGCGTGTGTTGGTATGGAGAGGAAGAAATGAAAGGTTTATGGAAGAAAATATGGAGGCAAGGGAGGCTTTTGGAGGTGGAGGAGTGATTGTGTGGGATGGAATATCGATGAATAGGAGGAGTGAATTAGTGATTCTGAGAGGAGAGAGTATGAACGGTGAGAAGTATAGAGATTTGTGTGTGAGAGATATCGTGGTCCCTAACGCTGCAAATGTGGGTGACAACTTTGTTCTCGTTGATGACAATGTAAGACCGCATAGGGCTGGCTCGCAGTGTCAGCGAGTTTTTGAGGGATCACGGCATTGAGCGAATGAACTGGCCACCTATGTCTCCAGATATGAATCCGATAGAGCATGTTTGGAGTCGTATGAAACTGAAATTGAAAGAAAGAGAAGGGCGAATGGAAAATTTGGATGACTTGGTGAATGCGGTACAGCAAGAATGGACAGCTATTTTCAAGGAGTTTATTGATAGGCTAATAAACAGCATGCCCGATAGGGTCAATCAAGTGATTACCCAAAAGGGAGGACCCACTAGTTACTGAATTTTATTTTTTTTTGATTTCTCATATTGTGATTCTCATTTTGTTGTGTTTTTTTATCGCTTGGAGCGCACGAAAGAGAATCCATATAATGTTCAAAGAACATCGTGCGTTCATAGGGAGGATAGGGACAGGAGGTAGGTATTGGAATTTTTTTTTGAACTTTTGGAGATTATATGTTGTTGGGAATACTTCCACAGGCAATGAATTCCAGAGCCTAGCCGTTCTATAAAGTGCTGTTCGACATCTTTCGAGGTTGACAACGAAAGGATGTGCTGACTGGGCTTGTCTAGTTCGTCTGATTGGTATTGCTAGTGAAGGGATGATAGCAGATTTCCGAAGAACATTTCCCGTGGAAGTATCGATAGAATAGTGAAAGGTCGCCGACCTTTCTACGGTGTTCCAATGATGTCAAAGAGTGAGTGAGTGTGGCGTCACCCACCAGGCGAATGGCTTTTCTCTGGATGGAATCTGAGAGCATCAGCGTATGTTTTGGTGCAGAACCCCATATGTGGGAACAGTATTCTAGAACAGGCCGTATCTGCGCTTTGTAGATCATGAGAAGCTGTTGAGGTGTAAAGTAGCTTTTCGCACGGAACAAGAATCCGAGTTCTTGTGAAGCAGCTTTTGCGATGGATCTGACATGATTATCCCATGAAAGAGTGTTGCTGATGGAAATACCGAGCATAGATATGGTGGGCTTGGTGGGGATGGTTGTTGTTCAATTAGAATTCAATGAAATTTGTTGTCTTGTTATTGCTTTCTTACACAATCAATGCTTCACTATTGAAAAAAAAAATCGCTATTGTATAGGGTTTCCCAACAATAGCACCGCCATTTTGTTAACACGAATTGTTTGGTTATTACTGTCGATTCGTTCGGCGCATTATTGCGACTGAAAACTTTACGTAATTGGCAAACTGTTTTCGTGAAACTTCCACCATCTTTGAAATGTGTTTTTACAATAAATAGACGTTGTTCGCTTGAATACTTTTCCATATTCTTAAATCGCATGTTATGTACGTGACAACTGTTAAAAGAATCACCTTATTAAAAAAATCAAAATCTGTTGCTCTTGTTGGTACACCATTTATGATGAGCCTCAGCTGGTCGGGTTTGTCAGTCACTCATTGTGATTCTTGTAACGTTGGTAACGACGGGCCATGCATTACAGAGGAGAAATGATCTAATGTTTCTGCAAGAACATGTTTCAATTGTGTTTTCTCAGGCACAATTCTTGACAACTGAGAGCGAGGAAAATATGGATGCATCCAGAATGATATGTTTTTCCGAGAACAGGTTGATTTTCATTCAATTCTCCTCCCAACCGAGATTCGAAGGGCGTTCCAGATTTGGGTCACTTTCAAGAAAACTCTAGATCTTTGATAGCCATCTTGAGTCAATTCTGATATTCAGATCTCTTCATCTGAAGTTTCATCTTCAAAATGAGCTTAAGATTTCCAAAATCGGTTGACGTGGAAAAAATTTATGTCTGTAAAACCAAAAAGTAGATTTTTTGAGATCACTCTGTAAATTAGAGGGATAGGAAGTTGATTCGCGAAATATCTCGAGGTAATGAGATCATCTTCATGCCTCTGTTGTCGAAGTTGAGAAAAAAAATTTTTTCACCATTTGAGAGCCTTTTGAATATTCCGAAATTTTGCACAGTGTCGGAAAACACCATGTAGAGATTTTATGTGAATACCCTCATGTTTCAATGAAGTACCAGATTATAGCTGAAGTACTGGGCTATCGAACAGTGTGAACCAAATTCAAATTGTTCTAAACTGAGAAAAGTTATTCACATTATAACAGGGGCGACATTTTGGTGTGCGACGAAATTAGTGTTGAGTAGTTCATTTGCTCTAAGGTTTGAAAAAATTTTTTTTAGTTTTTGTTTTCAAAAATAAATGTGTGCTTTAAGAGGTTAATCAAACCAGTCCTCATTGTTGGGACTGATGGTAACATTTTGGATATACACAAGGCCCATATTTTGCAGATTCGAGGAATAATGATGCTTAAATGCTGCAAAATGAATTAAATATAGATGTCCACGAAATAAGGAGATGGTTTCGTCCAGGTGATATTTTTATTGTTGATAGGGGCTACCGAGACGCACTTCCTTTTCTTCAAAATATCGGTATTCATTGTGAAATGCCTCCAGTTTTACCACAAGGACAACAACAGCTATCATCTGACGAGGTCAACAAGTCTAGAATGATCACCAAAACTAGGTGGATTGTCGAGGCACGTAATGGCCATTTGAAAACTATGTTCAAATTCTTTCATCACAAGATAGATACACCCCATGTTATAAATGTGAAATATTTCTTAAGAATAACAGGTGCAATAGTAAAAAAGTACCATTCGCTGATTGAAATGGCAGACGCCAATCTAGAATTAGCCAATTCAATGTTAGAAGAAGCAAATAGAGTCAATGTAGTACAAGCCAGAGTAGAAGCAGAAAACTTGAACTTGAGACGTGGTCAGTGGACATTACTCACGCAGGATCATTTCAATGATTTTCCCATATTAGATTTGCAAATGGTAAGAGATGTAACTATTGAGATATACCAGGTAGAATTGTCATCATCGTATATACAAGATACTGTTCATCATCACGATGAAAATGAGTTTCAGATGGATTCGAATACGAATGAACGTGGATTTTTACGAATAAGAGTTCACTCAAGGTTCCGAAATGCCACGAAATATCAATTGTGGATCGCATTCGATGCCGATGTGGAAGACATTGACCAAATCAATAGATCAACACTATATTTGGATATTATTGCACATGTAAAACTGGAGCAAGGACCCTTGGATGCTGTGCTCATGTGGCCAGTGTCACAAAAAGTGCGCATGCCCAGGCCAAACATGTTCAGCCGTTCGAGGTCGTCGTTCGTCGAGCTTGATTCGATATTTCCTAGATATTTTCATTTCAATTTCCATTTCTTTTTTCCGAACTATAACGATACGGCCTAGATAAGGCAAAGGGTGCAAAGACCATGAACAAATAATCGGTTGGATGGCATTGATGGCATAAATTTGTTACATCTAGAACACTTCCAGAATCCGAAATCTATCAAGTCACAGCCCACTCCATAGTGCATTGGCAGTATTTCTAGTGATTGTGAATTATTGAATGTAAGTTGATTTTTTGTCTATTTGAAAATAATCATGACGAAACATCCCTGTTGCATTTGAAAAATGGATGGACAGGTGACCACAAGAACGTAGGGGTGGAAGTTAAACCAACTATGGATACTGTGAGGATGTCCTCCCATAGTTATATGATTTTTAACGCGTATTTGCTCCATCCTCCTTCAGTATTTGTTTTCAGTAAATTCATCTTCATTTAATATACAGGATGTTTCCGAAATTGGAGCGATAAATGAAGGGAGATAGGAGACGAAAAATTGAGATGCAGGGAAATCAAAATTTTATCGAAGAAAAACTAATTTGAGAGATATAGAATCAAAGTTTGCCATAAACTTTTGTAGATTATTGATCAAGGTTAACAATCAAACTCACGCGTTTGCTTTCGGCTAGCTCAAAAGTACCAGAAGTGATGAAAAGATGTAAGTAGTATGATGAGAGCATACATTTTTAAAAACATTCAAGTTTTTTGCAATTTATTGTGTCATTATTGTCTCATATAACATCTCATTTTATTTTTCGCTCGAATTTCGGTAACCCCCCATTATAAATTCCTCTATCTAGGCTCTAGAGAGCGAAAAAATGACTACCATTTCTTTCAGCGATTTTATAGTTTTATTATTGATTTTTAGATATTATAATGAATCAACACAAAGAGAATGCAACGAATATTGAATTCGCCTGTTCCAATTGATTCAGGCATGCAAAGCAGAGGATTGAGAGGAAACAAAAATCTAATAATTGAGATGGAAAGAAGATCCTGGAATCTTTGGTTTTTAGTTTCAATGCAAGAATATTCATTACAATTGTTATAATCTTTTATTGCTCTGTTGTTTCCATCAGAATATCAGTTTTCATTTGAAAAATATTAACCAGCCATAAAAATGCCAATTAGGTTTAGTTGGGAGCATAAATTCTTCCTACACGGATTTTTGCCGAAGATAACTTTTTTAGGTTTCTTGTATGTTCATTGATGATTTAATTGACATTTTGAGGATAAAAATATATTTTTGTTTTCAGTTGTAGTATATCTCTTGACATTACATCCCTCTCAACAAGTCTTGTCATGATGGAATAGGGTGCGTCTCTTAAAATTGAACCTCCATTTAGCTTTTTTTGTTTCTGAAGAGAGGGAAAAATGATGAAAATAAAAGTTGGATGAATTTGATTTCATATATTTTTTGGTATACAGGGTATATTTTTCACAAATGAACATCAACTCTTGTTTTTCAAATAGATATATTTTTTATTTATATTTATGTATATTTTTTGACTGGTCGATATGCAAGTTGTTAATATCAATGGAATCAGAAAAAACAGCTCTATCGATCGGTCAAAAATAAACAGCGTTCCATGAAAAACAAAATCTTCATTTCTGAAAAAAAAGCCCTGTATACCAAAAAATATCTTGAATATCGAAATTAAGGAGGGTTCAATTCTGATTAAGAAACACACGTATTGGCAAGACTGCCATTGGATGTATAACATACGACAAATGACGTGACGTATGACAAATGATATGACGTGGATTGACAAGCGATGTCCCGCCAGAACCAGACTAGGCAGTAGGCACGTCTCTCGATCTGAAGATAATATGATATAGTTAATAGAATCAGTAAAGTAGTTATCATCATAAATGTGTCTTGATATACCCGAACTCATAATTTACACCACAATCATCCAGAACATGGTGTCAGGTGTTTTCAGTCAATACAGTTGAACGATAAGGTATACAACTGTGAATCGATAAACACAGAAATCACAAGATGGAGGAATGATCAGTTTCAGAAAAAACTGGATGCCCTGCAGGCACAAGTGGCCAGAATGTCGGCCTTCGGGGGTAGACAGCCATCAATCAAGTACCACAGCCCGAGCGATTTTTATTTGAATCGTCAGAATGGAATCAATGGTTGAAAAACTATGAAAGATATCGAAGCGTCACAGTGCTGGCCAATGTTAACGAGAAAACGCAGGTGAATAGTCTACTACTTCACCTGGGACCAGAAATCAACAAGCTGTTGGACAATGTAACCCCTAGTGATGAACAACTAAGAGACTACAAAAACGTGATAGGCTTCCTAAATGACTACTTCCTGAAAAAGGTCAATGTGATCTTTGAGAGACTTCACTGCAGCTGTAATAGCCCTAAGCAAAACTTGCAACTGTGGGACTATGACAGATGAACTTATTAGAGACAGACTAGTTGTTGGCCTCAGAGACACAAAAGAGGGCCAAATTGGAGAAAAAAACTCTGAGAGCTGCCTCAGAATCGGTGAACAGAGTACAAAAGGATGCAAAATACAACTCCTACAATGTGGACGTTGTGGCACAAAATCAAGCCATGTCCTGCTTTATCAACTAGATGCTCGAAGTGGGATACTAAAGGTCACTATGCAAAAATGTGCAAAACACGTGAATCAAAACACAATAGACAAGTAAGGGAAATCATCGATAGCACAAATGACACATCAGGCTGAGAAGAGGAGGATATTGGTCAGATAACCATATGTGAAATCAACAACAAACATAAAGATTCACAATGGAAAATAAATCTGGACATCAATGGACAAACTACAGGTTTCAAAACCCACAATGGTGCAGATGTTAGCATACTAAGTGAGAAAAATCTTCAACAACTGAATCTCCACGAGAAACTAAAAAAAAAACTGCTACCAAGTTGAAAGGTCCAAGAGACTTCATGAGACCTTTAATTGGCAAAGTTAGTGTTCCAGTGACATGGAAAGGCAAAGTTCACAAATTGAAAAGGTTTGTGATTGAAAATCGTGACAATCTTATTGGAGATCCAGGGATTGAAATGTTGAGTTTGATCCAATGTGTGAACAAAATTTATAGTTATGGAGATGCCCTGAACTTGGACAAAATAACAAATGAATTCCCAGAAATATTCACAGGTGTTGGAAAATTGAAAAATTTCCAATATGATATAAAAGTTGAGTCAGAAGCCATACCATACTCCATCACAACACCACGTAGAGTTCCTATCCCCCTTTTGGAAAAAGTTGAAATGGAACTGAGGAAAATGACCTCAGATGATATTATAGAACAAATTGATATGAACAATCCAACTTCTTGGTGCCCACCTATCGTGTGTGTGTTGAAACAATCAGGACAAGTGCGAATATGTGCAGATTATACTGAACTTAATAAGTATGTGCTTAGGGAGAAAATTATTCTCCCCACTGTAGACTCAACTCTAAGAAAAGTGCGTGAAGTAAAGTTTTTTTCAAAGTTGGATTGCACATCAAGTTTTTGGCAAATATACTTGACTGAGCAATCTAGAGACTATACCACATTTTAAACACCTTTTGGACGATTCGAATATAAAAGACTACCATTTGGCATTACATAATGATAATAATAATAATAATAATAAATCATCAGCCTTACAAATTTACCAACAAGTTATGAATAAACTATTCAGAATTTGCTAATTCCCATGAAGAACATGATAAAATTCTGAAATATACATTGAACTTATTGAAAGACAATGGGCTAACACTGAATAAAAACAAGTGTCGAATTGGAATTAATCAGATAACTCTATTAGGTCATATTATTGGACAGGATGGACTTCGAATAGATGACAGCCATTAAAGGCGATAACTGACTTTTCTCCGCCTGAAAATGTGACTCATGTAGGGCAATTCCTGGAGATGATCAACCATCTAATAAAATTCTTGAGAAATATTCTTAAAAGAGTAAACCAATGAGAGATCTTTCGAAACAAGACACAGTTTAGCAAGGAACATCTAGATTGTTTTGAACAATTGAAGAAAATGGTAACAGCTGCCCCAGTTTTGAAGTTATATGATGAGAAAAAAGAAACCAGAGTGCAAGCTGACTCATCTTCATATGGGATAGGAGGATGCTTACAAAAAAAAAACAAGAAGATGGCAGGTGGGCCGTTGTGATGTTCTGCTCGAAAAGTTTAAGTGAGACCCAACAAAGATTTGCCCAAATTGAAAAAGAGGCTTTAGCTTGTGTTTGGGTGTGTGAACGCTTTGAAGAATTTCTAATTGGCAAGAAATTTATTTTGCAAACGGATCACCTTTCATTAGTGACAATACTCAAGAAAAAACCTATAAATGATTTGACAATCAGACTCCAAAGATTCCGCCTCAGGATGACATGTTTCAGGTTTGACATGGAGCATGTGTCAGGGAAATCATTTTACATACCAGATACTCTTTCTACAAGGCCTCTGAGGTTTGGAAAGAATGACAAAGACGTTCAAGCAGAAGAAGAAAAAGATATAACCTATCAGGTGAATACTATTTATAGAGACATTGAAAATATTCATTTTACTTGGTTCTTTGGGATTTTCTCTCCTCGTTTCTATAAAATAAAAGTATTCGTATTATCTCAATATATTTGTAGAGGGACAAATCAGATGATTTGCCCCAAAATGTCACTGCGTTTAACAAATTTTTCTATCAGGGAGTCTAAAAGAAAAATCCAGTAGCTTGTCAGTGACATTTTGTTTGAAAAAATTTTTGAAGAAAAGAAATATAGATAGCTATATTGAAAAAATATCGAATTTGTACTTATCTTTGGACGTTTCGGGACCGATTTTGCTCCCGTTCTCAACATGTAAATGCAAATTATTTTTCTTTGAAAGTTGTGCTGCGTATATAGTTTCGAAGAAAAATAATTTGCATTTACATGTTGAGAACGGGAGCAGAATCGGTCCCGAAACGTCCAAAGATAAGTACAAATTCGATATTTTTTCAATATATCTATCTATATTTCTTTCCTTCAAGAATTTTTTCGAACAAATTGTCACTGACAAGCTACTGGATTTTTCTTTTAGACTCCCTGATAGAAAAATTTGTTAAACGCAGTGACATTTTGGGGCAAATCATCTGATTTGTCCCTCTACAAATATATTGAGATAATACGAATACTTTTATTTTATAGAAACGAGGAGAGAAAATCCCAAAGAACCAAGTAAAATGAATGTACCACCTCCTCGATTAACCTACAGACAGTACATTGAAAATAATTTCCAGGAGAAAATTGAAGATGTCCAAAAAAAATAACTACAGAAACTAATGGGATATACAGAAAAAGGATGGCCAGAGAAAACAAAAATTGATGTGGGGTGTCAGAAATTTTACAAATATCGCTATGATATCACAATGTGCTTAGGTACATTGTACTATAAAGATAGATTCATAATACCACCATATACAGGGTGATGCAGCATAACTTCCTTATTTGTAATGCGCGCCATTCGGTCAGTTGACATCGTAGTGGAGCGCTAGTGGTCTCATTCGAGAGGCGGGGCTATAAAGTTTAGTCGAGACACAGCTCAGTCGCCATAATGCGTTGGAACAGTGAGGAGCGTGCGTTTGCTGTTGAGGCTTACTTTTCGAGCGGATGTTCTGTGATTGCAACTCAGCGCGCCTTTCGAAATCGCTTTAATTTTGCCCCGTTGGCCCCTGTTCCAGACCGAAAATCAATTGTTATATGGGTCACTACGTTTGGACAAACTGCAAGTGTGACAAAACGAAGAACTGGAGTCCCTCGGCCCATTAGATCACCTGAGAACATTGAGGCAGTCAGAGCTTCAATGTTGCGATCACCACGGCGTTCTGCGCGCAAACATGCATCTGCCCTTGGACTTTCCAGTCGTTCTGTGCGGAGAATTCTCCATGAAGACTTACATTTCTATCCATACAAGATGGCGACTGTACAGGAACTGTCAGAACGTGACTACGATTCTCGCAGGAACGCATGTGAGATTCTTCTGGATATCGTTCCTGAGGACGCTATTGTTTTTTTTAGTGATGAAGCACATTTTCATTTGTGTGGATCCGTGAACAAACAAAACATGCGCTACTGGGCTGATACCAATCCTCGAGAATTGCATGAAAGGCCTTTGCATTCACCTAAGGTCACAGTGTGGTGTGCAATTTCCTCAGCTGCAATTATTGGTCCCTGGTTCTTTGAGGAAAATGAAGTCACAGTAACAGTGAATTCGGGCCGGTATGTTAACATGTTACAGGAATTCTTTTTCCCACGGCTAAATGCGTTGGACTTGGGAGACATTTGATTCCAACAAGACGGTGCAACGGCACACACTGCAAGAGCATCGATGGCTGTTTTGAGAGAACACTTCCCAGAACGCCTTATCTCAATCAGGGGCGATTTGCAGTGGCCGGCCCGATCTCCCGATTTGTCCTTTTGTGACTTTTTTCTATGGGGTTTTTTGAAATCCCTTGTTTATGTGAACCGTCCAAGGACCCTACAAGATTTAAATAACAACATACAGGAAGAAATTGCCAACATAACGCCTGCTCTGCTTCAAAGAGTTATGACAAACACCAGATATCGGTATACTCAATGTATCGAGAATGAGGGACGTCATCTACCTGATTTGATCTTCAAAACTTGATAAAACAAAACTTTAAGTATGTATTACATTGTAAAAACCAAATAAAATTTTTCCGATTCATACAATGTGTTTTATTATAGGTTTTAAAAAAGGAAGTTATGTTGCCCCACCCGTAATATGTAAACAAATATGTTAACTGTCAACAGAGAGCAAAACAATCGATTCGGTAGCCCAATATAAATATATTTATCCAGGATCATGTAGAAATATGTCATGGATGTTTTAAGAAAAGGCAATCAGGAAACTCAACCAATTATATTACGTATACCACCAAATCTACCATTTGAGAACATTGGAACTGATTCATTTATTTACAAAAATAATACATTTTTGGTAATACAGGATATTTATTCTGAATACCCTATAGTTGAACAACTTGTGAACAGAAGAACTGAAGATGTGATAAATATACTCAAAGACATGTTTTCTCAGTTTGGTATCCCCTCCATAGTATATTCGGATGGGGGGCCACAATTTAATGAACCACAAATTCAAGAATTTTGCTCAGGAGTATAATTTCAAACACATAATGAGCAGCCCAAGATATCGAAGAAGTAATGGACAGGCGGAACGAGCTGTGCAACTGGTAAAACAATTAATGAAGAAATGTGATGATTGGCATCTAGGCTTGTTAGCCTACAGAAACACTATCCCAGCCAGCACAAAGAGGTCCTGAAGATATCTTGAAGAAATCCATTTAGGAAATTGTGATGCCTTTTGTAACTTCTTTGAGAGATCGCCGAGAGTGCTATATCTAGGCCAAATGTCCGCCACCTAGGCTGAGCTCAGCGAGGTCTTGAAGATATCGCACGCAGAAATTCTCATACAATGCCCTCAGGCGCGCACTTTGAGATATACGCTTCCATCGCCACTGGCGATAACTGAAAGTGCTCGCAATCATGAGCTGTTTGAGAAATTCGCATACATTGCTTTGTGACGAGGACATTTAAGTGCTCGCGACTACGAGCTGTTTGAGATTTTCGCACGCATCGCCTTGTGAAGAGAACTTTGGGAAATTCGCATCAATTACTAATAGGGAACTCTTCAAGTGCTCGCAACTATGAATTGTTCAAGAATCCGTGCACATCACCTTATAACGAGGCCTTTAAGAGCGATATTTGCATCAATCGCCACATGATCGCCACTAATATGGTAAGGTGTTCCATTTTTGAGAAGTCATTGGTTATCAGCAGTCTCCTGTCGGCGAAGTCTAACTAGCGCCAGCTATATTGTTTGGTGTGGAGTTAAATTCACTGGATATTTGTTTCAGCAGAAAAGATTGAGTTACCAAACTTAGAGTTAGATCAACGTAATGAGCTTTAATTATATATTATTCTATAGCAAGACATTGATCAAGTAAACTTCATCACTTGCAAAAATCTCCGAGGAGTTGGCCGGGTATTCTTTAAAAAAATGGTCGTCCGATATCTACCCACGAATTGGAAGTAGATATTTGATTCTCGATCCCACCTGAATTGGAACATTTCTGTCTTTTCCGTCAGAGTAGATAATTAATTATCATTAATTCACTGCAAAATTTGAAATAATCTTCCATAATGGCGTAGAGATAATAATATGATCTGTTGAACACATTCTCTGAGACAGTAAGAAAATCTAGTATCTAGTATACAATTATTATTATCATAGATTAATGACTCCCATTTCATGTTAATACTGGGTGTCCCAAGTTATCGTAAAGGTGCCGGCAAAAACTTGCATACTCGACAAGATGAACAAAAAATAGTAAAAATGCTTCAAATGACATCAGAGAACTTTCTTTATGAGTTAAAAAAAAAGTGTATTAGATTGGACAGCCACCTGGTAGCAACTCCTCAATTTTCATTTAATGGACTCCCTGTATATTGTCATTGAAAATTGCCAATCATCCTATTTCGGGAATGAACGATAGCACATCGGTACTTTGTATTTTGTTCATTAATAACAACATTAACAATAAAATTTTTTGACCTCATTTACGTTACATCGATTGAAAATTGCCTCCTCCCATGTTCGTAAAAATGTCCCACAATGAAATTAGATTAATTATTACACTAGGTAGGTACCGTCTGCAATGATTGATGTTCTGCAGTTCAGAATGGAATATCTGTCATTAATATTTTGAAACAAAAATGCAATCCATACTTCTTATTTGTGAACTTTTTGAACACATGGGTGAAAGCAATTTGTCATTTGAGTAACGTAAAAAAGTCACAAAATGTTCATGTTTTTGTTGTTATCAAGAACAAAACACCAAGTATGTGCTATATCGTTGTATTCCAAATAGATTGACACGCAATTTTCAGAGACAATATGCTACTAGAAAATAAAAACTGATCAGTATCCACCATCCGGGGGCTGCCAAATATATCACATTCTTCATAAGCCATTAGGAAGGTTATTTAATGCCATTTAATGCAGTTTTTAAATGCTTTTGATATCTTGACAAATAGGCGAGATATCGCCTGTAAACGATAACTTGGGACACCCAGTATTTGAATTATAAAGGCTATTCAAAAAAAAAAAACTCAATATTTTTGTAGGAATATTCATTAATTATTCAGGTTATGTTTGTGATTACTTTAGGAGCTCGCAATGGGAAATTCTCGATCTTGTTACGTCCAGGATATCCTTGGGTGCTCGCAGAAAGAAATGCCTATTCATTTCCTGTTATAGATAACCTCAAGGATTCGCAATAATGAGGAATATATCAAATCTGAGGCGAGATCTCCGCGATTTCTTTCGGATGACTCCAGAGAGTATTTCCCATGGTGAGAGCCTATAGTGATCTTTGGCATCTCGCAGGAGAATTTCGCATTTTGATCCTGAAGATAACTACTTAGAGATATTGCGGAGGGTTCCGTGTTACCTGGGATACTACCATGTGGAAGCTCTTCTGCCCAGTTACTATTTGGCAGACAATTGAAAGAAGTGTTTCCAATGAAGACAGAAAACTTGAACCCAAAATTACCTCATCATGGTCAAGTGAAAGAATATTTGAAGTAAGAACAACAAAAGCAGAAGGAATCATATGATAAAAGGCATAGAGCGAAACCAATACCTAACTTAGAATCAGGAGACATGGTTTGGATACATGATATGGGTAAAAATGCTACTATATCAAGCAAAGCAGAGGAGCCCAACGCATTTTGGTAGAAAACAGATGAAGGACAACTGAGAAGAACAAGAAATTCCTTGAAGAAACTTTCTAGACATGACAACGTAGAAATTGAAGAAAGAGAAGACAAAAAGAGCGAATTAGACAACAAGGCAGTGAAGAGAACACATTAAAAGAAAGTGAAAGTAAATCAACACAAGAAAATCTAATAATTGAAGCAGATATTAACCAGCAAACAAGAAGTAAACGTATAGTGAAGAAACCCAGAAGATATAAGGATGACTGAAACAATTAATATCTCTTGTAACTTCAAATAATTAGTTTTTTTATTGTGAACTTGTATTGGCAACACTGCCATTAGATGTATAACATACGACAAATGACGTGAAGTATGACAAATGATATGACGTGGATTGACAAGCGATGTCCCGCCAGAACCAGACTAGGCAGTAGGCACGTCTCTCGATCTAAAGATAATATAATATAGTTTATAGAATCAGTAAAGTAGTTATCATCATAAAGGTGTCTTGATATACCAAAGCTCATAATCTATAACACAATCATCCAGAACAATACACACATCCTTGAGATGTCTCAAGTATATCGCACAGATGTCGCCATCGCTGCGTTACATATCTGTTACGTCATTATGGGTCTGTCTTCAGTACATTGCATAAGGACATCCCAGCAATATCCCAAAAGTACATCGCATAGACGTCGCCAGCAGGAAACATGAGTGTGACTGTTGTTGAGTCCAATCCTGCACATTGTTTATACATGTCATGTGAGTGTCATATGTCATGTCAGTGTCATACGTCATGTCAAGTGTCATGTATGTCATATGTCATGATAAAAAAGGAGTAGCCCGAAGAGTTCTCTTCGTAGTTAGTAGTAGTAGTTTATTTAGCAATATTCTGCTACTCATTTCACAACAACAATACAATATTTAAATCTAATATAATCTACATATATACACATACATACACACACATACATACACACACGCATATATATATATATATATATATATATATATATATTTATATACAATGATTACAAAAACCTTATTTCATTCGAACAAATATTTATAAATTTTTTCTCATTCCCTAATACTTTTCTTTCACATATTCCACAGCCTTTCTTCTGAACTCATTGAATATATTAATTGATCTTATATACAATGGTAAATTATTATACAGTAGTTTTGATATCGTAGCGTCTAATCAAGTTCATGTAATTGACATGATTTTATTAAAAGTAATTCAAATGATATTGTGATTTCTCTGATAGTACGTGATGAAATCTGAGTCCCTAAACAGCATCTCTGGAATAGTACAATAGGTTATGGGCCCAGAAACGTGGTCTTCATGAAATAAAGGAAAAAATTTGCTTCAGTGCATATTTGAGGTTAAGCTGCTTGGCGCAAAAATTGGGATAAGTTGTTCAACCCAACACAGTGACACAGTCATGGAAAAGCATAGTTTGTTTTACGTGAAGCCCTTCGATGGCACGAATTATGGAAATTGGGAATTTCGTATTGAAATGTTGCTTGAACAACAGGAAGTCCTGAAAGTTATTAGAGAGGTAGCACCTGTTTAATATCAATTGATCTTATTCCTGTTATTAGTACCAAAAATTACCGATAGGTGGTGAGGACATTAAAAGAGCGGGAAGTCAATTCCCATAAGAACAGCACGTGAACATGTGTACACTGAATTTAAAATTTGCACATGAAAATAGTTTTAATCGTGAATTTTTCACTTTCTATGTTCAGATTATCTATGTAGCCCTATAACTGGCATGAAAGATCGTTGAAAATTCTATGGTTTATTTCATACAGACCCGTCTAAAGTGGTATGATTTTCGACTTTCTTGCATTTTCATGGTACAGTGATGCCAAGAGTCAAAATAATTCTTGATTACGTAGACAAGTGTATGTAAATAATAAAAGATTTCTGGAGATTATGCAAAGTTTGAATCTCCCAGAGTGATACAAAATGTACAATAAATCGCATCTACGAATATTCTTCGGTGAATGAATGCCATTTTGGAAACATTTCCAGAAATATTCATAAAATGAGATTATACGTATAAATTAATCATGAACTCGACAACACTGAATCACGCTCTTGAAGGCTACTCAAATGACGTTTATGACATAAAGTGAAAAGGAAATAGGTTAGAACAGTTTTGAACAGTTAAAAAAGGTTAGATTTTCAGATTGTTTGTCTTACTTTTGTCTTAATTTTCTTATACTGTCTTTAAATAATGGTGAAACATTGTTGTTTTGGATTGTGCAAGACCGACAGCAGGTATCTTGGGGAAGGGGTTTTTTTTATTCGTTTTCCCAAACCTTGGAATGATGTGCCAAAATGTAAGGGATGGATTTCTTTATGCAAAAGGAATTACTTTGTTGTTGAAGACGTTACCAACAGTACCTACATTTGCTCCCTTTATTTTGTCGGTGGACAAGGGCCTACTTCGGAATATCCTGATCCAGTTTCGAGTGTAAGTTAACAGTTGAAATTTTCATATTCATCATTCTATTGTCTTATTATAATTTTTAGTTACATAGTACTGACAAATCATCACGAAAAAGAAGGCAGTCATTTTCCTCAAATGCAAACTCAGAACCAAGCTGTTCGAAAAATATAAGAAGTGAAAGTGTTGATACAATTGAAAAATCACATGGGATATCTCTGAACAAGAAGGTTGAGTCTGAGGAAGACTCAGAGGAAGATCATGCCAAGGAGGTTGAGTCTGAGGAAGACTCAGAGGAAGATCATGCCAAGGAGGTTGAATCAGATGAGGATCATACTAAGGAAGTTCACTGCTTAGATCAGGTTGAGGCAGATGATGTGGTTGATCAAGTTGTATACTCGGATGAACTCCATAATTCATCTCAATCTGTTGCAGTTGGAGATTTGCTAGTTGATTCAAATGAATTAGTTATTGATGGAAACGAGAATAGAAATGACCAAAGTACCCAAACTGGTATAGAAGTGGAAAATCCATTTATTCGTAAGCTGCAAGCTGAAATAACAAGTCTTCAGAAAAATTTGATAACTGCTGCAGTTAGGTTTACAAGTATTGCAACAGATGATAAAAAGTTTAAATTTTATACTGGACTTTCCTTGCAACAGTTTGAAGTTTTATGGGAATTCTTGGATGAAAATAAAACCTGTCTGCGTATATGGACTGGAAAATATAAGAATTCTAGGAATTCTGCACCAAACAGACAATTATCTCCTAAAGATCAACTTTTGATTTGTCTAATGCGTCTTAGATGTGGATTTTTAGAAGAAGACTTAGCTTACCGCTTCAATATTAGTCAAGGGCAGGTATCCAAAATAATAATTACCTGGGTACAATATTTATACCAGTATTTCAAACAATTGGATTCTTTTCCTTCAAAAGAACGATTGAAAAGAAATCCACAACCAAAAGTCTTCAAAAAATTCAAAAATCTCAGAGTAATCTTGGATTGTTTTGAAGTAAATACCCAAAAACCATTTGATTATCGTGAACAAGGGAATCTGTATTCGAGTTATAAGGCACACTCAACTTTCAAGTTTCTATTGGGAATCATACCTACTGGAGGTATTGGCTTTGTGTGTGAAGCATTTGAAGGGTCCATCAGTGATCGTGATATATTTATTAAAAGTGGATTATTTGATAAGCTCGAATATGAAGATGCAATTATGGTTGATAAGGGATTTAATGTTCAAGATATATGTAATAAAAAAGCTGTGAAACTATATATACCCCCTTTTCTCGAAGACAGACCACAGCTGACAGCAGAAGAGGTGCAGTTAACTAAAAATATTGCATCTGCTAGAATTCATGTAGAGAGGTGTGTTGGTGCTATGAAGCAATTTAGATTATTGCAGAAAGTTGTCCCAAAAAACCTTATACCCATAATTTCTCAAACAGTATTTGTTATTTCATGTTTAGTTAATATACGAGAGCCCCTGGTTTCATAAAAATTGTCATTGAATTCTGAAGTCATCAAATCTAGAATCCCATCATTACTATCTATCAATTCATTTCAACTCAATTTGTGTTATTTTAAAAATTACTTTCCAAGTCATGGCCATTTTGTTAGGAATGTATGTTTTAGCAAACACTTACTAGGATGTTGATACTTACTATCATTATTCTCATTTTACTATTACTGGATTTATATAATCTATATGAATAACGAAATGAACACAAATTATTCTTCTGATACATTCTTATAGGCATGTGCATGACTTGGTGAAATATTTCAAAATCATGAATCATGTTTAACTTTTTACATATTATATTTGTTAACATTTTTATGTAAAACTTGTTACTAGGTATCTATTTCGATTGCAATTTTGAGTAGTCCAATATTCTCTTGTATATTTTATATATTTTATGATTTGTATGATAGCTTCAAGTGATTAATAAAACATGTATATACAATGTGAACTCGACTCATTATTCATTCCACACTGAGAGTAACTTGTTAACTGGGCACATGCAATACCTACAATTTATTATGAAACAATCATCAAATCAATCAATTTTGAACATTTGTTATTTGATGAAAAATAATTCTCTCCAGACTTTGTCATTAATAGGTGAATCTGATCAGGAACAATAAAGTACTAACAATTTTGTTATTAAACTGTTTATTATTGCAGAATATATTTAAATCAGTTGACAATACAAAAAAAAAATTACCAAAAAGTGATTATTAACCTATGATCAACAGAGGTAGATCTCTTCGAAGCCTCATTTCTGGTATGAGGACTCCTTCATGAATGGATACAATTTTTTTTAAAACTTCACTGATAAATTTTTTATCCAATTCCACATGCTGGGTCAACACACCCTTTGGAGTCCAAATAATAAAATCACACCAATCAATTTCTAATATTGCCATACTTGTTTGCACCTGATAATAGTGAGTATGATTTTTTTTTCAATTGCATTCTCCCATTTTCAATGGTGTAACAAATATTTTTATTGAGAATATCAAATGGGGTACATTCCTTCAATACATAAGGGCATTTAATTTCAATCATACCTACTATTACCTCATTTACACAAACCATGCCATCTGGGCTACACCCTTCACCAGGATAATTATCATTTATGAAGAAACCACATTTTTTTAAATCATATCACATTGTTCCTCATAAAAACTGAATGCATTGTTTTCATGTTCTCTTCCCCATTTTATTGCTGGTACATGATCTAAATTTTGATTACTCATCCATAATTTTTTATGAATTAAATTTTTGTAGCTCTTCGCCACAAAAAAACTTTTAATTTCAGAATTTTGATTTTGACTTATCTCCTTCAAGCCCTCTTCAACATACAGGCTTTGGATGACAAATTGAATTCTCAATAATAAATTTGTTATCGAATCTTCATCTAATTCATAATCCTCATACTTAATGGATATTAAATGTTCATAAGCACTGCTTATATTGTGGTTATGAATAACTTCTAATAACTTGACATTTATATTTTGTGAATATGGGATGATGGGATGTTTTCTAGGATCAAATACTTTAAATCTCTTTTTATCTTCTGTCACAGTATAATGAGGACTAGGATATTCAGCCTCTAAAACTGATTGAGGATTGTTTCCCATCAATCTACCCATATTCCATATTTTCAGAATGGATGTACTTGATGGTGGATCAAATTGGTACAACAATGTATAATCCTCCAATGCGAACAGTAGAGCAGCTACATGAGAACAGGTCTTACCTGTTCCAGCCTTACATTCACAAGCAGCATCAACCACCTTGCTTGTTTCTTTACTTAGAACAATGAATGGCTTGTATAACACTTTTTTATAACTAGCCTGAACATTAGCTTTTAAATAATAGAAGTCATTGTCACTCGAATCCTTCAAGTCCTTAACATGCCCACTTTGGAAACTCAGTCTCCCTCGTCTGAGTGATTTGCTATTGAATCCTGTATCCACATAGGAATCATGCTTCCTCAGAATCCGATGAATCTGGCTGCACTGTGGATCTTAGTTGATGATCTACCATCCAAGAATGGATTAACGCCAAAGAAAAACTTCTTGGTATGGCCACTGATGGAAATTGATTCCAGGAACAATTCACAATATTGTGACTAATATCACTGGTGGATTAGGTAGAAGACGAGGTTCCAAAATGTTTCTATCTGTACCAAATACCCCAATCGATTTGTGATTTCCAGAGGCTATACAGTCCTGAACTCTAAAAAAAACACTGGAATGTAGTTTCGCCAAAATATAATACATATTGGTTTGATGTGTGGATTTTATGATACAGAATTAGATATTTCAGTTTTTTATACTTGATAATATTCTGTGTTTTAGGCAGTAGCAAAGCAGAGTAAATGTGAGAGCCTACCTTTTCACTAAGTTTTTCTTCAATCCACCAACTGGTAAATTTCGGCACGAAAGCCATCTCTTTAGATCAGCGACACTATGATCTTCCAAACGAGAATATTTCAGGCTAGCACCGGGTACATCATTCTCGTTTAAAACATCCATTATGTTTTTCAACTTCTTCCACAGATAGTTAAAAATCCAAAAAAATTACGAATACAAATAACACAATAACAAACTTTATCCACTCTACAAAATATCGAGGACTAGGAGAAATAAAATGGTGATTACCTTAGATGGCTTAGATACTGAATCATCCTATTCAATCATTCGTCATACGTCATTAGTCATAAATCTGTGTTCTGTGTCACTGAAGGAAACAATATATTTGCCGTTATATTGTCCAACTTTAATAATTATTCCTATAAAATAAACTCGTCGCAGGGGTGATATTTTTATGTTTTATCAAATATGAACATATTCTTCATCGAAGTTATGGAAAAAATTAGCAGAAAACAGTCCTATAAAATGGTATTTTCGAATTTACAATATCATGTTCTACATGCATTTCTTATGGGAAATCGTTTCGCGGGTTTCACATTGTCCACACGGACTACTAGCGCCACGTAGTGAGTAGATCATTAGTTGAAGAGGAATAAGGTCAATTTAGACAGTAGGTTCTCATAGCCCCTGTAGCTTAAGGTGAATTCATATGCAAGCTTTCGCTTTCCGCGGGAAGCTTAAATATTAAGCGCGTCCTGTTCAAATGAGATCTGTCATAAGTGATTTTTTAGTTTTGCTTTTTACTTTTTAGTTCGATATTTGTTTTCTTCAAATGGAGTTTACTTATGGCTTATACTTTCGAAAGCGACAAATAATTCAATTGGCGGTTTTATATTATTACCGTAAAATAATGAAGAATAGAAAACACAGAAGTTTATGGGTGAAGAGAATTAATGAGGAGGAAGCCAGAAGAGGTCAAGGTATCGCAGAAAATTTGATGGTAGAGATGCAGTTGTATGATACTCATAGTTACAAAAATTTCTTCAGGGTAAATAGACATCAATTTGAGTATCTCCTTCAGTTGATAGGCCCCTCACTAAAAAGATTATATGTGATCCGAGAGCCTATATCACCTTCAACGAGACTAGCTCTCACTTTAAGATAGGTACAAGATAATAACTTAACAATATTTTACTCAATCTGTCGGATTGCCTACTTTTTTTCAGGTTTATTGCATCAGGCGATAGTATGGTGTCCACTGCTTACAATTTTAGAATTGGTAAAAGTACTACTTCAGCTATTATAAAAGAAACTTGCAATATTCTCTGGGATATATTGAAACCCATAGTTCCAACAAAAGAGTTTTGGTTGGATACAGCAAGAAAGTTTGAATCCAAATGGAATTTTCCTCACTGTTTGGGAGCTATAGATGGAAAGCATGTAGTTATTCAGGTAAGTTTCTGTTCTATAAGTATGTAATGATTGATATTATTTCGTTACATCAACAGGCACCAGCTCACTCTGGCTCCACATTTTATAACTACAAGGAAACTCATTCCATAGTGCTAATGGCTGCGTGTAATGCCAACTATCAATTTATAATGGTTGATATTGGTGCTCAAGGTCGACAAAGTGATGGAGGTGTTTTCAAATGTTCTCAAATGGGTATTGCATTCGAAGAAGGATTATTAGATATACCTCAACCAAGTGAAATGTTTCCTGGTGGGCCTAAATTTCCTTATGTTTTAGTAGCTGATGATGCATTTCAATTATCCAATTATCTCATGAAGCCTTATCCCACACTCAGTAATCAATTTTATAAGAGAATATTCAACTACAGATTATCTAGAGCCAGAAGAACCATCGAAAATGCTTTTGGCATACTTGCAGCAAGATGGGGAATATTTCGGAAGCCCATTATATCATCTCTCGAAACTGCAGAAGCTATTGTGAAGGCTTCTGTATGTTTACATAATTTTCTATTAGAAGAAAATGCACAGAATGAGCAAGCAACATATTGTCCAAGAGGATATGTAGATGAAGAACCAGATGGAGGGTTAATTTTAGGTGAATGGAGGAATGAAGGCAATCCTGGAGCATTGAGAAATCTTGATATAAGAAATCAACATGCTTATACTGCAAGTGCATCGACCACCAGGGAAGAATTTGCAGAATATTTCATGACTGATGGTAGTGTAGATTTTCAGTGGCGAAAAGCATTATAATAAATTGATATTAAAATAAATGAACTGATAGATTTTTGTGATAATTATTTAGAACAAAAACTTTGGAAGGAATAGGAATGTTTTTTTGATATTTAAATCGATTCAATGATTTTCATAAAACTAGTTATATTGAAAATTGCAGAATCAATATATAATATTTTATTCAAATCAAGATTTTTCTTATAACAAACCTGAAGAACTTATGAGACATCAAATATTACAAAATTCATCAGTCAACTGAAAGAGTTATTCGAAAATTTTAACTAAACACAACATTGATTAATGTATATTACACATCATTCAAAACATGAGCATCCCCCAAAATTCTTAAGAATTCTATTTCAACTTTATATCTAGACTGTATTGGTAATCGCCTCAAACCAGCAGCTAAATGTTGGCAAAAATTGTCAACTTCATCCATCTTGGGAATTTCTGGAAGTGGAACGTTAGTGATTTCTTGTAATTTATTCAAGAAAGCCTCATTTTTTTTACGCCTTTTTGAGCTGGAAGTTGCTCTATCAATATCCTCAACAGTGTTCTCCTTATCCACAGTTGGAGCAATATTCAAACTAGAAGTGGTAGCTCTTTTTTCCGAAGAATCTTTCAAAAATTGCATGCTGTTGAAGTATTTCCATGCTTTAGCTTTTTCAATATCCCGATTGACAATACAGCTAACTGCACTACCAGTAGGGACATGTTTGTCAACTATTGCTCTAAGTTTCAGGAAATGGTCTCTCAGGTATTTCCATTTATTCTTCACTGCCTCAACATTCACACTAAAACCAGCTTCCTGTAATAACTCCACAAGATTTGACCATATATCATTTCTGATATTCAAAGACCTATTTTTCAAAGGGAGAGTACAGTCATACAGTGGAGGGTTTTGTGAAACAAGTGTTATCAACATTTCTTCTAATGAATTTTCATTTCCACTAGCTCTTTCAGATGTGTCTCCTTCAATTTGTCTATGGTTCAATCTTTTTATTGTTATATCATCAATACTCCTGACGTTTGGTATTTTCCCTTTTTCAATAGCTTCTGTTATATACTCCAGAAGATATTCATCATCTTAAAATTAAAATTCCTATAAGTCTGACGAGATAAATGAAATAGTACTTACCATTGGATAGACATGTGAACTGATCATCGGTAACTCGGAAATCGATACGATTTTCATTAATTTCAATAGAGAAGTTTTTCAATTCTTCCATTCTAATTTTTAATTATATTTGGTTATTTATATTTATGATTGATTAGGAAACTATAAAACACAAAATGAACAGAACAGAGCTGTCATAGAACATGAAACTCTGATGAATCGGCGCTTTTCTCCAATAAAAAGTTCAAACTGTTTGGACTTTCGGATTACTGACCTTGAAATGCGCTTTCTACTTCAACAGCCAATCAGACATCAATACGCGATAAGCGAAAACGCAAAAAGTTTGCATATGAATCCAGCTTTAGACAACCAACATGACTAGCTAGAAAAATCAATAATTAATTGATGGCTGCACAAAAATATTGTATACTTTGTAGTTAGATATAATCATTATACTGTGTTTTGAGTAACTTGAGTTTCATTACAAACACTAGTATAAAACCAGTATAAACGTATAAAAGTGAAAGCACGTACTATAATAATTCAATGTCTATCGGATAACATGTTGAAAAGTGTTAAAGAGAAAACAAATGCCAGGGAAATCATGGAAAGTCTGAATGGGTCATATGCTGAGAGAGGCATTTTCACACTAAAGTCATGCTACAGAAGAAGTTAAGAAGTATAAGGTACACAGAAGGTAACTCATTGAATAATTTTTTCACTGAATTCGAGCAAACAGTCAGTGAATTGAGAGCAGCTGGTGGAAAAATTGGACAAAATGTACTCGTATTACAAGTTTTATCTGCAATGCCAGAGAGTTTTCAATCTGTTACAACAGCCATTGATATCGACGTCGTCATGACGAAAGGGCGCAAGCGCCAAAATATCAAAAAACTGTTTTTGATGGCGGGTGATTGCTCAAAATCGTATTTATGCAATGGTGCGAAGAGTTCAAGCGACAAAAATTCCTAACGCGAGTAATATGGCTTTGACTTTCCTAAGCGACAATAATGTTTCAGTAAAGCATCGACTCGGTCGTTAGTAACCGACTAGTTCGCATAGGGAGAGGTTGTGCTTACGCCCAAACGTGATTTTTACGTGTATTCTCAACAAGGTAACAATTGAAGACATTTTAAATATAATTCTATATCCTAGTATGCCTTCAAAGACCATTTAGGTATTGAAATCATGGTTTAGACCAAAATTTATTTGTTCCTGTCGGTTACGCCCTTTTATATTTTTGATTTCTTGTTTGCGTAAGCGCCATTTCCCTATACCAATAGCATTGGGTGTTCAAATCCTTTTTTCAATGGGAAAAGTTACAATAATTCGAATAAATCTGTTACTAAATTGTAGAACCGAGCAATAAATATCGAAAATCATTCGATACCTTGTCAAGAGTCTTCTGATTCTTCTTGAAATTCTTTGTAATTTGTATTATTAGATACAGAATGATACATTTTCGAGTAGGAATGAAGTTGACGAACGATTGTTTCTTTCTGGTTTTCAGATGTCGGCCAGGTCGAAAAAAATTAGAGATATGGCGTTGAAAATAAACACTTCAGACGATAACTCTATTCTTCCCGATACCTCCGATGAATTTGGCTATGACGATGAAATGAATTTAAACGAGGCCTTGAAACATGATATCATTATTGACAATATGGAAAGTTTGTATTCATCTTCTGATTGTGACAACCTACCTCAAAAAACAAATACTAATGCTGAACCTATGAATAACAATGAGGTTAACATACTACAATCAGATTACTTCCTTCCACAAGAGAATGACGATCTTCTAGATCTCGCTATTAGTTCAATACCTTTCAATTCAGAGAATTTTGCTGTAAATGAATTCACTACATGTACAACAACTCAAGAACAATTTTCTTGGAATCATAACCGAGAAGAGACTGAAGCCTTACGAGACTGTGATAAAAAAATTGTCGATTATTCCGATACTAGTGATACAAGTGCAAATAATTGTGAAGATATAATTGTATTGACTGAAAGACAACTACAAACTGATGACCAAAATGACCACGTTCAATTTCAATCTGACACATTGGGGTCATTCTCCAGAACGGGGACAATATGATGTAACACATATGTGAAAAATATATAGCAAATAGGTTGAAACTTGAAAAACATTGAAGATGATAGCTTATGACTTGTGCTTCAATTGAGTTGAAAAAAGAACGAAAAAAATCATATATTTTTCCATTTTTATAAGCAAAAACTCCTTTAAAATCACCTCCATGGACTGTAAGCAGCTGCTATGGGTTAAGTGGAATCAATCAAAAACCCCTAAATAAACCCTATCATGAAACTATTTTTCAGTTAATATATTCTCAAGGAATTCAACAATAACGAGAGTGTAAGCAAAGAGGAAGTTTCACCGAAATGTTATTGTAAAATGTATGAATAATATGTGACACCATTTTGAAACTCAACTCCATGGACGCCTGTTATTTTTGTCAGAACTACCGATAGGTGTCACCTGAGGTAATGTTTCAAGGTGTCATCATTTCAAGCAAGAGCAGTTAGTTGAAGATTGTCAGGAAAACGTGTTAACTTTAAGCAATTTATTCGGGAGTCTGGAGACAAAGTTAGAAATCAAGGTGAGTATTTTTATTAACAATCAACTCCATGTCGTTGATCACAAATAGACTGAGTCCATTTAGATTCGTTGAATATCCTAGTAATGTATAACTAATAATGTCTTACATGCATGGGAAATAATTTGAGGTCAGGTTTAATAGCAGTGTGAATATTTGAATATTAACTATAGAACACCAACTCCATGGACATCAACTCCATGTCTTTAGATGTCCATGGAGTGGAACAACAAGTCCATGGAGTCGTTTCACTTCGGAAAATTGCGTCGATTGAAATTCCACATCACATATGTGCTCAGATTTAATGATACTCAAGTTTAGATGATTATTACAATTGAACAGAATGTGATAAAAAGCGATGCACACATTCTATTTCACATCATATTTTCATATTTCATCAGATTTGTTTATTCGGTGTAGGTATATTGAAGCAATAATGGTTAATACAAAGGAAAAATCATAAGATAAACGAGGAAAACAGAAAAGGGAGTCTGAGCAAAGAAAGAGAGAAAGAATAAGACTGGATCCTTATTTATATGAAGAAGCGAAGCGCAAAGAACGTGAAAGATACCATCAAACGAAAAAATGCAGGAAAAATCAAAACAATCAACGAAAGAAACGACAGAGAGAAAAGACATATAAGGAAACGCTGGAGACAAACATCTTCAGAATATATATATAAAAAGAAGGACTCAGGAAAATTTGAATAGGCTCCTAGAAGAAACTACTCCACCATCAACACCAACACGATTGGATGCTTCATTTAATGAACATCCTGAGAATATTCCAGGCTCATCAGGAAGATCTGCTGCGGGAAGAAGAAGAGTGCTCAGAAAACGTTCCCAGACAGTGAGAAAACTGAAAAATGTCCAAAAAGAGCGAGATATGTACAGAAGGAATAAGGCAATACGATAAAAAACAAAATACTAAAGAATGAAAAGGCAATCTATCAAAATAAATCGAGAATCTCCGAGAATTAAAGTTGCCGAACTAACAGAAGGGCAAAAAATATCAAAGGAGGTTAGACGCCAACTGTTTTTTTTTATCGCTTGGAGCGCACGGAAGGGAATGCCTATAATGTTCAAAGAACATCGTGCGTTCCTAGGGAGGATAGGGATAGGAGGTAGGTATTGGAACTTTTTTGAACTTCTGGAGATCATATGTTGTTGGGAATACCTCCTAAGGCAATGAATTCCAGAGCCTAGCCGTTCTATGGATGAAGGAGTTTTGATAAAGTGCTGTTCGACATCTTCCGAGGTTGACAACGAAAGGATGTGCTGACTGGGCTTGTCTAGTTCGTCTGACTGGTATTGCTAGTGAAGGTATGGTAGCAGAGATTTCCGAAGAACATTTTCCGTGGAGAAGTTCTCAAAAGGATTCATTATATTGGTCAAGTAAATGCTATTCATGGAGCTATTTATGAAATAACCTTCATGAGACGAGTATCCTATAACAAAAATAATTTGATTATCATCTGGCCTCAAGAAGAAGATCTATCTGAGGTGGATTCCAATTGTATAATCAAGAAAGTGGCGAAGCCTCAGGTATTACGATGAAAGCTGTTTTTCGGATCAAATAATCGGAAAATTTTTAATTTTTTTCTCAATTTTCCAATGTTTTTTATTTTTAGACGACTCAACCGTTTTTCATTCGGAGTTTTTGAAAGCACATGTAGTATTTTCTGCATCATTTTTATGTTGGTCAACTCCATGGAATCTTCATTTATTTTATGAAGGTACTAATATTTAACATTTATATGATCAAAACAAAACTCTAATGAGATTGTTATTAATTTTTAGGTAATAACAGAAAAGAAATTTTGTGTTTATGTTAATGTTTTCGACTACATGGATGAAATCGTCAATTTCATGGGTGAGGGCGTCAACTCCATGGGAAGAGTTTTTAGTTTTTTCAGCATAAATCGATTAAAAAATTACCCAATTCTTGGCCTGTTCAATATGAGATATATTATGTTCAAATACGACAACTGGATGAATATTAAATGATTTTGACACATTTTTCATTCTTATTGAATATCCTTGTCAATTTGTCCCCGTTTTGAAGAATGACCCATTGAGGGCAGTTCCTAGTCCAGAAAGCGATCAATCAGATATCGAACGGAACATCAGTCAAAGCGATGAGGATTCAAGATCCAGATCAAGTGATAGTTCAAGTTCCAACTCATCCACCTCTTCGAATGGAGAACTGTTCAATGGGAAAAAACGGAAGAAAGCACCAAATAATTCTCAAGTGAACAAGAAAAGAAGAACTTCAGGAAGACAATACCTCAATTATAAAAATGAATTGATTGGCAAAAAAACAGTGCGTCCCAATCCGTGTCGAGGCAAAAACTGCGTAAATCATTGCAACAGTTTCAGCGAAGAGGAAAGAACCAATCTATTTTCATTATTTTGGAAGTTGAATAGTTTTACTGAGAAAAGGAACTTCATCAATGGCTGTGTGAATGTTGTACCAGTGAAACGAAAGAGAGCACATGGGAGTTCACGTCGAAGTCTTACTTATCAATATTTTCTCATGAAAAGTGAAGTACAGAGAAGAGTATGCTTACAGTTTTTCCTAAGAACTCTAGATATCAATCAAAAGCTAGTTAGAGTTGCTATTCGGGGAAAAATCCAGGAGAATATGGACAAGCGAGGACAAAATGAACCACGACATAAAATTACTCCTGAACAAATGGATGACTTTCACAACTTTGTTGAGAGTCTTCCGAAGGTTCCTTCACATTATTGTCGGAGTTCGAGTTCGAAACTATACTTGCCTGCTGATATAAAAAGTATTTCTAACCTTTATAGAATGTATTGCAACAAAATCCATGAAAAAAACAAAGATAGTGCTAAACAACTTTTCTTAGCTGAACAAAACCGATCTTCACAACATGGATTTCTGGTTGTTTCTTTCGATTTGCAGAAAGTGTTAGCCACACCAAAGGGGCCGAGTATGCTATATGGTTTCAGTCGGAAATATGCCATATACAACTTTACTGTTTATGAAAGCAAATCCAAAAATGGATTTTGTTATCTGTGGGGTGAAAAGGATGGTAAAAGAGGGGCAAATGAGATATGTTCAAATTTATTCAACTACCTTGTTGAACTTGATAATGCCGGGCAATATCAGTCAATTTCACTTTTTTGTGATAACTGTCCGGGCCATAATGAAAATAAATTCATGCTCACAATGATAATGCATTTTCTGAAGAACTGCAAATCGATTCAGGAAATCACAATAACATGTTTGGTTGCTGGGCATACTTAAATGCCTGTTGACAGTGTTCATGGAGTGATAGAAAAATATATCTCAAACATGAATATCGAAGCACCTTCTGAATGGATCACCATCATAAGAAATGCAAGACATCGACCAAAACCGTATGATGTTATCCCTGTTTATTTCACAGACATATTGAAATGGAAATCACAAGCTCCAAAAAGACTCAAGACATCGCAAGGAATAGATATTAGAGTTACTGATATTAAGCGAGCGAAATTTTCAAAACAGACTTCGAGAAAGTTCACTGTATTCACTGATTATGATTTAGAGCAATGCCATGAAGTTGAATGGAATGAAAAAAAAATAGTAATATTCCTATAGCGTATAGTTCAGAATTGCCAATCAACAAAGAAAAATTGAAAGATCTCTCAGAACTCTGTAGAACCTTGAAAATCAAGAAGCAGTACCATGTCGAGTACTTTGCTCTCAGAGAAAATAACAATGTACCTGATATTTTACCTGAGACTGATATTGAAGACAATGATATTGTCTGATTTATGAATGAATACAAAATCAAAATAGTGTTAGTGTTCAAGGTTCCTTTTATTCCTAAGTTTTCAAGTTTTTAGTATTTTTCACCACTCATGCTTAGCTGAGAAAATCTGTTTTTATTTTCCGTTTTCAATATTTTTGAGGGATTTTTAACCGTCTCTGAGACAATAACAAAAGTTTTTGTTGAGCTCATTTTGTTAAATCTAGAGATCTAATCATGCTCAAATTATTTATAGAAGTCTATAGCTCTTTTTGAGAAATATGAGTCTGAGTTATGTTTCGGCGCATTTTTTTATTTATACTACATGTATGTTGTGTTTTTGTGAGATTCAATTTAATAAAAAATATTCTTTTTTTTTTTCAAAGTCGTAACCACCATGTTTTATTACATTGCAGAATAATCAAAAGTCGTAAGGGACTCTTAACCGCCAAATCAAATGGAAATGGATAAAACTCAATTTTTGTAAGCGCCATTGAAAAAGGCTTAAACGCCATTGAGAAACAGAAAAAAGGCGTAAACGACATTTTATTAAATAACTCCGAAGTTTCGAGTTCCTTTCGATATTTCTTTTTTCACAAATAAAGCGGACATATAAGTGGAATATTCATGCAAAAATTGTGGAATATAAATGAACTATAAGATAATCAAACGTTTTTTTCGCCTCCTGTGAAATTTACCAAATGTCGCTTATCGTCGGCTTAATCGGTAAACTGCGTAACTCCATTTTTCGTCCAAAATAGGGTTCCAATGCCATCTGTTAATACATTTCTCAATACATCAGATAGAACTTTGCGAATATCCAGAATAAAATTGTTTACCATCTCAATTGCAGTTATAGAAAAATGCGTAACTCCTCCGCGCCAATTTCGGTCGGAATAGTACGTAAATCCGTTAGTCTCTATCTATTGTCAACAGAAGCACGCCGTTTTCTAAAGACTCTTCAAAAACCTTTGTTATTTTGAGGTGGTTGATACTCGTTTCGCAGGAATAGTGATATAATGGTGAGTAAACAATATTTATCAGCAATATGTGTTATATTTCACACCACGAGTCTATAATTGAATACAAACTGGAGTATTTTTTATATTGAATGGAGATACGCACTTTTCATAGCATATAATTGTTAAAATGAAAACTCCAAGTGCGGAGATAGGTATTTTTATATAGTTTTTCAAAGGGTGACATCCTTTTTTCAGAATAATGTCTAGTCGGCTCAAAAAAATTTTTGGAGCTTTGGAAACGCTGAAGGCATCTGATGATTCTGACGGAAATTGTGAAAATCATAATGAATTTCCAAAGGTTCAGCTTGAAATCGGAACAATTTGTCTATGAATGATGGAAATACAAATGAACCAAGGCATTCAGATAACATAAATATTGATGCAATGTCAACTATCCAGCAAGCTCAAGTTATATTTATGAATACTGATGGTAAGTTACATAACCAACATGAAAATTAGTCTTTACCTAGTGAAATTATTTCAGATCAAACTATTCAAGTGGCAGATAATGGATATTGCATACTGGAAGACATTTCAATAGAACAGAATGAGCCAATTCTCCATGAGATGTGTTCTTACACAGATGTAGAAAATACTCCAATGGAATTGTGCGACATGGTGAGCGCAGAACATCATTCAATAAATCTCCCAACAGAACTGAATGATCCAGATTTTGAACAAAACTCAGAAGAAATGGAAGCGACTGATCCAGATTTTGAACCAGATTCTGAAGAGATGGAAAGATCTGATCTAGCCGAATGCAGTGGAGTTCACGAAAATAATGAAGAAGGTGAACTAGAGGATGAAAACTTGCAAGATAATGTCTCAGATGAAAGTTTGGAAAATGAGAATCCCAAACGAACACGTTCTACGAAATACACGGTAGATGAAAAGAATTGGTCTGAGAATAGGAATAGATTGAATAGAGAAAAAGGAAAATCATATCTGGGAAGAAAGAAAAAAAAATGGCAACTGGGAGTATACTTTATTGAAAGAGCCAAGGTCCATGAAACCATCTTGTAATTGTAAACTGAGCCGAAAAGAGGGATCACTCTTGCAATGTAGACGTTTGCAAGATGAAGAAAGACAAGAAATATTCAAACAATTTTGGCAATATACTTGGAAAGAGAAAAAACTATTCGTGAGAAATCACGTTTCTGTTGATCAAGTACTGAGAAAACGAAGCGAAAATGTTAATTCGAGAAGAACTTACTCGAACAAATTTTATTTGGGCAATGGTAGAATCAGAGTTTGTAAATCCATGTTTCTGAATACACTGGGTGTGAAAGAATGGGTCATAAAAAAATGGGCAAAAGCTGCCCTAGATAATAATGACCCAAATAGAATAGCCACTGCAGAGCCTAAGAAAACTATCAGGGATAAAAATGTGACACTGCTTCATGAGTTCTTTGATTCAATACCGAAATTGGAATCGCATTACTGCAGAAAGTCTACTTCTAAACTCTATTTAGAGCCAAATTGGAATTCTAAAGCTCATATAACGATATATCCAAGATGTCGTGATGAACATGTAGTGTCGCGTGTCTCCCAAAGAAAATTGATTGTATTGGGTTATTTATGTGCAGTAAAAATAAAAGTTGCGCAATTATCCTTCAGAACGGTCGTCATAGCGATTTCAGTGTATGAGTGGTCGAATTTTCATCAGATAAAACTGATAAAAGTGCATCATGGGTTAAACACGAAAGGACCTTGACGAGATCGCCACCATTGTGGAAGTGAAAACAAAATCCATCTTGTGCTCCGTGGACTGGCTTGAGCAGCTTACTGAGAAGGTATTCAAACAAATAAATGCTAGATTTGAAAACAAACTGAAATCGCAAATGGCAGAAATAACAATTTTGAAGAGCCAAATTGAAAATATCCAAACAGATAACCTGAAACTTCACTCAATGGTGGAACAATTGGAACAAAACCGGCGACTGAAAAACATAAGAATTTACAATTTGAAGGTGAATGATCCCAAAAAGGTAGTGGAAACAACCCTTAATTTCTTCAAAGAAAAACTGAAAATCAGGAGCTTATCCGCTTCAGATATTAAAAGTTGCTATGTTATCAAGAATAAACGTAACATGGATCGAAACGAAAGTGAAGACAGCAACAGGCTGTCAGCTGTGTTTGTAGGGTTCAAGGATAGAGCAATGCAAACTGAAATTTTGAAATGTAGAAGGCTTCTTAAATCCAGTGGTATTTATATTCGAGAAGACTTAACGAAACATCGGCAGAGTATTGTCGCAGCGGCTATTAAAGTTTTTCCAAAGAACTGTGTCTGGTGCAGCAATGGAACAGTACTTGTTTAAACATGAAGGTACGATACATCGTTTGATAAATAAAGAAGACATCAATCAGCTGGTCCCAGATCGGCAACCCTCGGACTGACTCGAATATGCCCTAATATACATTCAAGGCCTGTGTCCAAGGCACTCTGGCTCAAGCTCGATGCTCGACGCTTGAACAAAATAAGAAGAAGGTTGGGTAACCTAACCTCTATTTCAAAAGAAAATTATATTTGTTATTTACTTATTGGTTATTTATTTATTGATATTCATCAAAATGAATGTTATCTATCATTTCATGAATTAGAAAGCAAGAAAAGACACTGTGCTTGTTTCTAGGCTGATATTAAAAACCTTTTTATGATTCATTGTATATTATTATTATCTTTCATAGGTAAGAATATATTTATTTTTCATTTAAATACTTTATTTGATGTTCAATGTTAGATTGGGTTTCCATTGTAAGCCTACCTTATCAGCTTATTTATAGATGATTTCTCTCTACCTGATCGAACATGTAATTGTGCCTTGATATTAGGGCCAATTTATGCATCATTGTCTTTGTCCTAGTCTTGAGTCTTTGTCTTAACTCAGTCCCAATCATAGTCTCAATCATAATTTAGATATTTGGACGTTTATACATCACAGTCTTCAGGCACCTTTAGGCTTGAGAATTATGATATGACAATTATTGACAATCCGTCAATAGTGTCAACTGAGGTGTCAAGAATGTCAACTGTGAATTCTAATATTTTGTTTTGGCGCGCTTTTAGAATATATTATTTTTCTTCGAAATAATTTTGGAATTCAGAAATGGAAGTGGATAGAGAAATAATTACTGGAATCACTCTGTCCTATATTCATTTGAATCTTGCCACTCTGGTTTGCCTGATGAATAAAAGAAAGAGAGTCAGGCGATGTGGAGTTCGTCCCATAAACAAAAAAAGGAAAACACAAGGTTTCTTCATGACTTTGGTAAGGACAATGAAAACTGGAGAATTGGATGGAGAACAATTCTTCAAATACACGAGAATGACGAAGAATCAATTCTCCTATTTACTTCATTTAGCTGGCCCCAGTTTACAAAAAAATGAGAGGAAATTCCACATACCTCCTGAACATCGACTGATGATAACAATTCAGTAAGTTCTCATTCTTCATTCAGAAAGAGACCAAGTCAAACCCGAGAACGCTCGCACCACGGTCGTTTTGCCGCCAAGCATTAATTTTTCCCCTCCCACATTTATTTGGGCCGGGATTTTACGACCCGCTCACAAGTCTTCCTAAGTCGAACCGGCGGGCCAGTTCACGTTTGGTTTCGGTCAGAGGGTGTTGTTTGGTTGGAGCTGAAAATTGACAATTGGTCGTTTCCACCGACGCGCGAGCATTTAGAGGTTTGTACCAAATTATTCATTGTCTACAAGGAAATTGGGGGTTATAATCAAGTAAATGTGGCAAAATCAATTAGATAATAGTAGATAACTCTTTATAGATACTGAATACCTTCAATAAACAGCACAAATACTGACGAATTTTGGGATTTTCTATAGTCGGTCAAAACGACCAGCCGCGAGCATCAACGTAACTTTTCATTTTTGTTCAGAAATATACCAACTTTGTGTTCATAGTCGATAGAGTTTTCATAAGAAGTGTATCAATAGCTGAATACCTTTGATAAACACAACACCACAAATACTGACAAATTTGGGGATTTCCTATAGTCGGTCAAAACGACCAGCCGCGAGGATCAACGTAACTTTCTAGTCGCGAGTGTTCTCGGGGTAATCAATGTATTTCAGTTATCTGGCTGAAGGATGTTCCATGCAGGAGATTTCCTGGGGACACAGAATCGGACATGCCACAGCCCATCAGATCATAAAAGAAACTTGTATTGTTTTATGGGAAGTTTTAAATCAGTCCCAGCTACCAGTACCAACCATGGAAAACTGGGAGTCAATAGCTGAAGGATTCTTTAATAGGTGGAATTTACCTAATTGTATAGGAGCACTTGATGGAAAGCACGTTGTAATGAGAGCTCCACCTAAGTCAGGCAGCATGTTTTTTAATTACAAGAAGTCATTCAGCATAGTCCTGATGGCTTCTTGTGATGCCTACTATCGGTTCACTGCAGTAGACATTGGTGCTGCTGGATCAAATCATGACTCAGCAGTTTTCAAGTCATGTGGTCTAGGTGAAGCTCTCATGGAAGGCAAGCTTAATATTCCACCTGAAAAAAGACTTCCTGGTACAGACATTCTGATGCCTCACTTTTTCGCAGCAGATAGTGCATTTCCTCTGCATGAAAATATCATCAGGCCATATGCAGGAAATAATTTGGCTGAGAAGCAGAATATTTTCAATTATAGGTTAAGCAGGGAAAGAAGAACAATTGAGAGTACTTTTGGGATTTTAAGTCAACGCTGGCGTATTTTGCTGAAACCAATCCAAGCCAGTTTAGAAGTAACTGAAACAATAGTTCAAGCTTGTGTAGTACTTCATAACTATTTGCAAAGTAGTGAAAGTGACCTGCCCCTTGCAGATAGGAAATATTGCCCTACAGGCTATGTGGAATTTTGTAACTTTGAGATGAAAAATAAAAATAATAACAATCTCAGATCTGTTAGCAGATTAGGTTCAAGAAATTCATCAAATATTGCCAAGGCCCAGAGAGACAAACTTGCTGATTATTTCATTTCCAATGAGGGAAAAATTAATTCCTTGGCAAGAAAAGTATGTTAATAGGGGTACAGTACCTTCAAATTTCTGAAATGAGTTCTAATTACTAAGTTCATTTGCTTTTCTTTTTCAATAAAATATAGGTATGTATATCATAATCTTTGATGTCCATCAAAAAGAGAACATTTCAAATTAAACAATTTTTTCAAACTTGCATTCTTTATTTCCACAAATCACAAAAGTTTGTATCCACAGTCTCATTCTCTCAAATTATCATAATATGAGGAAAACAAATATAAACTAAGAACAAAAAATAAGCATGAAATTATGTTCATACAAAATAAAAATCATTCTAAAAAGTGAAACAACAAAAAAATATATATCAGAATGAGAAAATAAAGTTCTGAATCTCTTTGGCAATAATACTACTGACATAAATAATACTCAGGTATAGGATACTTTCAGACATTGAAAATGAATCAAATCAAATTAATTGTCATCAATGGCTTCTGAAATCATTACTAGAATTTGAGCTTTCAGCTCTAATTTTTTTCTTTTATTTTTAATTTTATTAAGAGAATCAGCCACTGACAGGCAGAAGTAGTGGTCATCCCGTCCAACATTCCTGTCAGTACCTGGATTACTCAAAAAATGATTTAATGATTTCCCTACAGAAGTACAAGTTTGGACTAACTCGTCCAGAAGAATATCAGGCTTCCTCTTCTTCACTTCTTGTTTCTCTTTTCTAAGACTCTGAATATCATTTGTGACATTCTGCAGAGTTGGCCTTTGTTGTGTGAGAACAGGGATGTTTGGTTCATCCTTCCCTACAGTCTCGTTCTCATCAAGGTCTTCAATATCCTGAGAATCTTGTGAAACCAGCCGACCACCTTCTAATACTACCATACTTTCCCACACTTCTGATGGCTTGTCAAGGTTTTCCTTTTTTTTATGTTACTTTTTGTTCTGGAACATGCATTATGTTTAAGATCATTACATACCTAATCTTCATTTACCTACTTCCTCGTAGTAATTGCGATATCTAAGAATCCCATTTTTTCAAATAACACCCAACTGCAGCTAGAAGCTCCAGACCCAGTTGGAATATTCTTCAGAATTCTTCTTTCTCTCACATATTTGAGCCGAAGAGATTTCCACATCTCTTGGCATTCTTCCACTGAAAATAATGACATGCCAATAGGAACAGTAGATAAAAAACACCAAAAAATCAATAAAATGTAGTCCACTTACCAGTCAATTCCATGATCTGGGAAATTGTTTTCTAGGAATTTTCTACGGCTATTTTGTCTTTGAATTGTAGATTTCTCTTGTCCCAAAGATGGGGAAATTTCTCCACCAAATCGATTAGAGTTCCCTCTTCCAGGCTCATGATTATTTCATCAATTAATTATTTTACCACTGATTGAACTATGAACTGATTCATTGACATTGATGACAATAACAAAATTAAAAAACTCATATGTCATTTCTCAAATAAGTTGACAGGTCGACGCATGCGTATTTCATGTGTCGTCTCAATCATAAGCATAAAAGTTGAAAATTTGTAACTTTCAAGGTCGTGATTTAATGATTATGATTAAGACTGAGACTAACAATGTTGCATAAATTCGCCCATTGAAATGTATGCTTTTAACTTTTGAGACCAAGACTGTGACTAAGACTAGGACAAAAACAATGATGCATAAATTGGCCCTTACTTACTTATAATTAATATTATGTTATCTCCTTTTACTTATTACAATGTTGGTTAGGTAAATGGATGTATGTAGACACATTATGAAAGATAAACTTTTCTTGCTGATCACAAAATTAACAATCATTGCACTTTGTGCCTAAACTGTTATGTTATGTTAATGCTGAATATTTCTCTAGTTTTATGTTAGAACATTTAATGCATATGCATTTTCCTTAAAAATAGAAATGTATGTTTCCCTTGTTAAACTGCATTATAGCAGATTTTGCTGTATACTAACATTTTAAATGGAGGAATGCGATACTACTGATGTATTATACTTTCTTGATTACTTATAGTGATCCATATATCTAAATCTTTCAATTCTAAGCTATCTTCTTTATTTCTTCTATCTCTCATCTTCTCTTCTACAATATAATATATTTAAACTTTCTTATCTTTCAGATGAACTTGCAAGTAGCTCTAGTAAATGTGAGATCCTTAGTAAATAATTCTGAACAATTCTTCAATTTTGTCCTTGGAAACTCCCATGACTTGATCGGAGTTACGGAAACTTGGTTGAATGAGGACATAGGTGGTGATGCGATGGGGATTCCTAACTATACACTTATACGACAAGACAGGCCAACCCGAGGTGGAGGGGTAGCACTTTATATTGAAGGTAACATTGACTATGTCTCCACTCTATACAAGGCATATTCGCTCTCAATTGAACATATGTGGATCAAGTTGTTAATAAACAACAAACCTCTCATATGTGGCGTAGTATATAATAATAATAATAATAACCTGTAAAAAAATCTCATCATTGATAGCGATTTGTGAAACATTTAACTTGAAGCAAGTGATAAAAGAACCTACCAGAATAGCCCCAAATTCGAGTACCCTGATTGATCTTATCTTTATTAATAATGAAGTGAACGTTATCCAAACGGGCGTGATTGCTGCTGGAATCTCGGACCACCTATTTAGTTACATTATTATTTATATAACGTTTATAAATCAGATTTCTGCCATAATCGGAATAAAAAACCCGTATCCATTGCAACTTTTCATAAGGAATTTGATAAGAAGCACCTGTCATTGTATAGGCCTAAGAAAGATTTATGTGACACTTGTGTTGCATTTGAGACAGGAAATTTGACAGAAGAGAAATACAATGAACACGTCCAACTGAAGAAAGAAGCTAGAAATGAAAAAGCCCAAGACAAAGAATCAGATAATGAAGTATTCACGATGGATTTACAGTCTGTATTACTTTGTCCTAAATCAAATGTCTCATCACTGTACTATAAAACAAAATTAATTGTACATAATTTTACCTTGTTCGACATCAAACGCCAGCAAGGCTATTGTTTCTTGTGGAATGAGTCTGAAGGAGGTTTGAGCAGAAACGAATTCTCAAGCATAATCATATCCTTTTTAGAGAAACATCTTGATTTATATCCATTAGAGGGTCACAGAGAAATAATTATGTACAGTGATGGCTGTGGATACCAGAACCGTAACACAACCTTATCAAATGCTTTATTCAATTTCGCTCCCAAGAAAGGTATAGTTGTCATACTCAGATGGAGGTGGATAGTGTACATTCTGTTATCGAGAGAAAGATTCGAAACAAAAAAATCAATGTTCCAGCAGACTATGTACACATCTGCAAAACAGTATGCCAGAAGACACCTTACGAAGTAGACTATTTGCTCCATGATTTCTTCAAAAAGTTCGATGAAATAAAGTTTTTCAAATCTATCAGACCTGGGAAAGTATGTGGTTCCCCAACTGTTAATGATCTAAAGGCATTGAAGTATTCAAGAAATGGTGTGTTTTATAAACTTCGGCATCCAGACAATTGGCAGCTTTTACCAATAAGACTGAATTTTGAAAAAGTTATGGCATTTAATGTTGATGATCTACCCCAGCTCCATAGAAGACGACTAAAAAGAAAAACAGAGAAATATCAACACCTTCAACAGTTAAAACTGAGCATGGAACGCGATTATCATGAATTTTACGATTTATTACCTCACGACTGATTATATCGATTCATGTAATGGTTAGACTTGGAAAAGTTTCTCATTTTGGCTGAAGATTGAAAAAGAATTCCATATTTTCTCAATTAGAGTTGAATTTGCTTGAACTTCTTGTGTTTTTATGTATTCATTTCCTATTCATGTTCATTGTACCTGATGCCTATCTCCATATTTATGTTCAATCCTGTTCCAGATAAGTGCGTAACTCCATATTTTTCATAAAATGTCGAATATTTGGATAAAAAACGCAATTATTCATTGGTGCGATTCAAAATGAATTTAATTCAATTGATTTCATCAGCTGTCAGAATTGATTTTTCTGAATTAAAATTATTATGGTATGTACACAGTTATTTATCTCTCCTGAACAGTTTCGGATAATGGAGTTACGCAGTCTACCGATTAAGCCGACGTTATGCTCTTTCGTCGTGACGACGTCGATATAATATTTTGCCAAGATGAAAAAAGTGTCACATTTGATTTCATTAAAAACCGATTGTTAATGAAGGAGTCTAGACAGAACAAAACGAAAGCTGAAATGAATTCACCAGATGTAGCATTCAGTACTTCGAGAAACAGAGGAAATTCAAGGGGAAGAGGAAGTTACAAAGGATCTTTCAGAGGAAGAAGTTATGGAAGAGGAAGCTATGGAAACATTTTCAGCAGAAATGTTCATGAAACAAATCCCAACAGTAGTCATAACACAAATTTTCCATTTAAATGTTATTTTTGTAATATGGTGGGGCATAAGAGATCAGAGTGTCCATAGAATAACAGAGGAGGCTTTAGTGGTGGAAATTATCTTCACAGAAATTCTCAAGGCAGTCATTTCTCAGAAAATAATACAAGCAGGAATGAAGCACATATAAGTGGAAATGAAGAAAGTAGACTAGCAGGAATGAAGCACGACATATAAGTGGAAATGAAGAAAGTAGACTAGAAGAAGAAATTTCATTCCTGACATCAGAGGAAACTCAGGAAAATGTTGTTCATGTGGCAAATAATGTTATCAGTGTCAAATTTGTTGTGGACAGTGTAATGACAAAGTGTCGTTTTAGATTGCCCAGGCTATTTCAGTGGAATAGGGTTGTGGTTCTTTGGACTGCCTTGCCAGTTTCTGATTTGTTTTATTGTGTCAAGCAAGGGGTTTTGAAATTACTTAGTGACTGGACGCCAGAATTTTTTGTTTACTGAATAGGATAAAAATTCAAAGTTCCTATGAATAAAAAAAAAGATAAATTTCCTTTCTACAATGGAACAATAAAACTATTACTCAATATATATACAATTTACTAAATTATATGAGCAATATACATAGTTTGATGAATGATTAATTTACACAAGATTGTATGAGTGTTCTCATATGTGATGAATGAATGTTGTCAAGTATAAATGATAAGCCAAGATAAGAATTATAACTTGAAATCAAATTCTAGCATATTTTCTGCTATAACAAAAGAAACAACTCTATAGTGTCGCTGCTGAATCTGTTGGTGCTATGTTTGGAGAATACCTTGGTTGCTGGAGTTTTCCTAAAACTAGGAACCTGGATCTATCGTGACTCCTTAGGTATTTTATGTAGTCAGCTCGACATACACCAACCAGACTTCAAATGTTCGACCTCAACTCAGGAACGTGGATGTTTCAGGATTGTCGTAGTTGTCGTTAATAGCATGAAAAACAATCAAGAATATTAGATTTCTGATAACTTTTGTTGTTATAGAATTACAACTTGGCTTTATCCTTTGACAAATCTATAGGATGATATGCTGATGTAAAAAAACAATGTTGAAGAAAGAAATGTTAAAGACAATAGAGGCTGATTATTTTTCAAGATACTGAAAATCACTCTTTAGCATGCAAGCCAAAATTAAATGAGTGACCCAATAAGTGTTTTGATTAACAATTTTTAATCAGCTCTAATTTTAAATTGAACCTATATGAATTGATTAACTAAAATTGATGGTCTTATATCTAGATGATGTAACAATTCTTAATCAACACGTGTTGAGTGAGGTAGTCATTCATTCCTGAATTTCATGAAAGGATGATCAAAAATTAGTATAGAGAAAATTAGAATCTGAAATTGATTCTGAAATCAACAGGTATAAAGTCGATATCAAATATTTAAATTTCCAATATTTGGAGTAAAGTAAATATATTTCAAGAGAAAAGATTCATATGGTTGCTACAAGAAGTTACTCAATGAATTTCCAGATAAAAGATTATTCAATGAATTTCTGAGATAACAGATCAACTTATGATCTCAAATAATAGATCTGACAGTGGCTTCAAGTAAAAGATATCACCCAGTGTATGTAATATGATTCCTAGATGTGATTTTGACTACTAACTGGTCAAATGAGTCTTCACAAAATCTTCCAAAATGTATAAAAGATATAATTCACTAAAAAGCTTGAATATTTTTAATGGCACAGTAGCAAAAGATACAATAAGATAATGAAAATGAATATGTCCTTAATGTGGACACATGATCAATACTATGATTGATCACAAAAAATAAGTTGAGATAAGTTAAGATAAGATATATATTTATCTCAGATAGACAATTTTGAGATAGATATTTCTATACAGGAAAATAAAGCAAATTTTGATCTTTCTTTTATTGGAAACCTGGTGATCTTGAAAACAGATCAGGTGAGTTGAAAGGCACACATTCAAATTTATTCATATAGAAAATAACATGTGTTTTCGGTACTCACCTGAACTGATTCCATCGATGATTTCGAGGCCACCAATTGATTAGACTGGTTTCCAGTAAAATTCTTACTAAATGTGTAAGTATATCAACTCTGACTTCCTGGCTGTACAATTAATTTGTAAATTCCTTGGATTTGTACAGGGTTTGAAGACCAAGTGCTGTGAAAACGAAAACGCAGTCAATTCTTAAAGATCAACATTTGTAGTAATCAAAAAAAACGATGAACACATCAATCTGCTACGCCACTGGATATTCGAGCAATGCTTCCTCCTAGGAAATTAACAATAATCGAAAATTCCAAATGATTACAACGATAATCGAAGATTGAACCTTTGAAAAATTTGTGAACATTCACTCAAGCCGCCATGCTGCTAAATTTCGCAGTCAAAAATTTGCGTGCACAATAACAATTGAAGCAATTAAATTGGAATCATACTACGTACCTGTCTAATATCTTCAATTAAACACGAAACCACTCTGATATTTTTGCGGAGAAAGGTAAGAAATTCAACATAAAGATAGTTGGGATTTATCCCAAAAATGGAGAATCAACCTGTTGATTTCGCTGCCAAATTCAGAAAGGGGAGAGCTCATGCAAATCATGAACCTCTTGTCGTTTTCAATTCCATTCTGTCGCCCTCTAACTTTTTTATCCTGAACGGAACTTATGATGATACAGATCACTAATTGATCAATGTGTGATTGATCTGTTCCTGCGGTTCTGTGAGTTGAAGTTCTAATAATTATACATAGAGGGACGACAATGATCATTAATGGATATTAAATATAAATGTAACGATTCTATCGTTACAACAGTGGGGCAACAAACCATTTAGTATGTAAAAACCTGGAAAATTATTTGGTTAATGGAAAAGACAAAACAAAGGAAATCAATGTTGCAAAGCAAGGACAGTCATTAATATGCAAGAAAGAAGGTGATATTAGACTAAAGAGTGAAAATGGAAAACCTGTAAAACTAAATAATGTTTGGATATGTGAAAACCTATTCTGCAATCTATTATCAGTTAGAAAACTGGAGGAGAGTGGATATCAGATAATATTTAAAGAAAAGAAAGTATTGATTACAAAAGAAGGAAACATAGTATTAGAGGGAAAATTGAAGGGACATCTATACCATATAGAATTCGAAATTTTTGGTGAAAACTGTATGACCAGTATGTCAGTAGAAGATCAAGTCTTGTTACATCGAAAGATGGGTCATTCATCAAAATATCCAGTCACAGGAATATGTGAGGTGTGCCTTAAGGGAAAAAAAACCAGACTACCATTCCCACATTTGGAAGAAGGGAGAAAAGCAAAAAGAATATTAGAAACCATATCAACAGATGTGTGTGGTCCAATCAACCCTCCAACTTATGATGGTAAGAGATATTTCATAACCTTTATTGACCATTTTTCCCATTTTGGTTTTAGTTATCTAATGGAAAAACGAACTGAAGTTTTTGATCATTTTCAAAATTATGTAAATATGGTTGAAGCTAAATTTGGAACAAGAATAGAAAATGTCAGATGTGATAATGCCTTGGACTATTCATCAAAAGAATTCAAAATGTTTTGTTTGAACAGAGGCATCAAAATTCAGTATACAGTGAGGTATAATCCAGAACAGAACGGAGTGGCTGAACATTATAACAGGTCAATCATGGAGAAAGCACGTTGTATGATGTTCGATTTTAATTTAAGCACATCATTCTGGGGAGAAGCTGTTAGAAATGCAGTGTATTTATTGAATAGATTAGAAACAAGAGCACTGAAAGATAAAAAATTGCCTGCAGAAATTTGGAATACTGAAAAACCTAACTTAAATAAAATAAAATTGTTTGGTTGTGCTGCATTTAATTTGATACCCAAAGAAAAACGAACTAAACTGGATTCACACTGTGAAAAAATGATAATGATAGGATATGTGGGAAATGGATACAGATTATGGGATGATGAAGAGAAGAAAGTAGTTCATGGAAGAAATATTGTATTTGATGAAACAAATACAAAGAAAGAGCAAGGATGAAGAAAAACAGGAAGAAAGAGAACCAAGACTAGACAAAAAGCAGACAGAAAGTGAGGAATTAGAGGGAGACGAACCAGTAATATCAGAAACAAATGGAAGAAAGAGAAGTGTATGAAATAGCAAATTACCTAGTTATTTCAATGAATATGTAATGAATCAAGATTCTGAAGATGATAGCATGTATGCTGCATTGTCAGTGGAGAATTTTTTATATGATGTACCAAGAAGCTATTCAGAAGCAATAAGTTCAGATGTGAAATGGAGAGATGCAGTTGAGGAAGAGCTTAGAAGTCTGGAAGAATGTAGAACATGGGAGTTAGTCGAAGAACCCAAGGATGTAGAGGTGATAGATTCAAAGTGGGTTTTTAGTGAAAAAAAATGTGGGTAGAAAAGTGAAAAAGAAAGCAAGATTAGTAGCTCGGGGCTTTGAACAAAGTCTTTTGGATGAAAATGTATATGCACCTGTTGCAAAAATGTCTAGCATTAGAATATTATTGTCTTTGTTTGTAGAGTATGATCTGTATGTAGGTCAGTTTGATGTAAAATCTGCTTTTTTGAAAGTTACTCTATTACATATTTTTCACAATTTCAAAATTGCTTCACAATTGAACACTGGAATCATTTAAAACAGATATTAAGATATCAAAAACAAACCGAACTGTATGGTTTAATGTATGTAAAAAGTAATAAGTCCAATGTTCATTTGTCTGCTTATGTTGATTCAGATTTCGCAAATAGTGTAACAGATAGAAAAAGCATTTCCGGATATATAATTAAGATGAATAATAATGCCATTGAATGGAAGACTAGAAAGCAAGGTGTTGTGGCTTTGTCAAGCGCAGAGTCAGAATATATTGCTTTATTCATTTTACTTGGTTCTTTGGGATTTTCTCTCCTCGTTTCTATAAAATAAAAGTATTCGTATTATTTCAATATATTTGTAGAGGGACAAATCAGATGATTTGCCCCAAAATGTCACTGCTTTTAACAAATTTTTCTATCAGGGAGTCTAAAAGAAAAATCCAGTAGCTTGTCAGTGACAATTTGTTTGAAAAAATTTTTGAAGGAAAGAAATATAGATATATTGAAAAAATATCGAATTTGTACTTATCTTTGGACGTTTCGGGACCGATTCTGCTACTTGGGCTACAATCGTCATATTTTCAAAGAGTCAAGTCTACATCCTCTGAGAATTGGAGCTCAGATTGCACTTTCTAGAAGAATTATAGGGCCAATTTTTTTTAGGACACAGTGAATGCTGAAAATATCAAAATATTGTGAGAGAATTCTTTGAGCAAGTTCATGATGATGAACTTCAGTTTTGATATTTCCAACAGGATAGAGCTATAGCTCACATAGCTACAGAGGGACTATTCAGTTCCTCGAATAGGCGCATTATAAGCGCACACGTTTGGTCACCAAGATCTCCTGATCTTACCCCACCAGATTTTTTAATTATTCGGACATCTCGAGAAAAATATCTAAGAATCCAATACATGATCTCAACGAACTGCAAGAAGCCAGCAAACGAGGAATTCAAGGTATTACCCACTGAGGATCAACTAAGACATGTTTGATAATTTCAAAAAAAGAGTGACTGTCTACAAAATAATGGAGGACATTATCAACATCCCTTGTAAATATTGTAGTAGAGGTGACTTCAAATTGAACTTCATTCAATTAGAGAATATATGAATGATGGAGATCATTCTTATTGCGTTTGTTATCTTAAAGATGAATTTCGCTTATAATTTCGACTTTAACATGAATGTGTTCATTGAATTCTAGAATATAACTATAATATGTAAGTGGGTGTACTTGAATAAAACTTTCATCCAGTGACGTTTATTTGCTGCAGGATTAGCTCAGTGCCAACGAGTACGTCCAGGATTCATGTTTACTATTGATATTAGCCAGACCAATGAAGTGACACACAGAAGTTGAAATAAAAGAACGAATGTATCTCCTATTATTCATAATAGTAATGTCGAGTATTTCATTTATCTCAAAATAAAATAATTCTGTGGCCGGCGCTTATGTCATAAGTCGCTTTTTACTTAAACGGGGTTTTTGGTCAAGTTATGTTTAGAATTGCACAGATACTCTTTTCTCAAGAATTTATTGGAGGGTGGGTGGCTGAATAAGACTCGGCAGATTTCAAGAGATTCCGGTGTTCAATCTGAGACTTGGTATTTTCGATATGCCGAAATGTAAATGTGTTGCCTACAACTAAATAAAATGACCAGACATGAAGTACAAATTTCGTGATATTTGTAACTTAGTAGAAGCCGCTAGGGTTCAAATAGTTTAGTTGAGAATCTTATGATGATTCTGAAGCTCCTATACAGACATCGACAATGCTTCCCGCAGGTTGAATTTAAAAAAAGGCCGAATTGGGCGCAGATTAAAGAATCTTGTATAAAGAGTGGTTTTATTTCCTTTTTTGCTGGGATTACCATAGACGTGTATAATCCTTGCCTACAAAATCATCATTCCTATAGGCAACCAACACCGCATCTCTCCGGATTGAGAGTTGCATACGCATGGAGCATATTATTAAGAAGATAAATCTGGAGATAAACAAGGATAAAGATATATGAGAAAGCAGCGGGGCCACCCATTGGTCAACTTTTTGGCTTGATTATTCCCAAGAACCATTTGACATTCATTTGACACCTACGACACCTATTCTATGTCAGGTTTTCGAGCATTCTGTGGCTATCTTATCAATGTCAATACTATTGTTATAAACCCCTATGTCAGGTTTATTATTTGTGGGCAATAATACTCTTCATTAAAACTATGAACAAGTATATTGAATTAAAAATGTACAAGGTACGAGAGTTCACACTTTTCCCGGTTTCTCCATCGCTTCCCCACTCACTATCCTAGGTTCTTTTCTTCCTCTTCTTCTCTTTTCTATTCTGATCTTATTATTCTTCTTCATTTCCCTACTAGCCCTAACTTACTTATATCATTCGTCCTATCCTGACTAGAAGGCGCCCTCGCCAATCCCTATATAAAACAAACATTTATAACACACACAAAAAACTAGAAAACGTTACACCTAACATTCAAAAGATGATAATACATTCAAACAAAACAAACTGAAAGAACAGCTAATCGCTCTCATCAACTATGTAGTCTTGAAGATAAGCAGGTTTTCTCTTAACTCTTCTTGTCCTTATAGTGTTCTCTTCTGTTTCAGTGGTTGTTTCTTGGTCTTCCTCTTGAGGGGTAGTCTCTTGAATTTCATATGACTCTTCCTCTTGAGTGGTAATCTCTTGTCTTTCGCTTAACTCCTCCTCTTGACTGTCGCTCTCTGACTCGTCATGATTTCTGTAGAGTTTCATTTGAGCCACATTGGCTGTCGTAGTGAAATATCGTCCTTCATCGCCTTCTATTGAAGATATACGATATGTGTCACATGGTAATACCTCTGTTACAATAAGCGGTCCACGATATTTTGGCTGCAACTTTGTAGATTGACCTGTACTTGTCGGCTGACTCTTCAGTACCACAAGATCCCCGACTTCATACTTCAGTCCTTGATATCTCTTTTTATCAAATCTAGATTTGTATTTTTGTTGCTCGCTGGCGATCGTTTCCCTATTTCTTGTTGAACTTCTTCTGGTGGTCTTTATTCATCATCATCTGTGACCATTGCACTCAGTATTCCATTACCAAATTCAGGCAGGTAACCATGTAGTGCTTCAAATGGTGTCTTGTTTGTGGTTTTATTGACTGCCACATTCAAGTTTCTTTCCACCTCATGTATAGCTTGATCCCAGTTTTCTTCATTTTCCATCAAAGTCATTATGGTGAGTATAAGAGTGCGCATGACTCTTTCAACCTGGCCATTGGCTTGAGCCCATCTACTGGAGGTCAGAGTATGTTTGATACCCAGGTTATTGCAAAACGTTGCAAAGTCAACAGAGGTAAAACAAGTTCCTCTGTCTGACACTAGGTGTCTTGGTATTCCATAACTATTAATGAATTTCTGTATAGCTCTAATGTTTTCTGCAGTTCTAGTACTTTGAACAGCATACAACTTTACGAATTTTGTCAATGCGTCTATAATGACCAAAATGTAAAGATTTCCTTCTTCGCTTTTGACCAGTGGTCCAACATGGTCAATGTTGATTCTTTCAAATGGTCTCTTGGGAACACTAGGAGGGTGTAATTCCCCGGGTCTCTTACCTCCTGGTTCTTTGCTTATCAAGCATTCTGCACATGCACTGATATGTCTACGAACGTACCTTTTCATTCTTTGGGAACCAATAACGGTCTTTTATTTTAGCCATTGTTCTTTCAATACTAAAATGTCCTAAAAGGTTATGGTACCTCACCACGATACTTTTTCTTACTGATTTTGGTATGACATACAATAACTTTTCTTTGCCATTTACCATTGTTCTTTTGAATAGCCTTGAATTATTCAATACATAGGTTTCCACCTTTTGTTGTTCCAACTGATTTCTGTCTGCTTCATCTTTCTGCAAAATCTGTATCATTTCTCTCAGATTTTTATCACTATGTTGGATCATTAATATGTAGTCTGATTCATCCATCGTCTGCAAAACTTCCAATCGACTATGAATTTCTTCCAGAGTGTCACATGGTTCATCCACAGCAGCTCGCGAGAGTGCATCTACATGTGCCATTTTCTCACCTGCTCGATGTTTAATTTCCAGGTCAAACTCCTGTAACAAGTTAAACCAACGAGATATCTGGGCATTCTGCGTTTTTACCGAATTCGAATAAACAATAGATTGACAGTCTGTAAACACGGTAAATTTCAGTCCAATCGAAAAGTTTCGAAGTCTTTCCACACACCAAACTACCGCCATCAATTCGAGTTTACTCGAATGATACCGTGCCTCCACGTCGGTGGCCTTTTTGGACACAAAATAAACAGGGTGGAGTTCCCCTTCAGAATTCTTTTGCAAAAGGATTCCCGCTAGTCCTGCTGCACTCGCGTCAGTGTGTAACTCTGTTTGAGTAGCTTTCGGGTTATACAATTGCAATATGGGTTCTGAACAAAGAGCATCTCTCAAATCAGAAAATGCTTGTTTTTGCGATACTGTCCATTCAAAAGGTACACTTTTCTTTGTCAATTCTGACAAGGGTCGAGCACGAATAGAATACCGCGGAACAAATCTCCTAAAATAGGATGTAAGTCCTAAGAACCTGCGAACATCATGCACAGTCTTTGGTTCCGGATAATTTGCTATCGCGAGAGTCTTTGCACTACCTGGCTTGATTGCATTTTCAGATAAACTATAACCCAAAAAGTCTACTTGTTTCAAGCCGAATACACATTTCTTTAATTTTAAAGTCAATTTAGCGTCCCTTATTCTCTCAAGATCTAAACATAACTTGTCTAACATGTCCCCCCAGTCTTTCGCGCCCACCAACAAGTCATCAATATAACACATGCACACTTTGTTCTTTATTGGTCCAAGCACAGTTTGCATAAGTCGGCAAAATTCATAGGGTCCGTTTGTCAAACCAAAGACTAACCGTTCAAATTGTCCAGTTTCATCTGGTGTGATGAAAGCTGTTTTCTCCTTTGCCTCATCCGTTAAAGGTATTTGCAAGTATCCATGAGCTAAATCTAAAGTCGAAAATATCTTTGAACCACTCAAATTCTCGAAAAGTTCATCTACAGTTGGAATAGGGTATGGTATTTTCTCGGTTTGTTTATTTAACTTGCGATAATCGATAACCAATCGCGGTTCTCCCGTTTTCTTTTGAACTAATAGCACTGGACTTGCATATTGGCTATTTGTTTCACTGACAATACCATGCTTTTTCCAATCTTGAACAACTTCTGAAATTATTTCTCTTTCACGAATACTTGACCTATATGGTTTTGATACAACCGGACAATATGTATCTTTGATGTCCATTTGTAAAACATTAGTACAACCTAACTCTGCTAAGTTAAATGCAAAACAGTCTCTAAAATTATTGAATAATAATGTCAATTTATGCACAATATAGGACGGAGTGTCCACATCAACAATAATCATTTCAGGTGTAATTGGAATTTTAACACATTCTGATATCATTGTATCAGGCTTATTTTCACGTTTATCAAACTTTCTTTTGATTTTTCCAATGATCTGTCCATCATTCAACTTCATTTCTGTTGATGATGTGTTCATGACTGGAACCATGATTTTATTATTGTCCGCGCATGCACTTATGAGCATCACACTTTCAGCCTTCACAAAGTTTGTCCCGTCAGACTGAATTGAAATATTCGAATTTTCGCATGGAACATCACAGTCTTTGAATGGAAAGTCTGGGAAATTCTCACGCCACGTAAAAGTTAGTTCATCATCAACACGAAAGTAAGCAATTGTCTGATGATCAGTAAATGAACGTCCAACAATAATGTCTACTGTTAATGCACTGTCTGGTACAACGCAGATTTTCACAGGGTTGACAAAAATACTATCAACGCTTACCTTGGCTTGTAGAATTCCTATACTTTTGATAGATTCTCCACCCCCAAATCCATACAGGTTTACCTCATCCAGCATAATTGACCATCCTTTGTTGCGCACCACGGTTGCCTTGATGATACACACTGAACTCCCAGGATCTATCATTCCATGTAGCTCGATGTCATTCACCTCCACTGCTCGAAGATATTTTTCAGCATCTTCCTTGGTGTTGCTTCTTGAAGTTGGATCTATACACTGGTTCTGAACATTAGAGTTGATGTTCATCACTGATGGTTTTGTTTCTGTTTTAACAGATGATGTACTAGGTGTAATTATTTTTGATGTACCTGCACCTTGTGTATTTTCCTTTTTCACTGGACAGTCTCTTATTATGTGGTCTTTGGATTGACATGCAAAACAATATCTAGCCTTTTCATTTTGCACTCAGTCCTGAGGTGTCCTTTTTCACCACATTTGAAACAAGTAGGCCCTTTCTTGACTGCACCTCTTTGAAGCTTTACACTTGGAGAAGTTGAAAGTTTATTTTCATGTTGGCCACTAGACTTTGCTGTGCTTTTCAAGCTATCTGCTATTCTAGTGAAATCAACTAGATCATGTAATAAATCATCACTATCAAAGTAAGTTTTGGCTAACAAACCTTGAACGATGCTTTTGTTGTATAGTCCCAGGATGACTTGTTCCTTGATTTCAGACATTTTCAGGTTCAACTTCTTACAGAGTCTCAGCTTATCATGAAAGTACGAAGACACAGTTTCACTTGGCCTCTGGATTCGGTTTCGCATGTGATTTCATTTATCAGTTAAACTTTCTGTAACTCGGAATGTTTTCAAAAATCTGGTTTGGAACTCTGCCCATGATGTAATGTCTTTCATATTGGCAATATACCAGTTTTTGGCTGCACCAATTAAACCGAGGGGGTTGCCACTGGGGAAATTCTCGTACACTTGAGAGGAAATACGGGGCAATGCGAGGAAATTTTAGGAAATGTGGGAAATATGAGGCAATACGAGGAAATGTCTGGAAATGCGAGGCAATACAGGGAAATACAGGGCAATACTGGGAAATGCGGGGCAATAAAAATAAATACCGGAAATACTGGAAATACGGGAAATACGAGGCAATTCTGGGAAATACGAGGCAATACCGGGAAATGCGGGTCAATACTGGGTAATTCGGGAAAATATTTGGCAATGTGGGGCAATGCGGGAAATGTCGGGAAATACGAGGCAATGCCAGGAAATACGGGAAATGCAAGGAAATATCTGGAAATGCCGGGCAATATTTTAGCAAAGCGGTTGAAAAATTGAGACAGTCGGCATTAAATTTGAAAAACAATCTACGTAATTAGTTTTTTATAGAGTTAATATACAATCGCATCGACATGTAGAAAATACATAATTGAAATATCGACTCTATACACTACTCATGACATGCATCAGGCTTTCACAACCGGGTGGACGCTAGACGAGACCCTAGCGCTAGACGATGGCTTGACGCAATTCTGAGAACTCCCTACTCGACACCCTATAGCGCGTATGAATTTGTTTCTCAAATTGATGTTGAAAAGTACTATAGTGTGTTTTATGAACGAAGATGGTATATTGGTAGAGTTTTAGAATACAAAGAAAATGAAATGTGTACTCTCAAATTTCTGAAAGAAGACCTGAATAATTTTTACTGGCCTAAATCAGACGACGTAGATTGTGTCCACAAAGAACAAATATTTTATGGACCAATAAATATGCTTGGCTGTGACCCACTACAGATCACAAGATATGATCGAAATAATATTAAAAAAATATATAAAGATTTGAAAGAGAAAGGGGTGTAGTTAATTTTAGTTTGGAATTTGATATATTTTTTATTGAATGACCCATGTTTTGTTTTCTTTGTTGATATTCATTCCAGTGATCATACACTGAGAGAAACTGGATATTAAAAATATCTACCAGCTCTGATTGTAATAACCATTATAAGGAAATCTCCTATTCCTGATCATTTTATTATTACAACAGTATTCTATCCATTCTGTGATTATAAAAATCGATTTCTTAAATCATTTGTAATACCCTTGAATGGAGATTTGCTACCATCATAACGCAGGTGTGTTATGACATTATGAGAATTTCATAAATTCCAGTCTATTTAGATTTTTTATTGACATAGCTCGTTTTGTGAATTATGCTCATTGGTGAATCTACATAATGTTTGTCCCAATAATCATAGCTGTTTGGGTTTCTAGCATTGTACGTTGACGAATAACTCTAGCAATTCACATGTATGACGGTTATTAGGCAATCATTCGAAAATCGTAATTCGGCTCATTTCGCTCTAGTGTTTCATTAGTATTGGGGCTGACAAAGATACAGATCGTGTTCATTTCACTGCTGTTATCGGTCATGGGTGCCCGTGTTCAATTATTGTTATTCAATGGTTTCGATCGTCCGAATCGATAGAGCCGTGTCTTGTAGGTGAATGTCTGTGATGTAGCAAAGTTTTGTTTTAGTGCTGGCTGTGAACCGATCTGTGGAATACACCGTGCATTGCATTATTGCAATGAAAAAAGTATTCTCCATACCCACTTTTCACGGCCTAAAATTGGTTTATTTCAAAAACAAAATGATCGATGATATTCCGAATAAAAATATCTGGGTTCCTGTGAGGGAAGTTTTATTGACAATTCTCATCATAACTCCGAAGGAAGGGTAAATATAAGTATCCAACTTCTCATTTCTTAATAAATTCGTCAGCAATGCATATAGATTATATTTCTCCGAAAAAATCAATGAGTAATGTCAAAAAACTTCCACAGATACCCAAATATTTCAATTCAGAGACTAAACGTATTTTTTTGTTTTTTTGAAAACAATAACTTTGGACCATGAAAAGTGATAGTGTGGATAGGATATTTATTTTCATTGCAGTACCTAATTCAAAGCACGGTTTCATAATGCATACCATCGAATAATGTTAATTATATAACCTTATTACCACTGTTTGATGAATATATTAGAGTAGAAAAATATTGGGATAACTGTTGAAAATGAGCTATATTACAATAGCATGTCAAAATGTCAGGTTTCATGCAGATATCAGATAACTATAATAAATTGAGACGTATTACTGCGTTACCTCAAGATGGTTGTGCCAGTAATAAAAACATGCTGTTTCAATGCGATAGTCTAATAACCACTGTAGAGTGGAGAGTTACTGCAACATTTTATGGGAATAATTCCTATTCGACATTCTGTGTTATTATAGGAACTAGACCAAGTAGTAGTTATTCAGCAGCGGTGTGTTTATACAAGTTTGCAAATTGAATCAGCTGCTATAACTACAAGTCACCTGAAAATTCACTTCATCTATGGTAGCAAATGAACACATCTGTCCCCTATTTATTGCAGATATCGTAATAACGGTTATCAGTTTTCCAATTATGATAACTCAAGTTTTCTCTCAGTGTAGTCATTAGGAATAGATATTTTTCTAGGTTTTTTGTTGATGTAAGTATCTTAAGTCATTCATAGGTTCTCCACTCAAACTGTGGTGATATTTTCCTACTGTGATTCATATTATGTTTTTTTTTGTTGAATATTTACAAGAATACGAATTATTTTCGATTGTATATTTTTTTCATAGTACCTACTGTCGTAAAACAATATTATTGTAGTGAAATATTAGAGAATGCCTGACAATATAAAAACGATTGTGTAACCAATGAAAAATGTCAGGAAATTAAGGCAATACAGGGAAATGCAGGGAAATACAAGGCGATACTGGGAAATACGGGGCAATACAAGGTAATTTGGGAGGCAATACGGAGAAATTTCTGGAAATACGAGGCACTACCGGGAAATACGGGGCAATACTGAGAAGTGCGGGGCAATACGAGAAAATTCTATGAAATACGGGAAATGCGAGGCAATACGAGGAAATTTCTGGAAGCTCGAGGCAATACTGGGAAATTCAGGAAAATAACGGGAAATGCGGGGCAATAATTGGAAATATGAGAAAATGCCAGGAAATTGGGCAATATTAGGGAATACTGGGAAATGGCAATAATTCGTACGTTAAAATCAGTTGTGGCAACCCCCTCGAATTAAACTTGTTTTCGCTGTTTCCAAGATGAACTCTTCTGGCCATTTGTGCAGGGCCGCTGTACTTGCCAGCGTTTCTAGCCAGTCACTTGCCACATCATATTCACCATCAAAGGTGTCAATGCTCTTCGTCAAATCTGGCATGACATGAAATTCCCTTCCTTGATTTCTTCCATCAATTACGTTTAGCAGTCTGCATTAGTTGTGTCATCATGGCTATGAGATCAACAGTACCCAAACCTCCACTTCCTGCTCCAGGCCCCTTGTTTGCACCCTGAGCTGCACCAGCCCCTCCTCCACTTTCGTCGTCGCTACCCATTTCGCACAGTTTAGTCTAAACCGACTCTACACTGTCCCGAAAACTGATAAGACTCCGTCTACCGATGACTGTCGCTCCGCCGATTTCACAAGAGTGGTTTGTCTTTTGTACTTGCACCTTCTCACTACCGATTTCGTTTCGTTAAACCGTTGAAACTAACTCTCGTGTCATTCCACTTCTGAGATGTTATAAACCCCTATGTCAGGTTTATTATTTGTGGGCAATGATACTCTTCATTAAAACTATGAACAAGTATATTGAATTAAAAATGTACAGGGTACGAGAGTTCACACTTTTCCCGGTTTCTCCATCGCTTCCCCACTCACTATCCTAGGTTCTTTTCTTCCTCTTCTTCTCTTTTCTATTCTGATCTTATTCTTCTTCTTCTTTATTTCCTACTAGCCCTAACTTACTTTTATCACTATGATTATTTTTATTATCTATTAGTGAATTTTCAATGACAAAATTATTTGTTATTGTTATATAGTTAATAATTGTTATGCTTATGGAATGACGTGGTTTCAGCACAGAATAGGCACTTGAGAAGATAAAGTTTATATGCTTTGTAAAGTGATGAAAAAGAGGCACAAAATAACATATTATGTTGATACAAGGGTAACGGCGAAAGACAAAAGGACATAATTGAACATTAACAGTGAGATTTTTTAAGATGAAACAGTTCAGTGGCGTAACTACCACCGGTTTTACCGATCTCAGAGACCAGGACCCCGAGCACCAGGGGGCCCCCAAAAGTGGCGAGAGAACCAAATTCATAGTTTGGCGCGCAACGTTGCGCTTTCAGCGCTTCCCCTTCCCTCTCCTCTCGCTGCCGTGCTCGACAGTGTTTGCACCTCTCGCTCAGTGCGCTTTCTCTCTAATCGGGATTCGACATTCGCGTCCCTTGGTTTTAAGGCCCGAACACATATACGCGATTGCGACCACGATCGCGATCGCGATCGCGACTGCGATCAAACGCAGTCATCGTAAACACGTAAGTCGCACATACTTGTTACGACCTGTTAGCGATAGAGTAAAAGTCTGCAGCGTTCGATCGTGGGATAGTCGACGATAAGCGATCAAACGCAACAGGTTACTTTTATCGCAGATCGCAAACAGTAAAAATGGAAGATTTCACTGAAAAATTAATAGAACACGTGAAAAAACATAAGGTGTTGTATGATATGTCACATGCTGACTACAAGAATGTACGCATAAAAAATAAAGTATGGGATGCAATTGCGAAGGAGATTGGAAAACATACCGGTAAGTAAAATATTAATTTTTGCAAATAATAAATGTATTATGAGTAGGTAGTGGTTGGGTTTATAAATTACTGAAATAAGTGACAAATTTTTCACGAATGGTAAAAGCTAGGTTGACTGCTCTCCTTCCTGCAACTGGCATGTTTTGGAATGCTGGTATTTGTACTGGCCTATCGTTATTTGGTTGTGCATGAAGAAATTGGTCGTCAATTTTTTTTCCCGTAAAAAGTTGTGCAATACGCAGGCTGCTTTTACAAGTTTTGTTGCTGTTACCACTTTTACTTCTAATGGTCTAAAAAATAATCTCCACTTGTGTGCTAACATGCCAAATGCGTTTTCCACAACGCGACGAGCTTTACATAAATGGTAATTAAAAGTTTCTTTATTACGGTCATGTCGTGATTGTCTATAGGGAAATGGTCTCATTAAGTAAGTACTTAAGGTAAAAGCTTCATCGCCTATCAAAACACACGGAACGGCATCATGTTCGCCGGGTAAAGGCCTATCTGGAGGAATATTAAATGTGCCATTTTCAAATCTTCTTCCTATAGCTGACGCCTCAAAAATACCTCCATCACTGTTTTTACCATATGCACCGACATCTATACAAGTAAATTTGTATTCGGGGTCAACAACTGCCAGAAGTACAATTGAAAACTTTTTTAAGTAACAAAAGTAAGTTGATCCGCTTTTTTTTGGACACTTGATGGTCACGTGCTTTCCATCTATACTTCCTAAACAATTGGGAAAGTGCCACAAGTTTTTATAGCCCAAAATTGATTTCTCCCATAACTCTTGTGTGGGCTCTGGCATATACAGTGGCTGCAATCTATCCCATATAGCTTTGCAAACTTCTTCCACAATTATGGCAACGGTTGAAAATCCTAATCGAAAGCTGTGACCAATTGTTTTATATGAATCGCCAGTAGCTAAAAACCTAAAAAAACGTAGTAGGTTTTAGAATTTTGTTTTCTGTGATTACAATAACAATATGTTTATTTTATTAGTTTGATTATGTAAATAGGCACATGTTGATTGGGAAATGTTGTCTTTGCAGGCGAGGACTTAAAAAAACGCTGGAAAAACTTAAGAGATTGTTTCTCAAAGCACATACGTTCCGAGAAAACCAGAACTGGGCAAGGAGCTACATCCATTTGTCGCTATAAATCCTGGCCATGGGCACAGCACATGGAAGCTTTTAGACCTTTTTTGCAATTTGCGCAAACAGAGTCCAACATTGCTACTACTGATGACATAGCAGAACGTCCTGAAGTCGTAGATGAAGGAATTGAAGCCAGCAATACACAAAACGAAGCTACAGAGAGTTCAGACAACGGTAACGAAGCCAGTACTGGGACTACTGTACAAGAAAAATCGGCACAAATCTCATATATTCGTAATTCAAGCCAGAAGAGAAAAGCGGTAGAAAAGTCGACATCGAACAATTCATCTAATGTTGACAAAGTTATTCACTTTTTGGATAAAAGGCACTCGAATGTTACAAATACCTGCGACAGCATAGATTTAACTTTTCAAGGATATGCTGCAAGCGTTAAAAAACTGTCTAATCGACGCCAGACTATAGTGAAATATAAAATCGCCAAAATCATAATGGAAGAAGAACTGGCTGAAGAAGCGGAAACTCAGATGGACAGTCGACCGGGTACATGTTTTTCAAACAATGCCACTGCTTCATCTTATACATCGAATATTATGCCATATGACACCTCATCGTTACACTCGTCCAATATACGTGAGACTGATGACAATGCTTCTGCTGCAACGTGGTATGGCGATTTTTCCCGTACCACCTTGTGAAATCCATACATATTTTTGTTATATCACATGCTACTTTTCAACTGAATAAAAAGTAAAGTATTACGAAATAATTATTATATTACCTCAATGTGACTGCTAGTCGTTCTGTTGGTCCAATCGGTTCTCTAAATGTAGTTTGCTCTTTTGTAATGTCGTTCCTAATAAGATTCAATATTTCATCGAAACTTTCACGGTCCATTCTGAAATATGTGTAGAATCGATTTGCATCTTTCCGGAGTTCAGGGTATAACTTATGAAATTCGCCTTCTTCTTTACGTTTTTTGTTAATTTCGTGCACCCAAACATTCCGCCTTTTCCTTCTAAAATATACATTAACTACTCGTTATTAATAGCCTACATCATATTTAACCAATTTGTGCTTACCGTTGTCTATTATTATCATCTTCATCCAATAATATTGCAAGAAGCAGTGCTTCTTCTTCCAAGTCACACATTTTTAAATGCGTCGATTGTCGGTCGCTATCGCATATATGTGTTTGCTTTCCAACGCGATCGCTATCGTGATCGTGATCGTGATCGCGATCGCAATCGCGTATATGTGTTCGGGCCTTTTTTGCAAATGAAAATTTCAGTGGAACGATAAATAAAAAGTCGGAATTTATTAGCTCAAATTATTTTTTCTCCGATTGGCAGCAAATATTAATTTTGCTGACACATATCAATCAGCAAAGTATTACTTTTCCTGCCTAGGCAGCCAAGTGGGTACTTTGCTGATTGATATGTATCAGCAAAATTAATAATCCATAAATCGTTGAAGATATGCAATGACCAGAACATTCTCTTTGATTTCACTTCCGTCTACATTTCGGATATATTTTTAATGAAGAATTCTGATACAAACGAATATTGTTCGAATAATTCTGAAACAAAATTTGAAAATAGCAGTTGACAGTTAATACTATTGACAGGCAAGACATGTCTCAAATTACTGAAGCTGTTTTTAATGAACTGTGTTGCCATGGTTATGTGTTGAAGAAATCGTGTTGCCATGGTAACGTGTTCAATATTTTGAATAAATCACAGATCGACAATCCATGATTAATCGATCATTCAGCGTGGTACATATCCGTACGCTAAATGCCATTTTAGTTACGTGAGTAGAAAAACATATTTTCATATATTTTTAAATTCCTACACAATTGAATCTCTTAGAAATATATATTTACACTTATAATCTCTTTAAAAACATTTTCCCAATGTTCTTCAATTATTAGAGCGGGTTTTTATACAGCAAATAAAATGACATAAGGAATAACATAAATCCATTTAAAAAAGTTCAACATGCGTCCTACCATAGAAACGTTCATACAATAGCACTGACTGAGTTGAATTAAGAAATAAGAAATAAAATAAAAGTTGACCATCTTTCAACTTTTAGTTTATTTTATCTGAAAATGGATTATGGGCATGTGCGAAGTTATGACATTTGACTTGTTCAGTTCTTGTCAATTTGTTGTCATTTTTGATTTGTGGATTTTGTGGTTATATGATATTGTTGTTTATTTTTCCAAATTCTGCTGATTTACTAAACAAGTTTCTGAAATGGATAATAATACTGATAATACTTTAATAATAATGACTGGAATGCTACTTTTGCTATCATCCACGGCAGTCGTTATGAGAAAGACGATATTCAGGAACAAAAGGCGATATAAAGTACGTCCAATGAACCTGAGGAACCGGAAGAATAGTGTATACGAAAACCTACAGAACTATGCGAAAAACAATGATCGGGAACAGTTTTTCAAATACACCAGAATGTCTCCCGAAATGTTTGAACACTTGTTAACACTGATTGGACCATATCTCAGTAGGGGCCTGTTGTGTTTTGGGGAGACGGGTACACAATTACCCTTAGGATTCTTGGAGGTAGAGAATACAATAAATATTCCTTCGTGTATCGAAATGCTTATTTTACTATGCAAAATGCTATTATTAAAACAGTAAGTATTTATTATATCTAAGCGCGGGATAACATGTCACATGACAGGTAAGTATGACATTGCTTGACAAGACAGCTAACATCTTCTTCTTCTTCTTCTTCTCTGGCATTTCTTTATGGTCGGACATAACAGGGCCCTAGTAAACTTCCCATTTTTTTATCGCTTGGAGCACACGAAAGGGAATCCCTATAATGTTCAAAGAACATCGTGCGTTCCTAGGGAGGATAGGGACAGGAGGTAGGTATTAGAATTTATTTTGAACTTCTGGAGATTATATGTTGTTGGGAATACTTCCACAGGCAATGAATTCCAGAGCCTATCCGTTCTATGGATGTAGGAGTCTTGATAAAGTGCTGTTCGACATCTTTCGAGGTTAACAACGAAAGGATGTGCTGACTGGGCTTGTCTAGTTCGTCTAATTGGTATTACTAGTGAAGGGATGATAGCAGAGATTTCCGAAGAACATTTCCCGTGGAAGTATATATCGATAGAAAAGTGAATGATGACCCTATAGTCTTTTCACTATGATTTTTAGCTTTTTTTCTGAAGGATGCTCTATGCAAGAGATTGCCTGGAACAATTTCATTGGAAAAACCACAGTACACTGCATCATCAAAGAAGTCTGTGAAATATTGTGGGAAGTGCTAGCACCGAGTGTTTTGGCACCCTCAACTAGACAAGAATTTTCCAAAATTGTTGAAGGATTTTATAAACGTTGAAATATGCCAATTTGTCTGGGAGCAATTGATGGTAAACACATTACTATTCAATGCCCACAAAAATCTGGTTCAACCTTCTTCTCCTATAAAAAGTCGTTCAGGTGATAACAATCAATAATGCACTAAAAGTCAAAATGTTTCATTTCTTTTTTTTTCATTTTCAGTATTGTTCTCATGGCAGCCTGTGATTCATACTATAAATTTACCTATGTAGATATTGGCAGAGAGGGAGCAAATCATGATGCCTATATTTTCAGTGAATCTGGTTTTGGCAATGCGAAACTGAAAGAAACTTTAGATATACCCCCACCAAAAATGTTACCTGGCACAACAACATTCTTTCCTCATTTTTTGTAGCAGCTGAAGCTTTCCCTCTCCACAAGAATATTATGAGGCCATACCCAGGCAAATATCTAGTGGAGAAAAAGAGTATTTTCAACATGATACTATCTAGAGCTAGGAGGTTGATTGAAATAACTTTTGGAATTTTGGCTCAAAGATGGAGACGTTTAAGGAACCCCATAATTGCAGATGTTCACCCATGTGATAAAATCATCATGGCTTGTGTGGTCCTGCATGATTAAATTCAAAAAGAGGAGGAAGGCATCCCTCAAGATCAAAGGAGATACTGTCCTACAGGTCTAGATAGTTCAACACATGATTTTGAAAATTCGATGGTATCTGTTGGCCGTGATGCCTCCAACAATCCAGGAAGGTCCAATATGGTGTTGAGGGATTAATTGGCAGATTATTTGGTCTCTGAACAGGGAGCTTTACCTCACCAGTGGGATTTCATCCAACAAGGGGGTGCACCAAATTGGTTCACCACTGGATGATGTTATTAAAAACTGGAAATATCATTTTCTTACTGAAAATTATCATTTAGTATTAGAGTTAGGAAGTTGCATTCCAATCATTCTTGACAATTCATTTTTATTCTTGGTAATAATTAATAATACTGAAAAATTCACATAGTATTTTTATTCATTATCTATACCCAGTGAGAATGAGCAGACTTATTAAGAGTGGACAATAGGACTGGAAAAATGATGAATACAGCGCTCTCGCTCCTGACGCTTTATGGGAAAACCGTTTGGCATATAGTACATTTTTAAACGCCATCATATAGACAAAGGTTCAAATTAGGGCGGATACTATCTCATTTTTCAAAATTCGAAAAAAAAAGTTTCAAAAATGTATTTGAATATAGCATTATTAGCTGACGAAAAAAAAATATTTCTACTGCTTTTTTAGGATTTTCAGATAGTATCCGCCCTAGAATGAACCTTCAATATGCTACAAAAAAAAATTAAATCATAATGTGGCTTGGTTTCTTCACAAAGCGTCAGGAGCCAAACCTCTGCAACCTCAAAAATAGGCATAGGTTCACGATGATATTTGCGCCCTCTGGTGAAAGTTATATCAGAAGAACATGGCAGTCGATATAGCCTTAGTTCGGGTGATTTGATGAAATATAGAAATAATAAAATTTAAGAAAACCTATATAAATTCATGAAATTTCAAAAATAAACTAGTAGGTATTGATTACTTTGAGACAAAAATAATTTATTCTTCATACATTTTGAGAAGTAGTTATTTAATAGTTCGTTCGTCAATTGAGTGAAATCTATTGAATAATCTGATGCGTAATTTTACGCGAGTTCATTGCCTCAAGTGCCCATAAATTCGCTAAACGCAAAAAATCGTCTACAATAATAGAATACTTATAGGTGGTTCCCCGAACGGGTTGTTTTTTACACGGCGTAACATCCTGAGATGCAGGGTGATATATAAAGTGTTGCCAACACGGCTTATTTACGGTTAGAACTGGCCTTTTCAAGAGGTGATCTGGAGGGTAAATGTTGCATCTGCATCTGTGGATAATTTAGCCATTTGATAAACCTTTAGTGCCTTTTTCTGGCCTTATATAAATCAATATTCAACCAAACCACATTAATATAGAGTTACCCACAATTTAAAGTAGGTAAACGACTTTTATGATTCTGCCACTTCTACCACAAAATAGTTGGTGATGCTATTGCTGACTAAACAATTACAACTGACAACATAGTTCAACAGTCAATATTTTGTTATTGATTTAATTTGATGAGAAACTATATTTGCATCCTTATTTTAGAATCATGTACAAACCATGATGCTCAATACTGAAAGATTCACAATAAACGCCTGGTTGAGATAACTGAAACATTGACTCCTAAATTCTAAACACTGAAATAGCGTTTTCCATTCGACAAAATTTATTATAGTCTGTGTATAAATATATATTCATCTTTTAAAATTACACGTGATGAACAGAGACAAAAAAGGTTGGGTGCGGAAAAAGTTCAGACCAGTGCGACGAGTGGTAAACAGTATGAAATAGGTATTAAACAAGCTAGATATAAGCTAGATATCTAAAAATTTTCGCCTGCGGCGCATTTTTTTATGGTCTAACTTTTTCTAGCTTTTTTTCAATAGCACATTGGCGTTTTTCAACAACTAGTCGTTGGCAACACTTAATGACATTATAAAAATGTTCAACATCATTTGAATGGTTACGAATCCAGGTAAAATGAATCAATGTTGAATATTTTCGTCATGTCAGTAGTTTGATCTGCTTTTTGCAGAAACGTTGAACCTTGTATTTGGTGTGGAAGTGTTTTTGTGTTTGTGACTATAAGTATTGAAAATGCCGCCTATAAAACCCAGGGCAGGTGATTATCGTAAGGAAGAAAAAACAAAATTACATGTGTTGACAAAAAGACGTAGCCGGACGTAGGATATCAAGGGGGAAGAAAAATATCAGTATCGGTCGAATGTTATATTCATTCCCTTCACCCCCAGACACCCCTATTTTGGAATTCCAAATGGCACCCCCTATTTCGAGATATATAAAATTCAAAGTCTAGCAATAACCAACCAGATGGAAAACTATTTTAGTATTTGATCTATACCTATCGGGGTGACATAATCATTAAATTATAAGTTATATTACGTCAGTTATTAGGTACAGCCAAACATTTTGTCAATTTTCATTGCAGATCAATTTTTGTGGAGTCACATGTGGAAACAATGGTTAATAAAACTCAGCCAGAGAATATGGATGTACTCAAACTGATATATTTCTCGAAAAGTAGACAAATAAATGGGAAAACGTTTTAAAAAATTCAAGAATTCTAGAATAGGCTGTACTATTGAGCATCAAATATTGAAGCATATTTTCGAATAATTGCTTCAAATATCATATTACTCGCCCTCTCTAACTTTTGTTGATCACCAACATGAATCATTGAAATAAATTATTATTCATCTGGTCGGATTGGTTTTTGTTTCCGCCTCAATTTGATGTATCTCAAGTTGCGATTTGGAATTTTATAAAGTAGAGGTGGCGGGGGTTTGAGGGGATGATCATAGCATTCAATAGATACTAGTATTTTATTTCCTCCTCAGTATCTGAATCAACCTATTTTTTTTACATAATTGTTATCATCGCACATCATAAGGCTAAGTGGTAAGTTTTGAAATCAGAGCTCTGTACTATGAATCAAGGAAATCGCCTATTTTGTAACTTTCTCAGCTGAAACTGAATTTCAAAATTTCCTCTTCCAATGAGGAATTGGTGAAATAATCAACAATATTTCAATTTGTGCTAACTTAATCCACATCATAACATTTTTAACAATCAGGCCTTTGATGAAATGTTGCCGCATATCATCGAGTTCAACCCGTTTCTATAAAGAGCACCGTACCATGTTCTTGCCCTACGACTGCTGCTGCTGTTTTTTATTCCACTTCAGCTGTGCTCAAAGCAACATAGTATCTAATGCTTTTCAAAGAACCAAGATACTGATTTTTTTCGACGGCTATAACACAAAATTGCTCTTGTTTCACTATGTTTGATATCACAATAACTTCATTTTGTTATTATTTCACAAAATCTCATCTCTCATGGAATATCAAATTTCAAGCAATGACATCAACTCTGTCTAATAGATCAGCATCACTTAAGAGTGAGCAATGAGCCGCACAAAATAACAAATTCAGCGCTCTCGCTCTAGACTTCCCATTTCGAAACCATTCAATATTTTCAAATTTTTTTCGATTCATGATCTAGCCAAAGGATCAAGCTAGGTCGGATACTATCTCATTTTTCGAAATTTTTAAAGGAAGAGTGAAAAAAACGTTCTCGAAAAGTGCTCAAAATAAGTCAATTTGGCGAATAAAAAAAAACGTGTACAGGCTGTCCCATTTTCGATGTCCTTACGGGATATCTCGCTTAATTTTGAAGATAGAAAGTTGCGGTTTTCGCGAACGTTGGCTACTTTTTTGTGAAACTCACGAAACCGTGAACAAAATTTCCATAGCCCGCTTCGTTCCTGAGATACAGGGCGAAATTGAAAATATTGCATTTTGAGACCCCCCTTGTATCTCAGCTATCTTTCAACTTAGAGGGAAAGTAAGAACTGTTTCTTTCACAATTTTTCACGTAGAATCCAGTGGCGTAGTCAGATTTTTCAAATGAGCTGTCGTTATTTAGATATAACCCAAAGTTATGTTTTTTTAAATAGAACACCCTGTATGTTTTTCAATATTTGAAACAAGAAAGCTTTGCGCTTTTCAAAAATATATAACACTTATATGATATTTTGAGTATTAGTCCTGTATTTGGGTAATTTTCAGTTTTTTATGTAGGTTTCTTATCAATAGGCCTTGTAAAAATGTGGCAACATTATCCACTTCACAAATTTTCATATTTCCCTTATTGCTGACACAGTGTTTCGTCACACACTCAACACATTTACCAATATTCAGTACTATTAATTGCCTATGAAAGCTGTGGACCTAATTAGTAGGTAGCTATGAAAAAAAAACACAAATGCAGATTGTTTACAATTCTTGTCACCTACCTGTCAAAGTTTACAAATTTTTCATACAATGGCGAATAATAATCCAGGATATCAAAACTACGAGAAATTAGATATGGTTGGAATATATTACCACGTTGGCTTCAATGCAAATCAAGCGAAGAACCTATATTTTGAAAGGTATTTACTATCTCCCAATTGCTGGGTATCAGTTACAATATGATAAAAAATTTAGGTATCCCGAGAGGAGACAACCAAGTAGGAAAATATTTGGCAGACTGAAAGAAAATTTGGAAAATTTTGGATCTTTTGAGAAGCCTAGACCAAAAAGTTATAGGAAAGAAAATGCCGAAAACGATGAAATTAGTGTCCTTGCAAAGGTAGAAGAAAGCAATAATTATACTTCTTGCAGAGAAATTGAAGAATCATTTGGCATTCCAAAGACAAGGGTGTCCAAGATATTGAAAAAGAACAAATATACCCCCTATATACCACAAACTATTCATTATTTGTACCCGGGTGATGCTGTGAAGCGCATTGAGTTTTGTAGATGGTATATCCAAAAGACGGAAGAAAATATAAATTTTGGGCGTTCAGTAGTATGGTCCGATGAAAGCCATATAAGTAGCGCTGGAATATTTAATCGAAATAATCATCGTTATTGGTCAAATGAAAATCATCACGTTACGGTGGTTCGCCAACAGCAAGGCAGATTCGGCTTTAATCTTGTTTCGTTCATGGAGGAAGACTTGCCTATCGAATTTTTGACGGTAACTTGAATCACCAAAGATATTTGGAAATTTTAGATGATTGTCTTTCTGAACTACTTGACGAAATTCCGTTGGCTCAATTCAGACACAGTTTCTTCCAACAAGATGGCGCACCTTGTCATAACGCAGGTGCCATCAGGGTTTATCTTGATGAAAGATTTCAAAATCAGTGGATTGGTAATAATGGTCCCATTCACTGGCCGCCAAGGTCCCCTGACTTATCGATATTAGATTTCTTCTTATGGGGCTATATAAAAAATAAAATATATCACACGCGGCATGAAGATCGAGATTCACTGATGAATGCTACGAGAGAAGCTTTCGAATATTTACGTATGAGACCTATATTTTTACTCCGGTCGATTGACGCTATCCTCAGAAGATGTCGGCTGTGTCTTCAACAGAATGGGCAGCAATTTGAACAATATTCATAAAACATTTTCAACAGGAGAAAAATTAATAGAATTGTTTTGTAGTAGTGTTTGAATTTATTGTTTTATCAAATTGTTTTATGTTTTATCAAATTGTTTTTATCAATTTGTTAATTGAATAATCATTTTAAATGAATACTTCTCATTCTACCCTATATATAAATGAGTGGTATTTAATTATTGCGCGCCAGAATATCTATTCTAAAAGTAGAAATTATTTGTCTTGACATGCCATAAAGAACTGAAAATTACCCAAATACAGGACTAATACTCAAAATATCATATAAGTGTTATATATTTTTGAAAAGCGCAAAGCTTTCTTATTTCAAATATTGAAAAATATACAGGGTGTTCTATTTAAAAAAACATAACTTTGGGTTATATCTAAATAACGACAGCTCATTTAAAAAATCTGACTACGCCACTGGATTCTACGTGAAAAATTGAGAAAGAAACAGTTCTTACTTTTCCTCTAAGTTGAAAGATAGCTGAGAAACAGGGATGGTCCCAAAATGAAATATTTTCAATTTCGCCCTGTATCTCAGGAACGAAGCGGGCTATGGAAATTTTGTTCTCGGTTTCGTGAGTTTCACAAAAAAGTAGCCAACGTTCGCGAAAACCGCAAATCTCTATCTTCAAAATTAAGCGAGATATCCCGTAAGGACATCGAAAATGGGACAGCCTGTACATGAAATAACCAATTTCCAAATAGTATCCGACCTAGATCTATCTTTCAACAAACCACACAAAAAAAAGCAGCTCGAAATAGTGATCGATGTCTATACAGGAGGTCAAGAGCCGTTGCTCTACATTCTCACAAATACGCACGATTTGGTCGATGATATTTGCGCCTACGTAAATCACCCTGTATAATATAACAGAAAAGTTAACTTCAACTAACGATACAGTTGAAATTTGAGAAAATAATGATTAAAGCCTACTCATAGTATCTGATGAGTCATTTCGTTTGCTTCTTGGTTTTTCAAGATCGGATTTTCAAAAGCAGCGCTATGGCTTGAGGCTTTTTAGCAATCATCAACATACAGATTTACTGCAGTAAATCTGTATATTATGTACCCTAATATTGGATAGATATCCTGTTGTTGATACTTCCCATATTACTTTTTGCTGATAGTATACACATTTTCCCGCGATTGGCCATCTAAATTTCTGATTATGAAATTGAATCTTTCAGAAAGTTTGTGAAACCCATCGTGAACCCTCAAATTATCCGATGTTTATTGCATCTCCTCAGCATGATAGTGTACCCATGATGGATAATATATCTCATGATCTATTTTAGAGAATACAAAAAATCCTAATTTTTCCACACCTCTCGACCAATGAAGAGTGTCGTAAGTCTTCATAACATATGTTAACGTGATGGATATAACCAAGGATATAACACAATCAAGGTGTTATCAAGTAAGATTCTATGACCGGATTACCCGATGAATATAGCTAGAATACTTTTCGCTAGAAATCGGCTAGGCAGATTATAAGCAATATAAATAAATATTCGGACGCGGTAATCACCCTGACTAATCGGCGAACCGGGTCATTTGTCCTTTTCTAGAAAGGATGCTTGTTGATTTATGACTATTTTGTAACCGCCCACTGCTATCTCTTCCTAACCCCCCCGGACCTCAGGTATAGGCGAGTTTTGTCGCGTTTCCCAACCTTAACTAGACTTGAACCTTATAAGGCAAGAATAAACAGAAACATTCTCAAAGTGTTCAAAATTAAAAAAATACTAATAACTCAACTAGATTGTACTTTGAGCAAAAATCAGGTACAAAAAACAACCTTCGAAAAATAAACAAACATTCTCAAAGTTTACAACATAATAAAATTGCCAGGTACAAGAAACATCTAGGTATGTATCACAAAATAGGAACTGAAACATGGCTTTCTTATAGAACTATCACAAAATTTTTGAATTGTGTGAGGATTCATCAATTATTATCATTTTCCTTTAACAGAAGATAATCTGCAACAACATTATATGTTTGTCTTTTTATAATGATTTTATTTCTATTTGAGAATATACTCAAATCTGTCACCAAACTTCTCACAAAATGTTCGTGATCATTATTTACTGTTGCTGGTTTTGAAATGTTGTTTTCCAAAACTTTTTGGAACATATCGAAACATCCACTAATTTTTCCTGTTAGGATTTCCGATTTAGTTTTTTTTGAGGGCAGTGTGTTTCTTGGTATTGCCGAAACAAATTCTCTTTTTCTCTGCTGAGATTGTGCAGCAGCTGGTTTTCCACTTGATGTTTGTACTGGTGTTTGTACCGTATTACTCTGAGATGAGCAAGTGGGTTCAGATTCAACATCAGAGCAATGTTTTTTTTCTGTATTATCTTCTACTATCATTTGGGATAATGAGTCCCACTCATTTGCCTCTACATTTTTTAATCTTACATTGGAAAAAGACCTATAAATGCATTTTATTAATATGTAGCATGTAGATTTTCACTACTGTATATTTTGTCTGATTCTATACTATTCTGTACTGCTGAGCACATCTGACAGGATATTTTGTCACAATAACATGGTTAACATTTTTCAATGATATAAATTGAACTCAATCTGCCTCATATTATTTAATTATTCCCAAACCTGATATGTAGATATACACCTGAGATTTCACACTGTACATAAAATAAAAATACTATTTCGATAAATACGTTGATATCTCTCGCTATATCCGCTTTGTTGTGATCCAAGTAGAAGGATGATTCAGATGGAAACTTATCTGAAAGATATGAATAATATTAAGTAGGTAATATGATATACCATTTCAGAGACATTGTCATACTCACTTTTCACACTGCTATTTCCACTTGAAACTTCATCACAGTAGGACAATAGGTATTGGATTTTCCAGGCTGAGGCGGATGGTTCCACTAGGAATTGACCATTGTGAATCAATCACAACTTCGTTTGGTATTATTTTCGTGATTGATGCATTTGATAAATTCAGGTTGATGTTTTGATTTTGTTGATCAGTTATTTCGCTCTACGTCAATTATCTGTCGGTCATGACACCATGTCAACAGTATCAAACTTGTCATGCGCCAAACGCCGATTTGGATTGATTCATCGCCGAATGTCGCCGAACCAACTTAGCCGAGTATTCGTGAAGAAAACTGACCAAAGGTGTGACGTCATTTTAGTAATCAGTTGTGATTGGTTCAGATAGACACCTGGAAAGAATCAAGTCTCTGGAGGGAGTAGCGATAACATCTTTTATTTTGGATATTCAAATGTTCCGCCAATTTGTAAAGCGGAAACTGTTAAATTGTTCACGAAGTTTCTGGAATGTAGGAGGAGGGATTTCCTTTTTGGTCGTGAGACAAGAGCTCACTTCATAAAATTCTTCGTGGTGGTCAAGTGCCATTTTTGTGGTGTGAACCGGCTTCTGAAGTCCTGTACCGCCTGGCGTTCTGGATCACATCACACAGAGAAAAACGTGCCAGGTATACAAGTATACTTGAAAATAATTGAATTACAGTTAATGAACTATTCAACTTTTGTTATATTACCGCAGGTGAAAAAACGTTTCTGATATAGAGTTTCAGTGATAGGTGAACTAGGTTCTTGAAAGACGTGCTTTTTTTTTCAAATAATCAATTGCCATCGAACTATTTAATAGTAATTATTCAACAACTTCACCTAACATTGAATCATCTGGCGTAGGTATTCATATTTCAAGAAATGGAACAAATAATGCTACCGGTATTACCAGTTTAATAACACCAGGTGACTGTACACTAAAGGTGAGTTCCCAATGCATCGTTTTTGCTTTTCGCGTCACGCGTCACGCATTCTGATTGGTGACGCGAAATTCGAGTATAATTTGAAGCGATGAAGTTAAAATATTTTAACTTTCTGGCGTTGCTGCTAGGTGATATATCATTTATATTCGATTTTGGGCTGTTGTTTGCGGTTGAATTGAGGTTATGCCTTGAGAAACTTTCAATAGTTTCAAATTATATTGAAGTAAATACAGGTATGAACTATGGATAATGAGGAAGTTCTAAGTGTAAGTTTATTTATTCTTATTGTTGAGAATGGTCTAATGATTGTTAAATAATTACAGTATCACTGTGGAATGTGCACTGAAATCATCAACTGTAATGGTAGGTCTGACCCAGCATGATCTTATTTTTCCCTGTCTTCTTCGTTTTCTCAGTAGATAAGCTAATAGCAGCAATTTTCTCAATCTATTTTTGTTTCTTGCTTCCATTTTATTAGATTATTTTCATCTACTTTGACATTTTCCTGACAATAACGACATAGCTAAACATCATTCATTGGGAACTAAACAATAATCAAAAAAGCGGTACAGCAATTCCGAATTACGCGTCACCAATCAGAGTGCGTGACGCGTGACGCGAAAAGCAAAAACGATGCATTGGGAACTCACCTTTAATTGTCGTCGTTTCGGCATCATCTCGGGCGTATTCGGTGAGTTCGCGCCATGATCGCGGGATTCGCGCGTCCGTTAGAGTGCATTCTTGCTCGAGATTTGGAAGTGAACGCGTCGTCTCCTCTTGTTCAGATTTTGTGTTTGTGCAGGTGCAGTAGGCATCTTAAGTGCACGATAGTGGTGAGTGTAACCACAGTAACTGGGTTGTAAACTTGCAAAATGCAATGCCTAAATTTACTGGAACAGTGGGGATTGTCGAAATTTGCCCAAAACTTCATTGGTAAGTATATACACCTACCATACATATTTTACTTCTTCATTTTTCATCTGATGAATAAGCTATACCAGCGTACATACATTGTATGCTGGCTATACCACTGACCATGTACCTACCTAGACGCCCAAGATATAATGGTGGGTGGGGTGGGTTTATAAATTCAACATTTGCAACTGAGATTCACAACATTAAGAATTGACAATTATTGATAATTCAAGTGTGTTTGTATGACAGTGACATACCCTTGACCACCCTTAACATACCATCATGGACATTCCATCATTCCTACAGTGGTATGACACTAAAATAATTGGGATGATATAATATGTGAAATGTTTCCTGAAATATAATTTGATTTGACAGCTCAGTGTTGTGGTTCAATTTTACATTCTGCTTTGTTTATTTTGATATTTTTTGTTAATATTTCATTGTTATAAAAATGGATGAGGGTGAATTAAGAGAGAGGGTTTTGCAGTTCCTTATAATTTCATTCTGGAGTCTGTAGGTATGGGTTCTCTCAGCAAAGTTTCTTAATTTTTTAGTTGTTAAGTTGATAGTTAACCAACTTTGTTATTCTTCATTCACGATTCTTTAGTTTAAATGACAAATGTGAATGCTTGTATTCAGAACTTTTAGTTCTCAGTTGTTAGTTATCAATTCTTATTTTAGTTGATTTGATTATATCATTATATCATACTCATCTCAGATCATCACTCAAATTGCAATGATTTGTGCATACCTATGGAATCATCGAAAAAACAGATCTTGGCATCAAATAGGTAATTAATAATTCAATATTTCAGATGAAGGGATAACAGATGACAGTTTCAGTTTGTTGGATGACAAAACAATACAGGAGCTCTTTGATAAGGCAGGACCCAGACTCATCTTCAAACAAAAGTATAATGGATACTTGTCAAGTGAAGGGGTAGGTTATTTTAAAATCACCATTTCATTACCTACCTCATTCATTAATTTTGAGCTCAGGAATCTAATTCGATCATATCTATCTAATAAACTACTCTTTTTTCAAGATATGATTTTCAACATATTGAACAAAGGTATTCTTGCTGTTCTAGGTAGATTTTGTCTGATTTTCTCCATTCAAATTTGGTAGTAGGTATGTTTTGTTTTTCAAAATCTTCTAGAAAATTGACTATTCATTTATTCAATGTTGTGCTTCAGATGGTACTGATGATTTTACTCTATTTTTCATGTCTACAGTACAGTTCACTCATAGTTTACCAAATTCCCTTATTGTTTATATTAATTTGTGGACAGAGAAATCAAAATATTATCATAAATTAATATATTTCCAAAAGTTGAGGATAATGAAAAGTAAAACATACCAAATTTGAGATGGAAATAACAGTGTATGTCATAACACTGTAAAAATCAGAAAAGATGATGGCAATAATGTATTCATTTCACAGGGTTGGGCATATCTGTGGAAACACCCAGGTAATTTTATGACTAAAACAGTAATTAACTTTTTTTCTATCCAGACTTTCATTTTTTTCTCTGTTCTACTCAGTGGCCAATGTCTATTCTTTATTTTTGGTAGCTTTCATATTGTTGTAAAAATATGGTGCATCAGCAGTTTTTTAAATAGATCACCCTGTATGTTAATATTTTCTTGTATAGCTTTTCTTTCAACTTACAGTGATATAGAGTTTTTGGCGTGACTTTGACTGGTGGTTGTATAAATATAAGTTAAAATAATAATTGATGAAGAATGAAAAACTAATGAAAATGAATGTTCAATAGTATATAGACCTCCTTCTCAAGAAATGTTTACATTTTGAGGGGATTCATTCATAGGTTAGGTTATTATCAAGTGGCTGAAGGTCTACAGTTTGATCATACTTTATCGTTTTGTTACAATTAAGTAAATGACTAGAACTCAAATACCAGATATATTTTATTAATTAATATTTCTACAACAACAAATCACAGACACGCCAAATTTCATATTGATGTGAGCTGAAAGAATATAGCAGTCCGAAAAAATCTTTACATACAGGGTGATCAATTTGTAAAAACTGCTGACTACGCCATATTTACGACAATATAATAACTACTAAAAATCAACATTTGCCACCGAGTAGAACAGAAAAAAATACTTCTGTTCTAGTAAAAAATTAGGTGTTTCCACACATATGCTGAACCCTATATTATTATTACCATTAGTAACTTTTCACTGAACAATGTTATTAAAACCTTATCATGGAAAATTATTATAGCATCATGGGACAACTGAGGGAACAGGTCAAAGTCATGATCAGCAATCAATTTATATACCAGGTCCAAGTGGGTGCAGTACTCCAGTAGATACTTCATCAGCATCTGATTTTTATGTATTTGAACCAGATAAAGAACTACTGAAAATATTGGATGAGACAGACAACCCCCCTGTGAAGAAAATCAGAAGATCATCAGTATTCTCAACTGATGTTCGTATTGTAGATAGTTTACAATTTATTATTATGAAGTCTGTCTGTTCATCATTTCAGGGGCTAGAGGAATTACTCACGAAATCAACAGATGGTAGAGTTATACTCATGAACCGACACAAACTAAATAATGACATGCGTCAAAAACTCAGCAAACTAATCATAAATTGTAAAGTATTTGAATGGAAATGGATCATATCATCTTAGGTAGCATTTGTTTGGTAGTTATTGAGCAGGCTTGTCAGATAAAACGTCAGCATGTACCAATGTACAATTTAGATAATAAAGGCACTAGAAACAGAATTGAACAATACTTATTTTACATGGTGTCAGAAGTAAACTAACTGATCCACAAGTGTACGTGTAGCAGAATTATACCTATAGAAGAAGATAATGGAGTCCACATTTCGTCCTCCAAAGCAACTAGGGTTTGAAGGAAATCTTGCAGAAAATTGGGCTTTGTGGAAGCAGCAGTTCACCCTTTTCATGAAAGCATCTGGAAGAGATGGGACAGAAATAAAAGAAGATGTGAAAGTTGCTATATTCCTGAGTATAATTGGAGAAGAGGGTCTGAAGGTCTTCAATTCAATGAAGTTGGATAGTCAAACGATCTCATTGAAAGATTTGCTTGATAAATTTGAAATTTATTGCAAACCAAGAGCCAATATCGTATATGAGAGGTTTGTTTTCAGAAATATTGTGCAGAAAGAGGGACAATTTTTCGACAGCTTTTTAACTGAATTGAAAAATTCTATACCAAAATGTGCATTTGGTGATCAAGAATTGAGTATAATAAGAGACCAAGTTATTTATGGAATAAGGGATGCAGGAGTTGAAGAAGTACTTCTAAGAGATGGAAATATAACAATGGAAAAAGTTGCTGAATATTGTAGAGCTGTAGAAGCAAGCAAGCAGCAGATGGGAGAAATACAGCGGGAAGCGAATGTCAACGTTGTCAAACAGACGTTAGCTGTCAGAGGAAAAATCATTGAAGATTGTAACTTTTGTGGTTATTCACATAAACCTAGAAGATGCCCAGCTTTTGATAAGGAGTGCGGCTATTGCAAGAAGAAAGGACATTTTGTGAAGAAATGCAAAGAATACTTGAAGAATCAGAAGAATGTACATGAAGTTCAAGATGATGCGGCAGAATCAGATGATATAGATTGCAGTGATGATCCAAACGAACATAATTCTCTCGAGTTATACGTTAACGAGATCAAGAAGACGGAAGATAAGGAGAGTAAACGAGTCTGGTATGAGGAAATTATCATCGATGACCTGAGCGTGAAGGTGAAATTAGATAGTGGTGCTGAAATTAATTGTCTGCCTTTGATATATTTATCCAAATTGAAGAATAAAGTGGAAATACAGCCAACACATATAAGGATTGTAGGGTTTGGTGGTGATCATAGTTCGAAAATTAGGCCACTGGGTAGCGTTAAATTGAATTGTATTATTAAAAATATTAGGGAAATTGTAGAATTTCTTATCGTTGATTTCAATTCTGATCCAATTCTAGGTCTCTGTGATTGTGTGAAATTCGGATTAATCAAAAGAGTAGATATCTTGAATCATTCATTAAAAACAGAAAGCGATTTATTTCATCAATATAATGATCTTTTCACAGGCACAGGAAATTTTCCAGGGACATATCATATACATATTAAATCTGATGTTTTTCCAGTAATCAATCCCCCTCGACGAGTCCCTCATGCTTTATTGTCGAAACTGAAAGAGACGCTGAATAGATTGGAAGAAAGAAGAATAATTTCCAAAGTCGATAAGCCAACGAGTTGGGTACATAACTTAGTAATACGAGAAAAATCAAATGGTGATTTACGCTTATGCCTTGATCCAAAAGACCTTAATAAGGCTGTCAAAAGAGAATTGTATCTTATACCAAAACCAGAAGATATTATCGCACATTTATCGGGTATGTATTATGTACTTTCAATACACCGTTCGCACGATATCGCTTCAACAGGCTTCCATTTGGAATTTCATCGGCTCCGGAAGTTTTTCAAAGGAAAAACATGGAAATATTCGGTGATCTACCAGGTGTTTTCATTTATTTTGACGATATTGTTATTTGTGGAAAAAATGAATTGGAGCATGATGAAAATTTAATAAATTTACTGGAAAGGGCGAGAAAATATGGTGTCAAATTCAATAAAAACAAAATTCAGTTCAAAGTTCAGGAAGTCAAATATTGTGGACATGTTATCTCAAAAGATCGAGTTAAATTAGATGCCAAATACGTAAAAGCGATAACTCATCTGGAATATCCATCTGAAAAAAAATCATTAGAGAGATTTTTAGGGTTCTTGAAATACTTATCGAAATTTATACCGCATCTGTCTCAAATAACTGCCCCTCTTCGAACACTACTCAGAAAGGATATAATTTTTAAATTTGACAAGGTACATAAGGACATAGTAGATCAAATAAAAATGATCGTTACAAAAGTACCTAACTTGAAAATTTTTAATAGCCGTGAACCAATGGTCATACAAACAGACGCTTCACAAAATGGATTGGGTTCCTGTCTCCTACAAAATGGACAACCTGTTGCTTTCGCATCAAGAACTCTAACAGATTGTGAAAGACGCTACGCACAGATTGAGAAAGAAATGCTGAGTATACAATTTGCTTGTGAAAAATTCCATTTTTATATTTATGGTCATGAAGTGACAGTTCACACAGACCATAAACCGCTCGAATCTATTTTTAAAAAAAATATTAATCAGCTCACTTGCAGACTACAAAATTTGAGAATGAAAACTTTGAAATATTCGCTTGATGTTCAATATTTGAAAGGTTCACTGATGTTTATTGCAGATTTCTTGTCTAGAGCACCTCTCAAAGAAGAAAAAAAAATTGAAGTGGAAAATGATGGAGACAAAATTGTACACTTAGCATCAAAATATATTCCTATGACAGATGAGCGAAAAATTGAATTTCAGAAAGAGACACAAAATGATGAGGTGTTAAAAATGGTGTATAAATTCACTGAGACAAGTTGGCCAAGAAAAAAATTAGGTTCTGAAATTGAAAAATATAGGAAAATAAGTCAAGATCTTTCAATTGGGGATAAATTGCTTTTCGTCAATGATAAGTTGATTATTCCAACTTCATTGCGAGCAAAAATATTATCTACATTACACGAAAATCATTTCGGTGAAAATAAAACAAAATCTAGAGCAAGAAATTATTTTTACTGGCCGAATATGTCAGTTGATATTGCTTCTATGGTGAAGAATTGTAGGATATGTGAAAAATATTCCAGAAATAATACCAGAGAACCTTTGCTACAACCGGAGGTACCTGAAAGACCATGGGAAAGGGTTGCAGGAGATATCATGTATTATGGAAACAATGATTACCTAGTTGTGATTGAAGCTTATAGCAAATGGCTTGAGATTCGTAAATTAAGGTCCAAACAGTCATCAGATGTTATATCAGTCCTAAAAGAAATCTTCAGTGCATTAGGTATACCGGAATTTTTCTGTTCTGATAATATGCCATTTAGTAGCGTTGAATTCTTAAAATTTGCAAGTGAATGGCAATTCAAAACAATAACCTCAAGTCCTGGTTACCCTCAGTCGAACGGTTTAGCCGAAAAAGCAGTTGGAATTGCAAAATCAATTATGCGGAAAGGTAACGAACTATGTGCTAGTTTATTAGATTACAGGAATACACCAATAGTCTCAATCGGACTGTCACCTAGTCAGCTGCTCAATAATCGGAGGTTGCGTGATAAATTGCCGATTCACTCTGGTTTGTTACAAAAAGAAGAAATAGACACGGATGGCATAAAAAAGAAATTACAAAAGAACCAGCAAACCCAGAAATTCTATTATGATAGAAAAGGAGTAAAGGATTTACCTAATTTGAAGGATGGTGATAACATTGTTGTCAGAAAGGATGGAATTTGGGAACCTGGAACTGTAATTGGAGAGCATGATTCACCAAGGTCATATATTACTGAAGATGATTCAGGAAGTAAATTGAGGAGGAATAGGAAATATTTGAAATATTCACATTCGTCTCTGATGGGAAAAACTGATGAAAGCATTGAGGGCTCCAGTAAATCTGAAAGTAGACCATATCGTATTTCGAAAATACCTGCCAAATATGATGATTATTGTATGAATTAATAAATTCGCATGATTTTAATTTGTTTTTTTCGTTTGTGAAAAGATGATTATAGATGATTCAGTTAATTGTTAAATATTCATATATAATGCACATTTGCTTTTTTGTTTTTTTCATTTGTGGTGAGGTGTAAAGTATTTGAATGGAAATGGATCATATCATCTTAGGTAGCATTTGTTTGGTAGTTATTGAGCAGGCTTGTCAGATAAAACGTCAGCATGTACCAATGTACAATAATTTAGATAATAAAGGCACTAGAAACAGAATTGAACAATACTTATTTTACATAAATGATTTGTTTTCTAGAGAAGAATGTACTGAGTAAGTATTGTTACAGATATAATAATCCTTTGATTTGATGTATGTGAATGATTTGAACAACATCATATCTGCGAAGATTGATTAGGTAAAAGTTGCTTTTTTTCAGAATAAAGAGAGATACATTCATGAAAGCAGCTGATGAAATTATAAATTTATTTCCTGGTGAACAACGTGAAACTTCTTATATTCCATACTGCTCAGCAAAAACAGGTTTACGGATGCCTGCACGGGGAAAGCTTTGGTCAAAATATGTCAATATCAAAGCAGCACTGAGGATTGCTAATCAATCCCTATTGTCCAGGGAAATAATAATGACAAGGAGAACAGTGCAGTAAATACATCAATGGACAACAGTGAAGAAATTGAAGCGAAATTGAATTTTTTGAAGGCAGGCATTGAACCCAAGAATCAAGTAATTAGTGCCTGGGAAACAACATTCAAACGTAGATATCAGTTATATTACAATGATAACAAAACTAATAACTTGTATGAAATATTTACCTGTTTGAAGACTGATATTGCTTTGGAATTGGTGAGTGATATTGTATATATTTCTGTGATCACCACTGTCAATATTTTTCTATATCTATCCAAATTTCATTTCATTTCTGTTTCAGCTGGAAATTGATTTCAACCATATATATCCTGAAAAAATTGACATAATATATCAGACTGGCCAAAAGTTATAGATGCTATATGTGATGAAGCAAAGGACAGGAAAATGGAATTGCCAAATGTTGCTGGTGAGTTTTATTCAATGTAGATGGAAAATTCTTGATAGTTTATAACATTTTTATAGATAAACCCACACAGGCCATGCTTATACTTCCATTCTTGTTCAATCCCATCACACTAAAGAAAAACTCTAAGGACCCAAATAAGAACTGGAGACCCACAAGAACAGAAATACAGCATAGTTTTTTTTTCAGGCCCAGGTAAGTGTGTAGATTCATTTTTGAACATTTTTGAAATTTTTCCTGGTTTTCTTATTTCCCTTCATGCCAGCATCTCGTGAATTAATACAGATCGGCAGGGAAAATGTTCTCTTTACTTAGCTTGGTATTCTACAGGGTGAGTCAGTTTTTTATAGCAGAACTTCAATAGCATAAAGAAGATACTATTTTAAAAAGAAATATCATGTAAACATAATATCTGTTGAAGCTTCTTTTTCGATATACAGGTGAAGTTTTGCCACTGAGTTTCATGAACACATCTGTTAGATTTATGTATGTGGGAAAATGAACCTTCACTTTACCGAAAATCCAATCGTGTAACGGTCGACGCTCACACATATCTTATGAAAGCTTTCGCTCATTCCAACTCTTCTAGTCCATTATTAAAAGTAATGTCAAATAGAGTGTGTTCGTAAAGTAAAGTTTTTATCACCAGTGAATTATTTTTGGCATTTATCTCAAAATCAATACAGTTTTTGAAAAACATATATAAAAGAGCAAAAATGTTTCAAATAGAACATGATCTATATTAATGTTTCATTGAAAGGTACAATTGGGGGTACAACACTGAAAAGTGTAAGTACCACCCTGTAGGTAAAATATACAGTGTAGGTAACGTGGTTAAATGAAAATATTCTATTCTAAATAAAAGTAATCGAAATCGCTTAATAGCCCCAAATATTGAGTTTTCAAAGTGTGATAGGTATACCAAATTTCAAATCATTATTTTGAAAATTGTAGTTGAAAGCTTCAAAAACATTGAAAAAATCTCGAACTTCGACTCCCTGTAAATTGGAAATGAAGCTCCCAGGCATATTATGTTCAAATGAACTTATCATCTCAAAAATATGTGTTCTTCAAGCTGTTGAAGTACTGCTACGAAAGACTGACACCCTGTGAAATTATTTACAATTTGTGAGTCCACTTCTTTTTTGTCCAGTACTCTCATTGATATTATATTGAATTTTATTCAATAGGATACTCAGGAGCAGTTGCAGATTATAAATCGAAGAAAGGCTCTACTCGATAAGTACAACTTCCCACTACAGCCTTTTGGAATCATCTCAGGAACTGACTATCTTATAATCTTCAATGAGGTAACCTATAAATGCACATCTTGCATTCGTATGATAGAATTGCTGTTCAAAACTATACATGCCCTAAATTTGGAATATCCATGTGAATCAAAACATACATGGAATTTTATACAGGAGCTGGTTTTCCTAATGAATGTAACTAATAAATCTTGGAGTACATCAGCAGTCATTAGTGATATAAAATTCCATTTCAAAGATGAAAAGTGTGATGGAATTATAAAAAATGCCTTCCTGTTGATATTGTCATAATCGTTTTACCACAATAAAATCATTGATAAGTCATCTAAAACACTTTCACCATCTAGAAAGCAACTCAATATATACATGTGGAGATACTGGATGTTGCAGAGATTTTACTTCCCTGAACTCTTTTAGGAGACATTTGAGAATCCATAATGATGATGTTACACCAGAAACACTGATATCAAATATTGATAATTCCACGATGTCCTCAAAGTGTTCAATGATACAAGAATACTATCAAGAATCTACAAATAATAAAGATACAAACTTTGAAACACACACAGACAAAGATGCTAATAATAAAACTTCGAATAGAACAATGGTCATCGAGGAATTCCAGAGTATTATAAAAGATAATGCAACACAGTTAGTTATTCAATTATATGCCGATTCTTCGCTTGATAGGAAAATTGTTCAAACTTTTGTTGACTCTGTGCAACAATTATTAGATAGACCAATAACAACGTGCAAAAATAACATTTTGTCTTTATTGACAGATATAATCAATGACTCTGACAAAACATATATTTCCACTTATTTTGACATATTACAAAACGTTTTCAAAGACCTGAAAACTGAATACTTTCGTTTAAAGTATCTTGAAAAAACCGAATATTTCATTAAACCTATAGAGTATATTGTCGGACAGAGATTAGATAACGTTATTCATGGTATTGGTTTACCCAAAACGTATAAAAGTCAATTGGTTCCAATTGGGAGGGTTTGGAAAAAGTTTCTAGAACTACCTTCAGTATTCATTGAAATAAATAACTATGTTCAAGAGTTAATGGAAAGACCTGACATTTCTAACATAATTCAAACAAAGTTTTGGAAAAATAAAATTCTTGATCTTGGAGTGATATGTGATATCATATTGCCTATTTTTGTTTATTTTGATGAGTTTGAGAGTGGTAATCCACTAGGTTCCCATGCAGCATGCAGGTATACACAAACTGGGAGGAGTTTATTATTCAATACCATGTATTCCTCCTAAATACAGGGCACACATTGAAAATATTTTTTTGGCACTTTTGTTCCACAGCTCTGACCTCAAAGAGTTCGGAAATGCAGTTATATTTTCAAAATTAATCGATGAGTTGACACAGTTGCAAGATAATGGAGTTATCATAGATGTTGATGGAGGAAAAAAAAAAGATACACTTTTGTGTGGCTTTATTTTTGGGTGATAATCTAGGTTTAAATATGCTATTAGGTTTTACTGAAAGTTTTCGAGCGAATTATTTCTGCAGATTTTGTAAGTTGTTTCGTCCCAATATCCAACTCATAAAAAAATTATTGAATTCACATGCGTGTTTACTATTTTAACTCATAATATTAAATTCAACTCATATAATGTTCAAATATCTTGCTTCAAGTTTGCATTTTACGTTATAGTCAATTTGACTGCACCCATATCCTATTCCTTTGCTTTCCCCTACGTTACGCCTATGTCGAGAATAAGCAGAATGAAATCGGTGATACCGAAAAAACCTACAAAAAGTGGAAAGAAGAAAACAACACGAGCAGAGCTGTGAGTGTATGGATTTTTCGACACATTCGAAAAATAGAATTTGTCATGCGACATTCATGAACAATATCGTTACGCGGGAATCTTGCGATTCAAGTGTTGAAATATCAAAGGGAAGTGATTGTATTTCCTGTGCCACCTCTCCCTGTTTTCTGGGTAAGTCAACAATTTGATGCATCTTGGATTTATTATCTTTTTTATCAATTGTATAAATTCGTTTACTCGTTGATTGGTACATGCTAAAGATCGACAGACAGCCTTCTGATTTGATTGATGCCGGTACCTCACAAATAAATGCACCCTTATGGTACATTAAAATGGTCCTTCGTGTCACGGATGCTATTGAATCGGAAATTTGTTTGTCGACCGAAATTCCAGCCAATTCTGGAGTACTTTGTAAAATATCTCCTCTAGAAATTCCTGATGCAACATTTCAAATCAACGCCATTATTTTGGATCAAATCTGCTCGCAAATGCCTAACACGCTATTATCATTTGAAACGTGGGATCATATACGTAATTTGAAATTGGCGGATTCTGAATTTCACACACCAGGGCCGATTGATTTGCTTCTGGGAGCAGACATATTCCCATATATTTTAGAAACTGGGCGTTTATTAGGTCAAGCCAATCAACCAATAGCCATCAATACGATTTTTGGCTGGGTGGTAATGGGTAAGACTTCAGACACTCAGACATCTGAGGCTATTCCTGAACTAAAATCCTTTTTTGCTTCTTACACAGACACTAATCTAGATCAAACTTTAAAAAGGTTTTGGCAGGTAGAAGAAGTACCAAGTGTACAAATAAGTACACCAGAAGATACTTATTGTGAGAAATACTTCTCCGATACAACCTACCGTACTGAAGAAGGTAGATTTGTCGTATCACTACCTTTCAAAAATGATAACATTTCTTTCGGGGATACTAAATCTATCGCATTACGAAGGTTCAATTACTTAGAACGACGTTTTATAAAAGATCCTGATTTAAAGTTCTCATATTCAAAATTTTTATGCGATTTCATAGATGAGGGACATATGTCAAAGATTCCAACTCTATCTGACACCTTGACTGATGATGCGTACTACGTACCTCATCATTGTGTTATAAAAAAGGATTCGACGACTACCCCTCTACGAGTAGTTTTTGATGCTTCCTGCCATGCAATTGGGAAAATATCGTTGAATGATTCATTATATACGGGTCCAAAATTGCAAAATGACCTTGTTAAAATCTTGCTATTATTTCGACTCAACAAATTTGTCTTTACTTGCGATATAAAGCAAATGTACCGCCAAATCTTAGTTACTCCGAATCAGAGAAAATTTCAACGCATTTTATGGCGATGTCCAACCACGGATATTATATCTGAATACCAATTGAATATTTGGGGTAGTTTGTGCTCCCTATTTGGCTATCAGAACCTTGTTACATCTCACCCAAGTGGAGAGCGAATTTCCAATTGCTGCAGAAATCTTGAAATTCCATACATATATGGATGATATAGTTTATAGTTGTGAGACTATTGAAAAGGCATGTATAGCTCAAAATCAATTGATTGATTTATTGAAACGCGGTTGCTTCGAACTAAGGAAATGGGCCAGTAATGATGCTAGATTACTTGCAGATTTACCACCTGATTATGTCCAAAATCAAAATCTTTCTTTCGATTTCGATGACAAGATGACTATCAAAATCTTGGGTTTGCAATGGGGACCTTATCCTGATGTCTTTTATTATTCAATCAAAATTTGCGAAATTCCGTGTACGAAACGGAACATTCTGTCACAGATTGCTAGAATTTTCGATCCGATTGGGTTCCTAAATCCTGTTACTCTTATTGCCAAAATGCTCATTCAACAATTGTGGGTTCTTGGAATGGATTGGGATGATGTTCCTCCAGAAAATGTTTCTAACAAATGGACACGACTTCAAAATGAGCTTAACTTGTTGTCGACTGTGAAATTGTCGCGTTTGATTGATCTAGACGAGTCAAACAGTTGTGAATTGCACGGTTTCTGCGATGCGTCAGAGTCAGGTTATTGTGCTGTTATCTATTTCAGAGTTATTAATTCTTCAGGTGAAATCAAAACGTATTTTATTTTGGCAAAATCAAGGGTGGCACCTTTGAAGCGCCTAACTATTCCACGACTCGAATTATGCGGTGCTGTACTTTTATCTAAATTAATAACCTTTATTTTGCATGCATTCAAGGATAAAATATCTTTCAACAAAATTTTCGCTTGGTGCGATTCTACTGTAGTTTTAACGTGGTTAAAGGCTTTTCCCCGTGATCATAAGGTATTCGTTGGAAATAGAATTTCCTATATTCAAGAAAAGGTGGGTTCCGATATATGGAATTATGTCCCATCAGCCATGAATGCAGCCGATTGTGGTTCACGGGGTCTGTACCCATCGGAATTATTGACTAATTCCTTATGGTGGGTGGGTCCTGATTTCTTATCAAAACCTAATGAAAAATGGAATTTACCAAATGTCGCATTGAACTTACAAAATACTCCTCCAGAAGAAACGAAGGTATCTTTAGCTAATTTTATTTCGGAAGATATCATCGACAAATTACTTGAACACTTTTCTAGTTTATCTAAAATCAAAAGGATTGTTGCTTTCATTTTGAGATTTGTATTCAATATTAAGAATCCGAAAAATAAACGGACGGGCTGTCTGATCTCATCAGAGATCCATGGTGCCTTCATGTATATTATAAAACGAGTCCAAGAGACCTCGCTGCGCTCCGAAATCAAACAAGTTATTGACAACCGAATCACTTCAAAACCATTACGAAAACTCAATCCCTTCTTGGATAAGTCAAATATTCTTCGAGTAGGAGGCAGACTCAGTCAGTCCTCATTGAGTTATGATCGACGTTTTCCGATTTTACTTCCTAGTCATGGTAAATTTACAAGAATACTTGTGTTTTACATACATGTAACAAATTTACATTCTGGTATACAAACAACACACTTTATACTTTCTCAATCCTTCTGGATGTTTTCAGCGAGAAGAGTTATTCGAAGCGTTATTTCAAAGTGCCATTCTTGTTTAATTTCTCAAATTAAAGCATTTAGCAGAGTCGGCGTAGACATGGGCGGACCATTGAAAATTACTTTGGGTAAAATACGAGGCGCAAAAATAATGAAAGCGTACATTTGCTTGTTCGTTTGCATGGCGACGAAGGCTTTACATTTGGAGCTCACCTCTGACTTATCTACCGATTCATTTTTAGCCGCATTCAGGCGTTTTATGGCACGACGAGGTCGATGTTCTGAAATTTATTCGGATTGCGGAACGAATTTTGTAGGTGCAAATAAATATATCATGAATATAATGAAACATGCAGCTGAAGTGGAAGCTATCAAATGGAATTTCAATTGTCCTGCTGCATCCCATTTCGGTAGAATTTGGGAAGCGGGTATCAAGTCCGTGAAGGGTCACATAATTCGAGTCATTGGCGAACAAACCATGACGTATGAGGAAATGAATACGTTACTTACACAAATAGAAGCGGTTTTAAATAGTAGACCAATTTGTGCAGTTAACACCGATCCTAATGATTTTTCTGTATTAACTCCGGGCCACTTCCTGACTATGGAGCCGATCACTGTTTTACCTGAACCGAACCTAGGCAATATTAATATTAATCGTTTGGATAGATGGCAACTGATACAACGTCTGCATCAGGATTTATGGAAGCGATGGTCGCAAGAATATCTACACACTCTCCATCAAAGATCAAAATGGCATAATTCTTGTGAATCACCATCTCTAGGCACTCTTGTCCTCATAAAAAATGAGTTAATGTCTCCATTGAATTGGGATGTGGGTAGAATTTCCGAAATACATCCTGGTTCTGACGGTGTAGTGAGGGTTGCCACTGTTAAAACCACTAAGGGGTCATTCCGACGCCCCTTGGTGAAACTGTGTCCACTTCCAGTATACGATAACTGAAAATGCGTCGCATTTTCGGTGGGTGGGTGTTTCGTCCCAATACCCAACTCATAAAAAAATTATTGAATTCACATGCGTGTTTACTATTTTAACTCATAATATCAAGTTCAACTCATATAATGTTCAAATATCTTGCTTCAAGTTTGCATTTTACGTTATCGTCAATTTGACTGCACCCATATCCTATTCCTTTGCTTTCCCCTACGTTACGCCTATGTCGAGAATAAGCAGAATGAAATCGGTGATACCGAAAAAACCTACAAAAAGTGGAAAGAAGAAGACAACACGAGCAGAGCTGTGAGTGTATGGATTTTTCGACACATTCGAAAAATAGAATTTGTCATGCGACATTCATGAACAATATCGTTACGCGGGAATCTTGCGATTCAAGTGTTGAAATATCAAAGGGAAGTGATTGTATTTCCTGTGCCACCTCTCCCTGTTTTCTGGGTAAGTCAACAATTTGATGCATCTTGGATTTATTATCTTTTTTATCAATTGTATAAATTCGTTTACTCGTTGATTGGTACATGCTAAAGATCGACAGACAGCCTTCTGATTTGATTGATGCCGGTACCTCACAAATAAATGCACCCTTATGGTACAGCAGATACTGAAAAAGTTTTTATCCAAAAAGATGAGTTGATGAGGAATAAACAGAATTACAATTTAGATTTGTTAGAAAATGATTTGTCTCTCACAGGAATCAAAGAAGAGTGTGTCTTCAATAAAATACCTGATTTTCATGTAACCGAAAATTTTTCTGTCGACTTAGCTCATGATATCTTTGAAGGGGTTGCTCTTTTTGATATTATTGAATTACTTCATTACTTCGTATTTGTGGAAAAGTTGTTTACTTTGAATGAACTGAATGCTGCTATAAAATATTTTGATTATGGGAAACAATACAATTTGAACAAGCCACCATTGTTATCTTATGAGAATTTGAGAAAAAAGAAAATGAATATATCCTGTTCTGAAATGAAATGTTTGGTTTTATACTTTGGATTAATGTTGGGAAATTCAGTTCCAGTGCATAATGAGTACTGGGAATTATACAAATCTTTGCGAAGAATATTGGATATAATTTTGTCATCTACTGTTTCAACAGAAAAATGTCAAAAATTGGAAACATATGTTGCATCACATCACAAATTGTATACTGATCTCTTTATGCTACCTTTGAAACCCAAACACCATAATATGTTGCATTATCCATTCATTATGGAGAAGGTTGGACCTATTAAACATTTATCAACTATGAGATTTGAATCTAAGCATCAAGAATTCAAAAAATCTGCTAATGTGGTAGCTTCTAGAGTGAATATAACAAGAACATTAGCAACAAAACACCAGTTGAAACTGAGTCACAGATTCAGGGAAAATATTGGCTTCAAAAATATTGTTATTTTTGACAAACAGAACTTATTTCCACAAGTTATTTCCTCAATTTTTCCTGATTTCAATATGCTCCATAATTGTGATAATATTGTTGAGAATTTCATGAATGTCTATTGTTCTAAGAAAGTCACAATATATAATAGGGGAGGTGGGGGGAATAAGAGCAGGGGGTAATAGTGGAAAAACCGAGTGAAAAATTCAAATTTACCGCGTCATGCATCGGTCCGGTTGGCGACAGTACTTTAGTCTGTTGTGAATCTCGTGCCACATGCGATAAAACCGTAAGTGCGATATCTCACAAAATATATCCGTTTTGAATTATGTCTACACCTGAAGTTGACATTCAAAATGCCCTACTTTCTTGCATACATTTTTCTCAAACCTGAAATATATTATTTACTCTAAAACTTATTATAGAAACTTGTGAACACATATTGAGGTTATGTTTCTAGCGAATAATAAAATTCAAATCGCAAGCCAGTTTCACACAGGGCTAATTCCACTATTACCCTCTGAAAATTGATTGTTGTTGGGAATAGTGGACATTAGTGCTTGAATTATGTGTGCAATAGTGGACAATGCTGAATAACAGAGAAAATATTTTATATTTCAGAAAAATGCCCCGAATATATAAAAAAAAGAACAAGCGTGTTAGATACGAACTTGAGACAATGAGAAATGCCATAGCAGCAGTTCGGCGTGGAAATACGTTGAGAGACGTGTCTGAAAGATTTGGAGTTCCCAAGTCAACTTTAGGTAAATATAGGAACTTTGGGAATTTACAAGATATACAAGTAGGTGCAGGAAGAAAACCATTTTTGAAGAAAGAAGACGAAAAGGCACTCGCCAAATACTTGTTTGAGTCTGGGAAATATGGATATGGATTGACAAAGTGGGAAATTTTGAAATTTGTTAAAGAGTTTTGTGAGCACACTGGCAATATTTGGAATGAAGCTGGACCTGGCAGAGAATGGTTTGAGGGATTTATGAGAAGGCATCCTGAGATATCTCTTCGTAAAGGAGAAAGCATGAGCTCTCAACGTTTGAGAGGAGCAGATCCGTTTGTGATAAGCAAGTGGTATAAATCATTAGATCATATTTATCAAACGGAAAATATTCTTGCTACAGATGGTCACCTTGTATACAATTGCGACGAGACAGGATTTGGTCATGACCCAAAAGACGTCCTACTTGTTGCACCCAAAGGACAAAAGAGAGTTTCTAAAAACATTGCTGGTTCTGGAAAAAAAAATACGACCGTACTAGCTTGCGGCAATGCAAAGGGGGAAAAGCTACCCCCTTTTATAATTTTTAGAGGCAAATATGTCTGGCAAAGTTGGATTCCAGAAGATGATTATCCAGGCACAATGTATACAGCTCAACATAAAGGGTGGATGGAAGGTGGATTATTCTTCAAATGGTTCAAAGAATCTTTCCTGCCATTTGTGAAGTCACCTGAGGAAAGAGGAGGTAAAAAGGTAATTCTTATATTTGATGGAGCGAGTGTACACACGAGTTATCTATTATCAAAATGTGCAATTGACAATGGGGTGATCTTATTGAAATTGCCTGCGAATGTTTCCCATTATATGCAACCATTGGATAAATGTGTATTTAAACCAATAAAAACTATGTGGAACAAAGAGATGATCGATTTCAATAGAACTTTCCCTGGCAGGATCTTACCCAATGAGGATTTTTCTAAAAGGATAAAAACAGTTTGGGAAGGAGCATTCAAATCTGAATACCTAATATCAGGTTTCAGGTCAACTGGGTTGTTCCCAGTGAGGTCTGATAAGTTTCCTGATGAGGGATATGATCCCATCAGACTCAAGAGGTTTAAATATTCAATTGACATCGAAAATGTACCCGATCAACAAGTGGAAAATCTGAATCCTGAACCTCCAGCATTCGAAGAGTTCATCCGAACAAAATTGACAGAAAACCTAGCTAAAAAAGCACCAGAAAATAAACAAAGGAAAAGAGTTTCTGAGGAAGTAGGGGATGTCCTCACCTCTGTAACTGCGATCAAGATACTGAAAGAAAAGTATGATAAAGAAACCAACAAAAATACAACAGATGTTTCAACAAGCTCTGGTCAGAAAGCACGTAAGAAAACCCCCGTAAAGAAAATGTCAGGAAAAAAATTGAAACGTAAAAGGAGAGTCCTATCAACTTCATCCGAATCTGAAGATGATGACCCAACAATGATTTTGGAGAGTGAATTTGAAGTGGAGTCTGAGATTGAAGTTTCGGAAAATGGAGTTTCAAATGATGAAGAGGAAACATAGTTCCTGAATGAAACCCGAGATGAAATTAACATCGAAATAGGGGATTTCATTGAAGTAAATTTCACCTACAATCCCAACACCAAAAAAGAAACTGTAAAGACCTTCGTTGCCAAAGTTATAGACTCAAACTGTCGAAACCAATTCGAAGTGAGTTGTTTGAGGAATCATGAAGGGAACACAAACTCTTTTGTGTTCCCCCAAAATGAAGACATATGTCTGGTTAATTTTGATCAGATTAAATCATTATTGACAGCACCAAATATTGTGAGAGGAATACATACCTTCAGAAGAATGGACTAAGGTGAAGACCAAAATATTCAACAATGAATTGTTTCTTATTTTTCTTCAATGTTTTTTGAATCACTCTTCTTTTTGTTACACTTCATTTTCTGACAAATACAGTTTCAGAAGCTCCCAATGCATTTTGTCCATCCATTTCCTTCTTATTGAATGTTATTCTCTTATTTGAAAAAAGAATCATAAAGATGTTATGTCCAATTGAAAGTTGAATTTACACTTATAATTTCTAATTTCGATCATAACTTTTTCAGTGGAAAAGATATCAAAATGAATCAAACGGCGTTCAATAGTGGACTGTTTGTACATGTCCACAATTGACAAGAAGAAATTCACCATGAATAACGAACAAACTATTCAGTACGTCTACATTTACCCTCATGAGGGTAATAATGGACACAAAAAAAAAATAAAAAAAAAATCCATTAGAGATTTCCCTATTGGAATATGCTGTTCATTGGTCCTGGTTTTCGAATTCATACATCAACTACAATAAACATAGCTGATACTACTTATTCTGACCTAATGGTTTTCGAAATATGCCAGTCTCTTGTCCACTATTAGGGGGTTAGTCCATTATTCCCCTCGTCTCCCCTATCATCTATAAATTAAATGACATAATATTCATAAGGAACTCTGAAATGCCAGTATTTGGAAAAATCACTCATATTTTGATAAATCTGTTTGATCAAGTATTTTTCATTTACAAAAAAATTGAATCAACTGTTTTTAATGAACATATGTATGCTTTTCAAATTGATTTCACTGAAACAATAGAAGGCATATTGGAAGTTCATCTCGAAGTCAATGAAACAATCACAATTATCAACTCGAATGGGCAACACTTTATAACCTACTTTCAAATCTAAGTATCAGGATGATCGATATCATCAGGAATATTTTCAGAAAGTATCGGGTTGGTTGACAAAGCTGAGTTGACTTTGAAAGGTTATATGTTTCACAGGAAGGCATTTATCTGAGTTATAAATAAACTATTTTGACATTTTTTATATGTACTGTTTGAACTATTAACCAAAAGTGTAGAACTTACTGTGTTTTTTCTTTTTTTTATACAGTTTGGTACATATGTATGGAATAAATCCTATTATGTGCAATCTAGCATCTTGTCGATTTTATTCTTTTATAATGCATTCTTTCAATCACATTTTAATGTATACAAATACAAATACAAATATATTTATTAGTACTCGCAACAGCGGCCATACAACAGATGGATGTACACGTCATTTTTTTTGCGAACAGTTTGATGAAAAATACATGTAGATACACAATAAATAGTAATAATACATAAATACAAAAAGAATTGTGAAAATAATACCTACACAAACATATTTAAATTTACTCTATTGAGTCGTCAAGGAAATCATTCACGGCATAATATGCCTTTCGTAACAATATTTTTTTAATTTCTTTCTTGAATGAATTACGGTTCATGTTTTGTATGTTGATGGGGAGTTTGTTAAATAACTTTGCACCAACATATTCTGGACTTTTCTCAAATTTTGTCAGCCTGTGTTTTGATACACTTAATGAGCTGGCATTTCTTGTAGGGTAATTATGATAATAGGAGTTCTGTTTAAATTTATAGAAGTTTTCTTTCACGTATATGAGTACTTTATAGATATACACGCAAGGAAATGTCAATATCTCTTTCTGGATGAAGGTGGATTTACAACTATCTCCAAATTTCATATCAAACATGAGCCTTAGAATTCGTTTCTGGCTGATAAATATCCTTTCGGAATTGGTGCAGTCTCCCCATAAGATGACATTATAAGACATGTGGCTATATACAAGTGAGTAGTACATATCAACAAGTACTTTTCTGTCCACAGCTTTTTTTAATTTCAGTATTGCGAAAAACCCACAATTGAGTTTATTCAGAACATGTTTTTTTTTTTTCTTTTTTTTTTCTCGCAATTGCATACCTCGTTAGTCCCAGCACTGGGACCAAACGCCCCATAAGTCGAAACTTGTGCGGGGTTAGGTATACATACAAACACAAACATCCATGGCCTAACTAGGATTCGAACCTAGGTCTCGGTGGGAGTCCCCATACGAACTTAGCGCCTTAACGCTCTCGACCACCGAGCCGCCTTGTATGTGATTATCCCATGTCATATTCTGGTCAAGATATAGACCTAAAAATTAAGTTGATTCTGAATGAATAACTTCTGTAGATGCTAAGCTAGGACTATTCTTCGTACATTTGAATTGAAGGTAAACTGTTTTTTCGACATTCAGTAAGAGGTTATTAGCACCGCACCATATTCTAAAGGAATTTGTCACATTTGTCATTGTAATTTTAAGTTCTTCCAGAGTGTTTTCTGAGACCACTACTGAAGAGTCATCCGCAAACATCGTGATCTGTCCATTGGTTACATGGTCAGGCATATCATTGACAAAAAGTATGAATAGTAGTGGTCCCAGCACCGACCCTTGTGGAACACCAATATCCATACAGTATTGTTCTGAAACTTTATTGTTTATTTGTACATACGCCTTCCTTTCAGTCAGATAGGATTCTAAGACATCGAGAATTTTTCCCCTTATTCCATTTCTATTAAGTTTTTCTAGGATGAATGATATTTTTAAACTGTCGAAGGCACAGGAAAGATCAAAGAAGATGCCACCTACGTATCTGCCGTCATCGATATTAGCATATACACTTTCCATGAATTCACATGTAGCACTCTCCGTTGATCTTCCGGTACGAAATCCATGTTGTCGAGGAGAGAGTATTTTGTTTGTATCGAGAAAGTCAACAATTCTTTCATGATACGCACGTTCAAAAATTTTGGAAATAACATTTAAAATTGTCACCTGCCTATAATTGTCTATAGAGGTGCGATCTCCTTTTTTAAATATGGGTATAACTTTACCTAATTTCAAGTTGGACGGAAAAACACCTGTTTCGAATGTCAAATTGATCAGGTATGCTAGGGGTTTTGCAATGACTTCTTTCAAAATTTTTATTATTTTTACGCTCATTTTATCATCGCCTATACTTTTTTTGTTCTTCAGATTGGATATGATGGAGAGTACTTCTTGCTCATGTACATTACGAAAGTAGAAGCTCTTGTCAATAGTTCTATTTGGTATAGTACATTCAGTTGACTGATTTTCACCAAATTTGTCATCCATCTTTTTTTTAGTACTGCTTGAGAAGTGGGAAGAAAAACATAGAGCAACGTCTTTTGGATGATAATGGTTTGCCTCATTCATCCTCAAATTAATAGTCTCATTCATCTTACTTTTACCAGTTTCCTTATTTACGATGTTCCATATAGTTTTTTGCTTGTTTTCGCTCTTTCTTATTGTTTCTGAATAAATTTTCTTCCTCTCCTTTACTAACAAGTTATTATAAGATTGTTTCTGTTTTCTATACAATTCCCACCGTTCCGGTTCATTTTTATTTTTAATCTTATTGAACATAGTTTTTAGATTTTTACCTTCTTTAATTATGTCTTCTGATACCCACTTCTTTTTATTTTTGTTAATAGTTTTTTTTCCTGATTTTAGGGGACAGTTCGCTTCGATAGCAAAGTTGATATTTGACATGAATTCGCTGAATGCTTTATTTACGTTAGGGCCAGCTTCATGCATATTTTCGAAACCTATGAGTGTTAAATATTGTTTTGCCATATTCAAATAAGAATCAGTTGTGATTCTACCAGATTGAGAGTATTTGTTTTCATTAGCAACAGGTATTTTCCCGCCCATTTTCATAGTTTTAACAATCGCTAAATGATCACCTATATTTGGCTGTGTAGTATAACATTCACCGTCATGACCATAATTATTCGTAACGATATAATCGATTTTTGTTTTTGTGATGAGCAATTCTAGTAGGTTCATTTGGAGCACAACTTCTTAAATCGAAGCATGTGAAAAATTCGTCAAGTACTCTTTTTTCCATGGTATTCGTTAAATAGTCAACATTAATGTCTCCACATATGTATATGATTTCAAACATTTGAGACAACTGTGATAAAAGTTCATACCCCTTTTCTAAGAATGAGTTGAAATCACCATCGGGACATCTGTACACATTCACTATGACACCATTGAAGATTTCTGATTCACTTCTGATGGCACAGCACTCGAAATATTCTTCTTGAGCAAATTTGCTACAGTCCAATGCGGAAAAATGTTCACTCAGATGAGTTTTCACATAAATCATGGTACCACCATGAATTTTCCTAGTCCTGCAGTAACTAGTAATTAACGAGTAATCATCAATATTCATCATATTCAGGATCTCTTCTGAGCACCAATGCTCTTGAACACATATAATGTCAGGTGTCTCTTTTTTTGAAAAGATTTCTAGGTTTAGAAGCTTATTCGTTAGGCACTGTACGTTTACCGATATAAGTATCAGCAATTTGTCGTCTTCGGCTATAGATTGGAGCTGTTGGGACAACTCTCCCTTGAAAAATGTGTTTTACCATACTTGAACTTGAAGCGCTGAACTGCTGCTCCCTCGGGCCAGATCTCCGGGTCGTATACTTTCTCGACATCTTCTAATGGAAAAGACACCTTGAATGATGCATATCTATCTGTTTTGTTCCACTCTGTACAGGTAAAGTTAATATGAGGTGCAGTGTCTTTTAACAATGCCTTTAAATCGAGGGCATCAGTGTCCAGGTGTATCCTGTACACATGCAGATGCCCTTGCTTTGGAATTGTTCTGATTTGAGTATTAGTATTATTCCTTCCAATAATAACATTGGATTGTTTATTTATTTTTTGGGAGGTCATTGCCCTCTGGACAGCTGTATTCACCTGGGCCTTGCTAATATACGTACTTTTTGCAGGATTGTCCTTGACGAGTGTTTCTTGCGCGGATACGAGTTTTTGCGTAGTTGGTGGAACTATCTTTTTGCTTGGAATATCTGGCGATGACAATCTATTTTCGTTTTTCTCCAGCTTTAATGCACCATTACTAGATGACTCTGGATGTTTGATTTTGTCAAAATTGCACATTTGTTTGAGTACCATTATTAAATCCTCTTGTTCAGAAGTTCGTTTCTCTAGGTGGTATGTAAGTTTTCGTAGGATGTCCAACTCATCTTGAAGAATCTTAACTTGTAATGTTGGACTAGTAGGCTCGGACTTCCCACGATCTTTTGAGGTTAGGTTGTCATCGGCATCATGGAAAACTTCCCCATCACTTTTATTTTCCAGAAATTTTATAAGAACATCATTACTTGTTGTTACTGGTACCTTTTTGGTTAAAATTATGTCTATCAGCTCACTTTTTTTCAATTTATTGAGCTCACATGCCACTACCGATACATCACCGACCGCCATCTTGGGAATACTGATTATGTGTATGGAAGTTGAAGTAGAGTGGACTGATTTTTCAAAAGAAAGCCCCTCGTATGTTCTACTATAACCGGTTAGGTCTTATAATTACAAGTTCATCAGAAAAATTAAGTTTGGTGGGATCATGTCGAAGGACTATCGGAGATATGGCGCCATTAATTTTGGTAATCCTCTATGAGTGCGAGTAGGATGGTGATAGACCTGTTAAAATGTGTCATCATGAAATGAAATCGACCTATCCGGGGCCGCAAGACTTAGTATAGATAATAGAGATGTAGAATTTATTCCATACAAATTGGACCAAACATAATATATCTATTCATATACTGTTCACAAGAAAAGGGTACTCAAAATAATTATTGTTCCACACTATTGGGTCAATATAATTCATCAATGAACAATATTTTAAAATGTATTTCCCAGGCACAATATGATATCTTTCGTATCATGATAAATTGTTACGTTTTTAGTTATACAGGGTGAGTCATGAGGAACTATACATACTCCAACCACGAATATGGGCACCTGAGGGGAATACCTAATGTCCATCAGAAAGTGTCTTCTCCTCTTCTTCACTGATATATAGGGTGAATTATGGAATTTGACAAAAACATCTTTTTGTCATAACTTTTTAACAGCTTCTTCGATTTGTCTGATTTTTTCATGGACTACTCTGCTACTACTCTTTAATCGGCTGACCCATTCAGAATTGGAAAAATCCAGAACCGTTCATGAAAAATTTTGCTAGTTTAATTAATATCAAAAAGTTCATCCTGTATGTGGTTTTTGTAAACTGTGACAGGGAATATTCAAAGGTCACAAGCAAACATCAGAAATAAAATATTCAAAATTTTCCTCACACTTTCACAGAATTTTTCAAAAAACGTTACATTTTAAGAAAAAACGCCACACATTCATTCATTTTATAATAAATATTTCGCAAAGCATAAATTTCACGAATAAAAGTGCTCAATGAAACGCAACATTTTTTATGATATCAAGGCCTGGATTTCGTCATTTTATTTTCTTGTGGGGGGTAATAATCACCCTGTAGATATTTGTAGAATCAGTGGATGAGGTATCTGCATGGATGTTGATGTCCATCATTCGAATGAGTCTATCATTCTGTATGGCAAATAAGTGACCAAATTGACTGAATAAAACTAATCGAATTGATAAAACAGAAAATTAATAATCATAGAATTGTTCAAATCGATGGTCATCAACATCCATACAGATACCCTGATCCACTGATTCGAAAGAAAGATCTACAGGGTGATTATGACCTTCCACGAACAAATGAAATGACGAAATCCAGGCCTGAAAAAAGGAGAATATGTTGATTTTCAACGAGCTGAAGCATTGAAAATGTAAGTCTTACTTTCATTCGTGAAATTTATGCGTTGCGAAGTATTTATTTTCAAATGAATGAATTTGTTGCTGAAATTCCTTTTTTTCTTAGAATTTATAGTTTTTTGAAAAGGTCTGTAAAAGTGTGAGGAAAATTTTGAATATCTTATTCTTGATGTTTGTTTGTGACCTTTGAATATTCCCTGTCACAGTTTACAAAAACCATATACAGGATGAACTTTTTGATATTAATTAAACTAGCAAAATTTTTCAAGAACGGTCCTGGATTTTCCTGATTCTGAATAAGTCAGTCGATTAGAGAGTAGTAGCAGAGTATTCCATGAAAAAATCAGACAAATCGAAGAAGATGTTGGAATGTTATGACCAAAAGATGATTTTGCCAAATCCCATAATTCACCCTATATATTAGTGAAGAAGAGGAGAAGACACTTTCTGATGGTCATTAGATATTCTCCTCAGGGGCCTCTATTCGTGGTAGGATTATGTTCAGTTCCTCATGACTCACCCTGTAGTACTATTTTTTTGTTCAATAGAATTGAAACTTTATGTTCCTATATATACCAAACCCTGTAGTATAAATATGAGTTATTTTTTGTTAAATGGATTTGAAACTTTATGTTCCTATATACTGTGTTATTATGAAATATCATGAATAAAACCATTTTATTCCATAACACGTTTTTTTTTTATTATTTCAACCTTCATTTTCTATACAGGCTGACTGACAAAAAACGCCCCGAGCCATAGCGCCGCTATTTATTATCAGAGAATTCTGATCACCCTGTATCTGTTCCAATTAAATGTCAGTAGATAGTAAATCAAAAGTTGAGATAGGCACATGTAATCCGTTTTGACCAATAATCAGAGCTGGGCAGTACTCGAGTACAAGTACTCAAATATTGTACTCTGAGTACATTTCGTGTACTCAGTACCCAGTATCCGAGTACATTTTCAATAAAGTACCCGGTACTCGTACCCGTAGCATTTCGGGAAAGTACCCGGTACCCGCGTTTATTAAACGAGTACATTTTCCGGGTACTTTTTGCAAGAATAAACTTGTCTGTGCATATGCGAGTGCAACACGGGAAACCGCTGTTATATGTTATATCATCATTATCAGTCAGCCCTTCAATCAGAACCAAACGCGGAGTTTTTGTTTTGTACACTGTGTAACAGTTAAAGAGTCAAGTGTTTTTTGTGTCGTTTCTGTTGTTTTCTTAAGACTAAACCACACTAAACTAAGAGGTAAGGGTATAGTATTTTGCAATAATATTGCTCTCATATAGAGATACGTATAGACGTGAACAACGACAAATAAGTAGTTTGATTTTTGCCTTAATTTACGTATTAATAATGAATAAGAAATGAATGGGTCAATTCTTTAAAATTTACAGAAAATAGTAAATAAAACTATTAAATACAGATTAATTTCGAAAATATCAATCAGTGAGTGGGTGTTGTAGGTGAAAACAGTTTTTGAAACTGAAATGATTTTTATAATTTGTAAAAGACAATTGTTGAAGTTGTTGATATTATTATTGTTATTATAATTATTATTATCGTTATTATAATTATTATTATCATTATTATTATTATTATCATTAAATTGCATGTTTCTCAATAATTTTCAAAATTTAAAATTATTTTCTTCACTTTGTATATCATGTTCATGCAACCTTGACCTTGACTTTCATTTATAGCGCCATGGAAACTTCGAATTCGAGTGATGAAGTTCAAGACCCATATCATAATTCTTCAGAGAGTGATGTGGATTATATTCCACCGGAGAAAAAGAAGTCTAGCAAAATAATAGATTTCTTCATAAATCCCAAATCATCGGCCTTGGCTTCGACTTCCAGCATCTATTCCAATAAGGTGTCCAAAAAAGATGGAGATTTAGTACTTGAAAAGAGACAGAAATCCAATAATTCCGCACCTGCATCCACTGCAAGAGTAGATCATATCGAAAAATGCAAGAACAGTCCGATGCTCGATGGAAAATTTTTCATTGTTGAAAAATGTGATGAGAAAATGAATTGTGAAGCCATGTGCCAATTATGTCTTCCCACAAAAAAGATGATCAAGGGTTCTCTTGAAAGCACCACAAATTTTGTGAAACATCTGAAAAGGGTACATGGAGAAAAATCGTATAATGACTATGTGAAATATAAAGAGAAACTGAAAAGTAGAAGAACTACTGCTAAGGACGACTCAGGTGCTTCCATCAGTGCCTCAACGATAGAAAGGTCGAAACAAGAAACGCTGAAAAGATTCGTAAATTCAAAAGTTCTGGTGACACAGAAGGAGTTCGAGAGAAGAATCGTTAACTTTATTGTTAACACAATGTCCGCGGTGTCTGTTATTGAAAACCCAAGCTTTATAAGGTTATTTGATGGAATGAATGTGAACGTTATTGGAAGAAAAGCTGCTATGAAACTAATCACCGATATGTATAATATTCACATAGACAAACTCAAGAAGGAAATTGAAAAGCAAGATTATATTTGTTGCACAGCTGACATTTGGTCGACTAAAACAAGAAGTTTTATGGGTGTTACACTTCACTGGATCGACGCTAACTTAGAAAGACACTCAGTAGCCTTAGCTTGCAAAAGGTTTTCCGGTATTCACGATTACAAGAACATCGGAGAAATGCTGGAAAACATAAATTTAAAATTCGGTATAAAATCAACTCAAATAATCGCCACAGTAACAGATAACGGATCGAATTTCGTGAAAGCATTTCGCGAATTTTCGATGGGAGAAGAAGAAGTGCAAGATTTTCAACAGGAAATTGGCAGAACTCATGAAGAAAAAGATGAAGATGATAGTGAAGATTAGATAAATGAGTATGAAGAAGAAATAACCTTCCACGAAATCGACGTTTCCAACAATACGGAAAGCAGGATAATGCTCTCCACCCACATCCGTTGTGCCAGTCACACACTGAGTTTAATCACAACAACTGATTGCAAAAATGCAATTCAGTCAAACGTTGCGATCAGAACGAGACATACTCAAGTTTTTTCGAAATGTCAAATCTTATGGACGAAAGCCGGGAGACCCAAGACGGCTGAAATTATTAAAGACGTCTTGGGACACACTCTTAGTTATCCAGCCGCAACAAGATGGAACTCTTATTATGACTTAGTTTCGCAAATTTTAAGCGACAAAGCAAAGCTACCGTCTCTTTTTCAAAGGCTCAATATGAAAAACTTCAAAGAAACCGAGTTGTTGTACCTAGAGGAGTACTGTATGGTCTTGAAACCTCTCGCTGCAACCCTCGATGTTCTGCAAGGACAGGAATGTGTCTTTTATGGGTATTTACTTCCAAGTCTGCTGTCTTTGATGAATAAATGGGAGAAGTTAAAGCTTCAAAAACTTAGTTCTGGCGGCGAACTTCTTCTGAAAACATTGTAAAGGAGTTTTAACTAGGTACCCTTACATTTATTCTGGCGCTCTGAAGCGGGTTCTTTGATTATTTACAAAAAAAATTATAACTCGGGCGCCACCTATATTATAGTAGTAGGTCCACTTGCACCGGGCAGCTTTCAGTGAAGAAACGGTAATCCAGGGGTCTGATATCTGCCTGTCAAAGTGACAAGTTGAACTTAATTATTGACTATAGTATCCCGGATCACCAACTGCTCCCGTTAAGAGAAGAAATGGAAACTAAGTGATTGTGAACTTATTTTATTAACTTAAATCTGACATAAACTCCTTACCTAACCTAATATTTATTATATTTACATACCCTAAAGCTCCCGCCCCCGAAAGCTCAGATCCGCGGAAAACTAAATATCTGGGAAAAGTACGAATAAACAACTTAGTCAGTTACGTTACTTTCCGATCACCCTGTATATCCCCGGAAAGTCGTGAAAAGTTATATTCAGTTAGCTGATAGTAAGAGACATGCCATAAGCAATCTATTCGCAAGCAAAACAGTGTTAGAAAAGCAACTCTAGTATGAAGCTTCTAAATAGTTATGAAAGCACAAACCAAGCTCAAGACTTAACAAAGCAATAAATCAATTAGCACGGTTGCAATGCTAAACTCGGTCTCGCCAGAAACCAACCCCAACACATCCAGCAACACCACCCTATCACGAACTGAGTCCAGTAACAGAGGGGTGCTGTTCAGATGAATTGGAAGTGACATCCAAGATCTACCGTACTCCGATATATCTGGCAACTCCGCCCTATCACGAACTGAGTCCAATCACAGAGGGGTGTCTCTCAGATAGATCGGAAGTGAAATCCGAGATCTACTGTACTTCAATACAACCGGCAACACCGCCCTATCACGAACTGAGTCCAGTCACAGAGGGGCGCTGTCCAGGTGAATTAGAAGTGAAGTCCGAGATCTACTGTACTTCAATACAACCGGCAACACCGCCCTATCACGAACTGAGTTCAGTCACAGAGGGGTGCTGTCCAGGTGAATTAGAAGTGAAGTCCGAGATCTACTGTACTTCAATACAACCGGCAACACCGCTCTATCACGAACTGCGTCCAGTCATAGAGGGGTGCTGTCCAGGTGCATTAGAAGTCCAATCCAGAACTTCTCATATAAATCCGGGAAACGGCGGTATCCGTTCCTGCAACCTTCAATAACAGAACCTCTGTTATATCAATCGGCCTCACCTCGGCGTCAGTCTTCCGGAGCGAACACTTGCGGTTTCAAGTGTCTTTGCTTCTTCCTGCTGTTCTTGGTGGCTGGACTGTTCGGCTACGGCGATCGGCGACAACTGTCTCCGCTTGATTCTCACAGCACCTAGCTCACCTTGGCTCCCCACTTATACCAAAGAGTGGGGTGAGCGGTTTGATATCGCGCAGCGCGCGGGTCTCAGCTGTGCATCTGATATCTTTATGTCGAAACAACTCAATTATTGATACCCAGGAATCAAATGCACAGAAATAATTACGTGAATAATTATTGATAGAATAAAATACTTCCGGCGTATCTCTATCCTCACGAGCAAAGAAAATAGCGGCCTTTATATCATTTCATTAACCCAACTCGATATATGAATTCGTATATACAGTGTGTCTCACCCAAAAATAATAAGAATTTCAGTAACTTCGTTACAACATGTATGCAGAGCTTGGAAAAGAGATTCTCAGAAATACTCAATTTGTCATCGGAAGAGGCCATAATATCCGCAATTGTCCATCCTAAGTTCAAATTACGTTGGTATAATGTCCTAAAAAATGCAGACTTTTCTATAGACGCTTTGAAAAAGATGGTGATTAGCGCTGCTGAAAAACTAATAGCGAATGATGATTTCGGAGAAATGGGTAATGCAGGAGATTCAAGTGACACAACAGATGACTTTATCGATTTCAATGAACCAGAATTTCAATCTAAACAAACCCAGTCTCAACACTCGCAATCAACTGCAGAGAATGAAAAAAAGAAAACATCCAAAATCGAGCTGGAACTTTGTAAATTTCTAGATGACAAAAAAAGTGGCTTGAGCTTGTTAAATGATTATCCGGTTATTAAGAGAGTGTTTATAAGGTACAATACATGTCTGCCCTCTTCTGCGCCAGTGGAGCGCTTATTCTCTTTCGCAACAATAATAAACAGTCCGCGGAGGAATGCTCTGACCGATGGAAACTTCGAGAAATTGGTCATTATGAAAGCCAATAAAGTTAATCAGTGAGACACGCAGAGGTATATTCACTTCATTCACTGGCACTGCACTGTCTCACTGATACATTTTTTTGGCTTTCATTATTGTTTTAGTTATGTTAGTATTGCAAGTTAAGTTGTTTTGTTTAATAAATATGGTTACTAATACTGATGCAAAATTTATCAATTCTCTATTCAAATGTACTTGAAATGAGTACCCGTGAAATTCGGGTACTTGTACTCGGAGTACTTTACTCTGAGTACATCCAATGAGTGGGGTACTCGGTACTCTGTACTCGTTCTCTAATTATAAACAGTACCCGGTACCCGGTACTCGAGTACAATTTATCAGTACCCGGCCCAGCTCTGCCAATAATGAATAGTTTTGACACAAAAAAATCTTAATTTGAAAAATCTCGATTTTGAACACCCTATATCTCTGTAATCAGAAAAAAAATTAAAAAATATGAAATGCCATTTGAAAAAAAAAGTTGACAATCGGTGTCATTATAGTTGAAATTGGAAAAAGACATTGCTTTTTTGTTTTTTAAAATCGGATAATATATAAATAGCAGCGCTATGGCTCGGGGCGTTTCTTGTCAGTCAGCCTGTATATAGGGGTGATGAATTTTAGCTGTGACAAAAATATTTCAACCAAAAAGTAATGAAATTATATTTCAAGTGCAAGTAATTTTTGGTTGTGAGGCAGATACATATTTCTTCTGGAACTATTCACTTATATACAGTGGTAATTAAAGTTTTCATCAGTAGTACTCCAAGTATTTAATAAATATAGAATGGATTTGTTTCAAAAATCAACACAAATGTTACCTATCACAGTCGGCTAGTGTATCCGAGGCAATCAAACTGTTTAATAAAGCCTATTCTTCTTTACTTTAATGTGTATTAAAACAGTTATATAACTGTTATCGAAGTATGGAATAGCCACAGGCATCTGAACAGCAATGTTGACTGAACTGTTCAATAACTGGTTGATATAAGTGAGTTGTTATAATACAGATAATATTGCACTGTTATCAGATACTTCATTTGTGATAAGTCAACTGTGTCTTCAGGGACAAATGAACTACTAAAATTGATACTTGCTGCAGGTATACAAGTCCAGGAAACAAATTTCATCTACTGTTATTAAACTGTATATCTGTCCCATATAGTATTCAAGTTTTCAATTATGATAATTAAATGTTTAATAACCCTTAGTGATCTTTTTTCTCTGTGCAGGATATCCTGGATTTGTTGCTGATCTATAAGGACTGCTGGACTCTGCAGATTTTTTCTGGTTTTGGTTTGAGAGGCAGGATCTTCATGGTTCATCACTCAGGCAGCCACGTGCATACCTTCATCGTCATTAAGGCCATTCCAATTACCAACCCTCCATAGAAGGTGAGTCTCGCATTATTACGCTTTTTCTTTCTGCAGTCCAGAAATTCGGAACCTTATTTCATGAATTATTTAAGGGTTTTTACCGGGAGTTTTACCAGAAGTTTTACTGGGAATTCTACAACGGGAATTATCCTACCAGGAGCACTATTCTTCCCAGGAGTCATTGCTCTACCAGGATCTGTTAATTCTACAAGGCCTTCGGTGGCTATATAGTAGTCTGGAATCTGGACTCTGGATATCGTCCCCTGCTTGTTCCTGATATGATGGATTTTCAAGGTGGAAATACGACAACTCTGTCAATGTCATCTGACATCCATGAATGTTAAGTCAGCACCCCGCACTCCGCCAACCTTCCCCTCAGCAGCTTCATCTGGTGGCACTGAAGCCATTTATTGAGCTACCCTGGATAACTGGTGTAGGACACACCATACAGGATTTTGACATGAAAATATTTTTTTTAATTTTCATTTTTATTCAATCATAATGCCCTTTGCTAGTGTGTATAATGGATCATTTTTAAATGAGGAAATCATACATAATAGGTACATACTTCCATATTTAATATTTTTTTGAAATCTGCTATGACTATAAAACGTCCTTACAGGAGCTGTAGAGTTTTCAAGTACAATATCATTTTTTATATATATTTTCATCCACATAGTAGCAGGCAACAGAGTATTTTCTCGACAGGAAAGAGGTATCTAATATAATTTTTGATTATGCATATTTGTTGAAACCTGTGATATGAGTCCTATCATCATAATTAAATGATTTGGGTATTTTATTTGACTGTTTTATTTGTTTGTTGACATGTCACTCCAACTCACAACATTTGTAAGGTGAATTTAGGTCTTCTAGTCTGGGATAACAACTAATATTATTCATTATCTAGTTGCTCAACTTTCCAGGTAACATTTCATTTGAATTAAAAGTTGCAGTAGCGCCCCATCTTTTTTGATTAACCTTATGATTGCTAGATAACTGAATTTTTGCTATTTTAACTCATTTTGATAACTCGAACCAATAGTGCCTACTGACGAAGAGCTGCCGTTCGCAAATGCACCTATTTTCCATGAAAGTAGGGCTGCAAATAGACAGATCAATTTTTAAAATGCAATACCCACTTTCTTGTCTGCAAATATGGGTCCAGGAAACTCATCAGCTTGAAATATGGTCAAGTTATTTCAGTGGACCAACAACTTGATGGAGTTTGCATGGCTTCCCTCCTCAGTGCTGTCTACTTGTTTCTCAGTATCTTCCATCGGTGTTCACATGCCTCAGCTATAAAATGAACAAAATAACTAAAAATCCCATCTTTAGATTTTTGGACATACGTGGCCCTTCCAAGATAACTCCAATGGTTTTCCATGCGTTCTCCCTCAGACGATTGTTTTTATTCCTCGCGTCTGATTTAGCATATAACTGTGGGAATCCTGACACCTGCTCTATCAACAGACCATCCTTCATTTTATCTTCATACTCAAATTCGCAATTTGGCAAAATTTGTGATAAAATTATTTATATGTCCGATATCAGAATTATCAGATTTTAATCATTTTCAATTCTAATTTGTCACTTGTCATATATCAACTATCAGAAAATGACTGTGATTTGATTGGTTGTTTCTTAATTGCTATTTTGTTTTGGAGTCCTGTATAAACACGAGGCCCTAAAACGAGGAAGCCGATCCAACGTTGCCAGTTCGTGACCATGTGTCGAATTGTCAATTGTCAATTATTCTAATCAGCTTTAAGCTAATCCTTGTGTGTAAACAATCAAAAAATTGAAAAGTTCGTCTCTATTTTTATGATAATATCTCGTAAATGGCTGTAGTTTGTTTGATATGCAACAAAATATTCTCTAATCAGAGTAATTTGAATAGACATCGTCTAGAAAATCATGACATAGGTCCTGTGAACATAAGTTATCATGGCAGCTGCAACTCAAATTTTAAATGTTTAGAGGGCTGTGATAATATATCATTTAAAGATAGAAATCATTTGAGGAATCATTTGAGCTCTGTTCACAATATATTTAATGATGTCATTATAATGCATTTTCCAACTCAGGAAGGTAGGCATCAGGTATCTATATATTATATTATTTTAATTCACAAATTTTTAGAGTTCAATTCATGGCTGGACCAAGGAGAAGGAAAACAATGTGCAATATTCTAGAAGAACTGGTAAAAAGATTGCCAATGACAATGAAAAAGTTTATTTATATTGTGTAAGATCAGGTGCTGATCAGCTATTTGTTCATCAAATCTATAAAGTACAATATATTTTATTTCATTTCAGGAATGACATCAAATTCCTCATCGGACTCAGTCAGAAGTTGTAAAAGATTTCGGAAATCCCAAGGCTCGTGTAAGATGAATTCCCAGTGCACAAGTCAAGTTATTATCAGTAGCAATTCAACCTCAACAGAATGTAAAGTTCAGTATTATAGACAACATTATGGTCATCAGAATGAAATCCAGCATCTCAGAATACAAAAATTTGATAAGGAAGTAATTGCTTCCAAGTTGATGTTAGGAATACCTGCAGCAAAGTAGATATATTTGCACAATACTTCTACAAAATGACATAAAATTATTTTTTTGTAGAATTTTGGACAATGCAAGGGATCAAATTTCAGGAACTCTTAAGAGAAGAGATATTATAACTAGAAAAGATATTGATAACATTAAAATATCTTACAATATTGAAACAAAGGATGGGGTCAGACATAAAGAAGATTCTACTAGTGTACATATGTGGGTCAAAGAATGCTCAGATGCTGGAAATAGTCCAGTACTATATTATAAGAGGCAGGCAGAATTATGCTCTAAATACAATTTAGAGATGCAAGACTTCTCCCTGATAATCATGAATAAAGTGCAATCAGAAATGTTGAAGGCATTTGGAACTAACATAATTGCTGTAGACAGTACACATGGACTCAACTCATATGACTTTGAACTGACAACATTATTAGTTGTAGATGAGTTTGGTGAGGGGATGCCTGTAGCATTTATGTTTACAAACCGCAAAGATTCCTTTGTGAATGTAATTTTTTACACAGAAATAAGAAATCATGTCGGTAGCATTGAAGCGAAAACTTTCATTTCAGATATCACCAATGTTTTTTATAATCCATGGTGCAGTGTAATGGGTCATGTACAAAATCAATTGTATTGCTCATCTAAAATTTCTGACCCAGAAAGGCGAAATTGGGTATACAAAACCCTCAAGTACCTTCAAACAGTGATGAATGAAGATGTTTTTGTACAGGGTTGGCAAGAATTTTTGAATTCATTAAATTATCCACCAACAATGAAATTCAAACAATATTTGATAGGTTTTTATAGTTCCTGTGTTTCAAAATGGGCCTATTGTTACCGTAAAGGTTGTAACATAAACACTAATATGCGTGTTCAAGAACGTTGTCACCCTTCTTTTTGTCTAGTTTTAGTTTGTATAGTATTCATATAGTTATTTGATATATATACATATATACATATATTTGGTGCACAAAGAATCACTTTTTGAATTTAACCGCCGTTTCGCGTTCATGAAAGTTACTTCCAATCCTGTGGACAGCGACCCCTGCCGGAGAAGAGAGATCGACACAGACGCAACGAGCGGGATCGAGCGCGCAGTTGACTCCTAAAATAAAAATCGATAGAAAACCAATTCTAGTGATTTAAAACCCGCGTTTTTCGGTGCACCGCGTTCGCATATTAAAATTCCACTTCTGGAGCAGCCCTGGAACCTGGATTCCCTGGAATGGTGCAGATTTCAACTGTTTAAGGTAGGAAGTACTTTCCCGCGACTGATTCAGCGTGATTAAAATAAAAATAAAAAGAAAACTACAGTCCACTACAAATCATTTTGATCCTTCGAGCCTGAATAGTTCATTTCAAAATTATCAGTTTGAACATTTTGAAGTACTTATTTCATTATTCAGTTGTAATTCTTTGTGCACTATCATTAGTCCGTCAGTTTCTTGGTGGTTTGAGGTCTTCCAGTTTTTATTAAGTTCTCAATTACCCGGTTTTTATAATTTACCTATCTTGGGTTCTCTAGTATCCGCACTTTTTTGCTTTCTCGCGCTCGAGCCGCCCGTCTTTACTTTTACACAGGTCCGTCTTTGAAATATATTACTTCGCCTGTGATTGTTAAATTTAGTTTGCCTTCATGAGTTCGAAAGATAAGCTTAAAAAATATAAAGCCTTGCGAAATACGGAAATAGTTCGGTTAAAAGAACTTGCAAATGTATCTCACAAGGCTGCAGATCCTCAGGCAGGTCATTCTGTTCTTTCTGTGTTCAAGCAAAGATATCAGAGCATCGATTCTATTTGGAGTAATTTTGATGAAAAACAGGTAGCCATCATAACTGTCATGTGCAATTCGGATGAATTTACAGAAGCAGATTTAAATAAGGAAGAAGAAATCCGTTCTGAATTCGAAGATATTTATTTCAGCATAAAGGCACTTTTTTCAGATCTGTTTGATCGGAGTGTTCGGGTAAAGTCATCACCTGAGGAGGATTCTGCTCCAAGGGTGAAGTTACCTGAAATGAAGTTACCCAAATTCAATGGGGACATTAAAAGCTTCACTTCTTTTATAGATCTGTTCAATGTTATCGTTCATAAAAACATTTCATTGTCGAACATTGAGAAATTTTCTCATCTGCTTGCATCTCTAGATGGCCCGCCAAAAGCTTTAATCCAATGCACTCCGTTATCTGCCGATAATTATCCCATCGCATATCAGGCTCTGGTTGACAGATATGCAAACACTCGCCTATTGGCTACCGCGCATTGGCATGAAATCGACAATAGTCCGCGAATATCTTCGGAAAATCCACACCAACTCCGTAAATTGGTCGACACCTTCACGGAAAATTTGGCCGCTCTAAAAAATCTGAAATATCCTATTGATCAATGGGATTTTGTGTTATTTCATTTAATGATGAAAAAATTAGACAATACTATTATTTCGCGCTTTGAACTCGAACATGGGTCCAACAATATGCCATCCTATTCGAGTTTGAAAGATTTTCTAATTAAACAGTGCAACGCCTATGAAACGCTTTCTTTTTCAACCCCGCGTATGAAACCCAAACCGCTAAGTTCCGCTCCACCTAACTCGAGAAATAATTCAAATTATCAAACACGTCAAAGTTCGTCATTTTTAACAAATACAAATAATTCACCTAGTTATTCTCGCGATTGTCCGCTCTGCACAGCGCCGCACGCTGTGTATAAATGTCCGATATTTTTGGAAAAATCGCCTAAAGATCGGTATAAATTAGTCAAAGATAAACGATGGTGTGTCAATTGCCTTAGTCACACACATTTATTTAAAAATTGCTCTTCAACATCTACATGTCGCTTTTGCCAGTCTAATTCTCATCATTCCACATTACATTTTGACAATAATCGTTCTGTAGACGTAAATCCGCCATCTTCCATCGACACTCCTTCCACTAGCCAAAATAATATTTCAAATTCTGCTTTGACCGCTTCGATTAGCACTGAAGCCGACCCTGTCGCGTGCGCTGCTCATGCTGCTGCCAGACAAACTGTATTGCTGGCCACAGCGCAGATAAATATTCGCGATACGCGCGGGAATTTTCAAACTGCACGAGCGCATCTAGATCCCGGTTCTCAAGCAAATTTCATCTCAGAAAGATGCGTACGCCGTTTAGGTCTCAAGTCGTATAAGTCGTCCATCTCAATATTGGGTCTAGGGGATATGAACACTCTGGCAAATTCGGGTACTGTACAGTGTTGTATTTCCCCTAGAAATTCACCAGAACCTACTTTAAAATTCGAGTCGCTAATTTTGAAGAACATTTGTTCAAATATGCCCTCTTTTGCTTTAAATTCAACAAGTTGGTCGCATATCGCCAATTTGAATCTCGCTGATCCGCAATTTGCTGTTCCCGCTACTATTGACTTACTATTAGGAGCCGACTTGTTTCAACAAATGTTATGTTACGGCCGCGTTGAGGGTGAGGCCGGCCTACCAACTGCTTTGAATACAACTTTTGGTTGGGTTCTGATCGGAAATGTTGAAATTCCGCCGCCCAGTACTTTAAATTCGTTGTTTAGTTCAATTGAAATTTCATCATTGGAGAAAATTGTTACAAAATTTTGGGAGTGCGAAGACATTCAACCGCCAAATGTTTTTTCTCCAGAAGATGCCAAATGCGAAAAATTCTATTCAGATACGACATTTCGAACAGATTCGGGAAAATATGTGGTTGCCTTACCGCTAAAAGATGATAACTGTCAATTGACATTTGATAATTCCAGAGATATAGCTCGTCGCCGCTTTTTTAGTTTAGAAAAACGACTTGTTAAAAATCCCGCTTTATATTCTGAGTACTCCGCATTCATGCGAGACTACTTGGATAGTTCTCACATGGAAATTATTCCACCATCTGAAATTGATTCCTCGGTATCAAACTATTATATCCCGCATTCTTGTGTCATAAAACCCGATAGTACTACAACTAAATTACGCGTAGTTTTTGACGCCTCTGCCAGGTGTTCTAATAATATGTCACTTAATGACATTCTCTTGACGGGTCCTAAGCTACAGAAAGATATGAGTATTATATTGAACTTTCGCTTGTACGCTATTGCCTTTACTGCCGACATTCGCCAAATGTATAGGCAAATTTGGATAAACGAAAAGAATAAAGATCTTCACCGCATACTTTGGAGATTCTCTCCCAATGACCCGCTATTGGATTATAGACTATTAACCGTAAGTTTCGGAATTTCTAGTGCTCCTTGGCTGGCGTTAAGAACGATCAAACAACTCGCCTTGGATGAAAAATCAAACTTTCCTCTTGCATCCGAAATTCTCTCATCCGATAGTATTTACGTCGATGACATTATCTGTGGATCCGATTCAATGAAAAGCGCTCTTGAAATTCAAAGACAGTTAATTTCTATATGTGAAAAAGGTGGATTTCCTCTAAGAAAGTGGTCTAGTAATAGCCCGGAATTTTTATCGAATTTGCCAACTGATTTCCTTTATAATCAATCATATTCTCTTGACAAAAGCGATAATATGGCCACGGTGAAAATTTTAGGTTTGAAGTGGGATCCTTCTGCAGACACCTTTTCATATTCTATCACTCTGCATGATAGACCGTGTACAAAAAGATACATACTTTCAGAGATCGCCAGGGTCTTTGACCCCTTGGGGTTTTTAACCCCCGTTACTGTTTTAGCTAAAATAATAATACAAAAATTGTGGATTTTAGGCATTGGTTGGGATGAATCCCCACCAAAGGATATTTTACGTCTCTGGAATTCTTATAAAAGAGAATTACCGCAACTTTCCGAAGTTAAAATACCGCGTTTTCTGTTTCCTAATGGTACGAGCAGTGCTGAGATTCACGCTTTCTGTGATGGCTCGGAAAAGGCATATGCTTGTTGTGTCTATTTGAGGCTTATCGAAAATGATCGCATTTCTGTGTTTTCACTGTGTGCAAAATCAAAAGTTGCACCAACAAAATGCTTGTCTGTTCCTCGAATAGAACTGTGTGCAGCTCACCTTCTGTCCAAATTGCTTTCGTTCGTTTTAACGAATTACCAAGCCAAAATCACGATTAGTCGTATTTTTGCTTGGACTGATTCGTCAATTGTGCTTCATTGGGTACGGTCGAACCCAAAAAAATTACCGAACTTTTGTAGGCAATAGAATATCTTTAATCCAAGATCGAATTTCACCTATGTGTTGGCATCATGTTCGATCTGAACATAATCCCGCGGATTGCGGATCTCGAGGTATATTGCCTAGTGAGCTTCCAAACCACCACTCATGGTGGGGAGGGCCGAATTGGTTGCGGTGCTCCGCTGACCTATGGCCCGTTTCGCGCTTTGAAGAACCTTCTTCAGATTCATTGAACCTGGAAGAGCGAAAAATCACTTTGTCAGCATTTGTAGATTGTGACACAATACAGAATTTATTAAACAAATTTTCTTCCTTAGAGAAAATTAAGACAATTATTGGTTATGTGTTACGTTTCGTATCAAATACAAAAAATCCTCGAAATCGAAAGTTAGGCCATAACTTTGATTATATGGAATTGAATTCTGCTTTGTTAATTTTAGTCAAATATACGCAATATCTTTCATTTGAGAATGACATTCGTCAGTTGTTGAAAAATAAAAGTCCTTCTAAGCCTTTGAAGAGGCTTCTTGTTTTCCTAGACAAAGATGGAATCTTGAGAGTTGGAGGGCGACTTCAAAACTCTCTCCTCGAGTATGATAGGAAGCATCCTATTCTTTTACCTCGCTCTAGCCGTCTCACGGAGTTAATAATAACAGACACGCACAAACAAAATTTTCATCCTGGTTTACAAACGTTACATTATTTAATTTTGCAAAACTATTGGATACTATCGTCTCGTCGCGCTATCAGACAAATTTTATCTAAATGCTTCAAATGTTGGCATTTGAACCCCCAGCCGCTGCAACCCCTAATGGGCAATTTACCAGCTCCCCGCGTTTCACAAATAAAAGCATTTCACATTGTTTCTGTGGATTTTTGTGGCCCTTTTTTTGTCACTATGGCAAAACTTCGTGGGTCGAAAACCCTGAAAGCATATGTTTGCGTGTTTGTGTGCTTTGCTACAAAGGCGTTACACCTTGAACTTGTATCCGACTTGACATCAGACGCTTTTCTGGCTGGCCTGCGCCGTTTCATCGCACGCCGAGGGCGCTGTTCCAGAATTTTCAGTGATTGCGGCACCAATTTCGTAGGTGCAAATAAATACATTTTAGAAATTATGAAGAATGCAGCTGAGTCTGAGAAACTCATCTGGTCATTTCATCCTCCCGCTGCTAGCCATTTTTCCGGATTGGTGGAAGCTGGCGTTAAATCTTTGAAAACGCATTTAGCACGTGTGATCGGATCACAGATTCTCACTTTTGAAGAATTATACACGGTGATCACTCAAATCGAATCCATGTTAAATTCTCGCCCGCTCTGCCCCTTGAGCACAGACCCTCGCGATTTATCTGTCCTCACGTCTGGTCATTTTTTAACAACCGAGCCTCTTACCTGTTTACCAGACCCCGATTTGTCGCATTTGAGTCTCAATCGCTTGAACAGATGGCAGCTCCTTCAGAGGATGCACGCAGATTTCTGGGCCCGATGGCATCACGAGTATCTGACCAATCTACAAAACCGCTATAAATGGGATTCACCAGAATCAATCGTCAAACCTGGGGATCTAGTTTTAATAAAACATGAGAATGTTCCTCCCTTGCAGTGGCGTACAGCGCGAATCACCGAACTACATCCTGGTAAGGACGGTGTGGCTCGTGTGGCGACGGTTCACACAAGTTCTGGGACCTATAAACGGCCTTTGGTCAAACTTTGTCCGTTCCCACCTCTTTAGTTTAATTTTTGTTAAAAGCATTTAACAAAAAGGTGGGGAGAATGTTCAAGAACGTTTTCACCCTTCTTTTTGTCTAGTTTTAGTTTGTATAGTATTCATATAGTTATTTGATATATATACATATATACATATATTTGGTGCACAAAGAATCACTTTTTGAATTTAACCGCCGTTTCGCGTTCATGAAAGTTACTTCCAATCCTGTGGACAGCGACCCCTGCCGGAGAAGAGAGATCGACACAGACGCAACGAGCGGAATCGATAGAAAACCAATTCTAGTGATTTAAAACCCGCGTTTTTCGGTGCACCGCGTTCGCATATTAAAATTCCACTTCTGGAGCAGCCCTGGAACCTGGATTCCCTGGAATGGTGCAGATTTCAACTGTTTAAGGTAGGAAGTACTTTCCCGCGACTGATTCAGCGTGATTAAAATAAAAATAAAAAGAAAACTACAGTCCACTACAAATCAATGCGCCTGGAGAGCATGCATAAGACATTGAAGTATCATTATTTACAAGGAAAAAAAACAAAAAGATTGAATAAAACTTTACATATGTTAATGACATTTATAAGAGACAAAACTATCCAAAGAATAATCAAACTCACAAAGGGTGAAGCAACAGAACATATTGCTAAAATTAATGCAAGGCATCCAACAAGTCTCTGTTCCACATTTAATATTGAAGAGGATGAAAATCCCAATTCTTGGTTAATCCACAGTGATGTTTCTAAACAGACTTACTCATTGACAAGGAGCAGTGAAAATTCCATATGCTGCCCACTAAAATGTACAATTTGTGGTATATGTGTTCATGCCTATGAATGTAGCTGTGTTGACTTTAATATCAAAGCTACTATATGCAAGCATATTCACTATTTAGTCCTTAACTACCAAAAGGACATGAATAAAAATAATCCCCCAGTTGACCATCAAAATGAAATTGCAAACCTTACTGAGGAAGTTAGAAGCTCACTAACTCAACAGCACACATTGGTGCAAGAAATCGAATCCAAATCTTTGAAATTGCTCAATAATGTGAAAAGCAAGGACCATTCAACAGAACAGTTGAAGCTGATACTAAAACATGTCAAGAATGCAGACTCTGTTGAATGTGTGAATATAGAAAATTTTCGAATGGCTGAACATTGCATGAAAGAACCAGGAAATAAAAATCTCAGCAAACAATTATCATTTCATTCCACACGCAAGAAACAAAAACGTGGTCATAGAGAAAGACAAAAACCAACGCTGGAAGAGAAAAAAATCATCAGGGAAACGTTGTCAGGAGCCATCTTCATTTCAAAGGATTCAAAATATGACCATAGTTATCTTTAAGTTATAATGACCCTACTGTACTACCTACTGTATTCTCAATGTCAATAAATATAATAATTATTGTAGTATATAGGGTGGGTCACGGTAGATGGCACCTTAGACGTTTACGGAGAACGGGACATAAGATCATTCTGAAAATTTGGTTACTCAAGTAATTGCTCTTGATCTATCGATCTAAAATATTTTCAGCTCTGCGGCGTTGCCGCTTCTATCGAAAAGTAGCAACAACTTTGCTATTTTAAATGGAACACCCTGTATTTTATTGCATCTTCAGATTTTCTCTGAAGAGCTGATTTAATCGATGTATCACACTTGGGGTCTAGCGGAAATGATTACAGAGATATAGGGTGTGAAAAATCGACATTTTTCAACTTAAGGATTTTTTTTGTCGAAACTATTCATTATTGGTCAAAACGGCTCACATGTCTCTATCTCAACTTTTGATTAACTATCTACTGATATTTTATTGGGACATATACCGGGTGATCAAGAATCTGAATTCTGCACCACCCTGTATTTGTTTCAATTAAATGTCAGTAGATAGTTGATCAAAAGTTGGGATAGGGACATGTGAGCCGTTTTGACCAATAATGAATAATTTCGACAAAAAAAAATCCCAAAGTTGAAAAATGTCGATTTTACACACCCTATATCTCTGTAATCATTTCCGCTAGACCCCAAGGTGATACATCGATGAAATCAGCTCTTCAGAGAGAATCTGAAAATGCGATAAAATACAGGGTGTTCCATTTAAAATAACAAAGTTGTTGCTACTTTTCGATAGAAGCGGCAACGCCGCAGAGCTGAAAATATTTTAGATCGATAGATCAAGAGCAATTACTTGAGTAACCAAATTTTCAGAATGATCTTATGTCCCGTTCTCCGTAAACGTCTAAGGTGCCATCGACCGTGACCCACCCTGTATATACTGTTTTTTTTTTTCATTAAATTGAAAATTCCTAATCTACCTATATCCTATATAGGTTAAATTTGATTATTTTAGTGGCTGTCTCAATCAATAGATTAAGTAGGATTTGTGGAGATGCAGCTAATGGGGCTCGAAAGAAAACTCCTATTCTTTTTGAGAACGCTTTTGAAGGAATAAATAATTCTGAAAAAAGTATCTCAAAAGTAACAAGTTTTTTTTTACATTGCATCCCCTTAAATCCTACTTATCAATACTACGTTATATTGTATATTGTGAAAAACGAGTGCTTGTCCGTATTACCAAAGATAAATAAATTACGAACGAACGAAACGAAGAATGACCTTAGAGACGACCTTCTGCAGTGCTTCGAGAGCAGCGATCCAGGGCGTAGGGGATACATGAGGCGGATGCATGCTCTGTGGAATGAGCTACACCCAGAGCATGGAGCATTCACTGCTCAAAATCTGCGGGATTATGTATCTCACCTACGCGCTAGGCAATACGTGAGAGTCCCTTCTCGGCAGGAAGATGGTGTGGAGGAACAACAAGCTCCACCCATTCTGCTCGACAATGAGAGAGGGGACCGTGTGCTTCCTGAGGTGAGCGAAATCAGGAACCGCAGGAGCCTACTCAACATAAAGGCCCTGCGGCCCCAAGACCTTGCAAGAATGGATGAATCGCTTCGAGGGACACTTCCGGAAGGGGCTGAAATCTGGCACATCAACTGTGCCGTGTATGACGTCGTTCGGTCCTCTCTACCGGAGAGACCCATACAAACGGTCTCTCCGACTGAGAGAGCCGATCGGCGTGTACAAAAGATGGAAGCCAAGATCCAGTCGGCGAGACAACACACTTCCCGTATCCAGTGTGTGATGGATTATGTGAGTGCCAACAGGCCATTCACATCGAAGGTGCGACAAATGGCCAATACTTTGCGTCGCACCCATCACACACTAAATGAGGCAGTGCTATCCACCATCAAACAGCACTGCCTCGAAAGGATACGGATGTTAGTGGCTGCTAAACAGTCACTAAAGAGGCGAGCGAGAGGGCTGGCGGAAAATAAACAATTCCGCGAAAAGCCCTCTCGCTTATTTCAACCGCCTCCAAGTGTGGTTGACAATCCGCCGACTGCTGATCAGGTGGAAACCTTCTGGAAGAGTATTTACGAGGTGAGGCATCCATTCAACAGAGATACTCCAGCCCTGGCGCAGTTCGGTACCTTCTGCGGAAGATACCGAGAGCCTGAGCCCGAATTACTGCGCCAACCGATAACCACTGAGGAGGTTCGAGAAGCCCTGAAAGGCTCCAAGAACTTTGCTGCTCCTGGTCCCGACGGGATCAATAACTTCTGGTGGAAAAAGTTTCCCTCTACCCACCACCATTTAGCCAGGATATTCAATAGCTGGCTGAATGGGGAGCAGCAAATCCCTGAGTGGTTTATCGAGGGGCGAACCGTGCTTCTCCCTAAGACTGGAGATTTGTCCAATCCGAAGAATTACAGACCAATTACCTGCCTGAATGCATGTTACAAGTTGTTTACACGCATCTTGTACATGCGAGTACTCCTAGTAGTTGATCCGGTTTACCAACGGATTTCTGAGCAGCGTGGGTCGAAGAGAGGTGTCGCTGGCTGCAAGGAGAACCTGTTGATAGATAGATCTATTACACAGGACTCTGTGCAGTACAAGCGGAATCTTTCTGTGGCCTGGATCGATTACCGAAAAGCATTTGACACAACGTCACATGAGTTACTCGTGTACTTGCTCAAATGTCTTTCGGTACCCGATTTTATAGTGAGATGCATAGAACAACTGATGCTGGTCTGGAAGACCCGCTTTACTATAACATCAGGTAATGCGAGAGTTCAGACAGAGCCAGTCATCATAAGGAGAGGAGTATTTCAAGGGGACTCCCTTAGCCCTCTCCTATTCTGCATCTCACTTCTGCCACTATCCGTTGAGCTCCGCAAAACCAGAGGATACAACTGCGGCCCACCCAGTTACCGGAGGCATAAAGTCACCCACTTATTCTATGTGGATGACCTCAAACTTTATGCCTCTGGTGAGAGGGATATGGACCAATCCCTCAGGGTGGTGCAGGAGTACACGCAGGCAATTGGAATGGAATTCGGGATGGACAAATGTGCACTGGTTCATCTCAAGAGAGGACGATGCGAGAACTACGACAAGGACACGCAGCTCGTGGACGGAAGCATCCTACACCACCTGGATGCCGGAGAGACGTACACCTACCTGGGTGTAGAGGAAACTCACATCCAGGAGGCACAACGGGTAAAAGACGCTCTCCGCAGCAAGTATCGGCAGCGGCTCCGACAGATCTGGTCGTCAGAACTGTCGGGGGAAGAACAAAGTCGCTGCGACTAACATGCTTGCTGTTCCGATCCTACTTTACTCATTTGGAGTGATAAAGTGGACTCAAGTCGAGCTGCGACAACTTGACGTAAGTACTCGCAAGATGATGCATCTCCATAGAAGTCTGCATCCAAATTCGTCCGTTCCACGGTTATACATACCTAGAGACCAGGGTGGCCGTGGACTCTTGAGCTTGGAGTATCTCCATAACAGAATGGTTCTGGATGGCGCCTGCAAAGTCATCAGGAGTTCGGATCCCCTTCTGCAAATGGTTAAAACCCACGAAGAGGCAGGAGTAGGAGCTTTTCTTTTCAGGGCAGCACGTCGAGCAGCCGATGAATTGTCTCTGATTTTCGACTCCGAGCGCGAGGCTCAGGACTCAATTACTGAGCTAGAACCCGCTCGGAGAAAAGCCCGCATCAAAGCTGCAGAAGTGAAAAAGCTTCTGCAGCTTCACATGGATAAGCCCATGCATTCGGTCTACTTCAAGACCATTGAAGACCGGGGCTTATCCAAAGAACTGACTTTCGCTTTTCTTAAGTCAGGCGGGCTTAAATCGGAAACAGAGGGGTTCATCATGGCATGCCAGGATGGGGTTTTCAACACTCTCGTCTACCGTAGCCGTGTCATGGGTATGGAGGTCCCTGACACAAATTGCAGGGCCTGCCGCAGACAATTATGCACCTGCTGTCTTCTTGCACGGTGTATGCAGTCTCGGCCTATATCCATAGACACAATGCGGCATTGCGAGTGCTCTATTATCACTTGAGGCACTCGTACGGAATAGAGGAGACCCCAGTGCTGCCCTATGCTCCGGGGGATATTGAGTCCGTTGTGGAGAATGAGAGGTGCCGAATTTATTGGAACTTTTCATTCCCCACCCTCAGGCAGATACAAGCTAACAAGCCTGATGTAGTCCTCCTCGACCATCACACCTAAGCGATGTTCGTGATCGAGTTTTCGGCGCCAGCCGAACCGAACATCGTTTTGAAGGAGGAGGAAAAACGGACTAAATATCGAGATCTTCTCTTCGAACTCCGCCGGCTCTATCCAGACCATTCTGTGGAATTGGTCATCCTGATAATCGGCTCCCTAGGAGGCACACGACACACGCTGCTCTCGGAGATCCAGAAAATCCCAGCGTGCCGTGATAAGGCACACATCCTGGCTGGTGGAATGCAGAAGGCCGTCATACTGGGATCAGTGCGTCTACTCAGGGCACACGGTACTTGGTCCTAGTGATTACTCACCTCACAGGCTGTGAGGAGTAGTCACTGGATTTTATCCAGCACGACTCTGCGTGACGTCGGAGGCCGCAGGGTCGTGACTGGAATTATATGAACTAAATAATAATAATAATAATAATAATAATAATAAATCGCTTTTATTTATAATGATTTGATGGAAACATATACGATTGTAATGATCATTAAGGGGTGAAATTCAGCGAGGCTACTCTTACATCTAATCTAACCCCATAATGATCTGCATAAAGTTTAGCATGTAACAAAAGATTATGTAATAATTACATGGTCACATAACATGAATAATTACATGATTACAGTCCTTTACATCTTCAAATCCTCTCATTTACATCGAAATAATTATTAATTTAGATCGGTTGGTCCGCTAAGAGATTCTGCTCGAAACGATGCTTGAAAGCAGACTTAGTAAGGTTCATCATAGTTTCAGGTAATGAATTGATCAATTTAACAGCATTGTAAGTGAATCCTTCCTGAAAGAGAGTTGTCGAATCATGTGGTATGGTAATAGTTGTCTTTTTTCCCATATTCACGGAATGAACTTAAGACCGGGGAAGCAGATTACTTTTTATGTCCTCCGGACCTGTTTGCATCACTTTCTGTAAGTAGGTTGCCAAGTGTACCTTTCTACGACTTTCCATATTTAGCCAATTGAGCTCTTTCAATTTTTGACTAACATGATCATATTTTCTAAGACCAAAAATAAATCGAACACAGTAATTTTGTACTTTCTGTTTTTTTGTTTATGACCGTTGCATCTAGAAAAGGTCCATAAAGAAAGTCACAGTATGTAAACTGAGATAAAACTTGACTCTCAGACAATTGTTAACGTAACTTTGGGTTCAGTATGTATCTGTTGGAATATAAAACTTTCAACGATGTAAAACTCCTCTTAAGTAGATTATTTATATGGCATTTGAAACTAAGATCATCGTCCAATACCAAACCCAAATTTCTCACAGAGTGTTCAAAGTTTATCTGAGTTCCATTAATGCCACCTATAAGATTAGATTTGATATATTCGTACTGATTGCGAGGTGAAAAGATTAGTAACTTTGATTTTGTAGAGTTCAATTCCAGATTATATGATGAACTTTTAGAGGAAATAACGTTGAGATCGTAATTGATTAATTGATTGATTAATTATGTATACTTATGGCATTTTGAGAGTTACATTTCTGTAAAAATAAAAACGAACTTTGACTTGCCGATAATATAGATTTTTGTTTTTGTGTCATCCTATGACGAATGTCCTGTTCTTTTCAGTGGAACCTTTTAATGGATCGTACACATGGTGTTTGTTATGATATGTGCATTATTGTTACTCTCACTTCTCTCGATCTCGAATGAACTTCATTTATTCATAAGTAAATCATCTAAAAAGTGGTATCTTCAATTGAAAAGTGTAATACAATGCCTCCAGAAACAAGGGAGACCAAAGTTGGCAGTAGGATTACTAGAATACCCGCCGCTTGTGATCCTGATAAGAATATCACGCCGATTCAAGATCTTGCAGGCAAGGTTGAGTTTACACAGATTCGTAAACTTATAAAGTTGTATTCCTTTTCACAGTGGCTAACCTTGAGGTTGAATATGTATTTGAAAATCGGACTGATGTTACGTTAGCATCAGAATGTCCTGAAGTCTTAAATAACTTAGATATCATTGGTATTGGACCATCTCCACCAAAGCTTACTGACGAAGAACTATTAGCGTTGCTAGATACGGACGATTACGATAGTTATTGTAATGATTTAGCACTAGAGGATGGTTCAAGTGATATTGAAGGAACTGACATAGTGACTGAAACTGATGAGATAGATGACGTTCTGCAAGTTAGTAATAGTGAAAATGAGTCGACAGATTCTACAGATGAAGTAGGCTCGTCAGTAAAATTTGATTCTGATCATCCAACTTATTCTTCTAAAGATGGTAGTGTGTGGGCAAAAGTTCCACTTACTACGAGGATTAAGAGAAGAAAATGTAATATCCAAAAGGTTTCAACTGGATTGACTTGATATAGTTCCCAATTGTCCACCATAAAAAAAGCTTTTGAACTATTTTTTTCACAAGATATTATAGATGTGATTCTATCTGAGACGAATAGAAAAGCCGAATCATATTATGCGAGAAATGAGAAGGCCTTTTCTAATTTTGTGCAAGAAGAACTGGAAGCAGTTATTGGTCTGCTCATCATTTTTGGAGCCTGGCACGCTGCGAAAGAGCCAATATGTGTACTATGGAGCCAAGATCCAAGTTTATGTCGGCCTCTAATATCATCTGCCTTGTCTCGCAACAGATTCCAACAGATTATGTGCTTTCTAAGATTCGACAATTTTGAAACAAGAGGAGGAAGAAAACGCACGGATAAATTTGCTCCAATCAGAGATGTATTCGATGGTTTTGTATCAAATTGTGAGAATTCTTTAAATCCATCTGAACCCTTGTGCGTGGATGAGCAGTTAGTCCCATTCCGAGGCAGGCTCCTTTTCGGGTTTACATGAAGAGTAAGCCGGACAAGTACGACTAAAAAATTTGGGCTTTGGCTGATTGTAATTCGGCATATACAGTAAATATGCAACCTTATTTAGGAAAAGTAGAAAACAAAGCAGAAAAAGGCCAAGGACAAAGGGTAGTGATGGACCTGGTAAACCATTTATCTACAGGATATGGAATAACTACTGATAACTTTTTTACCAGTATTGAGCTAGCCAATAAGCTTTCAGATGAAGTCCTCACCTTGTGTGGTACACTGAGTAAAAATAAACCATATATTCCAAAAGAACTTTTTCCAGCAAGAGATAAAAAGGAATTTTCAAGCATGTTTGCTTTCATGGAAGATAAGACCTTAGTTTCCTACTTACCAAAAAAAATGCGGCAGTTATTCTTTTATCGACACGATGGCAAAATAAGTGGAGAGGAAACTAATTACAAACCAGTCATTATCTTACAATACCTACAATAAAACGAAAGGTGCAGTGGACACAACAGATAAATTGGCAAAGGAATTCACGACGCAAAGAAAAAGTAATCGGTGGCCGATGGCAATATTTTTCATCTTCTGGACATTGGTGGCATCAACGCCTATAAACTTTGGATGTTGAAAAATCCAGATTTGAAAATAAATCGTTTGGATAGGAGAAGAATGTTTTTGTTGAAGTTGGGCCAAGAAAAAATAAGGAAAAACATAATCCGTAGATACCACAATGACAATTCGTTACATTCTAATATAAAACAATCCATGTTAACTATTTTGCCAGAATTGAAGGTAAGGAACGAACAACCTGTTCCCGTTATTGGCAGACAGCAGCGATGCTTCTTATGCGACAAACGTTAAGACAGGAAATCTCGAAAGTTTTGTATTCGGTGTAATCAGTTCGTTTGTGTAAAATATAACAGTTTGTAACAAGTGTGATAATTAAATCATTATTCAAAATGTCACTTTAATCATTTCATTTTTTTTTCAGAATGTGTTTACTCATTCATCATTGCTTACAACTTTTTTATGTAAAAATATATTTTTTATAAGCAGATTGTGTTTAATTTTGAATATTCCTTAATTATAACATGAAAAAAATTATAATAAGCCCAAGAAATGTTGGGGTACATTTGCACCCCACTCGGTTTTTAATGAAATTTTATGAAGGTTAATGAGTCTCTCAAGTCGTCCATTGGAGAAAACATTGAAGACTTGATAATACTGGATTTGAAAGGAGTTGCAATTGAGGAACTGTCAAATCAAGAAAACATTGCAGAAGCAGAGTCCTTTGATCATTTGTTTCGCAATGAGCTTACCCAAATGGAAATTGGTTAGTGTCTTATTTTATTGAAATACTTACGTCCCACCTCCGAAAAAATCTAAAAGAACAGACAGTAACTTGGTTGAATTTTCTCGAAAAGAAGTTGAAAAACGAAAGAAAAATAGAAATTCTGGCCAAGAATATACAACAGCGAAGAATAGACAAAAACTTCAAAGAAAAATAGGAGATCTTAGAGAAAACTGTAGACATAAATGAAAGGAGAAGTTTGATGAGAACATACGTCAAACAATTTTTGATGAATATTGGATTCTGGGAACACACGACAGAAGGGTCGCTTATGTTGCAAGTCTGATAAACGTTAAAGGAACCGAAATAGCAAGAAATAAAGCAAATAATGAAAAATCAACTAGAAATAGACTTCGTACATATATTTACAATTTCGAAATAAACGGCCAAAGAATAGTTATCTGCAAAAGTTGTTTTTTAAACACCTTGGATGAAAATGAAGAATTCATTTCATGTACAGTTAATAAACTCAAATCAAGTAGTGGAATCACTCATGCAGATAAGATGTATGCATACTCCTATACATAAAACACCACAAAATAAAATTGACGAAATGATATTCCACATTAATTCTTTCCCAGCTTATAAAAGTCATTACTCAAGACGCCACACAGAGAAAAAGTATTTAGCTACAGATTTGAACTGAAGCAAAATGTACAATCTATATTGCGAAAAGTATACCGAAAAGCTTGTGTCTATAAAAATATACGCTCGTGAATTCAAATAACTTAATTTAAAAAACCCAAGAACGACACATGTTCAACATGTGATATCCGATGGCTCAAGAAAAATATTGTAGGAGTGAAGAGCTTAACGTAAATGCAAAGAAAGAGTTAGATGAGCACCTTACTCTAGCAGATTTGGCATATGAAGCAAAAGCAGTTGACAAGAAAAAGGATTTAGACAATCCCTCCCACATCCCATGTGCATTTGACTAACAGTACGTAACTGCTCTTCAGGAGAGTCCACGCATTTTATGTGGCAGGAATGCACTGCAGGACGAGGTGGCAATGAGATAGCATCTTGCATTTTCGAATTTCTAAAAAGTCTTCCATGAGAAGTCAAGCACATTGTGTTTCACTCGGACACATGTGGGGGTCCAGCACAAAATTTCCTTCATTTGTGCAATGTTTCATTATGTTATTAATCTACACCAATCATCAGGAATCATAGACCTCGAAACTTTAGTACCTGGACACACTTATCTTGAGTGTGATGTGGACTAGAGTCACTGGATGGTATTAGTTTGATAAGAGTTCGGACACAGCTGAACTTTTGTCCTTTTCTATTTTCTATAATACAATGGTTGAAGTGAATAAAAGAATAAGACATATAGGTATTCTGCTCTTTGTCTTTTCAATTTCCCTAGTAGCGCCTGATTGTCAGATACGATTTTAGAGGTTATATTTTCTGTCAAATCAATCATAGCCGTAGATGGACAATGGATATAGGGTACAAACACCCACTTCAATTCATAGCGATACCCTTCTAGCAGAGCAAGATTTATATAAATGAAAAGAATGCATGTAACGACATTTTAATATCAGAGAATATATACATATGGATAAACTTATAGCTATAATTCCTTATTGTATGTATAACTGTACTCCAGTGAAGTATTCCTGAGACAATTTTAAGAAATAAAGTCTATATAAGCTTGTGTCTGGAAATGCTTCATTTCTGAGATACATGGTGTTGAAATACAGAGAACAAATCATTTTTCGATGAAGATTTCATGGGAAAAAAGTAATTAATTTTGACGAGACCTACCAAATACTTGGTTTTGTTAAGTTCTCAGCAACTTCACTTAGCGCCCGCCCTAAGAGCTAAGTAACATGGATCGATATAGATAATATATCTCCAAAACGATAACCTCCAGCGTAATTAAGGCCCTTATAATAATTCCCTTGATACATAAATATCTATTCACTTTTCACTGTTGAATTTTGAATTCGCGGTCAGCACCAAAAACGCCATTCAATAATATATCACGTTGTAGTTTACTTGCTTTTCTTAGTTTCGTTTTCAAATTTTCAATTTCATAATGTAATTTTGCGATCATTTCTCCTTCTTCCATGATTATTTTGTTTTGTATTTTGTGTGATGATAATAATGGAATTTTGTTCTTGAAATCGTCTGCTTTGTAAATTGATGGAACAGCGGATTCTCTCAAACAGATTTTGAAATCTTCTGTTTGATAATGTGCCTAAAATATAGATTCATTCTGATCAGATGCTGTTATAAGAAGTGAATTTCAATGAGTACTCACAAATTTCGCTCGTCTTCAAATTGATTTTCCACCCAGGCCGTTTCATATCTCCCTTCCATAAGCGAATGCTTGATATTTGAATTGGAAAATCGAATAAATGATATCCATTTGTTTCAAAATTGGCACAATTTATTATACAGCAAGTGATTTCCATAGCTGCTTTTATCTCGAAAGTATAATAATTATGACATTTTATTTTAATTCTGACGTTTATAAAATGAATTGTCAAATTCAAAAACTTTTGAATGAAAAAGCGCGGGACGACTATGGTGCTCTTGTCACAATGCATGGTGTGTAACTAAATCTAAACATTCAAAAACCCTAACCGTTGTCATTTCTGTGTCCGAACTCTTATCAAACTAATACCATCCAGTGACTCTAATGTGGACCATGCCCTGATAGAAAGAACATAAAATAAAACGTCCATTGATATTCATCTGCCCAGAGACTGGTATCAAATTGTTAGATCAGCGAGCAAAAAAATTAGTTTAAGGTGGAAATTATGGATCGAGACCGATTTTTTTCTTTTTCCGAACTTGTCTCAAGAACCGGGCCCTTACAGGATAAACAGAAATACTTTAATTTCAGAAGCATTTCTTGGCTGAGGTACACGAAAGATTCAGTGGTTAGATTCAAAAATAGTTCAAGTGATGAAGAGGAATTCAAAGAAATGAAGTTTTTGAAGAGAAATCGAAATGATAATTAAGAGAAAAAACTCAGTCTCACTCCAAGTAAATTTTAATAAAATACGATACGTGCTACATGTTTCGACTCCTAGGAGTCATCATCAGGCTAAAATACAAAAAACTTATAAATGAAAGAAGTTCCATCATTATTGGAAAATGGGTGACATATATCTTGCTAGGTAGCAGGAGAAAAGAAAACTTAAATTAATTACATGGTTCACAAGGGTTTTAGGCCCCAATTCATTTGAAAAATATTTCTGAATTTGGGTTTCCTGAACCCCCACATAAACATTTCTCTCAAGATACTTCTTTTTTGTAACAAAAAACTATCATAGTGTAAAGCAAATGGAGCGAGTATGAAGTAAACAAACCATCAGACTACTTGATTCGAAAGATAAAATTATTTTTTGACAAACAAGTGACAAATGTCATCTATCCAATACATAAAACATTGGAGTTGACTCAATGAACCATAACATCAGAGTTCATAACAAAACAAGAAAATGTGTCTAGATAGACTAAGTCGGGTATTCAAAATTGTGTTTTTTGGAATTAGGAATGACAACATTAAACAAAAGGATTGCCAATGCAACCGATGAATGGAGAGGAAGATTACAAAATGAAATTAAAAGTGGATAGGCAATCAAATCTAACTTGTTCATTAAGGCAGACAGCTGAATTTGAATGAGCAGATCTATTGATTCCTAAAATTTCCAGAAGGTTAAGCTTTTTACCTTTAGGATGAACATGTAGGACTTCAACATCTTGTAGTATATTATGTTTGTGTTTATTCTCGAGAATATAGTCTCGGTACATCCCAGGGACGTACCAGAAGGGACATCCCTTGGATGTCATTTTTGTCTAAAATTGATTATAAATATTTAAATTGGATAATTAATGAAGGGCCGAATGGAGTTGGGATCGATATCCGCCTAGGTATACGTATAGCGTGCGCGCCCCACTATTCAAGTAGAGTGGTGGATCCTCGTCTCGCGAGCCGCAGTAGCTCAGATAGCGATACGGAAAATCATTATAGCATGTGCGCTCAGTCGGCTATACACGCGAAGCCATAACTTCATCAGAAAGATTGATAATGAGAGAACAAGAAAAATGTATCTCTGTTCTGCCACAGGCAATGTGCCCCCCCAAATTGGCTCAAACTACTTCTAAATGATTGTAGCACTAGTGGGCCATCATCATCCTGTGGTGGCAATGAAGAAATAATATTATCCACAAAATTATATTCCGAAAATTATGAGCCATATGTTGATGAACCATCTCCTGATGTGAGAGCGGAAGAATTATTAAATGAGGAACACTGTATTTTAGATGGTTTTGAAAGTATTATTATGGTGAATGAAATATTTTCTCAATATCTAAAACGTTAACCGATAGAAATTTCAATAGCCTCGACTGTTTTTGTTGGAAAGTTGAGAGACATCAAAACTGTATCTGGATTTGCAAACAAGCGTCTATAAACACCGAAGGCTCTCCGCATCCGATGATGTCCGATCACCTTCGGATCATTCGCAGCTGTCTTTCGCGCGCGTTTGATTTTCACCCAGCTACTTCACAAGCGTCTATACACACCGAAGGCTCTCCGCATCCGATGATGTCCGATCACCTTCGGATCATTCGCAGCTGCCTTTCGCACGCGTTTGATTTTCACCCAGCTACTTCTTATTATTTGTGGTTATGGTGTGTATGAATGGATTTTGGCATTGTATTTTTACTATTTTTTCGAATTGTTTGCTTCTTTACCAGAAATCCAGAATGACTTGGTGCCCTATTTGTAATCAATCGTTTTACAACGTCGTAGCTAGAACTATCATTATACAGGGTGTATCTTAAATGATGAGTTTAATTTCATGACAAAAAGTTCATATAAACGTGTGTCCTAATTTGCTCCGTTTCCGAGTAACGGGGTGTCCAAAGTTGAATTAAATTTCGGTTTTTCATGAATTACTCAAAATACTGTTCGCCGATTTTGATTAAACTTCGTGTGTTTGTGATTTGTAATAGCTTCTTTTCATGGAAGTAGATTTTGAATTTTGTTTCCAGTGGTGTGTGATATTCACTGTAGTAACTATTGTACGCTGATGTTGGTGCTGAGTTTGATATTATTGGAAATTAATAGCAAAACGTTATCGTTATGCAATCAATGTATGTGCTTCTCTGTTACTTTTTACTTTTTCATTAAACTTTGGACACCCCGTTACTCGGAAACGGAGCAAGTTAGGACACACGTTTATAGTAACTTTTTGTCATGAAATATGACAAGGAATCACCACCTGAAATTAAAGTCATCATTTAAGATACACCCTGTATTTTATCAATTACACCCTTATGTCAAGTAATTGATGGGTCACCTTGTATGCATTATTGTTAGCTCATTATATCTATTCTGAGTCGAAAAATATGTCAGAATATTGGGGCCTGTACAGGCCCAAGTATCCACAATTTGCAAGTTTTCAAAATGTGCGTACCTAGCACATGAATAACATTACATCGAATTACTTGCAAGCCTAAAGAATGAATAGGTTTTTTTCAGGTATTTTGCTTGGTGGCTACATAGTGTGATCATTTTCGATATAAAAGACTATTGCCCTGATGCTGATGTAGGCGTTTTTAGATGTGCAGACATTTCAACATTAACTATTATGTATAGGTAGGTACCTCTATATTCAACCTTTTCATTCTTCATTCTTTCCTATAGATGAGAGAAATTCAATAATCAACGAGAGCTTTGATTGTGATTTTCTGACCAGCAGAAGATTCTGGAATCATTAAAAATTGGTAAAGAAAAAAGAGAAACCAATGAATAGAATTCCGAAAAAGAAAAATTCAAACTAGAGCTTATTAAACTCGTTGATAGTATAGTCACATTTATAGCGATGAGGAGGGAGAAAACCAGTATGGCATTTTCCGACAAGTTACCATCTGAAACGCATCAGAATAAGAAAGTTACTCAACAGAGACGTTTATACCGAACAATCAAAAAAGCTGTTCCTATAATAAACGACTTATTTAGTAATAAATTAATCCATCCAGATGATATGGACGCCGATAATATCGCAATAAATCTGATGTATCCACCAAAAAAAAAAAATTAATAAGTAAATAAGTTGTGTTTATTGTGTCAATTTTGTCCTGATATAAAAAAAAAAACATGTGAGGCCTTTGGAATGTTTAGCTCTCGCAATATAAGCATCTCATTCGGAAAAAAAATATACTTTGCATAATTTTTCCAAAACATTACACTCGATCACTTGATACTCATGGATTATTATTATGTTTTTATTTTTGGCGCGTGCTCTGCATCAGCGGCGACGTCCGACCATGATCGGACATCATCGGATGCAGAGAGCCTCCGGTGTTTATAGACGCTTGTAGCTACTTCTTATTATTTTTGGTTATTGTGTGTATGAATGGAATTTGGCATTGTATTTTTTCGAATTGTTTGCTTCTTTACCAGAAATCCAGAATGACTTGGTGCCCTATTTGTAATCAATCGTTTTACAACGTCGTAGCTAGAACTATCATTATACAGGGTGTATCTTAAATAATGAGTTCAATTTCAGGTTCAGGTGGTAATTCCTTGTCCTATTTCATGACAAAAAGTTCATATAAACGTGTGTCCTAATTTGCTTCGTTTCCGAGTAACGGGGTGTCCAAAGTTGAATTAAATTTCGGTTTTTCATGAATTACTCAAAATACTGTTCGCCGATTTTGATTAAACTTCGTGTGTTTGTGATTTGTAATAGCTTCTTTTCATGGAAGTAGATTTTGAATTTTGTTTCCAGTGGTGTGTGATATTCACTGTAGTAACTATTGTACGCTGATGTTGTTGCTGAGTTTGATATTATTGGAAATTAATAGCAAAACGTTATCGTTATGCAATCAATGTCTGTGCTTCTCTGTTACTTTTTACTTTTTCATTAAACTTTGGACACCCCGTTACTCGGAAACGGAGCAAGTTAGGACACACGTTTATAGTAACTTTTTGTCATGAAATATGACAAGGAATCACCACCTGAAATTAAAGTCATCATTTAAGATATATTTTATCAATTACACCCTTATGTCAAGTTATTGATGGGTCACCTTGTATGCATTATTGTTAGCTCATTATATCTATTCTGAGTCGAAAAATATGTCAGAATATTGGGGCCTGTACAGGCCCAAGTATCCACGCAATTTGCAAGTTTTCAAAATGTGCATACCTAGCACATGAACATTACATCGAATTACTTGCAAGCCTAAAGAATGAATAGGTTTTTTTCAGGTATTTTACTTGGTTATGGCTATGGCTACATAGTGTGATCATTTTCTATATAAAAGACTATTGCCCTGATGCTCATGTAGGCGTTTTTAGATGTGCAGACATTCCAACATTAACTATTAAGTATAGGTAGGTACCTCTATATTCAACCTTTTCATTCTTTCCTATAGATGAGAGAAATTTAATAATCAACGAGAGCTTTGATTGTGATTTTCTGACCAGCAGAAGATTCTGGAAGCATTGAAAATTGGTAAAGAAAAAAGAGAAACCAATGAATAGAATTCCGAAAAAGAAAAATTCAAACTAGAGCAGCTTATTAAACTCGTTGATAGTATAGTCACATTTATAGCGATGAGGAGGGAGAAAACCAGTAAGGCATTTTCCGACAAGTTACCATCTGAAACGCATCAAAATAAAAAAGTTACTCAACAGAGACGTTTATACCGAACAATCAAAAAAGCTGTTCCTATAATAAACGACTTATTTAGTAATAAATTAATCCATCCAGATGATATGGACGCCAATAATATCGCAATAAATCTGATGTATCCACCAAAAAAAAAAATAATAAGTAAATAAGTTGTGTTTATTTTGTCAATTTTGTCCTGATATAAAAAAAAACATGTGAGGCCTTTGCAATGTTTAGCTCTCGCAATATAAGCATCTCATTCGGAAAGAAATAAATACTTTGCATAATTTTTCCAAAACATTACACTCGATCACTTGATACTCATGGATGATTATTAAGTTTTTAAATTTGGCGCGTGCTCTGCATCAGCGGCGACGTCCGACCATGATCGGACATCATCGGATGCAGAGAGCCTCCGGTGTTTATAGACGCTTGTGATTTGCAAGTGCAGGTCACACCGGCTTCTCTTCAGGTAGTTTATTGTGAGATATTGTACTCCCCACTTTTTTATTTATTATTCACTTGAATTTTTAATCACTATATTTATTAGGGATGATTAATCGAAGAAATAGGTTGAGGTCTAGAATTCCTATCCAACCAACTTCACTATCAAGGCGAAAAACCTGCCATTCAGGTAGAAATAGTTGTGTTGGTGGGCGCCCTCGAAAATCTACTACCAAGAAGCGGAATTTCAAAATAAGAAAGCCAGCTTTCCCGAAATTGGAATAAAAATAAAATCGATTTGATTGGTCTGAAAGCTTGTCTATGCCTGTTATCAGGGCGTTTTGAATACGTGCGCCTAGAAGCCAGAGGATTAGGAATCGGAAAGCAGTTCATCAAGAGCGACCGACCAGGCAGCAATGCCAGCACCAGACCGGACCGACCGACCAGAGAGTAAAGGAGATAGAAGAAGAAGAGCATTAGGTGAGGAGAGAGGAGACGCATACTCAGTGGGTATCTCCTGTATCCAAGATCTAGTTGTATAATATATATTATTCCCTTTCAGCCGTCATGACCTCTAAGTGTGTATCACCTGATCATTCGAGGTGCACGATAGATAGCTTGCGTGCACGTATACTTAGTGGGTATCCCCTGTATGCAGGGTATTGTTATGTATCTAATGCATTGTTCTCTTTTAGCCGTCATGATCTAAGTGTGTATCACCTGATCATTTGAGGTGAACGATCGATAGCTTACGTGCACGCATACTCAGTGGGTATCCCCGGTATGCTAGATATTGCATGTGATGAAATTGAGGCTGCAGCTAGTTTTGCTTTAAATACTTCATACTGAAATATTGATATAGTTTAGTTGCTTCGAATAACCCGCGAGCTTGCAATTTGAATCTTCCTAAATACCTTATGTCTCAAGAGGGCAGCAGCACACTAGAATAGGATATTTAGTTTTAATCTTCTCCTGAAGATGCTAACATAGTTAGCGAAACACGTGTCGAGGCGTTAAAAAATCGGTTTGGTTAGTGGTAAAACAGTGTAGTGTTTAATACTTATACATCATATTTCATTTCGATAGCAAAAAATAAGAAATTCAATGGGCTTATAAAATACAGGGTGTTTCATTTAAAAAATCATAAGTTTGAGTCGTATTTCCAAAACCATACCCAGAAAAAAATGTGAGTGCACCACTGGATTCTGCGCAAAATTCTCTATGGGATAAGATTCCGATTTGACATTTTCGCTGAGAAACTTCGTAGATATAGAGGGGGTCCAAAAAGTATAAATTTTCAAAATTGCCCTGTATCTCATAAACGCAAACAGTTATGCAAAATCTGATAAGGCCATCTTGAGTAAGATAACTGAGATATCACGCAAAAGCATCGAAAACTGGACACACTGTAAAAATTACTTATATTACTTATTAACAATACTTATTTACAGAAATCATTTTCACAAATCGGATGCTATGGCCAATTCCCCTCTTGAGACATAAGGTATTTAGGCAGATTCAAATTGAAAGCTCGCGGGTTATTCGAAGCAACTAAACTATATAAATATTTCAGTATGAAGTATTAAAAGCAAAACTAGCTGCAAGCATCAATTTCATCACATGCAATATCTAGCACTGAAAAGTGAAAATTCCGCGTCGTCAGAGACGTACCAGATAAATCACTACTCGATAACAGGCGTGGAAAATTATTCGAACTTTGTATTGCTGGGCAGCCTCGGGTGTCTGGATGACCGAAAAGTGAAAAATCTGCGTCGTCAGAAACGTACCAGAAAAACAACTTTAGCAACCTGGGGAAACAATATTAGCTGGCTAGAAATGAAACAATGTATGCGACAGCGTATGGTAACTTATCTTCGATAGTACTGTTCAAACGCCAAATGATCGAGTTACGACTATTTCATTTAGGCGGTTGAGATCGACTGCTGTCTCCGATCGACCTCTGCTCGTCTGCTCGTAGCTGGGCAATCGCCAGGTTTCCTCACTACCGCGACGCAGCGACTTTGCGCGATAGAACTGGAACGGGATCTCGCTTCGTCCGATAAGATAGTTGAGTTCAGATTTTTAGGAACGAATCTTAATAATTCGTTACAATCCTTTTCCTCTATAATTTTGATTTCAATAAACTTCCCATACATTACATTAAGAAACTTGGTAGAAGGTCCAAAGTCACCATATTTTGCGGATTTGCAGTAGGTCTCTAATTCTTGGATATCAATTCGATCATTAACTCGTATTATTTTCCAATATTTTCTACATTAGTGTTATCGCAATTACCATGAGAATCCGTCATGGTGCTTTGAGGTAAAGGTACAAAAGTCATTTTGGTTTGTAAAATATTTTATGAAATTGTAAAATGTATACTTCTTCTTCTACAATTCAAAGAAGAACGCACAAAGAAAAAAGGTTGCAGGGTGCTATTTCTGTTCAACTTTGTTTAAATTTTCAGAAAAATTACAACCCTGCTTTCGACTTTGTTCAGTACGCCTGTTTTATTTTGATAGCAACTGTAAATTTCCAGTTATTTATTTACTAATTGTGCAGTGTTGGTTAACACCTATTGGTCACGTGGTGTTCAATCATTGTTGAAGATCCGGTACAATATTGTTCAGATGTTTTGAGTAACATTAAATTCACGTCATGGAATTACATTAATTTTTTTGTAATTCCTGATATATTTATATACCTAATATTTACCATTAACATTACATTGTAATATTTAAAAGATGCACATAGGCTTATTGCCGTAACGTATCTGTGACATTAAGCATCTTTCTGAATAACACCACAAAGTAACAATGTGATATAAATGATTTAAATTTTGACAAACAAGCCGTTTTAGATTTATTTGCAATTGAATTATTTTGTGCACGCGTATAACAAAGGATATACCAACAGCTCCAAAACGGATTCAATGATTCATGGATAGTGTTCGGGGACGTCTTCCGTCTGAATGTCTCACGACTATTTGTTTGAATAGGAACGTCACTTACTTACTCGTGGACTGTATTTATGAAATGCAACATAAACAACAATAGAAAGCAACAAGGGTTTCCGTAAATTGATAACAGTGTCGCTAGGACGCGGTTTTGCCTAATCACGCCAGATGCTGTTGCAAGCCATTCTAAATCATGTAATATGTGCAAACAAAAATGTTTCAATATTCAACATAATCGCCCTCTTTAAAAGGCAAGACTTTGATTTCCAATATTTGACAATATTAAACAGAACATAATAATACAATAGATATTGGTTAATTTACCAGATTAAAACAAGAAATAGCCGTTAATGAAGTTCTATTCAATTATTTCTCTTGGTCTTCAGAAAATAACGCCACTCGATTAACTGCACGTTTCACAATCAAGCCTTTAGTTTCAATACTAACTAGGGAAAAGTCACATATGACGGCATAGTTCCTGTGACTGCACACTATCCAAGTTTCGTATATCGCCAGCGTGCTCAAAATCACCTTCGTCAGTGTTATGAAGAATGCTGAAGGGCGTACAACGTTTTTTAACAGAATTGTGGTTTAAACATGTCTGAGGTGAGTGTTGATGGAATTATTGAAATAATTTAAGTTTATCTAGCTGCTTCTAGATGCGTAAGAGTGATCTGAAATATGTATTCTTACAATCGAAATTGAAGCTGTCTATATTATATATCAGCAATTGTTTTTTAGGATTATTTCTTTCTGTCAAATTTATTACATCAATTTGTGAGTTTATGAATTTTCCTGTGATGACACACTCAATCTGTTCCTGTGATGGCACAGTGTGCCATCATTGACATCTGTTAGAGATTGATACTTGTTAGCATTGCAATGGTAAATATGAATATGTATGTTTCATTTAGGTTGGCAACACTGTTCAGTCGTTTTCTGTGTTCTGTGTTACAAACATGAAGTTGACAAGACACATTAATCAAAAACAGTCACTGTCAAATATTATGTAGAAATAGCGTGTAAGAAAAATGTTCATGTTGAAATTATAAAAGGAACAATAAAACTAATCTCTTAAATATTATCCTGATTGTGCCTTTTTCTGATATATCCACAATAAAAAACAAGAGGTTATGGGCCCAGACAGTGCGTAAAGGGTAAAAATCAGGATACAAAGTTTTGAGGTTAGGAGCGACCACGCCTAAAACCAAAAAGTAAAAAGTACAAAATGACCGAAATCAACTCCATTTTAAAACTCACTGGTGATAACTGGCCAGTGTGGAAGTTTCAAACAACCATAATATTAAAGGGACGAGGTCTGTTTGAGATAGTGGATGGCAGCAGAGTTAGACCAACCCCAGATGATGATTTGAGAAAGTGGATCCAAGACGATACGCAAAAGCTCAAGAATTAATCGTAACCAGAATGGACCAAGGGCCATTAACTCATATCTTATCATGTGATAGCTCCAAAGATATGTGGGCAAAACTTAAGGCAGTATATGATAAAGAGTCAGTTGTAAGCATTCATCTCCTTCAGCAGAGGTTTTTCATGCTGGAATTTGACAGTTCTGTGAGCACATTCATATCCAAAATAGAAGGGATCAAAACTGAGCTGAGAGCTGCAGGTGAAACACTATCAGAAAAAATGATAATGACTAAAATATTGATGGCTTTACCAGATCAATATAAGCATTTTCGATCTGCCTGGGAGTCAGTCCCAGTGGATAAGCAAACTCTTGAAGAGTTAACATCAAGGTTGTTGTTGGAAGAAGAGAGGTCATCAAACTCAGAAACTACAACTGCATTAGCAGCTAAGAGAAGTTATTACAAGGGCCACAACTCTGGACAAGCAAGATTACGATGCCATATCTGTGCGAAAAGTGGACATCTATCAAGAAATTGTTTCTTTAGGCATAAAAACAAAAATGAAGAGTCCAAGGAAAGCAAAGAACCACAGCAACAAGGCTCAAAAACAAATTCAAAATACTGCAATCACTGTAAAAGGTCTGGTCACAGTGTGCAGGTCTGCTGGTTCAAAAGAGGTAAAGGAAATAGTACCAAAACTGAAACAGAAGAAGACAAAGAATCAAATGCATTCATGGTGAACTCAGACAGCTTGAATTCAAATGACTGGTGTTTGGATTCAGGAGCAAGTGAACACATGTCCTGGAACAAAAATCTGTTTAAAGACATTGAAAAAATAAAAACAAGAAAAATGGTGCAAATTGGAAATGGTCAAAAATTGGAAGTGGCAGGAATTGGACAAATAAATATATGGGCCTATAATGGAGAAAAAATGATAAAAACCACACTTTCAGATGTGTTGTATGTACCAGACTTAAAATTCAATTTATTCTCTGCTGGATGTGCTCTTGACAAGGGATATTTTATGATGTCAGATGATAAAAAGTGCAAATTTGTGGATAAAAATGGCAATATCAGAGCACTAGCAACAAGAGAAAATAAATTATATAAAATGCTTCTCACACCAGAGATTTCAAATAATTTTAGTGCTCTAGCATGTTTTTCTGAACAAAACTCCTCAGTTGAAAATAAAAACTGTTTTTCAGAGATCAATGATTTTGAGGTGGATTCAATTCCTGAGTGCATGAGAGTAAAAACAGTAGAACATTTGAAAGAGTGGCATTGCAAATTAGTCCATCAAAATGTTAAATTTGTCAGAGATTTCCTAAAGCAAAATAAAATAGATTTTGTGGATACTGGAAAAGACTTTGTGTGTGAATCATGCTTGTCTGGCAAACAGCACAAGTTAGTTTTTGAAAATAGTAATTCCAGAGCTACAGCACCATTAGAACTTGTTCATGCAGATGTTTGTGGGCCTATGGAAACTGAGTCATTAGGAGGTGCAAAATACTTTTTGCTATTGAAAGATGATTACTCATCCTATAGATATATTTACTTCTTAATGCACAAATCTGAAGTAAAGAAAAATATTGAAAAATACATATCCCTAGCAGAACGAGAAACTGGATGTAATATGAAAATACTCAGAACAGATAATGGACTTGAATTTGTGAATAGAGAGATCAGAGAGATGTTGGAGAGCAAAGGTATACGTCACCAAAGAACAGTGGTGTATACTCCACAACAAAATGGCAGAGCTGAGAGGGAAAACAGAACTCTAGTGGAGGCTGGTAGAACCATGTTGAACGGACAAGAAAAAATGGACAAAATATTCTGGGCAGAAGCATTAAATACAGCTTCTTATATTCTAAACAGAACTGGGCCAAGTCCTATCAAATTCAAGACACCTTATGAACTTTGGTATAAGAAGGTTGCAAAAATGCCAAATTTGCAAATCTTTGGAAACAGAGTGTCAATACATGTACCAAAAGAAACCAGACTGAAGTGGGATCCGAAAAATAAACAAGGAATTTTTCTAGGGTATGGAGAAGAAGTGAAAGGATACAGAGTTTATGTACCATCAAAGAATAAAGTGGAGATACACAAAGACATTATTTTTCTGCCTGAAAAGAATCAACTATCAGAAAAAGTTGATGAGATAGTGATCCTTGAAGAGGAGATCACTGAAAATTCCTCTGACATGGAGGTAGCTCAGAATGAGGAAGTTAATGAAAATTTAAATGACACAGATGAAAATACAGATGAAATTTCAGAGTATGAGGATGTGGACTCCTCAGTAGACTCAGAAGTAAATGATGAAATAGTAAATTCAAGGTATAACCTAAGAAGAGAAAGGAAGCAAACTAAAAAATATGATGAATTTGAAATGGATGTGGATAAAATTCTGTTAACTACAAGCGAATATGATGATGAACCTATTTCCTATGATGATGCAATGACAAGCAGTGAATCTGCTCAGTGGAAAGAAGCCATGGGAGTTGAAATCAGTGCATTGAATGAAAATAAAACTTGGACTATCATGAGTGAAAATGTTTCCAAGTTTGACAAATCTGTCATAGAATGTAAATGGGTATATAAAAAGAAAAGAGATGAAATGGGTAATGTACAAAAATATAAAGCAAGGTTAGTAGCCAGAGGATTTCAACAAACAGGTATTTATAACAGTGACAATTATAGTCCAGTGGCCAAACTTCCTTCAGTAAGAATTTTTTTAGCTTTATGCAATAATTTCAATTATGAAGTTTATCAGTTAGATGTGTGTAGCGCTTTCCTAAATGGAGATGTAAATGATGAGGTTTATGTATTGTTACCACAGGGTTTTGATCAGTATGAAGGAAAAATTGCAAAGCTTAACAAATCCTTGTATGGGTTGAAATCCTCTCCTAAAAATTGGTATAAGAAATTTAATGATTTAATGTTATCCTTGAAATTTGAAAGATCAGAAAGTGAATATTGCATTTATACCAAAGTAAATGAAGTTTCCAGAGTCATCATATTAATTTATGTGGATGATCTTTTGCTTGCTGGCTCAGATAAAGCAGAAATTGATAAAATTAAACAGGTCTTGAACCAGACCTTTAAAATGAAAGATTTGGGGTGTGTCAGACACTTTTTAGGAATGTTAATAACACAAAATTTGTGTGAAAATAAAATTACCATAAACCAAACAACATACCTAAAAGGAGTTTTGAAACATTTTGGATTACAAAATTGCAAACCTTGTAATACACCTATGGAAGTAAATTTCAAGCATGATGAATTGAAGTGTGAAAGGTCTGAAAGCAAAGATATTGAAAATAAGTGTCGAAGGGCCATAGGTTCCCTGATGTATGCAATGTTGTGTTCAAGGCCAGACTTATGCATTTCTATCAGTATTTTAAGTAGGTATCAATCATCAGCAAGTTTGCAACTTTGGCAAGCAATTAAAAGGGTGTTGAAATATGTTCAAAAAACTATAAATTTAAGTTTAGTTTTCAGAAAAAATAATTTTAAGAATCTAATCTCTTACTAAGAACTCTATTATCTACGAAAGCAAGAAGTTATTCAATCATTTGCCCCTGCACCTAAAAAGAATTGAAAATGAACAAAAGTTCAGGAAATCCGTGAAACAGTTTCTTTTGGAGAGAGCTTGTTATAATCTCAATGAATTCTATCAGGTTTCCTAATTGTTATTTTATTATCTATGTTTTTTATGATCTTTTTTTATGATCTTTTTTATGACTTTTTTTATAATATTTTATAACTTTTATTATTATCATATACCTGTATGACATTGACATTGGTATAAGGCAGCTCTTTTGCCGTTACCAACAAATGTGTGTATGTTTATTTATATTTTTGTATATTATATTTATCGTTTATATTCAGGATACTGATAAGACTATGTCGTGTGACTTCGGCCGCTATGTAAATTTACTCATGTGATTAGTACCTAAGTTCTCAAACGCTTTGTCAATAAGAATTTATATTCGTCAGGCAATAAAGTACATTTTGATTTGATTTGATTTGATTTGGGTATGCAGATTCAGACTGGGCTGGAGACAAGACAGACAGAAAATCCACTTCTGGATATATTTTTAAAGTTTTTGGTTGTACAGTGAGCTGGTCTTCTAGGAAACAAGCTACAGTAGCTTTGTCTTCCACCGAGGCTGAATATGTAGCCCTGAGTGTAGCAGTAAGTGAAGCTTGCTGGCTTCAATACATGATGATTGATTTTAAAGTTTTGGATGTTGGTAGTGTGGTCATCTATGAAGATAATCAATCAGCAATCAAAGTCTGTAAAAACCCAGAATATCACAAGCGACTAAAGCATATAGATATTCGTTTTCATTTCATTAGAGACAAAGTTAAAGAAAAGGTTGTCACTTTAAAATATATACCGACAAATATGCAGATGGCAGATTTTTTCACAAAACCTCTTTCTTTAACGTTGTTTTCTAACTTTTGCAAAATGTGTGGGTTAGCATAAGTTTTTCTTTTTGGTTTATATATAAATATATATATATATATTTAGTTTTTGGTTATATTAGGATTCTTGGGATTTAACCATTGAGGGGGAGTGTTAGAGATTGATACTTGTTAGCATTGCAATGGTAAATATGAATATGTATGTTTCATTTAGGTTGGCAACACTGTTCAGTCGTTTTCTGTGTTCTGTGTTACAAACATGAAGTTGACAAGACACATTAATCAGAAACAGTCACTGTCAAATATTATGTAGAAATAGCGTGTAAGAAAAATGTTCATGTTGAAATTATAAAAGGAACAATAAAACTAATCTCTTAAATATTATCCTGATTGTGCCTTTTTCTGATATATCCACAATAAAAAACAAGAGGTTATGGGCCCAGACAGTGCGTAAAGGGTAAAAATCAGGATACAAAGTTTTGAGGTTAGGAGCGACCACGCCTAAAACCAAAAAGTAAAAAGTACAAAATGACCGAAATCAACTCCATTTTAAAACTCACTGGTGATAACTGGCCAGTGTGGAAGTTTCAAACAACCATAATATTAAAGGGACGAGGTCTGTTTGAGATAGTGGATGGCAGCAGAGTTAGACCAACCCCAGGTGATGATTTGAGAAAGTGGATCCAAGACGACGCAAAAGCTCAAGAATTAATCGTAACCAGAATGGACCAAGGGCCATTAACTCATATCTTATCATGTGATAGCTCCAAAGATATGTGGGCAAAACTTAAGGCAGTATATGATAAAGAGTCAGTTGTAAGCATTCATCTCCTTCAGCAGAGGTTTTTCATGCTGGAATTTGACAGTTCTGTGAGCACATTCATATCCAAAATAGAAGGGATCAAAACTAAGCTGAGAGCTGCAGGTGAAACACTATCAGAAAAAATGATAATGACTAAAATATTGATGGCTTTACCAGATCAATATAAGCATTTTCGATCTGCCTGGGAGTCAGTCCCAGTGGATAAGCAAACTCTTGAAGAGTTAACATCAAGGTTGTTGTTGGAAGAAGAGAGGTCATCAAACTCAGAAACTACAACTGCATTAGCAGCTAAGAGAAGTTATTACAAGGGCCACAACTCTGGACAAGCAAGATTACGATGCCATATCTGTGCGAAAAGTGGACATCTATCAAGAAATTGTTTCTTTAGGCATAAAAACAAAAATGAAGAGTCCAAGGAAAGCAAAGAACCACAGCAACAAGGCTCAAAAACAAATTCAAAATACTGCAATCACTGTAAAAGGTCTGGTCACAGTGTGCAGGTCTGCTGGTTCAAAAGAGGTAAAGGAAATAGTACCAAAACTGAAACAGAAGAAGACAAAGAATCAAATGCATTCATGGTGAACTCAGACAGCTTGAATTCAAATGACTGGTGTTTGGATTCAGGAGCAAGTGAACACATGTCCTGGAACAAAAATCTGTTTAAAGACATTGAAAAAATAAAAACAAAAAAAATGGTGCAAATTGGAAATGGTCAAAAATTGGAAGTGGCAGGAATTGGACAAATAAATATATGGGCCTATAATGGAGAAAAAATGATAAAAACCACACTTTCAGATGTGTTGTATGTACCAGACTTAAAATTCAATTTATTCTCTGCTGGATGTGCTCTTGACAAGGGATATTTTATGATGTCAGATGATAAAAAGTGCAAATTTGTGGATAAAAATGGCAATATCAGAGCACTAGCAACAAGAGAAAATAAATTATATAAAATGCTTCTCACACCAGAGATTTCAAATAATTTTAGTGCTCTAGCATGTTTTTCTGAACAAAACTCCTCAGTTGAAAATAAAAACTGTTTTTCAGAGATCAATGATTTTGAGGTGGATTCAATTCCTGAGTGCATGAGAGTAAAAACAGTAGAACATTTGAAAGAGTGGCATTGCAAATTAGTCCATCAAAATGTTAAATTTGTCAGAGATTTCCTAAAGCAAAATAAAATAGATTTTGTGGATACTGGAAAAGACTTTGTGTGTGAATCATGCTTGTCTGGCAAACAGCACAAGTTAGTTTTTGAAAATAGTAATTCCAGAGCTACAGCACCATTAGAACTTGTTCATGCAGATGTTTGTGGGCCTATGGAAACTGAGTCATTAGGAGGTGCAAAATACTTTTTGCTATTGAAAGATGATTACTCATCCTATAGATATATTTACTTCTTAAAGCACAAATCTGAAGTAAAGAAAAATATTGAAAAATACATATCCCTAGCAGAACGAGAAACTGGATGTAATATGAAAATACTCAGAACAGATAATGGACTTGAATTTGTGAATAGAGAGATCAGAGAGATGTTGGAGAGCAAAGGTATACGTCACCAAAGAACAGTGGTGTATACTCCACAACAAAATGGCAGAGCTGAGAGGGAAAACAGAACTCTAGTGGAGGCTGGTAGAACCATGTTGAACGGACAAGAAAAAATGGACAAAATATTCTGGGCAGAAGCATTAAATACAGCTTCTTATATTCTAAACAGAACTGGGCCAAGTCCTATCAAATTCAAGACACCTTATGAACTTTGGTATAAGAAGGTTGCAAAAATGCCAAATTTGCAAATCTTTGGAAACAGAGTGTCAATACATGTACCAAAAGAAACCAGACTGAAGTGGGATCCGAAAAATAAACAAGGAATTTTTCTAGGGTATGGAGAAGAAGTGAAAGGATACAGAGTTTATGTACCATCAAAGAATAAAGTGGAGATACACAAAGACATTATTTTTCTGCCTGAAAAGAATCAACTATCAGAAAAAGTTGATGAGATAGTGATCCTTGAAGAGGAGATCACTGAAAATTCCTCTGACATGGAGGTAGCTCAGAATGAGGAAGTTAATGAAAATTTAAATGACACAGATGAAAATACAAATGAAATTTCAGAGTATGAGGATGTGGACTCCTCAGTAGACTCAGAAGTAAATGATGAAATAGTAAATTCAAGGTATAACCTAAGAAGAGAAAGGAAGCAAACTAAAAAATATGATGAATTTGAAATGGATGTGGATAAAATTCTGTTAACTACAAGCGAATATGATGATGAACCTATTTCCTATGATGATGCAATGACAAGCAGTGAATCTGCTCAGTGGAAAGAAGCCATGGGAGTTGAAATCAGTGCATTGAATGAAAATAAAACTTGGACTATCATGAGTGAAAATGTTTCCAAGTTTGACAAATCTGTCATAGAATGTAAATGGGTATATAAAAAGAAAAGAGATGAAATGGGTAATGTACAAAAATATAAAGCAAGGTTAGTAGCCAGAGGATTTCAACAAACAGGTATTTATAACAGTGACAATTATAGTCCAGTGGCCAAACTTCCTTCAGTTAGAATTTTTTTAGCTTTATGCAATAATTTCAATTATGAAGTTTATCAGTTAGATGTGTGTAGCGCTTTCCTAAATGGAGATGTAAATGATGAGGTTTATGTATTGTTACCACAGGGTTTTGATCAGTATGAAGGAAAAATTGCAAAGCTTAACAAATCCTTGTATGGGTTGAAATCCTCTCCTAAAAATTGGTATAAGAAATTTAATGATTTAATGTTATCCTTGAAATTTGAAAGATCAGAAAGTGAATATTGCATTTATACCAAAGTAAATGAAGTTTCCAGAGTCATCATATTAATTTATGTGGATGATCTTTTGCTTGCTGGCTCAGATAAAGCAGAAATTGATAAAATTAAACAGGTCTTGAACCAGACCTTTAAAATGAAAGATTTGGGGTGTGTCAGACACTTTTTAGGAATGTTAATAACACAAAATTTGTGTGAAAATAAAATTACCATAAACCAAACAACATACCTAAAAGGAGTTTTGAAACATTTTGGATTACAAAATTGCAAACCTTGTAATACACCTATGGAAGTAAATTTCAAGCATGATGAATTGAAGTGTGAAAGGTCTGAAAGCAAAGATATTGAAAATAAGTGTCGAAGGGCCATAGGTTCCCTGATGTATGCAATGTTGTGTTCAAGGCCAGACTTATGCATTTCTATCAGTATTTTAAGTAGGTATCAATCATCAGCAAGTTTGCAACTTTGGCAAGCAATTAAAAGGGTGTTGAAATATGTTCAAAAAACTATAAATTTAAGTTTAGTTTTCAGAAAAAATAATTTTAAGAATCTAATCTCTTACTAAGAACTCTATTATCTACGAAAGCAAGAAGTTATTCAATCATTTGCCCCTGCACCTAAAAAGAATTGAAAATGAACAAAAGTTCAGGAAATCCGTGAAACAGTTTCTTTTGGAGAGAGCTTGTTATAATCTCAATGAATTCTATCAGGTTTCCTAATTGTTATTTTATTATCTATGTTTTTTATGATCTTTTTTTATGATCTTTTTTATGACTTTTTTTATAATATTTTATAACTTTTATTATTATCATATACCTGTATGACATTGACATTGGTATAAGGCAGCTCTTTTGCCGTTACCAACAAATGTGTGTATGTTTATTTATATTTTTGTATATTATATTTATCGTTTATATTCAGGATACTGATAAGACTATGTCGTGTGACTTCGGCCGCTATGTAAATTTACTCATGTGATTAGTACCTAAGTTCTCAAACGCTTTGTCAATAAGAATTTATATTCGTCAGGCAATAAAGTACATTTTGATTTGATTTGATTATGCAGATTCAGACTGGGCTGGAGACAAGACAGACAGAAAATCCACTTCTGGATATATTTTTAAAGTTTTTGGTTGTACAGTGAGCTGGTCTTCTAGGAAACAAGCTACAGTAGCTTTGTCTTCCACCGAGGCTGAATATGTAGCCCTGAGTGTAGCAGTAAGTGAAGCTTGCTGGCTTCAATACATGATGATTGATTTTAAAGTTTTGGATGTTGGTAGTGTGGTCATCTATGAAGATAATCAATCAGCAATCAAAGTCTGTAAAAACCCAGAATATCACAAGCGACTAAAGCATATAGATATTCGTTTTCATTTCATTAGAGACAAAGTTAAAGAAAAGGTTGTCACTTTAAAATATATACCGACAAATATGCAGATGGCAGATTTTTTCACAAAACCTCTTTCTTTAACGTTGTTTTCTAACTTTTGCAAAATGTGTGGGTTAGCATAAGTTTTTCTTTTTGGTTTATATATAAAAATATATATATATATTTAGTTTTTGGTTATATTAGGATTCTTGGGATTTAACCATTGAGGGGGGCAACACTGTTCAGTCGTTTTCTGTGTTCTGTGTTACAAACATGAAGTTGACAAGACACATTAATCAGAAACAGTCACTGTCAAATATTATGTAGAAATAGCGTGTAAGAAAAATGTTCATGTTGAAATTATAAAAGGAACAATAAAACTAATCTCTTAAATATTATCCTGATTGTGCCTTTTTCTGATATATCCACAATAAAAAACAAGAGGTTATGGGCCCAGACAGTGCGTAAAGGGTAAAAATCAGGATACAAAGTTTTGAGGTTAGGAGCGACCACGCCTAAAACCAAAAAGTAAAAAGTACAAAATGACCGAAATCAACTCCATTTTAAAACTCACTGGTGATAACTGGCCAGTGTGGAAGTTTCAAACAACCATAATATTAAAGGGACGAGGTCTGTTTGAGATAGTGGATGGCAGCAGAGTTAGACCAACCCCAGGTGATGATTTGAGAAAGTGGATCCAAGACGACGCAAAAGCTCAAGAATTAATCGTAACCAGAATGGACCAAGGGCCATTAACTCATATCTTATCATGTGATAGCTCCAAAGATATGTGGGCAAAACTTAAGGCAGTATATGATAAAGAGTCAGTTGTAAGCATTCATCTCCTTCAGCAGAGGTTTTTCATGCTGGAATTTGACAGTTCTGTGAGCACATTCATATCCAAAATAGAAGGGATCAAAACTAAGCTGAGAGCTGCAGGTGAAACACTATCAGAAAAAATGATAATGACTAAAATATTGATGGCTTTACCAGATCAATATAAGCATTTTCGATCTGCCTGGGAGTCAGTCCCAGTGGATAAGCAAACTCTTGAAGAGTTAACATCAAGGTTGTTGTTGGAAGAAGAGAGGTCATCAAACTCAGAAACTACAACTGCATTAGCAGCTAAGAGAAGTTATTACAAGGGCCACAACTCTGGACAAGCAAGATTACGATGCCATATCTGTGCGAAAAGTGGACATCTATCAAGAAATTGTTTCTTTAGGCATAAAAACAAAAATGAAGAGTCCAAGGAAAGCAAAGAACCACAGCAACAAGGCTCAAAAACAAATTCAAAATACTGCAATCACTGTAAAAGGTCTGGTCACAGTGTGCAGGTCTGCTGGTTCAAAAGAGGTAAAGGAAATAGTACCAAAACTGAAACAGAAGAAGACAAAGAATCAAATGCATTCATGGTGAACTCAGACAGCTTGAATTCAAATGACTGGTGTTTGGATTCAGGAGCAAGTGAACACATGTCCTGGAACAAAAATCTGTTTAAAGACATTGAAAAAATAAAAACAAAAAAAATGGTGCAAATTGGAAATGGTCAAAAATTGGAAGTGGCAGGAATTGGACAAATAAATATATGGGCCTATAATGGAGAAAAAATGATAAAAACCACACTTTCAGATGTGTTGTATGTACAGGGTATCCCAATTTGGGCACTTTTGCGGGGTATCTCCCTTATCAGTAAAGATAGAGCATTGCGGTTTTCGCGACAGTGTGCTACTTTTTTATGAAATTAATAATGGCGCAAGCAGAATTGTGGTAGCTCTTCCGGTTGTCTAGATACAGGGTGGAATTGAAAAATATCACCCCCCGTGTCTCAGTTATCTTTGAACTTATCGAAGAAGTTAATACTTGTTTTTATAGAGTTTTTCTCGTAGAATCCAGTGGCGTAGTTATTTTTTTGCTAGCACCTTTTGTTTTTTAGTTATGGAGCAAACATATGTTTTTTTGAATGGAAAATAATTGTATACAATTATATATTTTTGGAAAGCCCACTTCATGCTCAATGTATATATGAAATAATATACAGGGTGTTCCATTTAAAAAAACATATGTTTGCTCCATAACTAAAAAACAAAAGATGCTAGCAAAAAAATAACTACGCCACTGGATTCTACGAGAAAAACTCTATAAAAACAAGTTTTAACTTCTTCGATAAGTTCAAAGATAACTGAGACACGGAGGGCGCCTGAAAAGTGATATTTTTCAATTCCACCCTGTATCTCGACAACCGGAAGAGCTATCACAATTCTGCTTGCGCCATTATTAATTTCATAAAAAAGTAGCACACTGTCGCGAAAACCGCAATGCTCTATATTTACTGATAAGGGAGATACCCCGCAAAAGTGCCCAAATTGGGATACCCTGTACAGTGATGCCCATTAAATTGGTAACGACTCGTGTGAAAATCCTTTTAAAATTTCGGTTTATGCGCCCGGACTAATATCTATTCCAACCGCCCGCTGTTTCAATAAATAATTTCTTATTATGGTTTGTGGTACGAAATAGTCTGGTGTATCTCTGAATATTTTCTAAGATTTGGGGTAAATATTCACATCGCTAGAGTATCTCTGGATTCGATGGTATTTCTATTAATGAAATAAGGACTAATTCTCAGCATGCGCGATAAGAAAACGGTATACACCCTATTATCTTGAAACGGGATTATCTACCTACTTCCGGAAATTCAAATTTTCAAGTATAATGATACTTAGGCTTCGATAGACCGTGCAGATAAATTTGGAGTATAGGGTGATTGATTAGTTTGATGAAGTTCAGTTTCTCTTATCTCCTATATTCACAAAAATAATACTTTGATTCAGAACAGTGTCCTGATGTCACCCTGTAAAACTGTGAATGATTCAAGACATCAAGACTATCCATTGCTAAAATCTCTCAAATTGACAATTTGATATCTCAAACGACATAGCAGATGTACTGCACTTTATAACACTAATCAATCACCCGGCTTATTAATATCCATTTCTGATGGGAGAGAAAGTTCTAGATCAATTACTAGTTTATTTTTTCCATTTTTTAAAATAACTATAGTATTGAGTGTAATTTCTGGACAATCTGTATGAACAATTTGTCTGCTACCTTCATTCAAGGCGTTTATTGATAGTTTGTCATTGTCACTTAGTCATTCGCAATAATTTTCATAATGTCATTTTTTTTATGAGCTTCACTGCTCGTATTAGATTTATTCTTGATGGACAAAACGAGGAAATATATCACAAATTCACTCAATCTGTATAAATAACACAAATTTATTAAATGTCTCATAAGTAATATATAGTAGGGGTCGCCCTCCTTGTAACTTCTTTATTTTACGTATTACAAAAACAGTTGAATGCATAAGTTGTGGGGATTGATTCAATCTATTCAATGGTTTAAGATTTATTCATATGGAGTGTCTCAAAAGAGCGCTGCGACAAATGAGTTCATTTTTTTCTATAGGGGCACCTGAAGTATTATTGCATTCTTGGATTTTACGTTGAATGTAGAGAAAGTATGATATATATATTTATATCACAGAAGTTGATAGTTTTGGGATCATAAATAATAATTAATAATTGATATTTCGACTATTTTTGTACCAGTTCAAGTGAGGAAACATTTGGAATAGTATATAGTATTATGAAAATACCAAATTCGAATAACCAATAAGATGTTTGTGATGCAGAATTTTCCTATAGTCGATTATCCCTCATAAATATAGCCATTTTCATTTGTCACTATAAACCTAATATACTTATTTTATTTTCTGAGCGGTCATCGCTCCGAAAAATACAATGTTTTTGCGGTTTCCAACTGCACACACTGTAATTAGGTTTGTAAATTCTAGCGAAAATCAGCAAATCTCATTAGGAATGTTGTCCGAGGAGAATGTGTTTATGATTATATTCATTTCAATAAATGATAATATCGATAATCAAAATATCAAAGGTGAGTAGGATGCTGTCGTAGAATTAAAATCAAAATTCGTAACGAAACGTAATTTTTTCATCGCTTGGAACGTACGAACCTATATTATATTTTTATAAAATATCGTATGCATGTATATACAATTGAAATTATAATAAAACAATATTCAATTCGTTCTATATGAACAGTGCATGTTTGAATACTACAACTCTTCATCTCTATTTGATATCAATTTGTAGTTTCCGAGATCTATTTGCCTATAATATTGGATCTACGCCAAATAGACAAAACAGCAACAAGAGAGAATTTCTTGTGGATATCAACAAAATTACTACTTTTCAGAGACATTTTAGAAACATTTTGAAAACAGGAGTCGCCGGCGACAGTTTTTGTTGTTTTCGGATTCCCAGTCGAAGGCGGTAACTTAAAAGGGAGAAAGGATTTTTGTACGACTACGCACACAGTCGGCTGGGGGAAAATAGGTCTCGACACGTATCTTGTTTTTTGCAGTTTGCAGTTTGTGCACATTGTGTGTTTATGGTTAGTCTATCTATTTATTCATTCATTATGCATTTGAATATATACCTACCAATATCTTTCAGAATTTGACTGAAAAAAATAAAAAGTGGAAAACAGAAGAGGTCGGCATTTTGATTGAAGCTCACCTCGAACATGCTAATTTATGGAACCCCAGCAAAAACATGGGCTATGAAAACCGAAATGAAAAAATGGGTGCGTACAAGCATATATTAACGACTCTTATCTATGGTACAAGGAAATTGGTTCCTCATTCAACACAACTATACCCGAAAAGATCATATTGTCTCAGTACCCACGCGAAAGACGGAACTATAAAAAAATTTAAAAATCGGGAGCCGGTCATGTTCTTTTTCAGAGAATTCATAATAAAACCTCCACCCCAAGATGTGATGAAGAAATCTGCCCATTGGAAATGAGTGAAAAATCTGTTTGAGTCCGTTCAGTTGCAACAACGTTTCTGATATGTTGCTGCTTTGTCGGTTTTGTTGGAGTTTCCATTTTCGGAAACAAAACAGCGACTCGAAGCGTCTGTTTGGTGGAAATCCGCCATAAATACTTGAATTCGTGAAAAAATAATACATGTCGGTCTGTCGCTTGATACTTCCTGGAAATTAGCAAACACTTGTTGACCAATCCCTTCGAAAGCTTTACTCTAATTCATAGAGATTTGTGGTTTGTGATTCAATCTATGCCAAATCGATTGAGAAAAGTTATTGTATACACTAATGTATCCTCAACTTCCTATACTGAATACTGACAGTATTCGACCGCAGCGTAGCACTTTCGATTGAACCTGGAGTAAGTAATACTTCCATATTCATAATGGACCATCACACATTTTTTCATAATCTCGACTCATTTTCATTATTCTATGATATAAACCGTGCTACATTTTTCAATTCATATTTTGAAGCGTTCACCATTGATATTTTTTTAAAATGTATTATTTCAACTGTGACATTTGAACATTTTGATTGGAATTTCATTGCCAGATAGAGATTCTTTCAATTCTAATTTTTATATACAGTGTGTCCACTGCAAGAGCTTACCACCCCTGTTACTAAAATAATATGATAGAATCTGAGAACAATGTATTTGTTGGATAAGTAATCGAAATGCCCATCCAACCAGAAAATGATTTCATTCTTGAACTGTTTTTATGGCCAACAGTGACCAATTTCATTGACCCAAATTTCAAAAAGTACTATGGGAAAGTTTTTCACTAAAAATATAGATGGATTTTGCAGCAGGATCATTTAAAACATACCGGTACCTATTTTCATTATCTTAAAACACAAGGTGCCCCAAAAAACGATTTATTATTTTTAAATACTTCATCAGAAAATGGCCATGGGTGATGACAAATTATTATTGAGAACTACTTCAAACATATCTGTAAAATGTGGTGTTCTATAAGAAATTAGAGAATTCAATTCACTTCCCGTATTCAGAAGTGCGCTATGCCAGATTTACCCTCGGATTTACCCAAGATTTTTGAGAGATTCATTCAACTCATCATAATTTTGAAAATGAATGGGTAACCTGAAGATGCCTGAAATTATATAGTTTAGTACTATATCTTTATTATTTTATTAGAATTTTATCGATCGTTTTCTCCTGGTTATACAGGGTGTGATTTAATTGATGGTTAATGATAAGGGATGTGGTTCCATACTTCATTTTGAGAAAAAAGTTCATGTGAACATATGCCCTGAAACTTGTTGTAGGCAGTATATTGAAGTTATTATTATGAAATAATTTTTGCTTGAAAATTCCAACACCCTATAGCTCGAGAGCTAAGAGGTTTAATTAATCAATTGTGGATTGTTGAAATTTTCTTAAATCCCTCATTTATTTTAAGATTGGATTCTTGTTATAATATTATTATATCGTTCTCATCGAAACTGAATCATTGTGAAGCAGTCCAGATCAATTCCTATTTATTTCATTGTAGTTGCCAAGAAAGAACTATGTCATTATTTTTCAAGTTTGAATAATAATCATAACACCTCTGGGTATACTGCTGGGTATACCCTATTTAATACCTTTACAGCGCGAAGCAGGTCATAAAATGCTAATGAGGGAGGCAGTTCGTTTCTAGACAATGAATAGTACATGTGCTTAGACAAAAATATTTCAATTCGCCCAAGAGTCGTTACCAATTTATTGGGCATCACTGTACCAGACTTAAAATTCAATTTATTCTCTGCTGGATGTGCTCTTGACAAGGGATATTTTATGATGTCAGATGATAAAAAGTGCAAATTTGTGGATAAAAATGGCAATATCAGAGCACTAGCAACAAGAGAAAATAAATTATATAAAATGCTTCTCACACCAGAGATTTCAAATAATTTTAGTGCTCTAGCATGTTTTTCTGAACAAAACTCCTCAGTTGAAAATAAAAACTGTTTTTCAGAGATCAATGATTTTGAGGTGGATTCAATTCCTGAGTGCATGAGAGTAAAAACAGTAGAACATTTGAAAGAGTGGCATTGCAAATTAGTCCATCAAAATGTTAAATTTGTCAGAGATTTCCTAAAGCAAAATAAAATAGATTTTGTGGATACTGGAAAAGACTTTGTGTGTGAATCATGCTTGTCTGGCAAACAGCACAAGTTAGTTTTTGAAAATAGTAATTCCAGAGCTACAGCACCATTAGAACTTGTTCATGCAGATGTTTGTGGGCCTATGGAAACTGAGTCATTAGGAGGTGCAAAATACTTTTTGCTATTGAAAGATGATTACTCATCCTATAGATATATTTACTTCTTAAAGCACAAATCTGAAGTAAAGAAAAATATTGAAAAATACATATCCCTAGCAGAACGAGAAACTGGATGTAATATGAAAATACTCAGAACAGATAATGGACTTGAATTTGTGAATAGAGAGATCAGAGAGATGTTGGAGAGCAAAGGTATACGTCACCAAAGAACAGTGGTGTATACTCCACAACAAAATGGCAGAGCTGAGAGGGAAAACAGAACTCTAGTGGAGGCTGGTAGAACCATGTTGAACGGACAAGAAAAAATGGACAAAATATTCTGGGCAGAAGCATTAAATACAGCTTCTTATATTCTAAACAGAACTGGGCCAAGTCCTATCAAATTCAAGACACCTTATGAACTTTGGTATAAGAAGGTTGCAAAAATGCCAAATTTGCAAATCTTTGGAAACAGAGTGTCAATACATGTACCAAAAGAAACCAGACTGAAGTGGGATCCGAAAAATAAACAAGGAATTTTTCTAGGGTATGGAGAAGAAGTGAAAGGATACAGAGTTTATGTACCATCAAAGAATAAAGTGGAGATACACAAAGACATTATTTTTCTGCCTGAAAAGAATCAACTATCAGAAAAAGTTGATGAGATAGTGATCCTTGAAGAGGAGATCACTGAAAATTCCTCTGACATGGAGGTAGCTCAGAATGAGGAAGTTAATGAAAATTTAAATGACACAGATGAAAATACAGATGAAATTTCAGAGTATGAGGATGTGGACTCCTCAGTAGACTCAGAAGTAAATGATGAAATAGTAAATTCAAGGTATAACCTAAGAAGAGAAAGGAAGCAAACTAAAAAATATGATGAATTTGAAATGGATGTGGATACAATTCTGTTAACTACAAGCGAATATGATGATGAACCTATTTCCTATGATGATGCAATGACAAGCAGTGAATCTGCTCAGTGGAAAGAAGCCATGGGAGTTGAAATCAGTGCATTGAATGAAAATAAAACTTGGACTATCATGAGTGAAAATGTTTCCAAGTTTGACAAATCTGTCATAGAATGTAAATGGGTATATAAAAAGAAAAGAGATGAAATGGGTAATGTACAAAAATATAAAGCAAGGTTAGTAGCCAGAGGATTTCAACAAACAGGTATTTATAACAGTGACAATTATAGTCCAGTGGCCAAACTTCCTTCAGTAAGAATTTTTTTAGCTTTATGCAATAATTTCAATTATGAAGTTTATCAGTTAGATGTGTGTAGCGCTTTCCTAAATGGAGATGTAAATGATGAGGTTTATGTATTGTTACCACAGGGTTTTGATCAGTATGAAGGAAAAATTGCAAAGCTTAACAAATCCTTGTATGGGTTGAAATCCTCTCCTAAAAATTGGTATAAGAAATTTAATGTTATCCTTGAAATTTGAAAGATCAGAAAGTGAATATTGCATTTATACCAAAGTAAATGAAGTTTCCAGAGTCTTCATATTAATTTATGTGGATGATCTTTTGCTTGCTGGCTCAGATAAAGCAGAAATTGATAAAATTAAACAGGTCTTGAACCAGACCTTTAAAATGAAAGATTTGGGGTGTGTCAGACACTTTTTAGGAATGTTAATAACACAAAATTTGTGTGAAAATAAAATTACCATAAACCAAACAACATACCTAAAAGGAGTTTTGAAACATTTTGAATTACAAAATTGCAAACCTTGTAATACACCTATGGAAGTAAATTTCAAGCATGATGAATTGAAGTGTGAAAGGTCTGAAAGCAAAGATATTGAAAATAAGTGTCGAAGGGCCATAGGTTCCCTGATGTATGCAATGTTGTGTTCAAGGCCAGACTTATGCATTTCTATCAGTATTTTAAGTAGGTATCAATCATCAGCAAGTTTGCAACTTTGGCAAGCAATTAAAAGGGTGTTGAAATATGTTCAAAAAACTATAAATTTAAGTTTAGTTTTCAGAAAAAATAATTTTAAGAATCTAATCGATGGGTATGCAGATTCAGACTGGGCTGGAGACAAGACAGACAGAAAATCCACTTCTGGATATATTTTTAAAGTTTTTGGTTGTACAGTGAGCTGGTCTTCTAGGAAACAAGCTACAGTAGCTTTGTCTTCCACCGAGGCTGAATATGTAGCCCTGAGTGTAGCAGTAAGTGAAGCTTGCTAGCTTCAATACATGATGATTGATTTTAAAGTTTTGGATGTTGGTAGTGTGGTCATCTATGAAGATAATCAATCAGCAATCAAAGTCTGTAAAAACCCAGAATATCACAAGCGACTAAAGCATATAGATATTCGTTTTCATTTCATTAGAGACAAAGTTAAAGAAAAGGTTGTCACTTTAAAATATATACCGACAAATATGCAAATGGCAGATTTTTTCACAAAACCTCTTTCTTTAACGTTGTTTTCTAACTTTTGCAAAATGTGTGGGTTAGCATAAGTTTTTCTTTTTGGTTTATATATGAAAATATATATATATATTTAGTTTTTGGTTATATTAGGATTCTTGGGATTTAACCATTGAGGGGGAGTGTTAGAGATTGATACTTGTTAGCATTGCAATGGTAAATATGAATATGTATGTTTCATTTAGGTTGGCAACACTGTTCAGTCGTTTTCTGTGTTCTGTGTTACAAACATGAAGTTGACAAGACACATTAATCAAAAACAGTCACTGTCAAATATTATGTAGAAATAGCGTGTAAGAAAAATGTTCATGTTGAAATTATAAAAGGAACAATAAAACTAATCTCTTAAATATTATCCTGATTGTGCCTTTTTCTGATATATCCACAATAAAAAACAAGAACATCTATAGTTTTTATCAAGACAGTAGCTGAATGCATTGTTTCCTCCATCATTTCAGAATAAAACTCCTCGACAAGAATGGAGAGAAGAGGATATGGCATCGGCTATTCCTGCGGTAGAAAGTGGACAAATAGGTTGGATGTTGGCTTCAAACACATTCGAAGTGCCTAAAACAACCCTAAGTAGGAGTGTGACGAAAAACAAGAGCAATAAAAAGGGATATTCAGGAGGTTTCAAAGTTACATTAAGTGACCTAGAAGCCGAACTAGCCTCCCATGTTTTAGAATTGGAAACAAAAATTTTTTTGGTATGACCATAAATGAATTACGAAAATTGGTTTTTAATTTGGCTTAGAAACATAACCAGCCTCATCGTTTCATCAAAGAGAAAGGTATGGCAGGAAAATAATGGTTCAGAGGATTTCTCGCCAGAAATCCTATAATACCAAACAGAACTCCAGAGAATACTTCAATGGCTAGATCTCAGGCTTTCAATAAGGAAAACGTCAAAGATTATTTTGAAGCACTGGCTGAGTTACTGGATGAACACAATTTCGAACCACAAAAAATTTTTAAAGTGGACGAAACAGAAATGAGTACGGTACCAACCAAAAACCAAAAAAATTTGGCTACCAAGGGACGAAAGCAGGTGGGTACTATAAGCAGTGCAGAACAGGGCCTTCACTATAAAGCGGTTTGTTGTTTCAATGCTCTCGGAACATTAGTACCACCTGCTTTCATATTCCCTAGAAAAAGATTCAAAGCAGAATTAATGGATAATGCACCAAGCAGTAGCGTTGCATATTAAACTATTTCTCCGATGGTTGACTCATTTCGTTCACCATGTCAAGCCATCTAAAGATAATAAAGTGTTATTACTGCTTGATGGGCATTGCAGCCACAAGGGGGTAGATGATAATGGCATAGTTATATTTTGTTTTCCTGCACATTGTACCCATCGTTTGCAGCCGCTCGATGTTGGGTTTTTTGCTCCTCTCCAAACATATTACAATTAGGAAATTCGAAAGTGGATGACGCATTACCCTGGTAGAACAGTTACCCATTTCCAAGCCGCTGGATTATTCAAGAATGCATATTTGAAAGCTGCAATTCCATTAACGGCTATCAATGCATTTCAGAAGGCAGGAATTGTACCTTTCAACCATGATGTATTCGAGGAATGGCATTTTGCGCCATCCCTAGCTACAGATAAAGATGATATGAATACTATAATTCATGAAGCTCATCAACGTATAGAAAAGGCGAATATAGATGGGGAAGGTGCTGAAGGGAAAAAAAGGAAAAAGTGATGAAGGAAACATGGAAATCAATATGGACGTTTTGAAACCAAGAGAATATTGATCTCAACCTTCGTGCAGTTTTTACGACCCTATTGAGGAACTGTCTCCACTGCCGAAAGCTTCACATCGAACATCAGAGAATACACAAAGCAAGCGGAGGCGAGGTAAGACAGGGTTGATGAACTCAGCACCAGACATTGACGAACTAAAGAAGAAAAAAATTCAGGTCCTCAGCAAGGAAATAATGACACTGGCAAGAAGTGCTAAGAAAAAAATTTAATCGATGAACGAAGATGAGAACGAATGTGATAAAGAGATGGAGATTGATGATGACTTCGATGTAGCCTGCTTGTATTGTGAGGAACTTCACTCAAGATCTCGATCCAGGGAATTTTGGATCAAATGTCAGAATTGTTCTGGTTGGTGTCATGCAGAATGCGCTGATGTCAGGAAAAAACAAAGCAGTTTATTTGTGATGTGAAGTGTTGGCCGATTTGTTGAAGATGCTGGTAACGTTTTGTGAATGTCACTTAAGTTTCCATTGGATTTCTGGTACAGGAACTAATTGTTCGCCGATTAAAAAATGAGCTGGTGTAATTGACTCAACTTCCATGGGATCGGATGAAATCGGGATTAAAGGTCTCGAATTTAGGAATGCCTTAATTTGCGTGATTAAATTGTAGAATTCGTCGTAATGCAAATGTATATTATTTATTACACATTTCAAGTGGTGTTTGCACGATTTTATAGCAGTCACATGTAAGTCACCGAAATGAGGCGATCGCGCTGGAATGAAGTGCCATTTGATCTTCAAAAGAGTCAAGCAACTTTGAAACCCGCTTGTTTCAATCTGATTCTGAACTGATTTCATTATTGCTGCGAACAAAATCAGATGCGTTGTCTGAGTATATGCCCGTACAAAAGCCTCGTCTTGACACGAATCTCTAAAGTAGGATCAAGAGGCCATCTCTGGTAAAATCTGTAATTAGTTCGATATGAACCGCCTTCGAAAACATACACACGAATAAACAAATATAACCTTTGATTAATTTATTCGTTCTACGTTTACTAGGCTATAACTCAAAAGGCCCCGCATAATCGACTGCACTTGAAAGAAACAGGCGTGATTGTGTTATACGAGCCTTAGGTGGGTCTCCCACTTTTAGATGGATGACTTGATAGGAATTTGCCCTAGAACATTTTATAGATTCGTGAATTTGACTTCTTACTGTCTGATTGCCATGAATTGAAATTGAGCTCCTAAATGAAGTATACGTTTGTGATGAAAATCTATAACTAACTTTGTATAACTGTGTTTGGGATGGAGCACTATTGGATGCTCAACATCGAAACTATACATTGCATTTTTCATTCTGCCCCCTAATTCAATAATCCCTCGATCATCGAGAAAAGGGGAAATAAGATCTTGATTTGCTTTCATGACGAACACATCTTTTCTTTTCCAATCTACGAATTTCGTCAGAGAAATATTGCTTATAATGGGCCAATATGAAGCCAATATCCTGCCAAGATTCGCGCTACTCGCGATTGTTAATTTGCCTTTCTCGCGTTGCTATATTGCTACCCTTGAGATTTGAACAAAAATGTTCTATTATTTAACAGATATAGTTGATACAGAACTGAGAGAAAAACATAAAAAATTGGATTAGATTTGTCTAATTTATTGATAATTTTGTATTGATTGCCAATGCATTTTATTTTTGAATCGTATGGGGGCATATCCGTTATTGTGCGCGTGCACAAAAAAATTCAACTGCAAATAATTTAAATTTCCACTCATACTGTAGACGCGGGCTAAAATGGAATATGAGGGATCACATGTATTCAGAATGTAATTGATAATTGATGTCTGAAAATATAGGATATGTTTCCTTAGCTCATTTTGACCCTTTAACGCTCTCTGGCAGCTAATTCTACCGCTGAACATTAAGGGTCAGAATCAGGCTATTTGAATTCAAACGTCGACCTGAATAGCAGTAATGCATGATCACGATAACAACGTAAGCTCGCTGGGCGATTTGATAGTCAGTGTTACACTGTATGCGTTACAGGACGGTTGTACACGTGCGTCTGGTCGATTAGGCTACCAACGGGAATTTGTAACACATAAAAAATCATTAATTTTCTTCTGGAGTAACTTTCATGCAATATTTTGAATTGTTCACATTATTATATGCATTTGTGTTTTGAATTATTGGATGAGTATATTCATATAGTAACATTATAAGTCAAATTAGTTATGGAAATACATTGAATTCTAGTAAAAAACGGATAATTTCTAGTGATGCGAATATTATCTGTGACGAACATCGAATTTACAAAAAATGATTTTCGAGCCATTATATTTATGTGCTCGGAAGTACTGGGCAAAATACGAAATTTATTCCCCACCCAGCTTTCTTCTTCTTCTTCAATCCATATCATTTTCAGTGTATTCCCATAGTAACATTCTATTTCTGAATGAAATAATGATAAATTATACTGCTTAGAGTGACCATGGAAGGAAAATTCAAGAATTTCAAAGAAATCCATTCCCAAAGAAGACCATTATCAGAAGAGGAGCTGTTTGCTGCCCTTCATGAAATAACTGAACAACAAGCCGAAAATTCTGATATCGGAGGAGATTCGGAAGCAGATGATGATCTTGAAGAAACATCTTCTACTTTGACCAGATCTTCCACTGCTACTCCGTGTGTTACTCCTGGGCCATCTACTCCTACAACTTCAACCGTTTCATGTGGAATGATTAGCAAGAATTTTGTCGAATGCCAAACAAGGAACACATAGTTCTGCAGTAATTAGTGAAGAGCCAGAAGATGATTTCGACTCAGATGATTCCATAGCCGATTCCTCATAAGGACCAGAAGATTCAAGACCAATCTCACTGTAAAATATCCTAGCTTCGGACAAAAAATATATTCATGAAGATATCGATATTCAGGAGTCTACGTAATAAAAATATAAATGGACTAATACTGGCTTGCTTCCTGAAAGAACCTGAATTTCACTGGATATATGCACTCGGAAGTCGATATTCAAACAGAAGAACCGATTGATTTCTTCAAAATTTTTGTGACGGAAGACTTCGTCAGTAAGATTGTGCAGGAATCTGATATTATGCAGATCAGAAAGGGAAACCTCTGGATACACAATCGGAAGAACTATCAGCCTTTCTCGGAATTGTCACCGAGATGGGTTTTAATGTCTTGCCAAGTCAAAGAAAGTATTGGTCAACTGATCCTAACTTTGACCATTCAAGAATATCGAACGTTTTTTCAAGACGAAGATTCTTGCAGTTATTGAGATTCATTTATATCAACGATAATACGAAGATGCCAAAACCAGGCAATGCTGGGTATGAAAAGCAATACCAAATCCGACCAATGCTAGACCACTTATTTGAACAAGTTTTCAGAGAATCGTTCAGCTCGAGTCGTTATCTATCAGTAGATGAAAGTATGGTAGCATTTACTGGTCGATCATCGCTGAAACAGTACATGCCCATGAAACCCATAAAAAGAGGTTTCAAGGTTTGGGCTTTGGCCTAGGTGAACGTGTTATTCTGAATCTGGCAGAAGATTTCAGGGGCAAAGGTCATTTTGTATATTTTTTGATGATTTTTTTTCTACGATACCATTACTAGATAAACTGGCAAATATGGGACTATTTGGCTGTAGTAAAATACGTCAAACCGGTAAGCATTTTCCAAAAGATAAATTGCTTGTAGATAAGAAAATTCCAATGGGACAATCAGATTTTACCATGTCAGGAGACATTTCCATATATGAGTGGAAAGATCGGGGAGTCAAATGTGTTACAGTTTGTAGCACAACGGTGCAGACATGAGTACTGTTCTGAGAACCAATAAATTCGGTGAGCGTGATGTTGTCAGATGTCCGCAAGCTATATTGGATTATAATATGTACATGGGTGGCGTTGATCGCTTTGATCAACGAATGGCTTCATATAATATTTCATGGAAGAGCAGGCGTTATTGAATGAAGCTGTTTTATTATTTTTTAGCTGCTGCTATAGTGAATGCCTATATACGATACCAGATTACTGTCAAACAAAAATATCCACGAAAAAAATTGATGACACATTTGCAGTTCCGCAGCAGACTAGCAGATCAATTGATAGCTCAATTTACATCTAGAAAAACAAAGAGGTCCTCCCATTGCAGTGGATCCACTTCATGTCATAAGTCACCTTCCTGAAAAAACAACATCTCGCAGGTGCAAAGAATGTGCCAAGTCCGGTAAACAGAAGAGAAAAAGTGTTCAGTGCAGAATACGTCAAGTTGCCTCATGTATTAAATATTTTGTACCGTATCATACATAAATAATATTTTCATGATTGTTCCTCAATAAATATTCCTAAAAGAAAACATTTTTAGATTGTTATTCTAGACTTCCACATACTGATATGACGTTTGTACCAGTGAGCATCACAAGTCTTAGTGAGTCGTAAAGGTCCGCTGGTGAAACGGTTTACCTTTGTTTTTTTTTAAATATGTGACATTGAAAACAATTCAAAATGAATCGACAATCAATATTTCATAATATCGGATTCGACTTATATGAATGAATATGTATGAAAAAACAATCGTATATCTTGATGAATAATTTTGGGCGTTAAAGAATTAAGAAGAAAAGTTCATATGAACATATGCCCTACACCTCTCAACTTTAAACTATAGAATGTTCAAATTCTATCTTTATTGATTGAAGAAACTTTCACAATGTGAAAAATTGTCACGTTTATGAATACTTGTCATAACAAGACCGCAATCCCAAACAGCACAGGATATTCTATGAATATTCTGACAAAGTTGAAATATACTTATTTTAGAATATTCTTATAGAATATTCTCAGAATGATCCCAGAATATTCTCATCCTGCAGAGAATATTCTATGAACATTCAATTTGACATATTCTCAGAATATTCTTTTCGAATGTTCTGAGAATATTCATTTTGAATATTCTGAGAATATTCAGAATCGTATCAAAATGAATAATATTGATGTTCCTATTCTTGTATCAATATTCATAATGTTTACCCTGACATAGCCTAATATTCTCTTGCCTCAATGCTGATTATCTCAATAATTCAGTGTAGTCATCTTGCTATTCATTTTATTTATAATAATAATAATAATAATAATAATAATAATAAGTTTTGTGGAGATGTAGTTGAAGTTTCAGGTTCGTAAAAATTCAATCACAAGATAGTAGGAAATGGGTATCTTCAAAGATATGATTACTCCTGACAAGCTTATGTTGGGCACAGTGAGATCGGCTTTTCTAGAGAAAAGGCATGCTTGTGTTTTGTTTGCATTGAAATCTACCAAGTTATTGGATCCCCATTCGAGAATTGTTGCCAAGTCCATATTCATGTTGTCAACATTTCTTCCCTCGTTCAAGTTATGACGCATCTTTGAAGATGTTTTCATCAAGATAAGTCCCCTTATTTTCCTTCATCATACAAAGGCGCTGAATCGACATAAACCGAGACAAAAATTTTCATCAGAAAATATAATTGTGGCAATAAGACAAAAACCTATAGTTTTTCAAAATTATAATAACAAGATTATTCTGACAATTTAGATAACCTTGCAAGGCCTTATTTGACAGACAAATTTTGCAATTAGTGTAATTGCAAGTTTGATCTTGCAATTAAGGTTTGATTGAGAGATTAATCTTGAAATTAGTGTAAAACTAGTTTGTTTGTTAAGCAAGTTGCGATGAAAAATGTTCTTTTCCGTTCAGAATTATATCTTGCATCTTGCAATCAGAGCTTATAATATTTTGACACTACATAGCTGTAATAACATTCTCTGCAGTTCTGTTTCAACAAACTCATTCACAAATCGTTGAAAATATTATTAGGAGTACTGGTGTACACTTTGTGATGACAAATAATATCGATTGATCATTTGTTTGAAGGTTGGCAAATTGTAACTGCAGAGAATTGCTATGGGTTCAGATTCCGAAATAAGGATTTCATAAGGGTCTTGAGTTTGGTAATATAATTGTAGGTGCGGATAATTTCGACAAATAATACCTATTTGTTCAACTTATTCTTTTATTGAGCGGAGCATAAGTATCCAACCTCATATTGTACATGTAAATAAAATATAGATAGCTATTTTTCTCCACTTTTGTATTATCTCAAATTTCCTAGTGAGGAGTCAACTTGACCTATTTTATGAGGATATTGATTCCTCATGAAGTAGTTTGGATATTATTGAACCATACAAATATAATAATTGAAGAAGTCGCAAATCTCGAACAGTAAAATTATATCACAAATATACTCAAGGTAAATGAAAAAATATACTCTGATGATCATCTACTACAGATGTTTTTTTCTCATTTATATAATTTAGGAATATTTCATAAGTGAGTGAAAACTCAAAAAACACCTTAAAAAATGAATGAATCGCTTTGTTTCATTATTTATAACTATACTCTCAGTTACGAATCGACATGATATAATATTTGTTCTTACGTTATAATCTAATTTTTTAGAGCCCGCTACCCGCGGCTTTCAAGCATTCAAAAAATCACATTTTCTATCCCAATTCGACAATGTCGGTAAAAAGAAGTTCATTGTTTCACCCTGATGGACGTGTTGATTTCATCTTCTTCGGTCGTTTCCGAAGTCGAGGTGACTTCTGCACTCTTCACGTAAACAGGAGCACCCTTACCTCTGACGTATTCTTCAGTCACATGGACCTCGGCGATATTCGAACCCGGCACTTCGAACATCGGCTCGAGGAGTAGAGATTCCTGAAATCAAGATTTGATATTATCGTGGATCGTGACAGGGCCTTCTCTTGAGGGTGGTCTAATGAAACTGTTCACAAATGACAAATTCTTTTTGGAAACACGTGGATTTTGATATCGAGGGAGACGATGTATATGACGGCTGTGCCCCGTCAGAACAGCTCGCGACAAAAGTAGCTTTGATAAAAAAGCGCAAAAATGAATATTTGGTCGTTTGAAAATATGGTATACCTACCATACTCATATATTTCAGCGACCGACATTTGAACCGCCCAACTACACGATTTCTTCTTTTATGACCCATTTAAAAATCATTGGAAGTAATATCAGCAACAAAAAAGGATACAATCTTCACAGTTCACCTGACCTTCACAGTTGACCTTACCTTCAAAGTTAACCCAACCTTATCTCAAATGTTTTATCGCACGAAATTTTGTTGTGTTTTGTTGAGCGTTGTCTGCGATGGATTCAGTCATATAATTTCATCTCTCTGATGGGAGCCGCTACCTCTTCGCGAATTATCGTAAGGAACAACAGTCAGGTAATACATCATCTTAAAGGTATCCTATCTATTTTTCCAAAAGTGTTCATTCTTTATTTAATCGAGTGAATATTGATCGATATTCGAGTTGCAACAGGATCAATGTGAATAATCAACAACTCGCCTGTCAACACCCACTCAATTATAAAATCAATTTCAAAATTATTCTAGGCTTTTTTAAATACGCATGGGTTAGTGCCGCACACGTTTAAAATTCTACAATGTATGTGGACACTTCAGTGGTTCTTGCGGGGTTGCCAATACTTTGCCCTCGGGGCAAATAACTAAGTGGCTTGGGGTTTGGCTAGCTAGAAAGCTGGTCATTCAATGAGTTCTCGTTGCTGATCTCGTCCTATATGGTGTATAGAAAATTAATGATAGCCCACTGAAATTAGGATTTTGGTACGAAATAATTCATACAACAGGTTTTAGTGTGTTTTCGGATATATATTGATGTCCTGAATAGTTCCTCAAAAGTACCCTACCATAGCGTGAACACATTACATTTGGAAACGCTCTAAAGATGCAAAAAAAGTTTTTTGAAAATGTTTTCGTTGACTTTCATGAAATATAGGGCTTACATATAAAAAGTGATATCAAATTCTATTTTGGGAATCTTGATAGACTGGAAGGATATTATGCATGAGTTTATAGGTTTTTATACGTATACATTGATGTATACATCCTCTAGACTGGAAATGGGTATCGAGAGACAACCCGCTGTGGCCGATGACGACAACTGAACCTCCCGAACATGATTGCCTTCTACACTTGATTTTTTGTAATTGTTCAAAAGATTGTGGGCCCTTGTGCGGTTGCCAGAGATTGGAGCTGCATTGTTTGGCAGTTTGTGGAAATATTCATGGTCTATCTTGTTCAAATACAGAGTCGATTGAAGATGATCGCTCGGTAAAACAAAGAATTCAAGAAAATCTTCCGGATTAATCTCATCCAAGCCTGGAATTTTGGTGTCATCCTGGGTTTGTTCGTCCGATCGATCATCTTCAATCGGCTCTGTATTTGAACAAGATAGACCATGACAATTTCTACATACTGCTAAACAATGCATCCCCAATCTCCGGCAACCGCATAATGGCCCATAACCTTTTGTACAATTACAAAAAATCATGTGTTGGAGACAATCGGGTTCGGAGTTCGGGAGGTCGAGTTGTCGTCGTCGGTCACAGCAGGTTGTCTCTCGATACCCATCCCCAGTCCAGAGGATTATTTTGGGATTTGTTAGAGTAAACCTTCCGAAATCAATGTATACGTCTGAAAACCTATAAAATCATGCATAATATCCTTCCAGTCTATTAAAATTTCCTTAATAGAATGTTCTATCATTAAAACCCTATATTTCATGAAAATCAGCGAGAACTATTTTTCCCAAAATTTGAACTGCGTTAAAGATGAAGAATATTGCTGGGACAAAAATACTTTTTTGCCATTAAATGTATATTCAAACAAATGTGAAAATCTCACAGTCATTTCCACACAGTGTTCATAAAATGAACAACAATGGTAGATTTCGAGAGAAAAACAACTACTTCCCTGGCTAATGCCACGCAGGATATTGAATTTCATCCTCCCGAAATCTATGCATCGACTCGTTTAAACGAATTCTGATACGTGATTTTTTCCTGAATGCCTATTGAGCCTCAAAGAAAAATTCACTAGCTTGTCATTGACAATTTGTATTGAAAAAGGTTTGGAGAGGAGAATTAAAGGTATATAGAAAAATATAAAATTTTCATTTAGCTTTGCACGTTTCGGGAACGAATCTGCTCCTGTTTTCAACATAAAAAATGGTTATTTGAATAGCAAATTCGTAGTTCTCAATTGGTGACGTTGGCAATCAAATGAGTTACAGGATGTTTTCATTAATTTTTCTCTTCTGGTTGTTATCTTCATTTCTAATGAATTTAATATTATTCCACTCTACCATATGTTGTCCGTCTTCAAATCGAAACTAGCTGAACATATCCTTACTGAAGACAACACTGACAAGCTAGTGAATCTTTCCTTCAGGCTCTCTGATAGAATAATTCTTCAAACGCAGTGACATTTTGGGGAAAATCATCATATACTACACGTATACAGGGTGAGTCATTGAAATGGGAAAGTGAGATAACGCCTCTGCTGTTTGAGAAAGATGAACAAAAATTGTTGTGATGATCTAGGCTCATGAGCAGCACATTTCCAAAATATTTCGCTTTATACAGGGTGACTTAAAATTGCGTGACGTATCAGAGTTATACTTTTTCTTATGGGACACCCTGTATTTCACTGCATTTTCGGATTCTCCTTTGTGAGCTGATTTCATCAATGCATCACACTTGCGTCTAGCAAGAATGATTACAGAGATATAGGGTGTGCAAGATCAAGATATTTCAACTTTAGGATTTTTTTGGGTCGAAACTATTCATTATTGGTCAAAACGGCATACATGTCCATATCTTAACTTTTGATTTACTATCTACTGATATTAAATTTGAATGAATACAGGGTGGTTCATAATTCTGAATTTTGAACTGACTGTGGTCAACATCGCACTACTCGGAGTGCTGAAACGGAGAGGCGAGTAATGGATTTGATTGCAGGAGACTCAGGAATTAGTGTTGGGAGAATTTCTACCCAAGAAGGAATCACAAAAAGTTCAGTATGGAGAATTATTCATGAACAATTACTCTACCCTTACCATGTGCAGAGAGTTCAAGCTCTCAAACCTCAAGATCTAGCGCCCAGGTTACAATACTGCAACTGGTTGTGTGATAATTGTCTTCAAAACCCAACTTTTCTGGAAAGTATCCTTTTTACCGATGAGGCAGGGTTCACCAGAGATGGAGTATTCAATTTTCACAATACTCATATTTGGGCTGATAAGAACCCATACACGGTTTTTGAATCAAATCACCAAGAAAAATTTTCTATCAATGTATGGGCAAGAATAATCTATAACTATTTGATAGGTCCCTACGTACTGCCTAATCGTTTAAATGGTGAGAGTTATTTACATTTTTCACAATATATGTGAGAGTGAAAGTGAGAATATCAATGAAGAAGAATTTGTTACTGATGAATCTCTCGAAGAAGATTGAATAATGACGAATATGCCTTGGAAAATTATTATATGTACAGAAAGGTTTGAAAACTTTGCACCATATGGAAACCATTTTACGCATTTTTTAGATAATTCTATCCCGATGAAAGTTGATAGTGAAGCATTATCTGTCATCTAAAACTATGAACATAAGATTTTTCCACTTGCTAGATGTGTGCAGGCAGATATGAAAAGGTGCTCATAATTGACAATATCTGTACCCCTACTTTGAGATTTGAAAATCCCACCTCGAATGAGTCAGATACTACAATATTGGCCGTTTTTGTAAAGTTCTCTGAATAGACAAGAATATGCTATAGCGTTACTTACTCAGATCGACTGATACTACATACTACTTTGAGCGTTAGACGTTAGTGCCCTTAGACGCGCCTATTTGGCATATGTGGCACGTGACCAAGTGGGCGTGTCTTTTCTGCTTGGAGGGTAAACATCAGAGTTGATTACATAGGTTCAAATGGGTGAAATGTGTTTCAAAATCCTTTCCTGAAATTTGTATTGCTGTTTTTTGTGAAATTCCGAAGAAACTATGATGATTGACCATAATCAGACCTTAGAGGAAGTGCATAACCGTAGATATTTGGAAATATTGATCTAGACATGAGGAGTATCATAGGTACCTAAAGTAGGTAGGTCTGGAGCCCAAAAGAAATTATTATAGGGAAAATTGCTTTTGATGTAGAATTTTGGCTAGTAGAGCATCTTAACGCCATAAACTTCCTCTTCAAAGTAGTACTGATTCCAGAATTGTTGGGCAAATACTTCACAATTAAAAAGAAAGACCAACTGAAGCAGGTACGACACCCTTCACTTCCATGAGTACAAGAACTGAGAAGGATTGAGCCAAATACAACAGGTCATAGAAGATATGAATGAATCAGAATAGAATCATAGATTAGACTCCCCATGAAGGAATCACCGTCATTTATATAAATGATGAAGTGATGAAGACTAGAAAATGTCTGTACATACCTACATTTTTTTTGAACTGGTACTGATTATATCATATCTTTATTGTAATTGACTTTGCGAATAGAAAAATAATGTTTTTGCTTGTATTAGAATGTCTTGTTTAATAAGAATATATAATTGAACATTTTCGAAATACGCCAGTGGTGACCATTCAAATTTCAACTCGAATTTACACACCGCTACTATTCATGGTTCACTTAGTGTTGGAGCTGATGCATGCAGTGCTGCCAATTCGCGTGTAATTACACGAAATTCGTGTATTATAGTTGAATTTCGAATTTCGTGTAGGTTTTGTGTGGTTATCAAATGCGTGTAATTGGCGTGTGAACGAGACTATTGGCAGAACTTGAAGTGAAAAGCTCTATAAATATCTTATGAAAAATGGTTCATTCTTCTCAATCAATATGGATGGAACCACTGATCATTCTACAAAAAAACACTGTGCATTCACAATTATTAGTGCGATCCTGTCAATTTTTCGATATGGTAGATCAGTGTCATGACACTGCAGATGACTTGATTAAATGTTTAATCAATACTATATCACAGAAGAGAATTCCTCTCTCATATATGGTTGACACAAAAAATTGCATGTTTGGAACAAATCAGTAAGCTGCTGCACTTTCGAAGAAATACTTTCCTGCCATTCATGTGCCTCTAAGGCTTGTTTGGAACCAAGATCTGTAGAAGACTTGCTAAGACACATTGGCTCAAAAATTTCATTTACTTGGAATTCATGATCTATGTTCTGGAGTTGTTGGTTGACTTCAATGCTTTATTTCCAGGAGAGTCACCATTTCTTCCAAACCAGAGACAGATAGATTACTGAGAACAATTTATTCAAACTTTTTAGAATTATCCTATTTTAAAAACAAATATGTATTTTCCATAAATCATTAGGATCCTCATCATTTTTTGCCACTACAAAAAGTATACATATATTGGCATTACAGGTGATGAGTCTTCAAAAGCTCAAATCTGACGATGTAAATACAGGGTGTCCCATAAGTAATTGAACAAAAGAAGTGGGGTGGTAGAGGGGGTCATTTGTCATCAAACTAACGGGTTATGTTGTTTTCTGAAAAAATGCGATCCATTCGAAAAAAAATAAAAACAAAAAGGCTGTTTTGAATAACCCCATATGTTATACCATTTAAATGGGCAACTTTTTCATATGATTGGTTATCTTCGTGGGGTAGTTTTTAAATCTGCCAGCGGCATTTAAAAATCAACTTAATTATTTCATTCGATGACGAAACTCAATGAAAACAACATTTTCCTCAGGTAATTGATAAGAAGTGATAAATGTCACAAAATTATTTCTGGTGAAAGGTGCATTTATGTGCATGACATTTGATGACATTTGTGAAAGAAAAAATCACAAATGTGACATGATTTTATGGTCATTGATTCTTTTTATAGAAATGAAAAAACATTAATAACTTTTGAATCATCAGTAATTGGATAACCACAAATACGGTTAGTTTGATTTGAAATGACCCCCCCTACCACCCCACTTCTTTTGATCTTCGACTTATGAGACACCCTGTATAACTGCGATTAGGTAATTGTACAAAACATGTTTGAAATTTTCGAAATTATATCTGTTGTTGCTCCTAATTAAGCACAAGCCTTTCATAATGGTTAATATTTTCCAGAGATTTCCCATTCTGAATGAAAATTCAAATTCACAAAGAGCTGATAATGAGTGAAGACAACATGCATTGTTGAATCACTTGGATTTTGTGTTGAACATGAATTTATCATGAGAAGAAGATTGGGGGAAAGTATTTCTACTGACAAATTCTGCTGGAATTCCGCTAGTTCCAAATTTGAGGAAGGTAATTTCCTATTTGTTGATTTTGCCTTTCCCAAATGCCTCAGTTGAGAGCTTTTTTCTGAGCTGAATAATATTAAAACGTTCAACAGAAATAGTTTAGCTTCAGAAAATAGATCATCCCTGATTTTTTTCTAGACAAGGAATCAAAAATGATAGAGGAATTCCGAAATTCAATACCTCACAAAAAATATTGAACAGCAACAAATGGATAAGAGGGCTGATGATTGTGCCTGATAGTTTCATGAAAGTATTTTGTTTTGTTTATATTTTATGTCTGATTAGTTTAATAGGATAATGTAAATGTTGAGTTTAGATTTTATTTTAGTTTTGTATTCTGTACCTGATGAGTTCTGTTTTTTATGTTTCAATAAATCCAATGAGATTTTGTAATTTATATTCATACAGATATAATTTCTTTCATAACATAGGCATTATTGGCACACATTCACGTTGGTTAGTTTTGTGTTCAGAATCAGAAGAGTTCCAAGGTCGAGTTTAGATTTTTTTTCAGTTTTGTATTCTGTACCTGATGAGTTGTTTTTTATGTTTCAATAAATTCAATGAGATTTTTTCATTTAAATTCATACAGATATAATTTATTTCATAACATAAGCATTATCGGCACACATTCACGTTGGTATAGTAGTTTTGTGGTCAGAATCAGTAGAGTTCCAAGGTCACAAACCATCTCACAGATCAACTCGCTGGATCAACTAAAACAATAACTAACCGTACAGATGCACGGTTCTGTTCATGCGCAAGCGCAACTGCTCTCGTGTAATAGTTGTGTAACTCCGATTAGAGTTTCGTGCAGTTTTGTCACTAAACATGTAATCTGACAGCAAGTGAACTGTAATTTTGAAGTTAGGTATTGGCAGCACTGAATGCATGATTTGTTCGTCCGCCATATTGGATACGCATCCTAGTCGAGTCATAAGACATACAGATTATGAATTCTGTGGTTATGATATAAGGAAGAAAATGTACAGGGTGGGCAGAATTGGGCGTTTTCACGGGCTATCTCTATAACTAAAGGAGTTATCGAAAAAATGATTCACATGTTATGGGTTCGATTTTAGGAAAACCCAAAATGGCGCATTCGGAATTTTGATATCTTCATTCGTTCCAGAGATACAGGGGGAAATTGGAAAATTGGCGATTTCGTTTTCATTTTCTGAGTACCTCATGGTGTGGAATATTGAAAATTTTCAGAAGTTCATTCATATAGTATGATGCGAACTATCCATTGGCATCATTAGGAATTTCATACAGGGTTACATTAAGATGATACGGCAGCCAATTATATTATTTCTTATGGAACACCCCTTATATTTTGGCACAGTTAGATAGTCCCAGGCGTTTCAATTTCAAATATATATATATAAAACTCTACTTTTTCCTTTCACAATTTCAGAAATATTCGCAAAAATGTATTCCCTGTGTCACATTTTCCATTGTTTCACGTCTGCATCTTTCGCAATAATCATTGAGGTTGGATTCATAATTTCGCAACTGTGAGAGAGATACCAATCATACACTCGATGACCTAGGGGGAATAACTTCAGTAATAACACTGCTCGCCAGCAGCTATGGATTCACCGACATTTGAAGAATATCGGTTGAAAATGACACTCTGTATATATTAGCAAAAGAAGGATTTCAGAAAAACCATATATATCGTCGAGATCACCAAAATGCTGAAGAACTGCGTGAAGACGTTATTTCAGCATTCCAAAAAGTGACACCCATTCACTTTACTAACGCATGAATTCTGTAAGAAAACGATGTTCATGCTTAGGCCAGAACGGAAGACAATTTATTATTATTATTTGTCTCATTCTGTATCTTAAATAGTTTGAATGTATTGATAACAATGATATCAAATCGAATAATTTCCTTCTTTTCTTATCAAATATTCATTTGTCTGGAAATAAGTTATTTGAATTGAATTTTCATTGATATTTATTTTCCTGCTTTTGTTAATGTATACAGTGGGTCATTTTAAACCTATATTTTCCTCTTGATAGCATTCTCCAGAAATATTGGTGATTCCATAGCTGCTGGCGAGCAGTGTTATCACTGAAGTTGTTTCCTCAAGGTCCTCGAGGGTATCATTGGCATAGTTCTCACAGTTGCGAATTTTTGAATCCGACCTCAATGATTATCGCGGAAGATACGGCGGTGTAACCATGAAAAATGTGACAAGCTGAATATATTTTTGCGAATATTTCTGAAGTTGTGTAAGAAAAAGGTAGATTCATATATATATTTGAAATTGGAACGCCTAGGACTATCTAACTGTGCCGAAATATACGGGGTGTTTCTTAAGAAAAAAAAATAATTGGATGCCGTACCTTTTCAATGTCATCCTGTATAGAATTTCTGATGGTGCCAATGAATTGGTCGCGTAATGCTATATGAATGAACTTTCGAAATTTTTCAATATTCCTCACCATAAAGCACTCAGAAAATAAAAACGAAATCGGCTATTTTTCAATTTCCCCCTGTATCTCTGATACGAATGAAGATATCAAAATTTCGAATGCGCCATATTAGGTTTCTTCAATATTGAACCCGTAACATATATATCGGTTTTTCGATAACTCTTTTAGTCATTGAGATAGCCCGTGAAAACGCCTAATTTTGTCCATCCTGTACTCTAGTATTGATTCCTGTATGAATTATTATAACCAACAAATTATTAGTGATCAGTGCATATTGATTTGATCATTTTGGCAATTTCAATAACTTTTAACGGGATGAAAAATTATCTTACGAAGTATCTTATCTGGAAATTGTTGTAGATGCACAATGAACCATGAAAACGCGTTGAGTGGTGGTTATTCATGAATGTGTCATTTGAAACTTGCATTTGTTCTTTGATTAGATATTCATTTACAGCTGCTTGATTGAAATTGATGCCAGCATATAAAATTCAAAATGAAAAAACATTTTTTTGTGCAAAAAATTACTTTATGAATAAGATCAGCGGTAATGAATGAATCTTACCATTATCGCTCTCAGCCCTCGAGCTCCCGTTTTCCTCTCCATGGCCGAATGTGCAATTGCCTTCAGAGCATCGGGGGTGAAAATCAGATTACACTGATCCATGGACAGTAACCTCTGATACTGCGAAATGAGGGCATTTTTAGGCTCAGTCAATATCCTCACCAACATGTTCTGGTTCAACGAATGGAAAGGTACTAGGACTGGAAACCTTCCAACAAATTCCTGTAACAAAAGATATTTGATAGAATTTAGTTGTTTTTAAAGATAATACTGAAACTCGGAAATACATTGAGGCCTTATAAACTGAAGGAAATGAAGTTACAGTAACAAAAATCAAAAAGGCACAGTCAATATGAAAAAAATGGATACGTATCAAGAAATACATTGAGATGGCGCATATTCTATCTAATAAAAATATTGATTTTTTCTCCGTATATTCAACAGAAAACAACTACTTTCCTGGCTATATGCCACGATGAACATTGAATTATACAGTGTCTCACTTCTAAGCACCCCTGTATCTTGCGTAATTGTTGAGTTCGGATTCTGAAATTTGCAGAAGCGAGAGATTTCCTTTCCTAAAATACACTCTATTACCAAGTGGGGTGTGATATACACTGCTCGCAGCAGCCATAGAACCACCCGCTAGTGTTTGGAAAAACCGGTTTTATAACCGGTTTAAACCGGTGTTCTCGAAAAAACCTAAAATAAAGCGTTTTTTACCAAAAGACCGGTTCTTGTCATATGTGAACTTATTTATAGGATATACACATTCACAGTTCACACATGCATCAATCACCGAAAGCACTATCAGTTTATGGTTTACGCCACGATAAATCAGGGGTTCACATACATAAGCTGATAAGTCAAAAATCGTGTTCTATGCGGAGCTATGTTGTTTTGGCAATATTTTTCGTTTCTAAATGACATTCAGTGACAAAATCAGCAAAATTGCTAACATTTTACAACTTGAATTCACGACTAAGTAACAAAACTAGCAAAGTTCATGACTGTCAGAAACAAACAAAGTAAAGTCAATCTCAACCAATGAAAATGCAGCATTCGTAATGGCCGCTAATGTGTTGCTGCAGTAACATGTTGAAGGTTTTAAAGCATTTTTGTTGAAAAAATTAATTTAAAAAGATTCCTGTGGATACGAAATCATGGATGTCCATCCCAGTGTAGTACCAGAAAATGGAGCAAGGAGAAGGACAATTCGACCTGAGAATTGGTAAGTGAATATGGCCCAAAAAAGCGAGGTAAGTGTGGTGGTTATCCAGGGCCCGATCTCTGTTGACAATGTTCACATCTTATGTGAATAGGTAATGTTGTTTTTGTGATCCCTGTAGTTTCTACTAAAACGAATCACCAGCAAAAACCTGCTGTGTTCAAACTCAGATCTGATGAGTTCAAAAGAAAACCAATAGAAAAAATCATAATTATGAATGATCTACCTACAATTTGTTGTCTAAAAATGTTTTTCTACTCACATAACTAAAAGGGCATTTAGCGTACGGATACGTACCACGCTAAATGATTGATTAATCACGGATTGACGATCTGTGATTTATTCAAAATATTAAACACGTTACCATGGCAACACAGTTCATTAAACACAGCTTCAGTAATTTGAGACATGTCTGGCCTGTCAATAGTATTAATTTTGTATCAGAATTATTCAAACAATTTTCGTTTGCATCAGAATTTTTCATTGATAATATATACGAAATGTATAATAAAAGAGTGAAATCAAAGAGAATGTTTTGGTACTTGCGTATCTCCAAGAAGTGTAAAAATGAAGCATCCATCTTTGAGAACAATTTATTTATTCTGCGCTAAGCAATAAACATGGGCTGGACACATCTACAACCAATATCACTTATACGTGTCTCGCTGGTTGCATGCATCAGTTGCATCTATTATGTTCTCAATTCCTATTCCTTTCGAATTATTTTGTAGGTTAGCAGGAATAGCAGGTATGTTAATGTAATTTTCGGAGTTCGTAGAAAAATCATAGTATGTAACGCGTTTATAAACTCTTCTAGACACTCGTTTATTAAACACTCGCTCCGCTCTGCTCCGCTTGTGCTTAAAATACTTGTTACTAAAAGGACGTTTATAACACTTGTTACATAATATACTATTCATTGAATTTTTCTCACTCTGATATGGATGAATTAATTGATTGCCCATGTACTTTTTGAGGCAGAGGTTATGCTTTATCATGAAATAAGTATGGGGAAATATACATACAGGGTATTCTATAATTTAATACCTATCCTGAAGAGTGATAAACGTTGGATAATTTCAGTAAAAAATTCTGCTTATGATTGTATGTGCGAAATCACTTCAGTCGTGAAATTCAAGGAGTTGATACAGAGAAAATTATCATTTTTTCCTTATCTCTGTAAAACTACATTGCATGATTTTCTTGGTGGATGCAAAGTACAAGGGATTTAAAATAGAGTAAAATAGAGTACCTACCGTTCAGTGGTATTTCATTTTATTTTTCGTTATTTTTTCTCTAATGTTCCACCTATCATAAAGTGCATGAAATAGTATAATGGGGTGGGCCACCACCTCGGTCTCTAGAAGGCTAACCACTTATCTTCTTGGAATTCTTCCTCTCTAGGAAGTTGCATGTCAACATAGGCTACCATTTGAAATTATTTCAAAACATACAGGGTGTCCACAAAAACCGCAAAATACCAAAGTTGAACTTTTTTCAATCGAACACCCAATATATTATTTCATTTTGAGATTCTCCCTGGTGAGCTGATTTCAACAATCCATCATACTTGGGGTCTAGCAGTTATAATTACTGAGATATAGGGTGTGAGAAATCGAGATTTTCCAAGTTCAAGAATTGTTTGTGTCTAAACCATTCATAATAGGTCAAAACGGCTCACATGTCCCTATCTCAACTTTTGATCAACTATCTACTGACATTTAATTGAAACAAATACAGGGTGGTGCAGAATTCAGAATCTTATTAATTATATGCATATTATACGTAGTGGAATAACGTATACAGGATGTTTCATGAGAAGACTCACGTAGTCAAATGGTTAATAGGGAAAATCAACATGAGTTGATGTATAAAAACATTCTTTGACCCTCCATAACGAAGATACAGAGTATTATGTGAAATTGTTAGATAACTTTGATGGCCGATATTACAGAAATGATTCATCGTAATCTGCTCAAATTTGACAGCGACGTATCTCTACTGAAACTATTCAAGATAACATATTATGAAAAAAAATATCCAGGTCGGGACTTGGGAAAATTTCATGTTTCATTTTTATATCAAAAAAAGTTCACTTTTTGACCACTTTTCTCGAAAAATTCCATCAGATTCAGATAGATCAGACAAAATGCTATCAGAACTGCTCTTCATTTCACTCGGCACACTTTTACCGGTTCAATAAAAAAATATGGAACAAAATCGTTCGAATGAATTTTAAATTTCGACCTGGCTGATAACTGTCAACTTTCAACTGGTATCATGTGAATTGATTTTTTCTAGTAATAGTAATTAGAATAGTAATTGACAGAAGAATAGACGAGCATAAAAAACAAGATATTTTTTATCGAAATTCCAGATAGATATAATTATTCCTGACTTTGTTTTATGGGTTTCAATTGAAGTGATGATAAGATATCTAGTAGGCCATGTTTTCCATTTGTGTGATGAGATGTGACGTTTGTTGATAATTCGAACTGATAGGTAGGTACTAGGCTAGTACTAGTTAGGTACCAACTGATGAAATTACAATATGAGGATTCATGAGCCCATATTATGGTTATTCATCAAATCAGTTATGCCATCATGCATAAACTCAGCTCCATTTTTTGTTATTGATACACTTCACAAGTGATATAAGGATGCATTTGCCATTTATTCAAGATTATTCCTAATGTTCATCATCGTGAAGGTTTAACTGATACGTATTCTGGGGTCTGGAAATATTTTATGGAATTAAACATAGCATATGACATTTGGATTTTCGTCTTGTTCAGCATTCGAAATATGAAGTGGCACTAGGTGCAAGAATATTTCGATTACCAGTGTTTACCTATCAATAAACGTCAAGTTACATAAATTAGAAACAGGGCATACTTTATAACAAATTTATAAAATAGAGTCACGAGTAATCATATCTACCAAGAAGATCGGTCAAAAACTAACATGTCAAATCATAAAAAAATCAGAACTACTCTTTTCTGTCAATTTCTATCCAATAAAAATGTACAAAAAAATCAATTTACAACATCGATAATTTGCACAAAAGATGAATATAAATTTGTTGGCAGGTGTTCAATCATTTGAGCAATACCTTCATTGATCCTATACAATCTTCCAAGCTAGGTTTGTACTATGGAACAGGGGTTGGAGATCAGATAGTTTTCAAGCTGTCCGATTTAACAGCTAAATATGTGTATCTTCTTTATAAAAACGGGTTTTACTTGACCCCTTTACTTCATTTTGCAATGCCTAAAAATCTTTAGTTCAACACGTTTTTCTTTTGCAGAAGTTCATAGCCAACTTGCTGTGTTTTTCTAATGAACTCTCTTTATAAAATAACTTTCATTTTATACTCAATCCATTTCAAAATATACTGAATAAATATAGAATAGGAATTGTAAAATACCTGTTACAACCTGTCTTCCAATCCATTGTTGTGTGGATCAAGGATGTGGGCCGTAATCGAATTCGCCAGTAAAGAATGTAGTGTTGTACCATATTCATAGATTGTTGATGACAATTTATGTTATTGGCCGAACAAAATAGCTCGTCAGGCAGATTTGAACCAATTGGTGATTCAAAGAAGGACCCTCCACCTCTTTGGGTGAAGTATAATATCAACAAAATTCATCATTTGGCTGGTACATACTTACATAATACAGTGTCTTTCAAAAGTATCGGAACGGTCTCATATTCCAGGAACGGCTTGAGAAAAATTCAGGAAATTTTCTACAGGGTGATTATTGGTGATGTCCGATTCAATGGTGGCATCGGCAATGTTGCCAAGTTTACAGTTTTTCAGATATTACGAGTAACTTTATTTTTTCAAATGAAATACCCCATTTATTTTTATTGCAATTAATTGAGCGCCTCCTAATTACTTGAGTCCCTGAATATCAGATTCGTAATTAACGTGATTTTCGAAATATGACAACATAGCATTTTCGTTAAAAAGTTCTGGCACGGTCCCATATTTCAGAAACGGCTCAGAGATAATTCATGAAAACTTCGACAGGTTGGTTGTTGATGATGCCCGATTCAATGGTGATATCGGCAATGTTGCCAAATCAACAGTTTTTCAGATATTGAGGGTAACTCATTTCATTGCAATACATTCAGCGAGAGGCAATCCATCACTTTGTGCTCTAAATACACAAATAGCTATTGAAGTGCTTGTTACTGATTACAAAAACTGAACGCTCATAACTATTTGAGTGACATGGATTGAAAAGACTGCATTAAAGGAGCGAGTTGCGAATTGATCGCAATAAAATTTCATATTTTCGCTTGCCCTTTCGAAAATATTGGAGCGTTCGCGGACATTTCAACGGAGCATGTTCTCATATTTAAAAAACCACACCTATTTAAAATTTGATATTTGAAGACATAAGTAATGAGGCGTCGCTGAATGTATTGCAATAAAAACAAATAGGGTATTCCATTTGAAAAAATTGAGTTACCCTCAATATCTGAAAAACTGTTGATTTGGCAACATTGCCGATATCACCATTGAATCGGGCATCATCAACAACCATTCTGTCGAAGTTTTCATAAATTTTCTCTGAGCCGTTTCTGAAATATGGGGACCGTTCCAGAACTTTTTAACGAAAATGCTATGTTGTCATATTTCGAGAATCACGTTGATTACGAATCTGATATTCAGGGACTCAAGTAATTAGGAGGCGCTTAATTAATTGCGATAAAAATAAATGGGGTATTCCATTTGAAAAAATAAAGTTACTCGTAATATCTGATAAACTGTAAACTTGGCAACATTGCCGATGCCACCATTGAATCGGACATCATCAATAATCACCCTGTAGAAAATTTCGTGAATTTTTCTCAAGCCGTTCCTGGAATATGAGACCGTTCCGATACTTTTGAAAGACACTGTATATCTATGTACACAACATTTGGTATTCAAAATCTATTTTGCAGATAATTGTGTTATGGCTACAGAATATCTAGACAAATGTATTGAAGAAACTACAACATCCACCGATAGCAACATGAATGAACCCTTATCAATATATCGGAAAAAAATTTGTTTCCAAAGCAGTTATGAGGACGATGAACGTAGATTCATGGAGAAAGATTCTGATAAAAAAAAGGCATTTAGGTTGAAAAAAATCATCCACAAGGAAATTCCAAAAGACCGAGATGCTCCAAGTAAATTTAATTGGGTAAAATTGTGTGAATTTTTCATTTGTAGCTATCCGCATTTTTCAGAGATTACTCAATTCATCAGGGGACGAGTTACCTACCTACCTACTGTCACCACCTTTTGCATTTTCTAGAGACTTACCCCAAAATAAATACCAAAAACAGCAAAATGGTGTTGTCAAGGAAACGGCAGCCAATGTGTCTGGAGAGCTGGGACCTGGGTTGGTCAGATAATCATCAAACAGTTTTTTTTATTTTGAAAGGGGCGCCACTTAAATTTGGTGTAGAGAAAAATAAGAAATCAAAACAGTGAATTTCAGTCAACTAGTTTATTCAATGATGGTTTAGTAAAAAAATGTGGTACCTTCTAAATTCCTGAAGATTGGTATCACACCCCTAAGGTGTTAAAATATGTAAGTAGTTTTATGTTACAACCTGACAAAGACTACTAATTTCGGATGTTCAGGGGGACTCAACATTTACCATGTGCAGCTGCATATAGGTTTACAGGGAGCGTTGTGTCTTACAACCCTGATAGTCATTTATACTCTGAACCAGACCAACTTTAAAAAATTGACATCATTGCTAGATGAGACTAAATATATGAGAAAAAAACCCAATTCACATGTTTAAAGTTTAAAGTTTAAAACTAAATTAGGTGATTGGCACTACTATTGGTGATCAATACTTTAAAAATAAAAAGAAAATCCTTTTTGGATGGAGCTCACCCATTACTGTGGAGTGTGGAGTGGCCTCCAGCACCTCAGAACTCCAGGAACTCTGGAGATGCCACACCAACTTGTGCAACATGTGCTACTTTCAACAGCCCATGTTGGAGGCTATAGACTGCCTGCAGCTTCCTGGGGGTACTTCTCTCGCTGACCTGGGAGTACTCAGGATTGGGAGGTTCTATAGACTTTAGAGACCACGTGGACTCTGGGGGCACTTCGGCGTCGAAACAGCAGTCAGGATAGACTTCGGGGATCAGGTCAGTATAAACGGAGTCATTGGCAGTCAAGGAGCAGCGGACGGTGTCTTCTGGTGAACAGCGGTCGATATTTGCTGATGACCATCGGCCATTACCAGAATAAAAGGGGCCAAGTGGAAGCCGGCAGATCTTCCACGGGGGATCGGCTTCACACCCGAAAAACAATTTAAATTGGTGTTTTACCACCTTGCAGGACAAAATCGAAAATGCCCTTTTCGCTGACATGATGGCGTCGATCAAGCAAACGGAAAAGGGACGATCCCTTCCCAGAAAGTTCTCCTCGTCGAAAAAACAAAATCACATCATAGTGAAACCTATTTGAAAAAAAAACAACCAGAGCCAGCTATGCTTTCTGCGCAACAACGCCGCTCATGCGTAAGCACAAGTTGAGCTCTAAGCCAATCACAGGCCATCAATTCTTTCCAACCTCTAGCCAATGAGAAAATAGGATTTACCCCACGTGGTTCGGTGACACTTGACATATGACACACGCCTTTTTAATGACATGACTTTCCACCTAGTATTCACTTCGACCTGACTTTAAGACTGATTCTCAAGTGCAAACGAACAACCCTAATATGAACGAAGAAACAAATCTGACGTGACTTGTGACCTATGACATTGACATGAAACAATTTGATATTTGACTTTGGACAAATTGTAATTTATCATGTTGACAGCCAATGAAAATAAATAAACAAATTCGAATTTGAAAATACTTTCCAGAAAAACGAATTTGAAAAAAAATAAAGAAAGCCATAGCATCTGCATGACTCAATTGGTAAGTACAATACTTCTTGAAGCTCAAACACTTTCTTTATGATTTCACCTAATCTTTTGTTTTTCTTTTCAGATTGTTCCTGGAGTTCAAAGATTGCTTGGAGATGACCACTTCAGTTTAAAGAATACAGGGACTGACTTCAGGTAAGTTATCACTATGACTGTGTAAAAACCTACATGTTTAATTCAATTTTAGGCATCAATATTCCCAAAAACATAAGCAGTGAGCCAACCGACCCAACAGGCACAAAAACAGGATGAAAAACCCAAAATTGTCATGTAATGTTATTCACTTCTTGTAAGTTCCTGTAATAAAATGTGAACTAAATGCTTAGCTGTTTACTTTGGATGATACTTGACTCAAGTCTGAGCACAAAAAGAGGAAACTGTACCATTCTGATAATTGAGTTTGAATAAAGGTAAATTTTCATGTTACAATCACCCCCCTCCTATGAAAAATAAAAATTGTAGCATGGGTACAATTTTTATTTACTCAGAGAATAAACTACTTTGACCATTTTCTAATGATTTGCTGCTTAACCTATCTTACTATGGTAGAGAGCTCTCTTAACTAACTTATTCTATCTTACTTAGAAAGATGCATACAGTACTGTATTAGAACCATATAACAATGTAGCATGGAAATTTACACAGGGAAAAAAATTAATCCTATGATTATATACAAAAAAAATTTACAATTTAATCTTCAGATCCAGATTCGTGCCCACTCGACGAGATATCTGATAATGAACCATAGTATGGTTTTAAATTCTGAATATGCCATTCTCCGGCGTGACTACCGTCTTCATTTTTCAAGACATAAACTAATTTACTCTTTTTTCTACTAACTGTACATAGTACATATCGTGGTGCTAATTTTTGACTAAAGCTGTTTGCTGCGTTAGACAAAACGATATTCCGTTTCCAGACTTTATCGCCTACAAAAAATTCTTTCTCTCTCCGCCTGAGATTATAATACTTGGAATTTTTAGCATAAGCTAAATTTAACTTTTTCTCAACTTCTTTGTATATGTCTTTAAGATTACCCAAATTGTCTTTCCATACTTCCCTATTACCACACTCCAAATCATCTGATGTAATATTGCCATAATAATTTCCATTACATGGAACAATTCGTCCAAAATTTAAAAAAGCGGGACTATACCCGGTGACTTCGTGTACAGCCGTTCTAATGGCATAACCAATTTTCCCTAATTCTTTGTCCCATTCTTTGTGAGAATTCCCTATATAGCTTCTAATAGCTGTGCAAATTGTTCGATTAGATCTTTCAACAAAATTTGCCTGAGGATGGTAATACGGAGTATAAGAAATCTTTGATCCATAATCGGAAACTAACTTTTTCATTGAATTACTGATTAATTGTCTGCCATTATCGCAGATGATACGTTGGGGAACCCCATAAATCAAAAAAACGTCATTTTCAAGAAATTTCAAAATTGCTTGAGACGTAGCATTTCTTAGCGGACATATTACTGGATACTTAGTAAACCAGTCGCTAACAACAAGAATATACTGAAAACCGTTCTTACTTCTGGGTAAAGGACCCATTAAGTCAAGCGCAATAACCTGCCATGGAAAACAGACCTTTTTTTCCATGCCCATTAATCCATACTTCGCATAGTTAGGAGATTTTTGTGAAGCACAGACCTTACATGATTTCACATACTTACATATATCCCGTCGCATTCTAGGCCAGTAGTATGATAGCTGAACCCTAGCAACTGTTTTTGAATATCCAGCATGAGAAGCTGTGGCTAAGTCATGATTTATATGAATAATTTTCCGTCTCTGAGGTTTAGGTACAAGTAATTTCCAATCTGAAATATTAGTCTCTATGGGTACTTTAGAAGGAGCAAATTTATATACATAACCCTGTTTAACTGTCCACTGAGGAAAAGAATTTGGAGACTCTAAAATTTGTCTACGCATTTTTTCATAAAAACTGTCTAAGTTGTCTAAATCCAAATCTAAGACATTATTATCAATATTATCAGTCATAGCTACAAGACATGAAGTGGATGGCTCTTCAGGCGCAGGATCCACAGGACTACGAGAAAGTGCATCAGGTACTACATTAAATTTACCTTTTCTATGAAATATTTCAAATTGAAACTGACTTAATTTTACACTCCATCGTGCTAGACGACCAGATGGGTCTTTCATGTTAAATAACCACTTCAAAGAAGCATGATCTGTGATAACTGTAAAATTAACTCCTTCAATGTAAGGTCTAAATTTTTCGCAAGCAAAAATACAAGCGAGACACTCTTTCTCAGTAGTGGTGTAGTTCCTTTCACACCGAGAGAGGCTCCTAGAAGCAAAAGCAATTACTTTCTCAACTCCATCCTGAGTCTGAGTAAGTATGCAGCCTAATCCAACATCAGACGCATCACACTGTATGCAAAACGGTAATTTAAAATTTGGACTTGATAAAATTGGTGCAGATATTAAGGCTTCCTTAATTACTTTAAATGCTTTTTCAGCGTCTGCTGACCAAGTGACTTTCTGACCCTTTTTTTTGTCATGAAGAAGAGAATTAATCGGCGCCATAATAGTTGAAAATTCTGGGATAAATCTGCGATACCATCCGCACATACCAGCAAATCTTTTTATCTCAGTTGTGGTCTTAGGTGTTGGAAAATTTACTATAGCAGAAACTTTGTCGGGATTTGTTCGTAAACCGAAACTGTCGACTATATACCCAAGGTATTTTAAAGAAGGTTTCAAAAAGACACATTTGTCAAAATTAATGGTCAAATTTGCGTCTCGCAGACGACAAGCTACTTCCTTTAGCAATTTAATATGTTCTTCAAATGTTGATGAAATGATGATAAGATCATCTATGTAAACAAATACATGCGGCTCCAACTCTGGACCGAATACAGCATCCATCAACCTTTGTTGGCATTGGGCAGCATTTGCTAGGCCAAATGGCAAAACGTTAAAGTGAAATAATCCCCTCCCTGGGATTGAAAAAGCAGTTTTTTCCTTCGAACTATCGTCGAGAGGAATCTGCCAAAATGCCGACTTAAGGTCAATCGATGAAATAAAACGAGCATTTCTCAACATAGACAGAATACGATCTACATAAGGTAGAGGATAGCTATCCTTTTTCGTTAAAGAATTTAACTTGCGTCCATCGAAGCAAAATCTAAATTCGCCGTTAGCCTTTTTAACTAATAACACTGGAGACGACCATTCACTACTAGAAGGTTCTACAATATTAAGCTCTAACATGTGATCAAGTTCCTTGTTTAAATGTTCCAACATATAAGGCGACATTAGGTATTGACGTTGTTTAACCGCCCTAGCATCTCCTGTATCTATAGTATACACCATTTTATTTGTACGCCCTAACTTTCCTGCAAATCCAGCAAGTGTCTTGAATTCAGCCATCACACTATCGACTGTCTGAATATCTTCAGGTGGTAAGTTCTCAAAAGAGAACGTTTGGTTGTTGGTACTAGCATCATCAACTTCAACAGATCCGATAGAGACGACGTTGATGTCGCTATTACCAAGAACCTCCCATGTATCATTCTTGAAATTCAAGGTCAAACCAAATGACTTACAAAAATCACTACCCAAAATGATGGAGCAATCTAAGGATGGAACTAACAAAAATGAAAATAATTTACAAGTATTTTCAATACAGATTGGTAACTCAACTATACCAGAAACTTGTTGTTTTGCACCATCTGCAGTCGTGACAAATTTATAAGGTGAAATATTAATTGAAATTTCAAAAAAACTTTCAATATCTGGAAACTCATGTCCTAGAATTGAATGATTGGCACCAGAGTCCAAAAGTGCAATGAATGCATTATCAAAAATATTGACATTTATATAAGGTCGGTTATCCAAGCCTTTCCTTGTAAAAATGGGAGCAGTTACTAGAGTTTTTAAATGTAGAAAATAATTTTTAACAAAATTCAAATGAGATTTCTGTTCACCAGATAATCTATGATTGTTTAAGTTCAACTGAACTGTGGCCTCAAATTTTCGGAGCGGTGTTCGGCCACTGGAAACTGCCCCTACTGTTCGTTTCCCGAACACTTAGTGCACTCTGAGCTTATTACTCCAGGGTTGCCGCATTTAAAACAAAATTTTGATCTTTTAAGTGTACAAGCATGAAAAGTGTGGTTAGGCCCTTTACAATTCCAGCAAACAACAGTTTTGGCTCCACCAGCATTAGCAACTGAAGTATTCACAGTAGAAGTTTGGTTGCCTGAATTACTACTCTTTTTTCTGTAATTTGTATTCCTATAAAAATTTCTATTTCCACCTCTATTATTTTGAAATCTACCATGATACCTACCTTGAGTACTGGAATTACCTGAAGTCCCAGCTTCACTTTCAAAATTCAAAACATTAACTTGAGGTTTCTTGGAAATTGATTTAACTTGTGTGTCTTTCAAAACGGATTCTAAAATTTTTGCATCATGTAATAATCCATCAACTGTATTATATTCATTAAGTGCTAAGCGAGACATATACTCCGGTTTCAAATTTTTCCGCACCCATTTAACTCTTGTTACTACTGCAGGGGGAGAACTCAATCTGTTAAACAAAGATTCCATGATGGCTCCAAAAATAACAACTGATTCATCATCAGACTGTTTCCGATTCTTTATGGTTTCCCATAAGTCCTCATCATAATCCTTATCAAGGAAATCTGTTTCTAATCTCTTAACAAGTGAATCCCAATCGTGAACATTACCTGAATCCTTTACATGGCGCAGCCATAACAATGCTTTGCCAGAAAATAAATCTACTGCAGACTCAAACAGTTGAACTTTAGTAACATGTCTTGCTTCAGACAACTCAGTGACTCTTTCAAGAAAAGCTTTGACGCCTAAACCTTTTTTAGTTCCATCAAACTTGAGGTCCCACTTATAGATGGAAGCTACTTTGGAAGTACCCTGTATAACGGCAGGTGGTTGTTGCGCAAAGGTTGAAGAAAAATTTACATTTGAATTTAATTGATCGACAGGCTCTGAAATTCGCTCATCAAGATCAGCCTCTAAAGTTAAAGCTGTTGCTAGAGCTTCATTTTTAAATAATACCTCAGCTGCAACTGCTGAATCAATTGGCATCCTTTTTATTCTCCCTATAATATGAATGAATCTAGATCTTAACCGTAGGTATAAAGAATCTTCGGTTGAACCTTCAAAATCAGGAATTGCAGCTTTGATACTATCTAAGGTATTCTCAATTGCTGTGCATTCAGAAGCAAAAGTATATGTAGAATCGGGAATCAGAACCGTATTGGTTTTTATAAGTCTTCCTAAAGCCTTTCTTTTATCATTCATGTCCCTTTGAGTAACAACACCCCGTATACGTAATTCATAATTTATTTCATCTATAAGTAGATGTTTCACCTTCATACTGTCCGACATTTTGGGAAGTGACTGTAAAAATTTACAAGAATTTGGAAATTTGCAAAAATTCAAGAATTCAAAATTTTCAAAAAAATTTTCAGAAAAATTTCCAAAAAAATATTTCTAAAAAGTTTTACCACCGAAGAACTATCGCCCTGTACAATGATTAATTAATTCCTTCAATCATGAAAGTATTGAAATCGCCTTCAAAATATTTGATAAAAATACACCCTGTATAGTGTTTGTATCAAATATGGAAAAAAAATCCGGTAGTATTTACCAAATATTCCGTACCAGGTAGCTATATCATGTTTTCATCAAACATGAAAGAAATCCGCAAATATTTATCAAATATTGCATACCAAGCATCTATCACCCTGTATAGTGCTAATTTTTCGAAAATTCAATTTTCTCAAAAATTTTATAAGTGTCAGCTGACACAAGTGAAAAAAAATATTTTTTCTCATAAAAAAATTCCATAAATGCAAATAAACTCAACTTATGAGAACCTACAATGTCAGTATGCCAAATCCTGCAAAGTCTGTAATTTTCTCTTGCAAAGAAAGCTGAAATCACCTAATTATGCAAAAAAATAAGGATGGTCACAATACCATACCCAAAAAAAGAAAGTGAATGTAACATTGCAATTTACCTTCATGAAAAATTCAATAAGTATGTTCAATACTTCAAAAAATACCCCAGTTATTGTCCCTGTTGGACCAGAAAATCCACTGCTCATACATGGAAAAGTACCTAATTTTCACCTTTCAAAAGTGACCCCAAAAATTCCCAAATGTACCAGAAAATGTTATGCAGATATAAAAAAATATGAACATATGAAATAATTCACCAATAGTGCCTTTCACATAAAAAATACTTTCAAAAAAATTCAAAAACTGGCCCTACACGTTGCGTCGCCAAATCTTGTCACCACCTTTTGCATTTTCTAGAGACTTACCCCAAAATAAATACCAAAAACAGCAAAATGGTGTTGTCAAGGAAACGGCAGCCAATGTGTCTGGAGAGCTGGGACGTGGGTTGGTCAGATAATCATCAAACAGTTTTTTTTATTTTGAAAGGGGCGCCACTTAAATTTGGTGTAGAGAAAAATAAGAAATCAAAACAGTGAATTTCAGTCAACTAGTTTATTCAATGATGGTTTAGTAAAAAAATGTGGTACCTTCTAAATTCCTGAAGATTGGTATCACACCCCTAAGGTGTTAAAATATGTAAGTAGTTTTATGTTACAACCTGACAAAGACTACTAATTTCGGATGTTCAGGGGGACTCAACATTTACCATGTGCAGCTGCATATAGGTTTACAGGGAGCGTTGTGTCTTACAACCCTGATAGTCATTTATACTCTGAACCAGACCAACTTTAAAAAATTGACATCATTGCTAGATGAGACTAAATATATGAGAAAAAAACCCAATTCACATGTTTAAAGTTTAAAGTTTAAAACTAAATTAGGTGATTGGCACTACTATTGGTGATCAATACTTTAAAAATAAAAAGAAAATCCTTTTTGGATGGAGCTCACCCATTACTGTGGAGTGTGGAGTGGCCTCCAGCACCTCAGAACTCCAGGAACTCTGGAGATGCCACACCAACTTGTGCAACATGTGCTACTTTCAACAGCCCATGTTGGAGGCTATAGACTGCCTGCAGCTTCCTGGGGGTACTTCTCTCGCTGACCTGGGAGTACTCAGGATTGGGAGGTTCTATAGACTTTAGAGACCACGTGGACTCTGGGGGCACTTCGGCGTCGAAACAGCAGTCAGGATAGACTTCGGGGATCAGGTCAGTATAAACGGAGTCATTGGCAGTCAAGGAGCAGCGGACGGTGTCTTCTGGTGAACAGCGGTCGATATTTGCTGATGACCATCGGCCATTACCAGAATAAAAGGGGCCAAGTGGAAGCCGGCAGATCTTCCACGGGGGATCGGCTTCACACCCGAAAAACAATTTAAATTGGTGTTTTACCACCTTGCAGGACAAAATCGAAAATGCCCTTTTCGCTGACATGATGGCGTCGATCAAGCAAACGGAAAAGGGACGATCCCTTCCCAGAAAGTTCTCCTCGTCGAAAAAACAAAATCACATCATAGTGAAACCTATTTGAAAAAAAAACAACCAGAGCCAGCTATGCTTTCTGCGCAACAACGCCGCTCATGCGTAAGCACAAGTTGAGCTCTAAGCCAATCACAGGCCATCAATTCTTTCCAACCTCTAGCCAATGAGAAAATAGGATTTACCCCACGTGGTTCGGTGACACTTGACATATGACACACGCCTTTTTAATGACATGACTTTCCACCTAGTATTCACTTCGACCTGACTTTAAGACTGATTCTCAAGTGCAAACGAACAACCCTAATATGAACGAAGAAACAAATCTGACGTGACTTGTGACCTATGACATTGACATGAAACAATTTGATATTTGACTTTGGACAAATTGTAATTTATCATGTTGACAGCCAATGAAAATAAATAAACAAATTCGAATTTGAAAATACTTTCCAGAAAAACGAATTTGAAAAAAAATAAAGAAAGCCATAGCATCTGCATGACTCAATTGGTAAGTACAATACTTCTTGAAGCTCAAACACTTTCTTTATGATTTCACCTAATCTTTTGTTTTTCTTTTCAGATTGTTCCTGGAGTTCAAAGATTGCTTGGAGATGACCACTTCAGTTTAAAGAATACAGGGACTGACTTCAGGTAAGTTATCACTATGACTGTGTAAAAACCTACATGTTTAATTCAATTTTAGGCATCAATATTCCCAAAAACATAAGCAGTGAGCCAACCGACCCAACAGGCACAAAAACAGGATGAAAAACCCAAAATTGTCATGTAATGTTATTCACTTCTTGTAAGTTCCTGTAATAAAATGTGAACTAAATGCTTAGCTGTTTACTTTGGATGATACTTGACTCAAGTCTGAGCACAAAAAGAGGAAACTGTACCATTCTGATAATTGAGTTTGAATAAAGGTAAATTTTCATGTTACACTACCTATAGTACTACTCGAGGTAATACTTAAGTTACTACATAACTCAATGCACCAATGGAAGTCCGAGGTGAAAAAAACTCTGGTTTTAATACCACCATCATGAGGAGCTCAACGCCACAAGATAATAACAGCTGTAGTCAATTATTGTCTTATGATACGCCTTCTACTATATAACGTGTTCTGTTTTGAACCGTCGTCATTTAAAAAATTCTGCTCTGACAGAACTTCTTTTGAAGAAATTAGAACAAATCATAGCTACCCAAGACCAACACTCAATCATCCTTGATTGAATTTCAAGAAATCAAGCTTCAGGTAGTATTTCGCAACTTGAGAGACCTGCGAATTTGCCTAACCTGCCATGTTTCAAACAAGCAGCAATACAAAGCTCTGGAGACATTTCTGAATGAAGAGCTGTCTCTCGAATATATGGTAAAAACCTACTCAATCTTATTACTTGTTGCCTAATTATTTTCCACATATGTCTTATATTTCCTCAGAAAAAACGTCTGGCAGCTATTGGTGGTGCATCTGTCAGAAGCTCTGGTATGGGAATGCTCAAGTTCCTTTCAAGAAATGAAGTGCCAATGAAATTCAATTGAGCTGGAAGGGACAAAAGACCGTTTGAAAGTACCAATATGATGAAAGTGGCTAGGGGTAAGTTTGAAAAAATGTCTAGCCGTTCTCTCCCTAATATAATATTTTTTCAGAAGCTGTAAGGTATAGCTGCAGAGGAAGGGATGAGCAAGATCTTATCACTGACAAAGCTATTGAGGAGTCTGTGAAGGACTGGTTGAAATTGGCCAAGGCCAGATACAGTTATTCTTTGAATAGAAAATCATGTGAATAGAGTTTTCTGTTCTCTCATCTATGTTTTGATGGATTATAAGAATTATCTCCTTAGTTTCTTGTTACCAAAATCATTCAAATGAATTTAGGTTCAGTGTTTTTTTTTTGTTATCGATATGAAATATAAAATATATTGAACTTTTTTATATGCCTATATATATATGTACAAGGTGACTCACGGTCGAAGGTAGGTTAGACGTTTACGGAGAACGGGACATGGGATCATTCTGAAATGTTGGTTACCCAAAGAATTTGCTATTGGTCTCGATCTGGGATATTTTCAGCTCTACCGCGTTGCCGCTTCTATCGAAAAGTAGCAACAACTTTTTTATTTTGAATCGGACATCCTGTATTTTATTGCATTTTCAGATTCTCTCTGAAGAGCTGCTTTCATCAACTGATATTGTTATGATCAACTTATGAAAGTGTTTAGGGTGAATATAAAAAAAATTACAAATTGGGAAATTATTAACAAGAAAAATTGAAAAATTAAAAATTGTCTAAGGAGGCCATGTTTTGGTTATTAGGCATAACTCTTAATTGTAAACAACTTTTCTCAATACAATTTTGCTGAATTTTCGGAAATAATGGTACTTTACTCTTGAGCAATTTTTATATTTTTATACTTGCAACCATTTTAGGTGCACTTAAAATGATTCCCGAACATGCACCAACTTTTGGCACGATCTGTATTTTGGTTGTGCAATTCATTAAAAAGATTTCCATATGTTGCACACTCAAATGACCACACTGTATAGAACAAAAATCACGAGAGCGTGTGGAAATATTGCCACACTGATCGTTTTCACTTTTGCATTGCTATGGTTACATAAGACAATTTCTGAGCAACAACACAGCTATATGCTGCTGTCATAAGTGGTGGTAGGAAAAAGCTTTTTCCTCACTAGTGCAGAAAAGTGACTTTTTCAACACTAAAATGAGTGCATAAATAGTAGAAAAAATTAATATTGAGAATGTGCATGCGCCATGGATCCTTGTCATGAGCATTATCTGAGAACTCAGTCTGTCACGGATCCGTGCCATGAGCATTCAACGTGTTAATAAATTGTTGAGGGTCAAGATGTTCCGATTCACGAATCCCAAAAGATTCTGTGTGGTGGTACTATTAGGATTACAAAAAAAAAACAGAAGTAGCTATCAAGTTCACTTACAGGAATCATTCCAAAGTCGATAAGATCTCTGGCTTGAACTTGCCTTAGGGCAGAATCTTTTTCTGCGTTCTCTTCTGCAGCGCTCTGAGATGACTGATGCATAGTTGCTTCTTGTGCCACTGCTCTCCTACCCTTACTACTTGAAACAGGAGCTCCAAAACCTAGATACTGAAAACATAAATTAAAATAATAACTAACTAGGGATTAGTGCTGTGATTGAGAGCCCGACATATATGATCTTGAGTGACTGTTCTAGTTTGTGATTGGGTCACGTGTAAAAATAGTTACCTTATAAAAATAAATTCAATCTCAGTTTGAACAATATCAATTTATTACTGATGAATTTGATTCCAGCTGGGTACTCAGACAGTTTTGAGATTTTAGTGCAGATGTTGAATCAAAATTAAATTTGAAAATTTGAGCATATTATTTTAGTGAAAATGGTGATCGGTTACTATAAAAATGAGACAAAAACAATTTCGTAGTTGGTAACAAACAGAAAGCAATGGAATGTTAATTCTCATTCATACAAAACTTCGTGTCAATCGTGTCAGACAGTTTGACGGTCACATTACCAACTTTGAAAGAAGAAATTCAGTGTGTTTAGATACGCATTTTGCTGTCATAATAACCTCACTAAAGACGCAAAATAGTAAAAGAAAATAACATACTGTATACAGCATCTCTCACTTTAAACGGCGCCCCTCTATATCTCAGCTATTAGTTGTGCGATTGGATATTAGGACTTTTTTGCAAGAAAATCAACTTCATATTATTGTTCCTCATGTTGTAAAACCTCCATAAGCGAAACATCACCTCATTCCAAATTTACAGGATTGGCTTCAATAGTGAATTCAATTACCTGCAAATTTTGGAACATTCAATGGCTCTGGTAGGTATAAAATCATGATTTGAAAGACAAAACAATGTCTACTATAGTATGTTGAACTCGCCGTTTCCCAGTATATAATTATTAAGTTCGCAAAAATGTTACTTAGATGTGCCTGTTTTTTTAAACCCTTTATGGATATCACATTGAAGTTTATACAGGGTGTTTCCTAACTACGGTTCCCAACTGCAGGGGGTGATTTGTTAGGTCATCTTAAGAAGAAAAGTTATTATGAACGTATGTCCGGATTTGCTTCGTTTCTGAGATTACAGGGCGTTGAAATTAAAGAAAAAAACGGTAATAAAAAAATATCATGAATATCCTGGAACCGATTTGGTTGAAATTTGGTTCTTCTATTTGTAAAATTTTCTAGAATTTCAGCATATCAAGTGTCAATTATATTTCTGGCGGAAATAATGGAAAACTCATTTCTCCAATGCAGGTGTTAATGATATGCAATATAGTGGCTTCAATTTTTTTCTCGAAAACGAAACTGGATGGAAAGAAATTACATGAGACCAAAAAGTTGTATTTTGAATTGCTCAATCTGAAGAAAATAAAAATTTACCAAAAAAAGTCAGTGGCGTACTTTTTTTTTTCACAATACTGTTGGCTGTGGTGCCCACTGAGACGCCACTGGCCCCAATATTTCCAATCTAAATAGGGCCAAATAAGCGCCTCATTAGTTCAAACGAAAGAACCAAATTTCAACCAAATCGGTTCCAGGATATTCATAATATTTTGTAATTACCGTTTTTTTTCTTGGATTTCATCGCCCTGTATCTCAGAAACGAATCAACTCCGGACATATGTTCATAGGAACTTTCCTTCCTAAAATGACCTAAAAATCACCACATGCAGTCAAGAACCGTAGTTAGGAAACACCCTGTATATCGGCTTTGGAACGATGAAGAACAATACAATGTGGTCAGTGTTCCTGTAAAAAAATCCCAGAATATCATATGTTATGTACTTTTGGAAAACGCAATGTATCACTGTTTATATACAGGGTGTTCATTGAAACGAAAATAACTTAGGGATAAGTATATCTGAATAATAACGTCTTATTTCGAAAATCTGACTACGCCACTGGATTCAACGTGAAAAAGTGTATAAAAGATAGTTTTTACTTTTTCAATGAATTTAAAGATAGCTGACATACAAGAGGTGTCGCAAAATGCAACATTTTAAAATTTGCTGTGTATTTCAAAAATGAAGAATGCTATGAAAATTTTTTTTGCGGTATAGAGAATTTCACAAAAAAAATAGCCAACGTTCGCGAAAACCGCAAATCTCTATCTTTGAAAATAAGTAAATGGGATACCATGTAAAATATTATATTGTCAACTCTACTTTGCGATAATATGTCGTTTCCCTATTTCAAACTGTTTAGAAAATAGTTTTATCTCAAATTGATTGCGTCTATTCTCATTTTGATGTGTTTGGCCCAAATTTGAAATTGGAGTTTATACTAGGGCTGTGCGATATTGAAAATTCGATATCGATATGTATTGATAATTTTTTGATGATATCATGAAAATTATCTACATATCATCATCATTTTTATTACTCTATAAGCTATTATACAATAGATTGGATTCGTCAAAAAATTACACACTAACATACACAACAATGAATAACAAACAAATAATGATTGATAAGATGAATAAAAAAGGTATACATAATATACATAAATCAGAAGTTGAGGACATAACATAACTAATTTTTACAAGTCATAAAAACTAATCATAAATAGCATGAATATCAAATCATATCAATATTTGTCAAATAATCCACAACTTCATATTTCGAATAAAAGCACTTATTCAGAAGATTTTTTCAAGATTTTTCTTGAATTCAATATCTCACAGTAGTAGGGCATTATGAAGATGACTACCAGCATATATTGGTGATTTTTCATGGTAAGAGTAACGCGGTTTCTCGAGTCTTATATTAGAAGTTTTTCTTGTAATGTAGTTATGAAGGTCTAAATATTGGTTAGAGTATTTTTGTTAATGTGGATATATAAAAGTATTTTAAATAAGTAGATGCAGGAAACGGTGAGGATATCTTGTTGTTTGAATCTGTATCTACAAGACGAATCAAATGGGAGATTGAATAGCAATCTGATGATCCGTTTCTGTCCGATGAAGACCCGTTCAATCTCGGATGCCTGACCCCACACTATTATGTTATATGACACAGTCGAGTACACAAAGGCATAGTAAATATCCGTTAGGGAATGTGTGTGCAGATTGTTTTCAAGAGATGAAATTGCAAAAAAAACTTGAATTAGGTTTCCAGGAATTTTACAGAATTGAAATTGTTTTCTAACAGTGTTGTTGAACAAAATTCTTAGATTGAGTGATAGCCGATGACTATGGTGGAGCTCTTATCATAATTAATTATCATGTTGTTAGATTGGCACCATATCGAGAATTTGGTCATCGTTAGATTGATTTTGTTATCGGATATATTGATATTTTTGCACAGCCCTACCTAATACTAAATAATATTTACTATTATTATATTATATCATAGTATTCCGAATTTTATATACTAAATTTGGTTCGTTTTTATAAGTTATTCTTACATTTTCATTATTTCTCCGTTGTATGAGCCTCTCCAAGCCGTTATAGGCACCGCTGGCGACGAAAAGGATATTTGTTGTGTCCACTTGAATGGTTTCACCTCGGAGTTTTCGAGGAGAATTTCGCTCAGGAACGTTCACCACTGTGCCTTCTAGCATTTTCAGCATGCCTTGTTGGACCCCTTCACCTTTACGAACAGACATGGACTAAATTAAAAAAAAAAAGAAGTTGCCAGTCGCAGTCACATAAGTTTATAATATTACAATTATTTCATCAGAATATCATAACTATTGTGATACTCTCCCGTTTTCAATCATTATCAACTACTGCTTCATTACACTCATGTTATTCAGAAGATATAACGAGCGTGTCTCTACTAAACCGCAATATCCACTTTTATATACATACAATAATAACATTTATTGATCCCAAGAGACATAAATGTTTATGGAGGGGAGAAGAATGAATAAATAAACAAATCGAATATCCAATATGATGGAAGATAAACAGTTTGATCAGAATCAATGGATATAAAGAAGACAGTTTGATTGATAAAATATATTTCTTCAGGGGAAGAATGAACCACTTTCATGTTCTGGTTCAATCATCACTATAATATTTCTTTAGTTCACTCTTGTATTTTGTGATGAGATTGATAGATTTCATTCTGTTGTGTAGAAGAATATAAAGATTTTTATCGAGAGTGGGTTTATTTAAACGTACCTAATAAGAATTCCTTCAATTCAAAGTTCATTTCATTTAAAAAAAAATTGATAAAACCACGAGACTGGAAATATCACTCAAATGACAAAATCACTTACAGCTGAACCCTGTACGATACTGATATCTCAGGAGATTTCAGTAACGCACTATTTCAAGAATCAGTGTTAACTTAACAATTCGTCATCTATGTTCTCGCACGTGCACGAGAATTTTGAGGTTATGTTGTTGTTGTTGTTATGTATGTATGTCAAATTGTTAAAGTTGGTTTGTTGGAGTTTTTTATATTTGAATTACAGGCATGGAAATATGGAAAACCAAACTGGAGAAGAAGTGAGGGAAAAATGTGGTGGTTGCTACAAATCAAATCATTTTCTGATATTTCTAATCTGAGGCGGCATATGAAGAAAAACCATGAAAAGAATCCTGAACTGATGCGATTCAGGTATAAGGCAGAACATCTTTATTCTTTCACTTGCCATTGCGGTGAGATTTTTTTAAGAAAAAAACAGTTCACTTTCCATTTGAATATTCGGTATGTGATTCAGCTTTTGAAGATAAAGCACAATTGCATAAATGTCCCTTATGCCATTTTAATGGTTCATTCCAAAAGGAACTCCACAGTCTTTTCTAGAATAGGCATGATATTGATCTCAGACAGGAAGACCTTTCGTTTGATAGTATTGTGGGATTTGAAAAATGGAAAAATAATGTAGAATGTTAAACCAGTTAAAGATGTATTACACTCCGAAGGTATCCTGCATCATTGGGAAAACATATCAAATATGCAAGTAACAAATCGGGATTCTATATTTCTTCTGTTCAAAACCGTATGCGAAACTTGAAAACCCAGGGCACTAATAAAATAAATGGTATCTGCTCTCATGTAGGACAAACCAATGATCTAGGTCATATTATACCTAAGCACACTGGAAAGAAGAATATGTGCAGCAAAAATTGCACCCAAGGTGCCTTTCAATATTATTTTAGACCGAGTTCGAGATTCAGTTTGTGACTCAAAATTGTATAGATTGCACCTGCTAACAAGAAAGGACTTGGGTAACATTGAGAAATCGTTTGGTTTATGTTCTGATGTTGTAAGACATCAAAATGATGCTACAAGTGTAGAGGCATGGGTCCAGGAAATGAATCAAGAAAGCCATACGTGTATACTTTTTTACAAACCCCAAGAGAAAGTTGTTGAAGAACATCCTGAGTTAAAAAGAGATGATTTTATACTGATTAAAATGAATCAGTGTGGAATTTCAAAAAAAATTGGTACTGACTGTATTTGTCTTGACGTACACATGGCATGGATAGCTATGATTTTCAACTTGATGACATGCGCCAGGGATTCCCTTGTGCCTTTTCAATTTCAAATAAAGAGGATTTTTTAAATGTCAAAAATATATTGAATATTACGAAAATAAAGAGGGTAATACTTTTGAGTGGAACACGGTGTACAGTATGTAATACAGACAAATTTTCAATAATGAAAAAAAACGCCAGACATTAATGGAACTTTTAACAAAGACCTGTTTGAAATTTAAATAAATTGGCGCAGCATTTGATGTTCTACAGGGGGCGCTGTTGTAACATGAAAATTTGCCTTTTCGTGTTCCATATTGTGAATTCTGAGAATAGGTGATGGGGAAGCTTTGTAGAGATGCACTGCGTAACTCAAAGATTTCTTTTCTAGGTTTTGAGGTACTTTACATGATTCCATCTTGGTAAATGTTTTCATTTTCAATGTCCGTGACTGGATGACTGTTGGGTTATTTTAGTCCACTTCTTAACAATTCTTACACATGTGTCAGATGCCCATGAATATTGTTGTTTCCATCATAATCTCTTGCCAGTAGAAGACTGTTTGTTGCGTTAAGTGGCAGTGGCCTGTAATGGTGCAGGGATTTTCGCAATGTTGTATCGACTGGTGGATCGACTAATGTATCGAATATCGTATCGACTATCGTATCGACTATCGATGTCATGATCGATATTTAATATTTCTTTCAAGTTGCATCCCTGAATCTGACTTGAATCATATTATTTGGGTGGCTAGATTGACGCTGCGCAGAGACGAAAATTGGATTGTATTATTTTTTTGAAATAGATCACAAGTGCTCTGATTGACGGAAACTTGTTGTTTAAGCAATTTCCGTTTCATCATCCTTCTTGCTGATTCCTTCTCTTGCGAAAAGGTTTCATGTGCTGAAGCCAAAATGAGGCCCTTTTTGATTTTGGCTCTCGTGCGATCAGGTCAGGTGGTGGACACCTACTTTTGTGTTAGGCCTTTCCGATAGGAAGGTAAATATTAAATCTCTTTTTGTGTGAGTGATATTCGATAGGGTATGTACATTTCAGATATCACGGCCTTATACTAGACCAAGAGCTCGCGTGAAAAATGGTTAAAGTAAATATTCCAAAGGTATGATGGTTTTGATTGAAGTACCCCACAATAGTAAGTATAACACCACCCATCTGCCACCTTCAAGTGGAGGCAATAATTCAGGAGGGGGTGTTGGAAGGTAAATTTTTTTGTCAATAGATTAAAATAGTTCTTCCAGACTGAAAATCTAGACAAACGTTCCCTTTGTGATTGTGAATAAAACTGTGCTTTCAGATTTTGAGCAGACGGGGGCGTTATCGTAGCAGACGCCGTCAAAAATATGCCAAAAATGTCAAATGACAAAAATGAATATTCCAACTTGCATTTCGCATCAAATGATAGACAATGGAAATATCTACAAGTTTTCTTGGGAGAAAAAATCAGCAGACGGCGGTCCAGAGACGGCAGACGCCCATTTGTCATGTGAACTGGTTCCCTTATTTTTTTCTGGACGATATCTGAATGATGTTATTCCAGGCTGGAATTCAGTACATTTGTTATGTTTTTGGTTGTGAATATCACTGTGATTTCAGATTTCGAGCAGACGAAGTCGTTATCGAAGCAGACGCCGTCAAAAATATGTCAAAAATGTCAAATGACAAGAATAAATATTCCAACTTGTATTTTGCATCAAATGATAGAGAATCAAAGAATCTACAACTTTTCTCTGAAGAAAAAATCATAAGACGGCGGCACAGAACCGGCAGACGCCCATTTGTCTTGTTGAATATCTCTCAACTTCTGTCTATATACCTACGACTTATTACAATCTATATCTGTATACAAATGGAATGAAATATTCACTTACTACTCTATCTGTTTTGAGGAAGACGTATTCAAAACATTTTCTGTAGATAACTTTATTACTGAATCATCGGTGCTTCGAAGACGACCCTGCACGTGCGACGCTCTGGAGAGTGGGGTGTGAATTGTGTTTCTCATTCGTTTTTTTTTTTCACGTACGGACAGGGCTAGTTTTATAAATGTGAACCCCACTCTATCTTTTTTGTTTTCCACCCATTCGAAAAATTTTGAAATTGATTTTATACAATTTTTCAAACAGTTTTCACTCATTTTGACGATGATGCAATATCTATTCAAATAATAATATATAGGGTAAACAAAAATAAATATATTTCTCAAATGAAACGCCCTGTATATTTCGATAAATTTGAATTCTCCAAATCATCCTGATTTCAAACATATATATATAGGAGGATCATCATCTATCAAAATATACAATGCATTCCATATACAAACATCAATATATTTCTGTATACCCTGTATATTTGAAGAGATATTGCCACATTCTCTCATTATGATCGAAATCAATATGAAATATCGTTAAAAAATCAGTTTTGAATATTCTCGGATGGAGAGAAAACCAAGAAGATGAAGGGGGCTTCACATTAATAAAACTAGCCCTGTACTTCTCGTGTGAAGGTCGTTGATTCAAAATAGTGGTAGTATTGCTCAATTTTCTTTCACATCAAAAACATTGTAGTGATTGTTATTGGAAGATTTTGTGTTTGTGTGTTTCAGAGAGCTTCTTGGTGAGTTCAAATTGATAACTCTAAATTTAATGTACTGGTCAATCATGTTACCTAATTTTGCAGCAAAAATATGGCTTTATCACTTCAAATATGGATGGAATGTGTTATAAGTTATACAACGGTAGGTATTCGAAAATATATATATTCTATTGACAATTCTCTCAATCTGACAGAAGTATCAACAAGCTTTTCCAACTGTTATCATCTACAGACATGATCATAATTATATATTATATTATACAGAGGGTTATATAACATAAACATCATAACATCTAACAGAATGTGGTACTTTGCCAAAGAACAACCTGAGGTTGGTCGACATCAATAAAATCGCATTCACTCTAGGTACCAGTTTGTGTAATGCTCTACCAGCATTTCACGCCTTCACAGGTTGTGACTACACAGCCTTATTTGCCAGAAAAGCAAAGCTGACTCCTTTCAAATCACTAGAGAAGAGCAAAAAGTTCCAAGAAGCTTTCAGTAGAATGGGAGAGAGTGAAACGTTGTCTCATGAAACAATATATGCATCGATATTCAATAGTAATTCGATAATTGAATAATGTTCTATTTCTCCAGATATAGAAGAATACGTTTGCGAAATTTATGGGAACCGAAAATTATCCAGCGTCAATAAGGCTCGGTTCGAAATTTTCTGGGATTGCTACAAGCTAAAATCGAATCAATCTCCTTTCGGGGGTATCAAGAATTTTGAGGCCAGTCGTATCCCTCCTTGTAAGGATACATTGATTTGCAAAATACGACGTACAAATCAAATTGCAGCTATTTGGAAATTTGCTTTCAGTGAGAAACCAAATTTCTTTAACCCGGAAGGAAATGGATGGGTTAAAGAAGGCGGCGAATATAAAATGAATTGGTTCAAGAGCGGACAATTTCCGCGAAACCTAAATGAAGTACTGGTAGCTGCCGATGATTCAAGTGAACTTGAATCTGAAGACGCTCACAGTAGCGACGATGATGAGTAGTAGTTAATGGCATATTTCCATGAGTTTCATTTGTTATGTTCTGTTTGTTCTGTTATTTTTTTCTTAAATTTTCTACATTTCATTATGAAAGATATGTTCATCTTTAATTAAATCTATAATACTTATTCATCTAGATCTAGTTAATTGAACTCTGTTTGTCTGGATGTGTATCCTATTTATTTTTCAATTTTCAATAATTTGGAAACCTTTCTGCATATAAGAGAAGGAAGACTTTTACTTTCATCAAAATTTGAAAATATTGTGAATGTTTCAAACAAAAAAATATCATATGCTCCATGTTTGAGCTTGGAATGACGTCGCTTACGTATCGTATACGTAATGGGAGTCTGCCGGTTCTGTGCCGCCGTCTTATGATTTTTTCTACAGTGGCAAGTTGTAGATTCTTTAATTCTCTATCATTCGATGCAAAATACAAGTTGAAATATTTATTCTTGTTATTAGACAAATTTGACATATTTTTGACGTTTCTGACATATTTGTCACGGCGTCTGCTTCGATAACGAATTCGTCTGCTAGAAATCTGAAATCACATTGATATACACAACCAAAAACATAACAAATGTACCGAATTTCAGCCTGGAATAACATCATTCAGATATCGTCCAGAAAAAGATAGGGGAACCACTTCACATGACAAATGGGCGTCTGCTGGCTCTGGACCGCCGTCTGCTGATTTTATTCTCTCAAGAAAACCTGTAGATATTTCCATTGTCTATCATTTGATACGAAATACAAGTTGGAATATTTATTCTTGTCATTTGACATTTTTGACATATTTTTGACGGCGTCTGCTTCGATAACGACTTCGTCTGCTCGAAATCTGAAATCACAGTGATATTCACAATCAAAAACTTAACAAATGTACCGAATTTCAGCCTGGAATAACATCATTCAGATATCGTCCAGAAAAAATAAGGGAACCAGTTCACATGACAAATGGACGTCTGCCGGCTCTGGACCGCCGTCTGCTGATTTGCTCTCCCAAGAAAACTTGTAGATATTTCCATTGTCTATCATTTGATGTGAAATGCAAGTTGGAATATTCATTTTTGTCATTTGACATTTTTGACATATTTTTGAGGGCGTCTGCTACGATAACGCCCCCGTCTGCTCCAAACCTGAACGCACAGTTTAATTCACAATCACAAAGGGAACGTTTGTCCAGATTTTCAGTCTGGAAGACGGGTGGTGTTATACTTACTATTGTGGGGTACTTCAATCAAAACCATCATACCTTTGGAATATTTACTTTAACCATTTTTCACGCGAGCTCTTGGTCTATACAGGGGAGTACGGGGTACCGAAGTGGATGATCTGAGATGATATAAACTCCATTTTATTTTGACCACATGCTATGTTTCTGGACTTGAATTGAATTTTATCAATCAACACTGTTAACTGGATGGATCACTAAATATCGAATCTCATCAACTATGGGCATTTAGAAATCTTGAACTGTTTTCTGGACTTCACTGTTTGGACATCACGTGGACACTTTTTTCAATGGTTGAGGCACCTGAGGGATCTTCGTGCTTTGAAGCCTGAGTCACCAACACATTTGAAGGTGGAAGCAAGACCCTGGTGATTTCTTGTGCATGTCTCTGGGCATCTATAGGACCCGACAGCCTGGAATTTCTGGCAGAATCCTTGCTGCCAACAGTCCCTAGTAGCCTTCTGGTTCAGATAGCCAGTGATCCTGACTTTTGACAGGAAGTCCAGAAGAGTCCAGACTCCCGGTATGGTTGATTGATCCTTCATCCCTAGGATTTTGTTACTTTGGAGCCTGAACTCCCAGAGCCCAGTCAGATAGTCCGACGTCCTGGTCCAGCTTGGATGGTAGGAAGAGCTTGCCCTGGTGGCAGCCTGTGGACCCGTCAGCCAGAGTTGCAGTGCGGAATCCAGTTGCCCTGGGATAAACCAAGTGCCCAGGTCTCCAGGTAGTTGTGACTCCTGTCAACTGTGTGGGGATCCAGTTTTCCTAGCACACATAACCCCTAACGCCGACTGAGGAAGGAGTGTCTTTGTTTCATCCAGGTAGTGAGATCTAGTGGACCACAGTTGGAATCTCATGGTACAAAATCCAGAACTTGCAGCTAAGGTCAGAATTTTCCATATATATTTTTTCCCTGTCTTCAGGACATTTCACTTGCATATTTTTTCCCTGTCTAAGGACATTTAACATGTACTTTTTTCCCTGTCTTGAAGACATTGAACATACATATTTTTTCCCTGTCTTGAAGACATTTAACATACCATATTTTTTCACTGTCTGAGGACATTTAAATAGTTATTTTTCACTGTCCAATGTCATGAGATATTTGAACACTTGTCAATAACACATAACAGTCTAAGATCGGAGTTTATATATAATAGAATTATTGGGTCTGTTAGAGACTCTGTAAACCCAAAGTATAGGCCTATATGAAGGGAAATCTACCCTTGTACTGAGTTACAATCATAGAACATATTTACCACCATTTTGAATACCTATTGTTGGAATGTTAAGGTGAATAAATCTGTTAACAATTATTTCGGCTTATATTTATATCTTGGATTTTTTTCTCAATAATTCAGCTGTGAAAACTGAGTGGCGCCTGCCAAAAGGATAACCCCACTAGTAAACAATAAAAAGAACTAACTCACGACCTGCTCCCAAACAAACGAGCTGCCGTGCCTATAACAAATAAAAATTCTTTTCTTTTCCAAAACATCAAAAGAGTTGTTATACTGTTATCGATGACGAATTGTGACACCGTGGGAATAGGCGCTTGTCTTTATCACAGCCTGTGTTGTGTCTCCTACCCCGAATGCCCTGACACATAGGAGACACTACCTCGACACACCACATAACTTCAGGTTACTTAGTACTCAGACATCTATACTATATTATACTCAACTCAACCAGAAAGATATTTCACAAGCTTATCGAAATTATCTGCACTTGATATGGGGAACGGAAATTGTGAATGTAGTGTACAATCTGGTAGAATATCTTCAACCCTGACTTTTTTCAGTTCCTCTGATAACTTTCTAATTTGATCGACGGTTTCAGTTCAAATTCTGTTTTTTGTGATATATCTCATCTCAATATATCGAAGACTGGAACCTTTGGCACGAAAATACACTACACTGATTAGTGAGTCCAATATTTTATTTCCATTTTATTCATTTCTACTATTCCTAACTTCTGTTAATATTATATTATACACCTAGAGTAACAAAAAGTGAACTATCATATTTATTTTATTTATTTATTTATTTATTTATTTATTCATCAAATAGACCGCTAGACAGGTAGATAACCCAATAATGAGGCGGCAAGCATTTTTTATGTTCTGGTTCTCACGAAAAGGGATATCCTGTAATATTCAGAGAACATCGTGAGAACCAAGGGAAATAAGGTAGGAATTGGTGTTCTCCTTGATTTTCTGGAGGTTATATGCCTCAGGGACCACCTCCCTTGGCAATGTGTTCCAGAGCCTCGCTGTTCGTTGGATGAACGAGTCTTTGGAAAGAGATGTTCTGCAAGTCTTCAAAGTGACCACGAAGGGGTGCAAAGCCCCAACTCGACGGGTTAATCTCGCGGGGACAGCCAAGAGAGGAACAATTGTTGGAAGGATGTGTCTACCCAAGTTCGCACCATATGAAAAACTATTTTATAATTGATTTTACGGAAAAAAGTAATTCTTTATAAAAAGTTCTGCATGGCCTGAGAACGAGAATGTAAATATCACATTTCGATTTTTTTCGTATACGAGGTATCTCAAAGAATATAGATTTTGCTCAAGAATATAGTACCTTTATTTTCGGCAATACATTAACCATGATCTTACCAAGTACAACCAATACATATTCATGCTGGCAAGAAAGTTTAAGAAAGAAAACAATTACAAGTTTGTATGGTATTCTCAAGGAAACATATTCATTCGCAAAGATGAAAACAGTAAAGTATTGAAGATAATGAGAGAAGAGGATTTAAAAAACTACTAAGAAAAGAAAAAGAAGACTACAAGGATGGAATAAATATTATGTATCTAAATGCACAAAGTGCAAGAAATAAACATGATGATATCTGCTGTTATGTCAAAGAAACAAACTGTGATATACTTGTGATCACTGAAACTTGGTATTACTCATATGAGACTGAATTATTTGTGATAAATGGATATAATGGAATTCATTCTTGTAGAGGTACGCGAGGTGGAGGTTGTTCAATTTTTGTTAAAAACACACTGAAATTCACTGTCTCTGAAGTTAGTTGTGATAAGGTGTATAATCTTGTAAGTATCAATCTCTTGGATAGTAAACTCAAAATAATTGGACTATACAAGCCACCAAGTCACTTAATCAATGACTTTATACCTGAATTAGATAATATCCTAAACAAATGCAGAACAAAATCTATATTGATAGGTGATATAAATATTGATCTCCTTAAGAATAACTCCCCTGAGCATGATACTTACATGAACACAGTAACTTTAAATGGTTTCAAGATTTGTAATATGATTGGGGAAGATTATGTAACACGCCTAACTACAGACTCCAAATCTATCCTAGACCATGTACTGACAAATAAAAGTTTAGACTGCCACATATCCATCGGAAACCATATAACAGACCATAAAATTTTAAATATATTACTCAAAAATAATTCAAAGACTCCAAATATCCTGAAAAAAACATACTACAATCATACAGTAGTGAATCAAAATATGTTTAGAGACAAATTCCAACAACTGAGAAACAGACATGAAATAAATAGCTTTGAGAAACTTTCATCAGCCATACAGGTTTGCAAAAATGAATCATCAACTCAACATAAAATAAAACATAAAGAAGGTAAGGATTGGATTACAGTGGAATTCATTAACTTGATGAAAAAGCGTGATAAATTATATTCGGAAAAAACAAAATACCCATTTGATCAGGAAGTAGCTAGGCAATTTCAAGTGCAAAAAAAAACTGTAGAGAAAAAACGAAAACAGCTGAAACAGGAGTATTTTGAAAAAAAATGGAAGGACACAGGTACTGATCAAAAGAAGCAGTGGAAACTCATTAACAATCTGATTAAAGGTGGTAAACAAAAGGGAAATATTAACAACATTGACTTTGAAGGGCAAATTCTAGATGATAACAAAAAAATAGCTGAACAAATGAACAGGTATTTTGTTAATATTGGAAGTACAGTAATAAATAACATAGAGCCTCAAGTAGACCCAACTGCTGGTTTTGAGGAAATCCATTGTGATTGCTCAATGTATCTTTACAAAGTTAAATCCCAAGAAGTTCAGGAAGCACTTGACAAACTAAATAAAAAATCAGCACCTGGTTATGACAATATAAATACGAAAGATCTACTGCTACTCAAAGAGTACATTATACCAATACTGGTTAACCTTATAAATGAATCATTTAAGCAAGGTATATTTCCTGATATCCTCAAAATCAGCAAAGTCACACCTATCCACAAAACTGGTCCAAAAAACATTATGGATAATTACAGGCCAATTTCAGTAATCCCCACACTATCTAAGGTTATCGAGATTATATTGAAAAAACGTATTATCAATTTCATGACGGTGCATGTCAATTTTGATGAATACCAATATGGGTTCCAAGAAAATAGCAATACTTTGAGTGCAACTATGGATTTCGTTAACTATGTTGCTTCCTCGCTGGATGAAAAATACTTCGTTCTTGCAGTATTTGTTGACTTGCGAAAAGCGTTTGACGTAGTAGATTTTGATATATTACTTAGTAAGATTGAAAAAATGGGAATAAGGGGAAATGCTCTCTCGTTGATCAAAACATATCTGATAAATCGAAACCAATTTACAATAGTTAATGAACAATCTAGTGAAACCGAAAACACAACAGCAGGTGTGCCTCAAGGGTCTGTCCTTGGGCCTCTATTATATACACTACATGTACTATCCTTAAAAAATGCTAAGCTCAACTGTAGATATTTCAAATTTGCAGACGACACCGTTCTTGTATATAAAGATAAGGAGATTGAACTACTAAAAACAATGATAAGCACAGATCTCGCACGCTATTATGAGTGGCTTAAAAATAATAAACTTCAACTCAACACTAAAAAGACAACATATATAATTTTCACACAGAAAAACAAAAATGTACAAAATCTCACAGTGGAGATAGGAGGAGAAGAAATATCTCGAGTTCATGATGTTAAATATCTAGGATTAGTAGTTGATGAAAACCTAAATTGGTGTAATCATATTAACCACATAGAAAAAAAAGTAGTACCTATGATAGGTGCCCTATATCGCTGCAGAGACTACCTAAGCCCATCTTCATTACGCCAAATCTACAGTGCATATTTCTTATCAATATTTACATATTTAATTCCAATATGGGGTACATGTGGAATAACACTTTTCAATAGAATTAAAGTTCTTCAAAATAAAGTTATCAAAATCTTATTCAGGTTAAATTATAGAACATCAACAGATGCAATATACAAAGAAACTCAAATCCAATTATTCAAGACAACTTGAAAATTGAGCAAGGGAAATTTGCATATAAGGTTATAAGAAATGAACTTAAATGTAATACCAACTTTACTTTTGTTAATCAGCTACATGATCACAATACCCGAACACAAAATAATATCTTCTTAGAACCTGTGCGTACCAATATGGGCCTAAACAACCCCATCAGTCAGTGCATGAAGACTTACAATACTCTTCCCAAAGAAATAACAGATAGCCCAAATGTTAGTATTTTTAAGAATCAGATAAAAAATTTCTATACTCATAAACTGAATGAGAGACCCACATAATTTTAAGTTGAGCAATGTAGGTTGTAGGTATATTGTAAACATTAGGGAGAGTTGTGATTAGATAGGTAGGTACATACTGTTTCCGCATCCTATGATATTATAGTTGATATACATATATAATCAATTTCGAATTGTAATTGTATATGTTGCAATTGTTTTTTTTTAGTAAGTTTTCCGAGACCAGCATTAGATGCTGCTTTGGATAAACCTTTGTCAGATACTGCATTAATATTTAACATTCATTTAACATATCTGTATATCTATATATTATTTTTTTTTGTAGCACTATCTGAATAAAGTTCTTGAAAAAAAAAAAAAAAAAAATATCGACAATTATTATTTGAGAAGTTGACAAGGATTCAAAATAACGTTTAAACATCAATCTACTATGAAAGAGATATTTGAACGCAGTTTATAATTCTAATCAACTGTTTACAATTACAATTCTCTATATTGTAGTAAATAATAGTACTTTTCTCTCGAAGAAAATCTATATTTTTTGACATACCACGTACACGACTAAAGACATTCGATATCTGATATTCGCATTTTCAATTTCAAGCCTTGCAAAACTATCATTAAGAATAACATTCAGTATCTTCTTGATATTAATTATAAAAAAGTTCTTAATATGGTGTACTTAAGCAGACACACTGTATATCATGGAAGCATGGAAGGTGTCCCAACAGGAGCGCTGGATTTAAATTCGCTGCCATTTTGTTAATTCGAGTTTCAAGGTGATATTTCTACGGTTGCTACGCACAAACCACGCGATTCAAGAATGTGAATTGCAAAAACAGTTCGCCAATAGGGAATTTCACCATGATTTTTTGAATTTTTTCTCACGATTAAGACATACACTGGGTAAATTCAGTATTTTTTCAATTCTCTTACGATTGAGGTTGACCCAGAAAAAAATTATTAAATTGAACCTAAATTCGAACGATAGCTCGAATGCGCGAGAAATATTGATGACATTTCATTGGACGATTACAAGGTGCGTCACACCGCGTCATACACTTCGGACGGACATTCTCATTGGGTAATTCGTCTTGTCACCATTTGTCATTGCATTTGTCACTCGTAACTCGTGAGTCGTCATATTAAAAATATAAACATAACCAACAAATAGTATTATAGTTTAGTAATTATTTGTGATCAGCTCGAATTTCAAAAAATGTCTTCAAAGAATTGTTTCGTTCCTACTTATGAAAATACTTCCGAAAAAAAAAAAACAGAATAAACTGTATATATTGGTGCCTAATAAATTCAATGTGAAGATGAGATGGTTTGATGCAGTGAAAGCTACTTTCAGAACTACTCGTCAAACTTATTGTTGTGAGGATCATTTCGACGTGAGATGCAGGCAAATCACATTTTTGTTATTTCATAAAATTATACTCCAGTTAGAACATGATATGGAGAATTATATTTGCTACACATTGATGTAAAGAAAAGTACATATGAGAAAAGGAGTTGTCCCTCATAGACTGATTGGACAAGAGCCAGATATTGATGCATTATCAAATCCGAATTCAGTTTCAACAAAAAGATCTTTATCACCTGAACATAATGTGAAGAGTGCCAAACGGAAAGTAATTCTCGTGAAACTAACGTCGTTAGCGTATCATACAGATCTATTTGTTTCCCCCTCAGGAAGCTTTCAAATGACTAATGAATTACCTGATTACACTGAGAATAATTCATCCATCTTGAACATTAAAAATGATGTGATCAGAGCTAATGAAGCAATACAGGTGAACATGAAACAACATTTTAGGAGCATTGAAATCAATGTTGATTTGAAAGCTGAATCTAAAGTACCCCCTTTCATAAAACTCAAAGAAAAAAAGTTCCTCCTAATATTTCTCCTATGAAATCCCTCTCAAGCCCCTCTTGTGCTGGCACCACTTCAGATTCTCTTTTCAAAATATCTTCCATAGAAGAAATAGTGGAGAATATACTGAAGGATCTGATTTGGAGCATATATCAGGCGATCAAATTATTTGATGAAAGAGAAATCTCGGTTTTACTTCATGAATTCAATTTCAAAACAAATCTCTATTCCTTCCACATATATTTTAATATGTTTGAACAAAATACGCCCACATGATACCTTTACTAGATTGGGTGATTACTTTGGCCTATAAGTATCATACATTTCAATATCATCTACCAATACCCTTCAGATTTAGATATAAAAATGTTCAATAGATAATAGATTGTTTGGAAGAAGAAGTTGAAATACCTTCTGATCCTATTAAACAAGCACATAGTTGGTCACAGTATAAAAAAGCAAACACTCAAATACCTCATATCAGCAACCCCTCATGGATTAATACATTTCAAATCAGAAGGATTCGGAGGTAGAGTAACAGATGCTGCCATAGTTGAAAGCAAATTGCTGGTTTAGTAGCAAGAAGAAATTGTGTATTAGTAAGGCCACCTAGTGTGAAAAAGTTGGAAGTTGAGGAGAGTAGAAGATTTGCTGCTTTACAGCTTCATTCATGTATTAATTATAATTTTTTATATACATAATCATTTTCATCTGTACTATTTTGAATACACAAGACTCAGTAATATCTCAATAAATAAGTTTCTTATAATTCTCATCTTGGTGACTTTATCAATATGTATAGAACAGGTTGGTTGTATATTGAATATGAATTATATATAATTCATACAAAAATACCGAATAACATGAATTCGGATCTTTATGTGAGTAGTGTTTAATTGATTTACCTTCTTCATACTTATTGCATATTCTAGCAAACAATGAATCACAATTACAATAGTTTTTATGTGGAAGAAAACGCCTTTTTGTAAAAAGACTTTTCATTTATTTGTTTGAAAATAACATTTTTCCAAAGAATTCAATTTTTTTCAATTAAATCTAATATATTACTCCTCATTCAGACTAACCTCTATACAATTATATTCTTTGGTGATGCCACACAAAAATATCCTTTTTTCTTCCCAGTCAACAACATTTGCAGTTGAATTTGACAGTACGGCTTTCCAGTTAACTTTCCATGTTCATCAATATAATTGATTTTTATTTTTTTTTCTGATGGACATTTCCCTTCAGGACATGAGTTTTAGTGATGCCATCAGGTGATGCACCAAAAATGGGGAATTCATTGTTCAAGAAAAGGCCACATTTGCTGATTTTCATTTTATGAACTTTAGCAACTTCATACAACAAGACTTCCATCACTGGTTCAACACCTAGATACATACAATTTCGAAGCAGTTATTCTTGCATATCTTGCTTCATATCACTTCTTTGTTTTATCCTGAAGTTTGGTGATTTTTTCCACAGAATTTATCACTTCTTGGTCCATATTTGCTTTCATGAAAAAAAAAACCTGTGATGGTACTAATAGTGGCTTTCGTGCTTGAAACAGCAATAATAACTTATACATTATAGGGATTCCCTTTCGTGCGCTCCAAGCGATAAAAAAAAACTCTTGATATTGGATCAGAATCAAATGCACTTTTGAAAAGTACTCCTGACCTGTGCATTCCAACTTTCTTCCGTCAGTTAATATTTCGTTGAGAAAATCATCATCAACATGTGGTAGATCTGGTACTGGTTTCTACTCAATTCTGTTACTGTGACAAACTTGACAGTTGGTCCTACTCTTGATAGTCTTGATTTGATAAGTTCAATTTTTTCCAATTACATTCCACTGATGTAACAGCAGGCTCTTCGGATCTCCTAGGTAACCACAGCAAAAAAGCAATACTATGTTTACATCCGCATACAAAATGAAGCCACATGAGGCATGATCAACAAATGTTCCATTAATTTAATCAGAGCATTATTGTTCCTGAACATTACTTTCAGTTGCATTGCAATCCAAACATTTACATCCTAGCACCTTTTCTTCAGCCTCGTCTATCTCTGCAAGTACGCTGAATCCTTTTTCACGCACCTTGTGCTCAGGAGTTATTTGGGTTTTGACTATGCATACATGAAGGCTTCGTTTCACCATCACATACCCGATTACCTTGTCACCATAAAACACCCTGGACGCTCTGAAAACATAAATTTCAGTAGGTAGTTCTTTGGTATGTCTACGGTTGAAAGAAAGTTATCAAAATACCTGCCTGCTTTCACATTCTTAATTTCAGCTCCCGTATAATATGAGTTCGATCTGTAATAATCGAAAACCATCGTTGAGTCAACAACAGGTAGATTTCGACTGGCCTTTTCGAATCCTTCTTCCATGTCCAGATGAACAGAAACCCACAGATAAAAGGAATACTTGAGAAACACAATGAAAACTATAATATGACACTGATAGATCACTGAAAATGAAATGAAATAATAAACTATGAACTAGATTTCGAGGTTAACCAATTTCTTCTTCTATAGTTTGTTTTGTAGCCATTTTTCTCTCAAGTCACAGATCAACCAACCACTCTGTGCTCGAATTCTGTGTCTGTGGTTTTGTGCAACGCGTCCTCTTTGGGTCGTCAGAGGGAGCCTCAAGAAAATACGTGACGCCACACCGCGAAAAATGGTCATTTGGAAATCTCTCAATTTGTAGCACTTTTGAAGTATTAATTAAACGGTTGTACATGAATCAAAAGATGAGAGAAAGTGCTATTTGATATACTTAGTCATGTATGTGACCGTTCGCCATATAAAAAGGGCTATTTTCAATAATAGTGAAATTGCCTATCATGCCAAATTTTTGGCCGCAATAATGCGCAAAATAAATCGACAATGAGGCATTCAACCACAAATATTGAGACCATCAGCTTGAATTTAGTCTCAAATTTTGTAATTAGACGCTTTACTGTCGATTGATTTGGCGCATTATTGTGACCGAAAATTTGACGTAATTGGCGAACTGTTTTTGCAAAACTTCCACCAGTTTTGTAACGTATATTAACAATAATTAAACGTTGTTCGTTTGAACACTTATCCATATTCTCAAATCGCGTGGCCTGTACGTGGCAACTATCGAAAAAACGACCGTACAATTCGTATACAGGGTGTTCGGAAGGTCGAGTCGTAAATGATAGGGCTGATAAAGTGAGCCAAAAAATGTCAGTATTTCATATAAAAGATGTCTATTGCACTTCGTTATAGAGTTATTGACCTAGAATGTTTGGATAAAAAAATATATTTCATGTATAACGTTTCAACAGTTGTCATGGTATCAATTATATTCGGATTCTGTTTACATACATGATGGGACGAATTTTTTCCGTTTATTGGAGGCATTTTTGACGGAGGTGACAAATTCAACATTTTGCTTTCACCATTTGATTCCTATATCTTGCTCCGTTCTAGCTCCGTTCTGGCGACTATTTCACTCATCACATAACCTGAACAATTACAAACTTATCGAGAAAACATAACCAATTCTGATTGGTCTATCAGCGCTGACGTTTTCAACGATGCAACCATGGATAGCGAAGGAAAGTCTGGATGTAAAAATGGATAGCGAAGCAAAGTCTGTCAGTTTGGCATGAAATAATTATGGCTGTACTTGTCAGAATGAATCACTCATAATAAATGATCTTTATGCTTCGTGAACGTGAAATAGTCTAGCAAAATACCACTCTGTTCTGAATATCCTCATAATTCTGTATTTCATTGTGAACTTCACAATACTACTCGTCCTGACCTCAGTCCTGACGCACTCATGGTGTTGCTCTTCAACACAATTTCATGAACAATGAAGCGACAAAATTATCTCGAATATCGGAACATCGTGATATAACTCATGAATATCGCATTTTGAAAACATACATCCCAACCGTGTGATAAAAAATCTATTTATTCAATAACACCATGGTAGTTGCAGTCATTGTCATAATTGACTTCAAATTATTTTGACAGTATTCAACACTCTGGTAACCATGGATATATATGGAACTTGCAGAAACTTTCAAGATCAATAACTCCGTAACAAGAATATACATTTATTTATATGAAGTTCTGATATTATTTCGACTCACTCTATCAGCCCTATCATTTAGGACATTACCTTTCCGGACACCCTGTATATTGACAAAATTGCAGAAAATATGGAAATTTGTCATTTTCATAGACCTCTAATCACAGATTCGTGAAAGAGTCTCAATTCAGAATTTCTTTGAATGCGAATGAATCCGTCGCTCTCGTTGGGAAATCCTTTATGATTTCTAGATATATATTATATCATTCCAGTACTATATAGAACTGAGATGTCAACATATTTCATTCCAGCAGATTTTTATATCAGTTATTTTCATGTTTCATTATTCACCTGATTCGAATGTATCTCATCATTTACATATGTTCAAAAAATATTACTTTTCATTAGAAAAAATGCATGATTAATGGTGATTTATCTGTTAGTAGTAGTAAGCGGTTTTCAAAATTGGACGAAACTTATTTGTCTCCAAACGTTCAAGAATGTTATGAAAAAGAATGTTATGAAATGATCTGAATATTAACGAATGTTTTCTCACCATTGAATTCACATTGATGATTGAGGGTTTACATTGAATCAACGATTTTCAGAAGCAGCAGAAAAAAACCGTCATTTCATACTGATAGCAAATCAGTGGAGGGGGCTAAATGAAAATACGTACGGAGAGCTAGAGAGAAATGCGTATCAATTATTGCTGAGAGTGCTAGTCAACTGATTTTTTCGTATTACTGTATATTCATTGATACATCTTTTGGGTACATATATTCCTCATTGTTTAGATTCCTCATCCATGTACCACTTTGAAAATAAGTTCAATTTTTTTTATATTAAACAACGGATGTAGTACTTCTGTTGTGCTGAAACCTCTCATCAAAATCAATTCTGCCGGAAGTGGATTTGTTGCTCATTCAATAAACAAAGTATTTCATTTCCTTATTTCATTTGCCTACTGTTTTCGTTTTTATCTAGTAATCCCTGTTCCGACACCATTCCATTTTTACTATAGGTATATAGTTAATTAGTTATTTTGAGTTACATTCATATTTCTCTTTGAGTCCCAAATCGCGATTATGGTCGTGCTTTTCCATACTCATCTCAAGAAAGAAGAAAATATGGATACGACACGTAGCAACGCTGTAACCTTTTGGGACGGGTCGTCTCGAATCCACCTAGACACTCGAAAATTGATCGCGATCGATATCGATTGGAAATACCGGCAAATTCGGTATTCTCTCGCATATATGAAAATTTCTGCCGGTCTCGCGCGCGAGTGAAAACCTATCAGTTTCCTCATCAGCAATCTCCTCTTATGTACAACTGGATTCACGATTCAGCAAATACTTAGTCCTGCTAGACGTCAGAAGAAACATCGGATCAACCAGGTAGGAAAATCACGGCCTCGTTTTTTTTTTGTTTGTTTGTATTCTCTCTAAATGCGTATTTTCGCATTGCTCAAATTCGAATTCTCACATCTCACATACAGTCATTATCTCCAAAACAATCCCTATTCCACTACAATTTATGTGCATCAGTGCATTTATGAATCATGAATTGGTGTAATCTTTGTTATTTGGAGACAACTTGGCAACCTGCAAAGTCGTCCTGTATTGCTGGTTGCATATGCATAGGTATGTTCAGAAATGTATTATTTCCTTACTGAAGAATCTGCAACCACCAACACTTGTGTTTCCCATTTGAATTGATGATATCTAGAGCATTTTTTTTAGTATAATCTCTGTAGTCTTATCTTTTGAATCTGTTTTTTTGTGATTCCTCGGGATTTTGGTTGCCAGGAAGAATTGCTTTTCTCGATTGACTATCACAGGAAATAGACAGACAAAGTGTCGCCATTAATGAGCCTTTAATTATTAATACAATATCAACATTTATTTGTTAAATAAATGTTTATTGGTGTTTGGTCATTCTTGTAGGTGAGTAATAAAATGCATATATATAAAAATTACACTGTTATTCTGGAAAGATATCCTGATTTATGAATGAGGAAATTGCACACGTGGATGTGAAATGATGAAATAAATTCTTGTAGATACTTCACAACGTCTTCCAAAATCAATTCAGCTAACCCAGACCCCCGTTTCTCTGCACTAAATTCGAATATAGTTCAATATAATATATTATGTTCAGTAAATTTGTAGGTTCTATTAGCATTTAACTTGCGAGTAGTCGCACGCGGAGTATCACTCCGCACGAATATAAAACGTGAGTTTTCTCGAATATACTTCACTCCCTTATTCCGCCGCACTCAGTACCTTCCTAAAATAACGACTTCAGTACGAATCGAGTATTACCGATGTGCAAAATTGCTTCGTTTCTGAATTTCATAGCATAGTGTGGAGTCGTACTCCGCAGCGACCTTAGACGTCTTAGTTATATTGCATATTGCAGTTACACTTTGCAGCTATCTCGAGCGTTTTAGGCAACAATTTTGTCTCATTTGATGAATGATATTCATAAAATACCACTTTGAAAACACAAATGATCGATGCTACTATGATAAAAAAAATAGACACACCCAATTTTATTGTAGTACATGTGAAAAATTCATATGCTCATCAGAACTCGCTTCATGCATTTGCAGAGATTGCCGATGATTTATTGGTGATTTAAGATTGAAACATTTTCAGTTTGTCCTCGAATTATAGTGTTTTTGTTCAAATTCCATCATTCAAATCTTCGATAGTTGTCTTATGGTAATTTTGGGTTTTGTTATTAATTAAATATATTTTTATTGCAATTTTGATATTTTACTTCGTAGAGATATTCATGTCCAAAGGCATACTGATGAATTCTTAAGAAAAATTCAAGTCATCTTGTTCAAACCACCCAAATTGTCCATTGCGGAGTCAGCGACAGATGTCCTTTTTAAAGCGCGACTACAGAAAGGTTAATAAAATAACAACAGCCAACCTACAAAAATATTTTATTTCCAGAAGAAACTTATTGGATGTCTGATCGACAATTAATGAAAGCCCAATGGATTTGCATGAATTAATATAAGTTGAATATCCACTCCTGGAATTGATAAAAATTGGAAATCCAATGAATGTATCCATAAACTTTCCTTTGGAATGGACATGAGTTGGATCTTTGATCGGCATCCATTGAATGTCTGGAGAGTATACAACCAAATATCAATTGGAATGGGCATGCAATGGATCTTCGTTGGGAATTCATTGGATGTCTGATGAGTATCGAATAGACTTCCAAGTGGAATGGACAAATATTGGTCCAATGGAAATCCATCAGATATCTGATGGATAGCCAATGAACTTCCAATGGATGTTCATTGGACATCCATTGGCTGATACATAGATACATTGGAAATCCAATGGACGTATTCATAGCTGGACATCCATTGGATTTCCATTGGATTCATTTATGTTGTCTGGGATAGTGAACTCTGAGAATTGGAATTGTGTTTTGCAAGTTTGTGTAAACGTATACCTTTTGATAATATTCATTCTGAAACAGAACCAAAAATGGGATAGCTTGAAAACAGTAGATTTTATATCGGTGCACTGGTTCATGGGCGTCACCACTGCAGGGAAAAGGGAGGCCATCGCCCCCAACCGGTTTAAAAAATTATTTTTTACATCCCTTCACGAAAATATGTGATTTTGTAATTGAAAATCTTCAGCAAAAACCGAGGCGAAAGCTTGATTTCCATTCCAACTGAGGGAAATTTTCATAACGTTGACTATCATTTACAAAGTTTCTTGGCACATTCATTGACCACAAGATGACTTGGGAGCACCATATCACTCATCAGTCAAAAAAACTAAGTACTGTTTCTTTTATAATTATGCAGCTGAAAAATACGGTGTCTCTAGACACCTTGAAACTAGCCTACTATGGATCTGTTCAATCAATATTGAATTCTGGGGAAATTCAAGCCACATTCATAATTTATTTATTATCCAGAAGAAAATTATTAGAGTAATGGTAAGCGCATGTCCTCGAGACCCCTCCAAACCTATCTTCAAACGATTACAAATATTACCTCTCCCGTGTCTGTATATTATGCAAGTCACACTGTATGTTCATAAACATAGAGCTGACCTATTGAGGCATGACTCGATTCATGGTTACAAAACAAGGAATGCAGAGAATATGTATCCTCCATTTTCAAGATGGCCGTAGGACAAAATTCGCATATTTATCGCATAGGAATCAAATTCTACAACAAATTCAAAACCTTATTCTGCAAGAAATCTATCACATGTATTGATCACTCTTTCAAAAACCGGGTACATAGTCACCTACTACAGAACACCTTCTTCTCTAAAGAAGAATTTTTACTTCAATGTTAGTTTCATAATATGTCAAAATCGATACATATGTATATAATTTCTTATTTTTCCAAACTGTACTTTCATTTTAATGTGTAGGTATAATAATACTTGTCAATTTGTATATGTAATGTATTTATTTTAATGGTCTTATGTCATATCTATAAATTCTCACAACTTTGCGACTAGCCTGATAGTGTATGCCTGTGTGATATTAATCATATTATTATTATACTCGTATACTTCTTATAGGTGAATAAAGCTATATTCTAAGCTATATTCTATATTAGCTTCTAGTGATGTGACATTTTGTTACCTGTCAACAGTGATGAATTGTCAAACTTTCATGCCGTCACAGAAAAAATATTATCATGATATAAACGTCGTTGTAGAAAAAAGTATAGTGTTCACTCGTCGAAAACATTTTTTGCAGCTCGTTTACTGTTCTTTTGCTTCTGAAAATATTACTTTCGTCCCTCGTAAACCAAAAAATTACTATTCATGCTTGAACTTGAAAAGTGCATTTTCAAATCAGAAAATTTCAGTATCTAACTTCTTTATACGTACTTTTGTGTGTAGTATTTGTATACATTATAGATTTTCACAACCGACTATGATTATAATAACTCTCGCTTCAATAGAAGCACAGAGAAATTTGTGTTTTTGATATTGTTCTACTCCCGTATTTACGCGAATTGAATATCTGTTGCCGATTTCTTAATAGTGTTCATTTTAACACAGATTTCCATTATGATACAGATTTCGACCAATAAAGACATGTATTTTCATTATTATATGAATTTTCGGCCTCTAGAAACACGTATTTGGGAATAAACAAGCGGGTATTCGTTTCTATCCCACTTGCTTGAGTTGTTTGACCTTTAATTTCAAATGACATTCAATGACAACTTGTCAAAAGTACAGTCAATTTAGGAACTAATGATGTTGGAATATGTTGAAATATGAAAAGTAGAAAATAATTTTTTGTTTTTATTATTTATTGGTCGTAGAACAAATCGTATCGTATCGTAAGTTACCTCGTGCTCGTGTATTAATAGCTATCATTACATGATCGCTACATAAAATACTATCACGACATAGGAGATCCCGATTGAAATCAAGAATTTCTCACCTTCAGTTCACACTGTATACCGACGGTGACTTGACAAAAGGACGTAAGCGCCAAAAAAAAAGTAAAATTGTATAATTATGTCAAAGTAACAACGGAATGGTCCTGCACCATTCAAGACATTGAATGTTTCACTAAAAATTCGCACGAAGAGTTATTCGACTTCAAAGTTCTGTAAGCGACAAAATGACTCACTATTATATCGATCGCCGCTGCAGTAACCACCCGCCCTCCTATGGACTAGCATGGTGTCGCAGTGAATCCTTTGCTGCACATTTTTAAGGTAAGTTAGGAACTTTAGATATTCCATTATGGTTACAAGTTACTTATAAACACACAATCTTCCATTTGTTACACTACATTAGAGATAATAGCTGTAAAATAGTTTTAGTCGCTTACGCCTTTTGGATAAATTATTGAATGAGAGGCAAAACCTCTATCCTCCAATATTTTTCAATGCAATCCAGAAATAGACTGCATTTTCAATTATACAGATATGAATGATATTTTGTGTGCGATTCTAGATTTTATTATTCAGTAACTATTAATCTGTTTACAATTCATAAATATCAGATGATATCACTGAATTTTTTGTTTGAATGATGTATACGACTTTTTTTCAGATGTCTCGAGCCCAAAAAATTCTCGCTAAGGCTATTTTTTGACTATTTTGAAAGTTTACTGGCAGGTAGCCGTGCGGACAGAGTGTCCATATTCTAATCCGCATTCGCTTGCCGGTCGTGGGTTCGAGTCCCGTCGACTGCAGAAATTTTTCTGATGGCCCAAGAAAGTGTTTGGGATCACACGTTAAAAGGTAAGGCCCCCGTCATTCCTTGCTCGCACAAGACTCTCGAAGACTTTTGAGGGTTGCTCGTAAGGGGGCAACCGAATGACGGATAGAACAATTTTAGAACAACAATTTTTAGTACCTTCACATCACTGTCGGGGATCCTCCAGAAAACTATCTCCCTGCAGAATTAAAGTCTACCTTCAAGCTTTATAGGATATATTCATCCACTGTGAAGGCTAACGATAAAATTCCAACTTGCTTCAAGAAGTATATCATCAAAGAATATAATATTGGAATCCATCTTCCAGAAAAGGATGAGTGTGTGAAATGTGAGCTTTATGAAAATATTCCACATGCAGATAAATCATTGCTCTCCATGGACCTAATATGATGTTTGGGTTTTCTCTAAAAGAGAAGAGTTAATGGAATTTGTAGCATTTTGTATCTCTACTTTTCCCACCTAGGTAAGATAAAATCGAAACAATTCGTTTTTTTGTAATAACTGCCCAGGACGAAATAAAAATTAATTCATTTTGTCAATGATAATGTTCTTCGTGAAAAATTCGAGATATATTGAATATATTTTACTAGGTGGCAGGCCATACATGCTGTAATTGAGAGAAATATTTGAATACTGAATATCCAGGCTCGCTCAGAATGGCCAACGATAATGAGGAATACCAGAAGTAGTACTCGATTATCCAAAGTTCATGGAATGGAAATCAATTACTGTCCCAAAAAAACTTACTATTGATCGAACCGAGATACAATTTTTAGATATCAGAGGCGTGTTCGTTTGTCCTTGCTCTACCTGCTGAACTTGATTTTTTTCTATGACTCTCTTTGTTTACATCATGCCATGAACAGAAACAACTATGGGAAAAAAATCAACTTTAGCAAGTTTCGCAATACAAATGTACAGGCCTCAAGAGTAATTAATGCAGCTATAGAAACTTACGAAGTGAATAATATAGAAGCTGTGAAGTGGACCCATCAATCAGAAAAACAGCGGTAATACACAATGCTTACAAGGCACAGCTACAGATTGTTAAAAAAACTGGAAAATTTGCTCGAGCTATGTCGCAATGTGGCATTAGGAAAGATTACCATCATGAATATTACTCTTCATCTGAGAGCGATGTGAATGATGCCACAGAGTTTCAACTTGAATTTCTTTTTATGTTCGTTATTATTCATTTTATTTGATATTTTTTGCTGTATAGTTTTCTGAGAATTTGATTTGAGCAATTTCCTTCCATTTCCCTTTTTGAAAGAATAATAAATTTAATTTCATTGTCCATTATTTTTTAAAGTCGTGAACAGAAAAAATTCTGGAAATATTGCTGAATAATTACAGATTTGGATTCAGCACCCCAAAAAACATGAGATACAATAATAAAATCGACTACTGGATTTTTTGCGAGGAAAGGGCGTATTTCGAGACCATTTGCCTGGGTTGAGAGACTGAAGCTTTAGGAGACTGTGATACAAAAATTGTCGATTATTCCGATACTAGTGATACCAGTACAAATTTCAAAGATATCATTGTATTGACTGAAACACGACTACCAAACTGATGACCAAAATGGTCAAGTTTAAACTCAACAGGAAACATTGAGGGCAGTTCCTAGTCCAGAAAGTGATCAATGAGCAGTTCCTATTACAGAAAGCGATATCGAATTGAACATAAGTCAAAGCGATGAGGATTCAAGATCCAGTTGAAGTGATAGTTCTAGTTCCAACTCATTTACCTCTTCGGATGAGGGACTGTTCAATGAAAAAACTGAGAAAGACACCAAATAATTCTCAAGTGAACAAGAAAATTAGAACTTAATGAATTATAAAAATTGTTGATTGGCAAGAAAAAGTGCGTCCCAATCCGAGTAGAAGCAAAATTTTCGTAAACCATTGAAACAGTTTCAGTGAAGAAAGAACCAATTCATTTCATTATTTTGAAAGTTGGAGAGTCTAACTGAAAAAGAAACTTTATCAATGGATGTGTGAATGTAGTACCAGTATAACGAACGAGAGCACATGGGAGCTCACGTCGAAGCCTTACTTATTGATAATTTTGAAAAAGGAAGTACAAAAAATAATATGCTTACCTGGGAACCCTAGATATCAATCAAAAGCTGGTTAAAATTGCTATTTGGGAGAAAAATCAGGAGATGCATTTTTGCAAAACAAAGATAGTGCTAAACAACTTCTTCTAATTGAACAAAACCGATCTACACAGCATGGCTTTCTGGTTATTTCTTTCGATTTGCAGAAAGCGTTTGCGACAAGAAAGGGGCCGAGTATTCTGAATGCTTTTAGTCGGAAATATACCGTATACAACTTTACTGTTTATGAAACCAGAACAAATTTTATTAACCGTGGGGTGAAAAGGATGGTAAAAGATGGGGAAAATGAGATATGTTCAAATTCATTCAACTACTTTGTTGAACTTGATAATGACTGACAGTAACAGTTAATTCTACTTTTTTGTGATAACTGTCTGGGCCAAAATGGAAATAAATTCTTGCTCACAATGATTATACAATTTCGAAAGAATTGCAAATCGATTCATGAAAATCACAAAATAACATTTTTGGTTGCTGGGCATTCTCACATGTTGTTCATGAAGTGATAGAAAAATATATACAGAGTGTATCTAAATAACACCGAGAAAGTTCAACGGGTGTTTCCTTGTGACATTCTAGCAAATAAAGTTCTAATAAACATGTGTCTTAACTTGCTCCGTTCTTGAGATACAGGATGTTGAAGTTGGAAGTATTAATTGTTTCTATTCATAATCCCCTTGTATGAGCTTTCATGGTGTCAAAATTCAGTATGGATGGAGACTGAAAAAGCCACGAAATTTCATAATAATTCTAATTGGGGTTATTGAGTAATCTCAATAGAAGTCTTACTTACATTGAAAGTTGGAGTCAAATCGAATTGTTATTGTTTCATGAAAAACTGAGCTAGATACACAAATCACACACAGGATAAAAAAGGTTGATATTCAATGGTTCAATCTAATAAAAATATGGAACTCAGAAAAACCGGTGGTGTACAATGACATTCACCATGATTATCGATAAATTTACCCACTGTTACGCCACTGGAAATATTATTTCGAATCTAATTGCACTATAAAAAGCTCCATATTACTATCAACAAAACCACAATAGACTGTTGGCCCGCGACACAGGGTTTATCGATGTTCAAAGTCGGTATGCCATTTAAGGGACCCACTCACTCAGTTCTAGTTAACAATAAGAAGTGCCTCGGAGAGTCGCAACCCAGTCCTTGCCCCGTCCCTGACCTCACCTTTCGGTTGGAAAAAAGTTAAAATTTTGTTTAATAAGAAGCTCGGCAATGAAGTGCAATGATCTTATCTCACGAAAATTGGGGCGCTTGCTGGTTTGCATACGCCTAGGTCACTCCCCATGGGCGGCATACGAACCGGAAGTGGCAATTTTTCAGTGTTATAGTCGATGATCGGAGAATGTATGCCCTTTGGCGGAACAATGAATTCTGACCCATTAATCAGTTTACCGGCATTTGCATACGATTCCGGAGAGGGGAGCTCGACTTATTCGAACATCATTTGACTGGATATTCTTCAAATATTCGATAATCGAAGAAATGTTCAAATTTTGACCAGGGTTAGTGGACCACACAGTATATATGAGATGATGGTTTGCATACAATTTGCACATTCCGTACAGGGTGTTTCACCATAAATATCTCCAATTGTAACTTAGTTGTTTCTGAACCGATTTCAAAATTTCAAAAACCAATTAAAACGATTTTCCTGAGAGATTTTTCATTGTTATCAAAAAATTAACAGGCTGTTCATAACAAATAAACTATTGGGTAGTTGTTGATTTCTTTTTACTACAACACTATTTTTTATCTCACTATCGAGTTGAGATTATTATGACGAATACAGCATCTAGCGATATCATTTACACGCAGCACTCTTATAGCGATCATGCGCCAAATATGAATCCCAGGTTTGAAGTATTTCCTTTTTTTTTGCTGAAACAATTTTCATATCTGAACAATGATTTGTTACGGCAGCCGGGTAGAGTGTATCACGTAATGATTTAGTTGGCATTCAATAATGTTTTTTTCAAAAACCATTTACTTTTGTATAATATTATCGCTAAACGCCAGTCAACTATACTGGGTTTGATGAAGTTATGTCATTGTCAGTAACATGAAAAATAGTGAAGGGGGCTGGGCCCTTGATACTTTTTTTGGGTACGATTTCAATTGGTCCCTTGGTGAAGCTCTTCCAGCAGAGGTTGGTGATATCATAATCTCTGAGACTTCAACTGAGAAAGTATGAGGTATATCTTTCGATCATGCCAAGATTTTTCAATAATTAAATAATATTCTTACTAACAGGAACTGATGACAACTCTGGAGAAGATGACTCTGAAGATAATGATAGAGAGAACGACGTATAATTTTTTCTTTGAAATATAATGTTGTTTTCATTTATTATAATTTTCAAATATTTTTTTTTATGTGAAGAACAAAAATGTAGATTAAAGTTCAGGATATAGACCCCATACTATACCCAAAACATTCAACAAATTAAATGTACTGTTACGTTATTCGGGTGCAGAAGCGAACACGACACTATTTATTTTCGAACTGATTTATTTTAACTAAAGAAACACTAATTTATATCGAACTTATAACTACTATTTATGTAAAACGATTTATATCACGCGGTATATAACTGTCTCTGTGACACTCGCTGCTCGACTGCTGACAGCAGTTGTTCGGCCGTTTTAATATGAGATCACTTGGCAGGCTTTGGTTCGTTCTCAAATGATTAGTCTTTGAATTTGTTCGGTGTTATTTAGATACGTATGAAACATGAATATCAAAGCACCTTCTGAAAGGATCACCATCATGAGAAATGCAAGACATCGACCAAAACCATATAAAGTTATTCCTGTTTATTTCACAGGTATATTGACCTGGACAAGCAAAACTCTAAGAAGACTCTAGACATTGCAAGGCATAGATATTAAAAATTAAAACTGATATTAGGCGGGTGCAATTTTCGAAATTGAATTCGGGAAAGTTCACTGTATTCACTGATTAGGATTTAGAACATGGAATTCATAAAAATAGTAATATTCCTAGAGCGTATCGTATAGCTCAGCATTGGGAACCAACAAAAAAATACTCGAGTCATATTGCATTGCAGAATAATCAGAATAATCAGAAGTAGTATGGGACCATATAGTTTGAAAAGTTGAAATTGGTATTTTGGTTAGATGTAGGTTCGAATAACTTTTTCTTCAAATGAAGCCGTTCAACAACATTTTTTCGATATTTTGATCTCCAATACACACTGTATATCAACATCAAGTTTTGAACCACCTGGTATATCGCAACGACATTTGGAAAGCTCAAATAGATGAAAATCTTTTCTTATGGAAAAATTACAGCTTGAAGCTTTGAAATGACGGCTGAGCGCCATTAAGAAATATTTTTTTATTTGAACACCCCCTAAATTATTCCATTTTCGAAATATAAACATTTAAAAAGTGAGATTTTGGTCATTTCATTTCAAACTTGGATCTTTTTTTTTTTTTTTTGAAAGTAAATTTCATCTCCAATTTGGGCCCTCCAAATTTTGTTGATATATAGGTTGAAAAATTACTAGGTGTTAACTCAACCAGTTTACGTTAGTACAGGCTCTGGTTCATAGATGTCGACCTCAAAAACTGAAGTTCGAAACACGTCAACTCAAGCTTAGTCATACATATTCAGAGCAAGAGGGTGTCTACTCTTGCTGATTGGGCAGGAAGGGGTTAACTGACACCTCAACGAATATGCCTTATTTCGGCTAGAACCATATAATGTCGAGACTAAGTATCACAATATCTTGGACACGCTGTTTTTTTTGAAAATTTCATGCAATTCAATAATATTCACAATGAAAATAACAAGCTACTGGATCTCATTTTGTGCAATAAGATCAAAATTTCTCAGCTACATCACTGCTCTAATCCATTGGTTTATGAGGACAGTCACCATCCCTCAATTGAGTTTTTATGTGACATAACCCAAAACAGAGGCCTTCGATATCAATCAAATGGTTGGCAATACAACTTCAAAAAAGCCGCATATCAGCACATAAACCAGGCAATATCTGATATTGCATGGGATAATATTTTTTCTGGGCGATCCCGCACCAAGCATTTTCCACCATTTTATAAAGTAGCAACCATACGCGCCGTTTAAGAAAAACATAAGTATCACAAAAAATGGAAAATATATAAAAATGAAAATGACTACAATTTATTCAAAGTTCTCCGCGCGCGCTCGAAAAAACTGATCGAAACTGATTTCAAAAAGTATTTACATTCTATAGAACAAGAATTGCCGTCAAACTCCAAACAGTTCTGGAAATATGCCTCTCTCAAAAGGCAGTGCATAAGTAAAATTCCGAATGAACTAATATATGACGATGTAATTGCGAATAATGGACAAGATATAAGCAACTTATTTTCCACATATTTCCAAAGCGTATTTGTGCCAGACACTCACGATTTCAACCATAATAGTTCATCAACAACTGATACTAATAACGAACTTTGTCTTTTCCGGTTAACAGAAAATGAAGTCGAAAACGGCTTGAAGGAGCTTGATAGTAACAAAGCCGCAGGACCTGATGAATTGCCACCACTTTTATTGAAAAACTGTAGTAAATCTCTGGCAAAACCTCTAACTTTGATTTTTAACCAGTCACTAAGCAAAGGTGAATTCCCAGATATTTGGAAAATAGCTGATGTCTTACCAATATTCAAAAATGAAAAAAAAAACATGGTACGTAATTACAGACCCATCAGTAAACTTTCCATAGATCCCTAACTTTTTGAAAAACTAGTGTATACATATATATTCTTCCTAGTTAAGTCTATCATTATATCAGAGCAGCATGGTTTTTATGCTGGGCGATCACTTGAATCGAATTTGGTTGAATATACCGAATACTTGTATATAAATATGGACCAAAGATTACAGGTGGATGCTATTTACACCGACTTCAGCAAAGCGTTCGATAAGATCAGTCATAATCTTCTTCTCGAGCGCCTTGCTGGGGTTGGGGTGAGTGGATCTCTCTTAAGATGGGTGGAGTCGTAAATAAAAAATAGATCACAGTTCGTTACAGTACAGGGATTCAATTCAGAAAAATATAATATTACATCAGGTGTTCCTCAAGGATCACACCTCGGTCCGTTATTTTTAATTACTTATGTCAGTTCTATAAAATCGTGTTTCAAATATTGTAAATCTTATACGCAGATGATCTGAAATTTTATCTCACCATAAATACATTATCTGATTGTTGCAAGATTCAGGAAGACCTAAATAGATTGACAGAATATTGCAACTCATCTAGTTTATTCTTGAATTTTCAGAAATGTAACTGCATTAGCTTCACAAGAAATCTCTATTCGATTTACAGCAATTATTACATAGGGAATGATCAAATAGTGAGAGTTAACAACATTAGGGACCTAGGCATTAAATATGACTCCAAACTGATTTTAGATTTACATGTGGAATCAATTGCAAATTCAGCCTCACGTATGTTGGGTTATGTATTAAGAACTTGTAAATATTTTTCAAACACCAAAGCCTTAATATGTGTATATTACGCATTTGTATTTAGTAAACTAAATTTTGCCTGTGTAGTTTGGTGCCCAAAATATAAAACATACATAAACCGCCTCGAAAACATTCAGAACAAGTTCATTAGATATATTAGCTTCAAAGATAATTACAATTACAACGGCGATATAAATAACGCCAGAAAACATTTCAAACCGATATCCCTGTCAAACAGAAGAGAGATCATGGATATATTATTCTTAGTTCTCAGTTCTCGAAAAAGAAAACACTTGGATGAAGTCCTTCCAATCACTCCAGATGAAAATAGTTTACCGACATATATCAACAATATATATGTGCATTGTGGTTCCTCTGATTTTTTGAATAATCTTTCAAAGGATGTATATTTGGAAAACTTCAATCTAAAAGAGTGTTGCACAAATAAGTGGAAATTTATTGAAAATTGCAACACTTTGCAAGCTTTGTCATTATCCCAAAATTCAGAGGAATGGCATAAAATTCGAAAATTCAGAATTACAGGTAACATTTTTGCCTTCATTGAAATATATTATTACATGAACAAATCAACAGACTCATAAACTTGTATGTTAGTAGTGTTGAAATGGTATATCTGTAACATGTGAAATTTTCAAACTTTTATGCACAACATAAGCATAATATATGATTTTCAATTCTATGTATTTTTTAGGAAGCAAATGCTACTCAATTTTCACATATAATATAAATAATAGTGATGAGTGCTGGCAAAGAAAAGCCAAACAATGTTTTTTTCCAAAGAAATCACTAATGAATATGTAGAGCATGGAAAAATTGAAGAAAAAAATGCACTCCAATTATATGAACAGTTTACTGAGCTGGAAGTGATTGGAGATTTGGGTATCCTTATTCCAAATAATTTTTCTTGGCTTGGATTTTCACCAGATGCTCTAGTCACAGATGGTGAAACTCCAATCAAGCTTGTAGAAATAAAATGTCCATTCATTGGTAATAGTAGATACTCATGGTTTAGTAATTTTCATAAGTAATAATATTATTACAGGAAAAACAAAAGATACAGATTCTTTTGCCCTTATTTGAACATCACTTCCACTGGATTAGAACTCAAGAAAAAACACCCCTACTATGGACAGATCCAGCTAGGTTTGTCACTGATGAATTTGAAGATCTGTGATCTCATTATTTATTCCAGTTTTTCAAAGAGCTACCTCAAACTTGAAATTCCATTTGATGAGCAGTTCTCAAAGAAATTGATAGAGTCCGACCACGACAACTGACAGCACGTGGTCGCGTATGCATTGAATATGCATATGCGTTGCGTCACATGCTGTCCCAAAGTTAACGTGGTCGGACTCTATCATCTATTTCTGAGAAATATTTCACCAAAATGTTACATTTTCTTTGTGAAACATAGTATTGAAGTTGGGGGTGTGTGTATATATTATGTAGTAGCAATAATTAATTAATTTAGGACTGCAACAACTAGAATTTGACTTCAACATCAAAGGTTGATTTGTGTGTACCTATTTATCTTTCATATTGTTTGTAAATATCTCATGTTTTTCTAATATATCCAATAAAAATCTGAGAATTACTAGTTAGAATCAAGAATCAACTTCAGGAACCTAACCTCAATCTTACCTGTTTTCAGTGTATAATCTTGGGGGTCGGAAATGTCTGGAACATACACGCATATGTTTGGTAACAGGTTTACCCATTAACAACACATTTTCCCAGGCCTTACGTCGATCGACTTCTTCGATGACTCCTCTTTTATTAGTTAAATGAACTGTGTGTGCTTACTTGGAGGGAAATAATGGAAGTGTAATTCTGGGTTTTTCGACTTCCTAGAAGTGCATCCATAAACGCAACAATTGGTGTTATTCTTCCTATTTTCATTAGGCATTTTGATATCCAAAATTGGCGTTAATATATGCTAACCAGAAACTCGAGAAAAAACAAAGCAAATAAAAATAACCTCATAAAAGTCATAAACATAAAATGACAAATGACCTCGATAAAATGATACGTGTTTCGGGTAGTTCACATTAGCGCCGCTAGTGTCGCATGAAATTGTGTTTTGTCTAATAGAGTAGCATACAACCTTCCAATTTCATCATTTTCATTTCTGGATTTGGCTTATCACCACCCCATGAGTACTGCACTGGAGCTAAATATTTCGGATTACTATTTGCCGTGTGGTACCTACGCCAGTTTTTATTTAGAGCGTCGAAAAAGTCTGTTCACTTTTTTTTCACGAAATTGTCGTTCTTCGTGGTCCTAGTGAATCTTGATTCATTGCGTATGAGAGAGTCACCTACGATTATTAACTCCATTTATACCCAGCGAAGTGTCTGATATTGAATAGAATTTTGTGGTTTCCAACTGCGCTGAAATACGTGTATTTGAGTAGCAGTGTGCCTGATCTGTCAGGTGAGTTGATGCTAATAACATCTTCATAACAAGAACTGGACTCCGCTAAGTTCCTCTTTTTCTTTCATTCAATTGTGAATCAGTCACGCGGAAACATTTAGTTTTATCTGTCAGTTTGCAGATAACTAGCAAGTTTGGGAAAAATAAAACTGGTTTGTCTGACTCGGCTCGTTTCTTTGCCGCAAATATATACAGTGTGAACTCTAATCCAAAAACCTGAAAGAGTTTCGCCGCAACAGATAATCATGTATATATATAAATAATCAAAATGTTTTCTCAAACATAACCTTAAAATGAGAAATGCATAACAAATGTTTTGAATTTAAGTTTTAAAAATACTCCATGATGGCTGGACCTAGTGGAAGTTGGAAGAATCGGTAAAATACTTAAGTTAGCTTTGGATGCTGCTAAAATAACAGAAGACCAAACAGAAACCGATGAGGATCCGTTTTTAGATTCTGGCACAGATTACCAACCAGCATATGATTCTTTCGACGAAGAAACTGATGAAAATTCTTCTCCGAAGAGAAAAAGAGCTAAAAAAGAAATATCCAAGAAGAAACCGAAGCAGAATACAGCTTATTTTTTCGAAGACCAAGAACGATTCCTAATAAGAACTGTAATGTGTTTTTTAGTAAATATATTTTGCACGATCGTGAATAATATTAGCAGAACAGTATACTTGTTACACTTCGTTCATGACGTTACGAAAATACTGCAGAAACAGAGCTATGCATTATTGTTTACCTACTTTTCACTCTCTTTTTCATTGGTTCATAATTGAATTCATCTGTGATGTTTACTACTGGCTATCGATTGGTATTTCTCTGTTCGTTGTTATTGATTCTAACTCTATTTTTGCTGTAAATAAGGAATAATATTGTGATTTTTAGCCTACTAGTTATCGTTATTGCATACCTCTTGGTCAGAATGTTTTGTTTACAAATTTTGGTAGGTAGTTGGTTCCTGGAATTGTCGCACATGACTGATTCAGTCCACAGGTATTTCGCCAAATTTCCTCTTGAATTTCGAGTATCATTCTTGTAATTATTGTTGCCGTTATATTTCCAAATAAATATCATTGTTATGTAATTATTGTAATTATTGAAAATGTCACTGTCAGCTTGATGACGTTTAGTCTCTATTGACGGTAATGACACTAATGACGGATGACCACTATCTGCGAACCTCTGCATGCATCTTCTCGAATTTTCAACATTGTCATCATGGAACATTGACCCATAGTTCCCTTGCTATCATCACGAATACGGGCTCTAACGGCTCACAATCAGCACTATATCTCGTTATGATGATTTGGCACTCTGTATCTTCGCCATTATGTACCTGTTCGTTGATTTGCACTAATTCCTTGTAAGTATGGGCGTTATAGGTTATGTTACATTGTGATAAAGGGTCATCGCACGGGAAGAAGATGATGACGTATTTCGCCCCACTATTCAGGTCTACAATGGTTGCAAGGCAATAGACCTTGATGATAATTTGATGATCATCGAGGTGATTGTTTTTGTTATCTATCAAAGATTGATTTGATTGATTGGATTTGATTTCGGTAATCGCGAATAAAAATAATTAAACCAGAGCAAGTGAGCCAACACAGCGATAAGTGTAAGAACAACAAAGAAACATAATCATTAATAACATCCCGTAGCCATCCCACACCCGCTAAAGGCACTAGCACAACACCGTAACCTAAATCTCCCGGCATGGGCGAAGAAACGGGGGGCCCAGCGCCCCCCCAACCTAAACGACCGGACATCAAAATAGATAAATAAAGTGAAAAGGACTCCGGCCCTTTTCTCGTAATCATTGAAAGCAAAAATAATCAAATAGGGAACCTCCACCCAATTTCGGTAGGAAGAAAACTGAAACACAGCAACACCAATGGAATCAAAAACATCACCAAAAAAGGAAGGAATAGACTAGGAATAGAATTCACTAACAGAGAATCAGCCAACAACTTCATGAACAACAAAATCCTAGAGGCAAACCAATGGGAAGCTTTCATCCCTCTCACATTAGTAACTTCAAAAGGCCTAGTCAGGGGCATAGAACTGGAAACAACCATGGAGGAACTGGTAAAAGAGGGTAGATCAGCATGCAAAATTCTGGCTGCCCGAAGATTTAACAAAAAAGTAATTACTAAGGGAATCACTACCTATGAACCTTCAGAGACAGTAGTAATTTCATTCCAAGGCAAGAAAATCCCAGAAAGCATAGAAATCAACTATTATGAAGCAAGAGTCCAGGTATATGTAGACCCTGTTCTACAGTGTATGAACAGCCTAAGGTTTGGTCACTCAAAAAAAAAAATGCAAGAGCAAAACTAGATGCCCCAGGTGCACACTGGAACATGAAATCACCCAATGCAAAGAAGCAAAACCAACATGTATACATTGTAAACAAGAACATCTAGCCACATTTAAAGAGTGCCCGGAATACAACAACCAAAAAACCATTAAAGAAATGATGGCCTTCGAAAACATCTCATACTATGATGCTAAACAAAGAATGCCCAAACACACGAATTTCACTGGCAACGCACAAGATTTTCCAAGGTTAACCATCCCTCAACCATTTACTGAAACTATAGAGGTAAGTCAGAGACGGACACACGCAAACCAGGAGACAAGGAGAACAAAGTACTCCCAGGTCGTCAATTCACGAAAAAGAAAACCATCAATCCCCCCCACATCTTATGATGTAGAGGAACATAGAAGAAACCTAATTCCCCCCCCCCCTGCAGAACTCCAAGAACACCCAGTATGAGGCCATACTCCCCAGTAAATGAGGGAGAGCAACCCAACATGGAAGCCCACCCCTTAAATATAGTAGACCTGCTAAGAGAAATGCTAAAAATGACAACGCGAACAGAAACAATCAGGACCAAAGTCCTGGAAGAAATTCAATCAGTAGCAAACACTTACACGCTCATAGATTCAACCAATGCAGACATGGAAACACAAGAAATAGGTCTAAGGAGCCCAGCAACGGATGGCGAATATTATTAGCACATACCCCCCAACCGTTCAAGGACACTCAAGCCTAAAAATAATCCAATGGAACATCAGAAGTGTAAACTCCAACAGAACCAACCTAACACTGATAATTCACGAGGAGAACCCGGACATGATACTATTACAAGAAACATTTCTGAAACCACAACACAACTTTAAGGAGAAGGGCTACAACATAATCAGGGAAGACAAGCCAACAGGAAAAAATGGCATAGCGATCATGTACAAAAAAGAAATGAAGAGCAACCACACTCCACTCAATCTCAAACACAAACCGCCCAACCTACAAATAATAGGATTATCTACATCCAACACTACAATATACAACATATACAACCCCCCCGGAACAAAACTCACCAAAGCATTTTTCACGGAACTCCTAGAAAACAATCCAAACCCAGTGATAGTAGGAGGGGACCTCAACTCCAAACACCTAATGTGGGGCACAAATTCCCAAGATCACAATGGCAACACCATAGTGGACATTATGGACACACACAATCTAACCTGCATGAACACAGGGGAGCCTACTAGATTCGGACTCCCGAATCAGAACACAAGCGTACCAGACATCACCTTATGTTCAGCCTACCTTATACTAAATAGCTCATGGAGCATTCACTTGGACCCAGGAAACAGCGACCACTTCCCAATAATAATAAACTTCCATCAAATAAGCACAGAAAAATACCAACCCAAACAACATAGAGGCAATTACAATTTCAGAAAGGCAGACTGGCGACAATATATGGAAGCGGCATCAATACATCTAGTAAATAATGAAACAAACACAAACGAGGATCTTAAAAACACAATAAAATCAGCAACGGAAATCGCAGTACCAAAGAAACAGTATCACCCCACAAGAAAAGAAAAAAAAATAACCCCAATCTGGTGGGACGAAGAATGTACAAATGCCATCAAGGAAAGGAAAATAAAGGTGAACAATTACAGGACAAACAGCAATGATGACAATTACCTAGCCATGAAAAAAAACCATAGCAGAGACCCGAAGAATTCTCCGAAAAATGAAAAAAGACAGCTTTACAAAATTCTGCGAAAACCTAAGCAGAGACACCAACATAGCCGAAGTCTGGAGGAAAATCAAATCCTTCAAGAACAAACAACTCTCCCACCAACCAAGAAACGAATTCATCAGCCACAACCTACAGCAATTCCTAACCCATATCACAATACCAGATATCCCCAGAGAATATGAAAAAAATACACCAGGGGCAGAGAACAGTCACCCCTTCACCCTCACAGAATTACAGACAGTACTAGAAGATAGGAAAAAAGACACAGCCCCAGGATACGATGAACTCATTTACTCTCAAATAAAACACCTTCCACTGGAAGGAAAAGCCAAACTACTGAAAATATACAACAACATAACAAATGGAGGACACATCCCTCAGGAATGGAAAACACAAATCATCTGTCCCATACTGAAACCGGGAAAGGATCCAAACCACATCAGTAATTACAGACTCATAGCTCTCTCATCATGCATATGCAAGATACTAGAGAACCTTATAAAAAACAGAATAGAATACCAAATAGAAAATATCAATCTACTACATCCCCTCCAATGCGGTTTCAGGAAAGGAAAAGGCATTACAGAAAACTTGGTATGGCTCACTACGACTATATATAGTGCTTTCACACAAAACAAGAAGGTCATGGTGGCCCTGTTGGACCTAACGGCTGCATACGACAACGTTATTATCCCAATCCTCACAAAGAAACTCTCACGAATGAACATCCCACAAAATCTTATCAACATTACAGAACTATTACTCGGCAACCGATCGATATATATCAGGGACAGCTCGACAGGCTTGATGGACGGACCAGGAGAGGTACTTAAGGGCCTACCACAAGGGTCGGCCCTTAGTCCACTGCTGTTTAACCTCTACCTAAAAGGCATAGAACAGACCATGGAAAAAGGAGTAACGATGCTGGGATATGCCGACGACCTCACACTGGTAGTAACAGGATATGATAATGAGAAAATGGGCACAGCTATGAACAAATCCTTGGAAACCCTCGAAGATTGGATTACAGAACATGGACTGGACATCTCCCCCAACAAATCGGCCTGCATACTCTTCCAGAAAAGGAAGGACAGACAACGGATACCGGACATAATGATGAAACAAAACACAATCCAATGGAAGAATCAGGTTAGGTACCTAGGAGTGACACTAGATACGAAAATGAAACTCACCGCTCACATCGACAACATATGTGCTAAAGCGCGAAAAGGACTGGATGTAATGAAAGCCGTAACTGGAGTAAAATGGGGGGCTGACCCCAAAACCATGAGCATGATCTACAAGGGTCTAGTAAGATCACACCTAGATTTTGGCACAACCCTTATAATAAACACATCTAAACAAAACCTTCAGAAAATGGACAAAATTCAATATCAAGCACTAAAGATAATACTAGGGGCGATGAAATCGACGCCTACTTACTCCCTCCTTGCAGAAGCAGCAGAACTACCCCTCAAATACAGAAGAATATGGTTAGCTAGCAAAAACATCCTAAAAAACTTGAGCATCGCTGATAACCCTATAACAACCGCACTCATTAATATGTACTCGCACCATGCTCTCAGCACAGAAGCCAGACTCACAGAAATACCCCTCATTGAAGCGCTAGACAGGACCCTCCCAAACATAAACAAAATCAAAAAAGACAGCGGACTCCCATGCTTTACCTTTGAATATGAAACCCAAATGTATCAAATACAAAATACCATTCTGAAATTAAACAAGAAGGCAAACGATAACCAGAAAGATTTCCTGAGAATCATCAACGAAGAGTGGAAAGGCAGTACACTTATATACACAGACGGCTCACATGAACCAAACACCCATCAGGAGGATCATGTAGGAGTCTACATACCCAGCAGAAACTACTCAGCAGCACTGAGAGTTCAAGACCACACAACAATATGCTCCGCAGAAACCATAGGGATAGCAACAGCAGCAAAAAAAATCATAGACTTCAAGATCACCCAATCTCTCATCCTAACAGACTCTCTCAGTGCAATCCAGAAAATTACCAAAACAGGAATCAGATCAGAGACAGATAGCTATACACTCATGGCCAAACACTTTATGAAGAAAGCAGGAGACCAGGGACTGAAAGTAGTCCTAGGTTGGATACCAAGTCACACCAACATCAAGGGCAATGAAATAGTGGACACCATAGCAAACAAGGGAAGGAACAGAGTCGCAATCGACTACAAGGAAATAGAATACAGAGACCTCTTACCAAACATGAAAGCAACACTATGGACCCTCTGGGAAGAAGAATGGACAGAAATATGCTGCACGAAAGGAAGACACCTATATAAGATCCAGGATAAACTAAACAAGAAACCATGGTTTGATCAAATCAGCCTCAGCAGGAAACAGATCACCTCCATCACCAGAATGAGACTAGGCCACTGCCACACTCAAGCTCACCTCCACAGAATCAAAGTAACAGACTCCCCTCTATGCCCCTGCGGACTAATAGGTAACCTAAACCATGTATTACTAGAATGCCCTAACAACACCACTAACACAAACCGGCTATACAGAAAAATAGCATGCAGAAATCCCAGCACGCCTACTGCTTTATCAATGTTTGACCTGCTTGGAAATCCAAATGAGCTTACGACCACTGCCTTAACTGAATTCCTCACAGCAAGTAACCTCAGCCTATAGTACATGAACTCATTCCAGAACACTGTCACGGGGTAAAGTGATGGTATTTTACCAGACGCACCAAAGTGCAGCTTTCCCTCCTCAACCATTACAAGAAGACAAAAAACTGGGTAAATAGTCCTTTGAGGCTGAACCCAAAGGGGCCTTTAGAGAAGTCCCCACTGTTAAAGAAGATGAAGAAGAAGTCTACAATGGTCTTCAGTTGCGCATGACCGCGTTTGAATATTTGAAGTTTCAAATCCAGGCAATAATATATTCTGACTTGAAATAGATGGTGATTTAATGATATTCCTTCTTTTCTGATGGTCTAGATACCTCTCTTGATATTATCGACATAGTTTTCACTACACTGGTGAGGTAGAAATACCATGTACAGGGTGTTCGCAGGGATATCTCCCGCCCATAATTTTATTTCGTCCGTGTGATTGATGTGTGTGGGAGTATAGGGGAAGATACACAAAAAAGGGTGATCTTCCGGTGAGATGTGGCAAGGACAGCCCCTTCGATCTTCATAGGCACCATTTTTGTCTGCAGCAGTCTACCAGCCTGGTCACAAAAGTAAGCCGTGAGATGTTCTTGAATAATTTCGAATTTGTCTAACATTCGATTTTCCATTACTTAGTGTTGGGATTAATTAGGAAAAGATCTCAAATTCGGGATATCCATTATCATCGCTGGGATGGGATTCCTGTTGCCTCTATAGAGGGATTCTTCGTGGCTGAAATCCACGTGGCCGAGCCGACCTGCACCACCACTTCTGGAACCCACACAACATCCAAGGTATTATATGATCTTCAAATTATCAGCTGCTATTTTCTTTTATTCCTTGTGTTGGCAAAATAACGCACGATTGTCGTCATTCCATATAGGGTTCCTTTTATCGGGCTAAAGCCTCCTCACCTACCGATCGTCGCATTCGAGATTTGGGCCCCATCAGCTCAGACCTGGGACTGTCTTGTAGTCGTCTGCAGTCAACGCTACGCTGCCTCAATTCGCGTTTTAGGGGCTTGCTTGTTTGTGGCTGAAGGGCGACACCTTCACCTGATCCCCCTGTACATCAGGACCTGCTCATAATTTGGTGAGTTCGTTCCATGCACCATCAGGGATAGTATTTTACTTGGGATGAACTACCACCAACCATAATTCATCAGTTTAAAATTTCATTCAACATAATATAATTGCAACCTGTTATTGATTTAATAGACACTCAGTATAGCTACAAAATATACCCCTGTAAACCAAAAGTGCACTGCGGTAAAATAGGCCTTATTATTTCTTTTGTCTCATTGGTACTGATTTACTGAGTTATTTTGTTCTTTAATAAGTTATATATTATCATACTGTCTCAGAGAGTTGATTTTGAGCAGTTATTGTATTATTTCACACTGATCTGAAGAGTTGATTTCAGTCAGTCAATTTATATTTCTTGTTGTTGCAATAATTGTACACTGCTTAGGTAATATTGATATTGATACTCAGTTACTTTGAAGTCTTGAGCCAACTAGTAACATTTGAAGCACATTATTTGTCATTTCAGAATTTACTTGTGATTAAAAGCATATTCATCCCTATCAAACTTAGTATTTTACTAAGCCTAACGTACCCACCCAAACAACAAACAAAAAATCTGAAGAGTTGATTTCAGTCAGTCAATTTATATTTCTTGTTGTTGCAATAATTGTACACTGCTTAGGTAATATTGATATTGATACTCAGTTACTTTGAAGTCTTGAGCCAACTAGTAACATTTGAAGCACATTATTTGTCATTTCAGAATTTACTTGTGATTAAAAGCATATTCATCCCTATCAAACTTAGTATTTTACTAAGCCTAACGTACCCACCCATTTGTCCCGCTGAACTACCAGTGTCTATTTTCTACGGTATCAAACTGGACACTAAAATCACTTTTTCTGTTGTCAATACAATTAAGATTTAAAACACCTAGTAAATCTTAGGTAATCCATCAACCAAACTCAGGGGTAAATAAAATTCTATTCCATTTTTTTTACTACTCACCCCCTGAGATTTAAAGGCATAACATACTATACATCAAGGGAAGTGACGAGAATTTGTGAAAACTTCACAAACGATAAGATTTCCACAAAATTCTCAAACACACGACATGTTACGCTAACACAGTAGCTTCGTCAGGTGATATACTGGTACAATGAACTAAACTAACGTTGGCTTGCTTAACTTTTATATATCTTGGACAGGTACGATAAACCTCCATTTTCGGAAATTAGGCACAATATCTACATTAAATTACGGTATACCGGATTAACTTGAAAGAGTTGATAGCAAATACATATTATTACTTACTAAGAAAACAAATTCAACAATGGTAAACTATTGAGGTGTAATTGATCATTGAGTAAAATGTCAGAATTTTTGAGTGTTGATTTCTAATGATCGTGCAGAATTTCGAATTTATCATCAAAACTATGTTTTTCTTCTTATATATGGTTGGCGTATGTTGAATTTGTTTTCTTTTTCATGAAATTCAACTTATGTTCATGAATGCGCTGATTAAACGTACGACCTGTCTTTGTCTCGCGTTGTATATACTTCTTCTTTCACAAACACAGTAAAAGATGAGAAAACCTCAATCACAAACTAAAGACTTATTGCCGTACTTAACTCTTTGAATTAATTTTACATCAAAAAAATTGCTGGCATGTACAAAACAGTATCTCAGTGTCCCAACATGGTTTCTATGCAAAAAGATCAATTGAAACGAATTTAGCATCTTTTCTAATAACTGTCACCAACGTGATAGAAGAGAGAGGGGCACAAGTAGATACTATTTACACGGACTTTGCAAAGGCATTCGACAAAGTCTATCACTCGATCCTAATAAGTAAACTTCGTATGTATTCCTTCAGTGATTCACTTATAGGACTGTTGAGAGACTATATTTTCAATAGAATTAAATTCGTCTCTTATAGAGGAAAGGAATCTGATAAATTCCTTGCAAAGTCTGGTGTACCTCAAGGTTTCAACTTGCCCCCCCTTCTATTTCTATTGTTCATCAATGCTCTTTCTGATCACATATCAAGCCACTGTCTATTGTACGCAGATGACTGTATATTTTTAAGGAAAATCACTGATCAGTCTGATTATGAACTATTACAAAACGATCTTCATCATCTTCATGATTGATGTGAAAAAAATAGACTGCATCAGAATATGAATAAATGTTACATGGTATGCTTTTCTAAGTCGAAAAATGTTAACAGTTCAGTTATTTTATTAATAATCAAAAGCTGGAGAGATGACAGGAAATTGTGGATTTTGGAATCACCTTTAAACCGCCCTTAACATTCGAGAAACATAAATTTTATTTGTTCGAAGTCGACTGGAATTTGCAGCAATAATCTGGGACCCAGGTAAAAACAAGTTGAAAAAATGTCTGGAAACTGTACAGAACAAATTCAGATCCCCAAATCACTCATCTTATGACCCACTTAGAAATGAATTCAGTTTATTGAAGCTTGAGCATAGACGATACGCGCAGAGAATAAGCATTATTCATAAGCTGTTGACGTATAAGATTAACTGTGAATACCTGCTATCCTGTCTTACACTATACATTTCAAGACTACGACCAAAAAATATAATATTTCATATTTCCAGAATACCCCTGCCAATGGATAAAAGTTGTGTCCTCGTCAACAAATATCTACAAACACTTAATCATGTGGATATACAGTGTGACCCACTTGAAAGCGGGACACCTCAATAAAATTTGTATTAATCCACCGATTTCGACAAACTTTTTTTTGAATTGTAGAGTTCGAAAAACTGTACTTTAGGACGAAACATATTTATATTTCTATAAAATCCAAGGCCTACTGCGTTTATTTTTAGAGGATAAAAATCAAGAAATCGTATTAGCGATTTTTTTACGAAAAATTCAAAATCACCATTAGATTCAGCACCCCCACAAATGGTTGTATACCAAATTTCATGAAAAAATATTCGATATTATAATTTTGTGGCCAAATCAAAATTCACATTGCACCAGTAGGTATCCACTGCATACCCCCCTTGGTTATCAAATCTTGGTGAGTTGGCTATGTAATAGCCGCGCGGATATGCGAAATCGCGTGCTCCTGACTGGGCGCGAGAAACAAAAGACGATTGTTGATTTTTATTGCCGCTGTCACAAAGTGTGTTGGAATATTAGTAGCGTCAGATTTTGCCCGATTATTTAGAGGAATATTTGGAAGTGATTAATTATTATGGGAGAACTAAGTGTAAGAGATAAAATTGAACTTGTGCGTCTTGTCGGAGATAATGCTCTTTCAGCAAGAGAAGCTGCCAGAGAATTTCATAACAGACATCCTGATAAACTTCCAGTGAGTAGCAGTACTGTTAATCGTATTAATGCTGTTTTCAATGAAACAGGTAGTGTATCGAGGCATATGCTCAAAAACAGAAATAATCCACGTCGTGAGTATAGGAATGATGCGCGAGTATTGCAATATTTTCGGAATAATCCTCATTCAAGCTTGCGAACGGCTAGTCTGGACTTGCATATTCCTAGAGAAAATGTCAGGAGATGCCTTGTAAGGAATAAAATCAAACCATTCAAGCCAAAAGTTTTACATACTCTGGAACCGGGAGATGAAGAACGAAGATTAGAATTCTGTTTTTGGGCTCAGGGAGAATATCTGAATGATAATAACTTCTTGAACGAAATTTTGTTCAGTGACGAAGCTACGTTCACTACAAACGGAGTTGTGTCGTCCCAAAATTCAAGGTACTGGTCTACAGATAATCCTAATTGGGTTATCAATGCAAAAAGGCAGTATTCTTATAAAATAAATGTGTGGTGTGGAATACTCCATGATAAGATTATCGGCCCTTTTTTCTTTGAAGGTAATCTGAATGGAAATATATTTTTGGACTTTTCAAGCAATGAATTCTGGGACGCAATACATAATTTACCAGTACATGATCGCCTGAATTTGGAATTCCAATTAGATGGCTCTCCTGTACATAACGCAGCCATGGTGAGAGAATGGCTGAATGATAATTACAGAAATCGGTGGATTGGTCGGAATAGTCCTTTCATTCACTGGCCGCCAAGATCCCCGGACCTGACACCACTGGATTTTTTTCTTTGGGGTATTGTGAAACAAAAAGTTTATAAGTCTAGACCGCAGTCAGTAGAAGAACTTCGTATCAGAATAACTGCAGCTTGTGCAGAAATCACGCCAGAACAACTGAGAAAAGTTATATTGAATATAAGAAGAAGATATGATAAATGCATTGCACTGAATGGCGGATTGGTTGAAACAACAAGAATTTGATGAACGTTCATTCGTATGTCTAGCTATAATAGTTATTGTTTTTAATTGTTTCATTCTTTCCATGGGTTACTTGATCAGAATAAATATGGTTCATTCATTTCTCTCATTTGCCCCATAATCATCAATGATTACTTTTTATTCATTTCACTTTTCATTTCATCATATACTCGAATTAACCTATAATACGAACTCGAATTTTGATTTGGCCACAAAATTATTAATATCGAATATTTTTTCATGAAATTTGGTATACAACCATTTGTGGGGGTGCTGAATCTAATGGTGATTTTGAATTTTTCTCTAAAAATAAACGCAGTAGGCCTTGGATTTTGTAGAAATATAAATATGTTTCGTCCTAAAGTACAGTTTTTCGAACTCTACAATTCAAAAAAAAGTTCGTCGAAATCGGTGAATTAATACAAATTTTATCGAGGTGTCCCGCTTTCAAGTGGGTCACACTGTATTTACTATTTCCGTGTCAACTCTCAGGAAGGAAATACATAAATTATTCCTACCTCCATTCAAATAATCTTCACCTCCCCTGCTCATCTCCCAAATCAATTCTGAACGTTAGATTCAGAATCTACAGATTGATTCATTTATTTAATTTGATCAATTTCATTATAATGAGTAATAACATAATATTGCAGATGTATCGAGCATTTTTTTTTTCTCATCATTATATGTATAGCAATATGATATATTTTTTAATTCATTCGAATAACATACTAACTGTATTAAAATACCTAGTAGTTACCAAAATTCACGATTTTGTTCTTGGTTTTAGTTTTAGGAAATAAAAACATGTTATTAGGTTCAGCACCTGTATGTTTCCTATAAATAGATAAATAAATAAATTCACCACAGGATTTATATGAATATTTATATTTTTCTATTCATTTTCTCAACACCAGCAGTAAGATAATTTCACATATGGGTGGGAATCTTTCTGCGCACGGTGGTTACTAACAAACAAAATGGAGAAAATTTCATCTTTTTCGAGTGTGACCCTGTAGTAAAAACATTTTTCTATTTCAAGAAAACAAGACAAAAATCGAACACAAAATAATCAATGACCCAAAAAACCTGTTCAAATTTTACAGATGGAGCCGATGGAAAATGTTGACAGAGAAGTTGGAGATCCACAGATTATTGGCAATGAGAGAAGAAATGAATCCGACGAAATTGAAGAACAACAGATTAATGGTAAGATGAAAAGGCTAACATCCTTGATAATAATATAAGCAATGTATTTGCATGCACTTGTTTCATTAAATAAAGGTTTATTTTTTTTAGAAATGGAATGAGATATAAATATTCCTGCTGTTGTCATTGAAGTTAATAAGAGAATAAGAGAAAACAAATCAAGGAATCTTCAAGCTCAACTGAAAATATGGAAAAGAAATATTAATATGGCAAATGGAGACAAAGGAAAAGCATACACTGACTATAAAAATAGACGTGTTCCTAAAAAAATATCAGCAGCTGGGAAAATGCTTTGCACAGAAAAATGCAGATTAAAATGCAACAACAACTTTGCGGAACATCGCATTACCTTATTCAATCAATACTATTCATCGAGCTATTCATACCTACTACCAATGTTAAAAACGTATATCTATCTGGTTGTCTCAAACCATTTGATGTTAAGCAACGAACCGGTAATAATACTTTATAAATTTTGGATGGGAAATCAAAACAAGTATGCAAAAGTTCTTTTTTGAAATTATTTACTGTCGCAGGAAAGAAATTAGAACTGATTCGTAATCAAATTTCAAAGGGACAAGGTATCCCTCATAAAAATCAGCGTGGTTGCCATAATAACCGCAAAAACCGAACACCCATCAAGCAGCTTGACATAGTCTGTCAACATATAAAATCTTTTTCTGCAGAAATGTCACATTATTCCAGGAATGAAAATGAACATTGCTTATACTTATCCCCTATGCTGTCAGTCAACAAAATGTATGAACTATACACGGACCAGTGTGCTGAACAGAACATACAGCTCGTGAAAAAGAATAGATACAGAAAGATTTTTGTTTCCAAATTTGATTTTGGTTTTGAGTCTCCAAATTCAGATACCTGCAAAGTTTGTGATGCGAAAGAAACGAATGATGAACATGTGAGACGGTATAAGACAGCGTTTGAAGAACAAAAAAAGACAAAAAATTGGCACATGATGGTGACATTTTATACATAAATTTTCATATCCAAAAAACATTACCTCTACCAAACCTCTCTACCAATGTGGCTTTTTATCTAAGACAAGTGTAGCTATACAATTTGGGGATTCACTGTGTAAGTAAAGGTGGCGCCTTTGGTAAAGGATTTTTCCACCTTTGAACTGAAGACAAAGGCGGTAGAGGCCCACAAGAAGTTGAAAGCAGTATGTTATCATTCCTGCAGAGCATTGATAATGAAAATGACCACTAAGTAGCCTGGAGCGATTCTGCGGGTGGACAAAATAAGAATTTTGTCATTATTTGTTTGTGGCATAACCTAGTACACCAGGGAATTTTTAAAACTGTTGATCACAAGTTTCCAGAGGTTGGCCACAGTTTTATGGATATTGATAGACTTTGGCGCTGTGGAAAGTTATTCTAAAAGTTCAAAACATTTATACAGTTGCTCAGTACATGACGTTAATAACGGAAGCTAGAAAGAGGAATCCGTTTGTATTAACTAGAATGGAAGATTAATTCATTGATCTAAAAGAACTGCCTAGAAAGCTCAACTTGTTGGACAGAAAAAAAGTAACAAGGGCGAAAAAATACTTTTTCGCAATGCAAGATGGGTAACAGTTTATAAATTTGGTACAACGAAGTATAAATTAATATTCACTAGATGAGACAGAAGAGTGGAAAGAAGGAGAAATTATTAAACCTAAATCAACCCGAACAACAGGACACGAACATTTTTTTGTTCCATTAAATTAGTCCCGACCTATGGCAACCAAAAAATTCGACAACATTTAAGAAAAACTCCCATATACTCCAGAACATTTGAGGTGATTTTATATAGGCTTAAATCGATCAGAAAGTGATTAGTATTACTTATTTTTGTATCTTTACTCGTTATTATTCCGATTAAAACAATAAATGGTTGCGCACGAAGGTGCTAACTCAGTTTTCATTGTGAAAAAAATCGAAATCATCTCACAAACCACAAGAAATGATAAAATCTTACCCATCATATCAAAATTACTCCTATTGACTGAGTTTTGGCTCAATTCGATTTTGATTTTAGCAGCAGAAAAAGCTCCAAGAACAATATTTCAACCCTTAACATCTCAAAATTTGTAAAAAGTGACATGACACATTGATGCACTAATAGCTTCAATTATGATTTGAAGCAAATTATATATTACTGTAAGAAAGAGTCGCCGAAGCACTCATTAGGAAATTTAAAAAAAAAATACTGTTCATTTTAAACTAAGTGTTCACATATACAGGGCAACTCACGCTCGATGGTAAGTTAGTCGTTTATGGAGAACGCAACGCAGGATTTTTCTGAAAATTTCCCATCTTACATTTCATCACCTGTTTTATCGATATAAAATATTTTCGAAATTGCGACGGTGCCGTTTCTATCAAAAAGTCCTAGCAACTTAATTTTTTTAAATGGAACACCCCGAATGTAAATACATTTTTAGAATCGCCTTCCCAACGATCGTCAAACATTTCGTGAAGTTTCCTGGAAACTTCCTGATTTAAATGAGCTAGCGTCCCGTCCAGTTGGAACCATGAATTCCTATATTCCTATGAAGGCGAATTTTCGAAGAAATCTGTAACAGTCAATATTTGCAAATATCTCTCAGCATTCAGTGTGCCATGGTAAATGAAAAAGCTGATTTTATTCATTTTATACAGAAAACGTTCAGGTCAAATTTTACTTGAAAACCCATTTCATTTGTCATATGAGAATTATGATCGGCCCAAAAATGCTTATTCCTTCTATTGAAAGTCCCATCCCCCGTGAATTTTGATTTGTCGCTCCAAGTTATTTCCGACAAAAATTCCGGATCCTCCTGGGTATGTATTAAAAGGGCACTTTACGCTAAAAGTCTTCTACTTTGAGAGCATGAACTTCACTGAATTTATACGGATGCATTTTATGATTCCCCAAAATTATTTGTACTGAAGCATGTGATACACCCGAAGATAGATAGATAGATTTATTCAGATATAGAGGATATTTACAATGTATAGTACCTAGTACAGTAGTTTAGTAGTTGTCAATAAGGTTCTGAGATACATTCTCAACAGTCCTGTGCCATCTAAGCTGAGCTTGTGGTATGGTGCAGACTGTTTATATTTGTTTCAATGTGTCCATATCATAAAACCCTATTGACGAATGAGAATAAATGTATTTAAATGAATATTACATTGGTGAGCCTGGCATTGCCTACCTACCTCGATGATAAAATGAAATAAAATAGTTTGAGAGAGAGAAAGAGAGAGAGAGAGCGAGAGGAAAAGAGAGGAATATGGAGATTTTTTCCAATCATTCAAAAATAGTTTTCAACTGTTCGTAGTGGTTTTCAACGAAAATTCTTATTTCTGTTTTCAATTTTTTATGGGTCTTGATATTCTTTATATAAAAAGGTAATTGATTGTACAATTTTGGACCGAAGTATGTAACAAATTTTTGATTATGACTCAGCCTGCAGCGTGGAACTTTGATAACTTGGTTTGAAGTCATACGGGTGTTATACGGATGCGAAATAATTTTATACACCCAATCTTTTTCTGTACTAAGAATGGATGGTAACAGGTTTTGGTGATGTTGTAGGCGATTTTAACTTTGAGCTATAGTTGATAAAATTATTTTGAAATTTTAAAAACCTCCTCTCGTTCATTGGTGTCAATTCAGGATACTTTTGATTGCATTTTCTGCATGTTCTGGCAATGATTTGATCAAATTGTCCATGTATAATAAATAACTGCATTAGAACTTCATTTGAATAATCGATATTTGCGGTCATTCTGGGAGATTTTTTGAAACAATGTCAATAAGAATAATTACTGAATTACTCATTAATGTCACCGAACTGTCATGAGTTTTATATTTCCATGGCTATCTAAAATTAACTTCATGAATTTATATTTTTCACAAAAAGCGGCTTTATAATTAAATCTTGATGATTTAGATATAAGGACATGATATGTTATCTTGTAGAATTTTTCTTCGTCCTTCAATTTGTTGAGTAACAAACAGTGGGTCCCATTTAAAAAAAATGAACTTTTGACCACTTGTATGAACAACGGATATAATAATTATTTCAGCAGGCCCTGTATGATATAGAGGATATTTCTTGGTGTTAATTGAATACATCAAGTCTGTCCAAACCACCACTGAAATATCGACTCTTCATAAATTGGGAGCCCTGATTTTCTCAAGTTCAATTAGGGATATGTTTTGGATCATCTTTTTCACAAATTATTTTTTACCTCGAAAACCAATAGAGATAGGTATAGGCATTTATCAACAAAAGAGTATTGTAATGAAAAGGCAATTCTGAAAATGTATTAATATTCGGAGTGTTCCATATAAAAAAATCAAGTTGCGAGGACCTTTTGATAGAAAAGGCACCGTCGCAAATTCGAAAATATTTTAGATCGATAGAACAGGTGATAAAATGAAAGATGCGAAATTTTCAGAAAAATCCTGCGTTGCGTTCTCCATAAACGTCGATCCTACCATCGACCGTGAGTTACCCTGTATATGTAATGTGTAGAGACATATCAGTCCAACGTAAATATTCATCGCATCGCACATTATGAAGATGAACGAATTTTCTTGCTCTGACCACCGACCTATTACTCTATCTAGACTGATAGTAAACATATCGCTTCTGCTCAATACGCAGAAACCCCCAAGCTGTCGTTCATGACTGACGTGGTATCTTAATCAACCTGATATTGTTCTACAATTATTTCCAGGTAGTTTTTCGTTCATGTCGCCAGGGCTCAGGGGTCGGCTTGATAACAATAATATCAAAATCAAGAGGTGATATAAATTTTTCAGTTTTATTTTCGCCAATCCTAGGAAAAATGAAGTGATTTGTTCTTTGGTGTGAGAATTCAAGGAATGATAATACCAAAGATGTTTATTTTCATCGGTGCGTTTGTGGGTAATGAATAATTCATCATTTTAATTTGGTTCCGTCATCAGGTGAGCAAGTATCGATTCAATGGAATCATGCATGTTTTGTATATTCATACAGTTGTTAAGAATTTGAGCTCAGGCATGAGGTGTCATACCTGCTCATCAATTTTGGATTAAAAGTAATTTCGAAGAATGAGATAAATTAATTGTTTGAGGCTATTATGAGACCATTGGATCTCAGCCACTCAGTGAGGATATATTCAGACCATTTCACACCAGACAGCATTCTGATACTTCCAGGCAAGTCCAGGGCATTGAAATCATATACAAATTCGCAGTTTTTTGAAATAAAGTTCTGGAATCTGAGTATTTGGAAACTATGAGATCTGAATACTGCATATTTCAATCGTTCCTCACTACTATATGTATGGTTCATCAACCTTCCATAGTAGACTCCTTCCAACCTTTTTCCATCGATACGCCCATGTTCCTCGGATTCATGTGTGTTACTAGACATATCCCAATTTTGCATTAATCAGTTTCACCAGTTCGATTTCCCGAGTGGTCCATCTTTTTCTTTTTAGAATTGGCGGTCTAGATTAGTCTATAAATCGGTGGTTTTGACAGGAAAGCCGCGGCAAGCTGCCGAAAATTTTCATGTTAACACAAGTTTTTTTTTGTGTGTTGCCGAGGTGATTGTCCAACTGTAAACCTAGACAACAAATATTTTTGGGCGAATAGAGAGAAAAATAATAAAAAAACAAGTGATTTCAAAGTTGATTTTTCCATATTTAGGGAAAAGATCAGTATCAGTAAAAAAACACGATTTTATCAAAAAAATCAGTTGCTCTCACCTCCAACATCTCTCAGCTGATGGATACCGGGAACAGCACCGATTTTATCAACTTCGTCTAGGAACACTATTCCGACTTGCGCCTTCTCCACGTTGTAGCCGGCGTCTTGAAGCAATTTTCCAACGACACTCTCGATGTCTTCGCCCACATAGCCCGCTTGCGTTAGGGTCGTGCAATCGCAAATCGCGAAGGGCACATCGAGACATTGAGCTATAGTCTGCGCTAGAAGGGTTTTACCTGCGGAAATGAAATTTTTCAAATAATTCAAATGATTATTCAGATCCATGAGCGATTTTTCTGTGGAGTATGGAAATAATTTGAGTTTCCAATAAGCATCGATTCAATTTTTGTCTGTATACATTATTCATTAGGTTTTCCACCTAAAAAATACAAGTTCTCTATTTTGAATAGGAATATTCATTAACATATAAAAATTATACATACAGTGTATATCAGCCAAGTGGAATGAATGTGCTAATGGATGAACGGGGGCATGTTGAAAAAACTCTCAGACACGTCGATTGATATCTTTAGACGAGCATTCTTCCTAATAGAAACTTTCTAGACAGGGTGTGTCATGTAACAGCGGCTAATACCAACTTTCATATTCCAAATGCAAAACCGTGCGTTTTATTCAATTTTTGAATTCTTCATAAAATTCGGTGTAGACATATTTCACAATGTTCCATACGCATCTTCAACTGCTGCGGAAATATGTTTCATGAAATATGCGAGTAACATCTAATTATTGTGTCCGTAACCAATCATCTGTAGAATTGTTATTTCGTGTATTTCTGTTGAATGGACTATTTTCCTGACTATAACACTGACAACTAGGGCTGTGCGATATTGGATTTCACAGATCGATTATCGATAAGTTAAAACATATCAATGAGTTCGATAAGCTCGATAAATCGATAGTTATCAATATATCGATATTTTTCAAATTATTTATCGTTATATATTTTTTTATCGCTTGGAGCGCACGAAAGGGAATCCCAATAATGTTCAAAGAACATCGTGCGTTCCTAGGGAGGATAGGGATAGGAGGTAAGTATTGGAACTTTTTTTGAACTTCTGTAAATTCATCAAAATAATCATTTTTTTTTTCTCCAAAACCAAACGTTATAGAATCTTCAACCATACTAATTGAATCTGGAAGCTACCTACGCGCAATATATTTTCACGCCTCAACAAAGTTTTATGAAGAAATAAGAAAAATAAAAAATTAGAAATTTTGAAAATATTATAACTATTGTCTGGATATTACGAAAGCGTCCAGGGGTCACACAATCGAAATAAAATCATTTTTGCCAATGTATTGAGAAAAAATGGAAAAATTGAGCTCCCATTCATTCATTATCGAATTTATTCCATTTGGTTGATACACAGTATAACGAGAAATACATCGATACTCCACGCCCTGTATGATAAGAATGAATTCGTTTTTCAACTGACAAAGTTCTCTACCTAAGGCAATATACTATTTCATAATTGCTTGTTTTCATAGTGTAACTCTATCAATTTCGAATTAACGGATCGAAATGAATTAGGGATAATTTTAAACGCGAACGACAAAGATATTATTTGCTATACCACTTTTTTTTGTAGAAAAATATCATTACAGGAAAGGGACAATATCCTCAACTTATGCAAACAACATAGACGTTTATAGCTTTACCACATTTGTCTATCTTTCAGGTTCGAGAAAACGTTTGGTGTCACCCCCTACACAACTTAGTACAAATATTGAACTAACCTGAACCGGTCGGACCCAATAACAAAATATTGCTTTTTTCCAATTTTAGTTCATGTGAAGTCCTCTCCAGTATATCAGAACCGGTTGGTTGTGTGGTTCTGGGACCCAACGAAGATTCAAATGCTCCGAAATTCATTCCCAAAGTTGCGTTACCCAAACCAGTGATGTGAGGTGAATCTGAAAAAATAAATGACATCTGTTTGTATTATTATTGATAACGCACGAGGTTGAAGAAATTACAAGTGTGTTAACTTCTGCGTGATTGCACTGCGACTCGAGGAGTTCACTTATTCCTCTAAAATTCAGTATTTCATGAGCCTCTGCTAACATCAGGAAAACCGAATTATTCATTTACAAACAAAGAAAAAATATCAATTTATTTGAAAGCACATTCCACAAGATTTCCTTCCTGCACTAGATGGAAAACCAGAATCTACCGAAATTTTGATTGATAATAACATGGATACCTTTGTGGTTGCTTCACCACGTATTTTCTTCCATAACGGTATTTGGTATATGAAGGTAGGCACCCTCAAAAACCGTGATCATTTTGTAGAAGTTTTAATAATTGACATCATATCTTTTTTTTTTCGTGCCCAAATGAGATAGTAATTTCACTTCTTATATTGAGGGGTTTGTTTGTTATACTTCGTTTTATTCCAAACGAAAATCCTGCATATAGCAAATCTAACATTGTTTACGTACGAAACCTTGTATTATTAGGTAGGTAGAGATACCGCGGCCGTGTTATCGTTGGTCTGTGAGCTGGTCCAACACATTTTGTTGTATTTGGCTGAACTATTTAGTTATGATTCTCCGTTTATCAGGTACTGTCAGTACACGATATCTTACCTGGGCGAGGCCTGCCTGTTGATCTCCGTGAATTGTAGCATAGGTGGTGAATCTTGACCATACTCGAATTGTAAGATCTTTTATAGATAGTCAGTCTACAATTTCTTTTCCATTTCGATCATTGTTTTGTTTACATCGAAATAATTTTTAATTAACCAATATGTCACTGTCAAAAGTGTCACCTGGCGATGACTGACAAGTGAGTGCTATTTGCGAGCTAATCTTCTTTTGTTAACGTATAAGCACACTTCTTCTCTATCTTAAGCCGCTGTCAGAAGAGGTTATTGACAATAGTTCGGTTATATTATTTTTGTAAAATGGGGTCTTGTTCAGACAATAATTATGATTGAAGGGTTTTGTTCGACTCACAACCCCTTTAGTTTGTTATTCGATTACTATTTTGAATATTCGATGTGATGTACTCATGGGTTGTGTCCCATCATGTCAGTGGCTCTGGCAGAGGAAGAAGATTCCTTACGTAATTCTGACGCCTTCTTCGATATCGGCGCATGTCCGAATTCGAGAATATTCTAGATTTTTCTGGAATTAATTGATGCTCATCAGGTTGGCTGTGGTGCAATAATATCCGCTTCTGTGCTGTGCTTCGGAAGTGTAGTCTGGCGAGAGTCAGGCCATTTTTCTTTTTCAAAAAAAAAAATGTGGTGTAAAGCCATTTAGGCTCAAGTGTTGTGTTGGTGGTCGGGATGGCTCCCACCAACAAGGCTGACTGCCATATCAGGATGGCAAGAAAAACATTCTTCCGGCGGGAGGACAGCCCACTGAAACCGGCGAGACTCGGGATTCATTTTGGAAACCTTGAGTGGACCACCTCGTGGTACAAGTAAGCCTGAGATTCGGTTTCTTCGTGAATAGTTTACTTATAGTAGTTATTTTTCCAATAGTGTTGGGATTATTTGACCGAGAATCTCAATTTTCTGGGTACCTTTGTTGGTTCTGGTACCAGACCTCATTTACGAGGGATTTGTGGCTGAAGAACGAGGCCGGCGTCACTCAGCTTCATCAAACCCGTCTATCATCAAAGGTATGAGGTATTTTCTGATCTATTCGAGTGCTATACATGTTCTCTTTAGGGTTTTTCGTCCAAGTCCCTGGGTACCACCTCTACTAAGAGGCCATAGAGCTGTAGGGGCTCCAATCTGTGGCTGATCAGATCCACAGCCTTCTGTACCTCGCACCCTGAGGATTTACCCTGTAGCACCCCTGCACACCTTTACAACTATGTTCTGCACATCTTCACATCTACGTTCTGGACATCTGTATGCTGTATGCTGCACCCTTCCATTATTTCTGTACTGGATAACTACCACCAAGTATTACTACCTATCAGCCTAGTAAAAAGTTGATTCAGTCCTGAGGGGTTAATATCATAGAAGCTTTGACCTATTCATAGTTTAACATCATATTTTATTATCTTTTGTTGATTTTCACACCTGGAAACCAATGTGCACTGCGGTAGTTATCACCTATATTTCACACATGATTTTATATAATTGTAGGCTGTTCTGGAGAGTTGATCTCAACCAGTCATTTGTATGTACCTTGAGTCAAAGTGACTGCCATCTACTGAACCAGAGAGTTGATTTTGGTTAGTCTATATTATGTATATTAGCCATAATAGCTTTGTTAAAATCACATACAAGAGTATGATATGCCTTGCAGAATATTAAAGGTGATATTTTGGTAGAAAAATATGAGTATTTTCTCTACTGTGCCTAACGTACCCACCCCAGTGTCCTGCTGAGCTACCAGTATCTTATTCTTGCTGTATAGAACAAGGCACTGAAAATACTGAATTTTGTAACAAAAACTTATGAAATTCAAATCACCTAGTGGATTTCAGGCAGATAAACAGCCACCTCAGGGGTAAAATCTCAACTCAGTTCAATAATCCTTACCCCCTGAGTTTTGCAAGTTACATGTTTTATATTGTATGATTCCTCATTATAGGCTGATGATGGATATCTCATATACAGGGTGAGTCGCCATCTGTGTATTGTACACGTAAAAATGATTTAAAAAAACATATGTTCTTATTCGATTCTCATTTGTTTTCATTCTAAATTTGAATAGATGTGTGACATTTTATGAGACTTCAATCGCACACTGACACTGACACTCACACATGTCAGAACAACAAAACGGACCAAACAATCGAGTCTGTACGATTAAAGTCTTATAAAAGGACACACATCTATTCAAATTTAGAATGGAAACAAATGAGACTCGTATAATAACACATGGGTTTTTCAAAATTATTCTTACTCGTACCAAAAACAGCTGGAGTTTGATGCGTTCCTCCCGACTCACTCTGTATATCCGGAAACACTAATAGTAGAGGATCCGAAAGAAGGACGACCTCCACCCATCTGTTTAATGAATGAAAATTATTTCAAAAATAATTTAGCATATTGAAATTTAGGAAAAAATGGATTGCCTGCAAAAAGCCTAACCAGACTGTGAATTAATTAAAAATTTAGGAAAAAAATCATTTCCACCCATGAGTTTGATGAAGAAATTTCACACCAACCGAAAGTATAATGCCTATAGTTTATGCAAATGTAGGTTGCCTATATTTTTCCAGGTCTAAATATTCGGTTACCAGGTATAAACAGGTATTTTGGTCCTAGTTATCTTATCTACATGACAAAGCGAGCAAACAGTAATGTCGCCCCGTCACTCCGTCGCTTTGTGATTGTGCAATGTGAATTTCCAATTGAGTGCTACCGGCTACCCTCATCACGATATAAGAAAATATGATTCATCTTATAATTATGAATATTGTCGCAACTCAGATGGACCTTATTGTTTTTCAAAAATAAAACGAACAATTTATTCAATCACGAAACATAAAAATGTTCCAAAAAGGCGGAACAGTAAAGAACAATCATGAAACGAGCGACAACAAATACAAGATTATGGTCCTTGGTACTTACATTATGTTATGGGCAGCAGCACCAAAGTCGAGGAGACGTCACACCCCGAAAGTGGCATAGTGTCACTTTGGAAGTCAGTCGATGAATGGGTGTTATGTACTGATTTCAATATAATAATTGGTAGTGATGAATCGGATAAAGATTGAACTAATAATGGAAATTCCTTATCGATTCGGGTTCCATTCATATTTGAAATCGATGCTAGATTCGCAATTTTCCGCAATGGGAATGGCCGTTAACTTTCGATATTGCTTACCTCGGTATTATCGCACGGTAAGCGGTTTTTGCAAATTCTAGAGGAACTGTCGTCTTTGAACTCTGCTGACCTGATCGAAACTACAATGTACTGGATGTTTTAATTTGGAAGAGTTAATTTATGATAAAAGATCTTGAAATGAACAAGAGTTTGAGTGATGTCAATTCATAGGCATTTGTACTTCTTAACAATATACTTAATGTTATACTGTGGTCTTCTTCCTGCTGTATTCAAGTCTTAATATCGAACTACGCATAAATAAATACGCATTGAGCACTGATCCACAAGTAAGATTGAAAGTGTAGGTAAACATACTTTTGTATTTGTTAATTAATTTTCATTTATTGAACTTTTGCAGATTGCAGAAATGAGTGAAATGCAGAGTACTTTACTTCATATGTATTTCTTAGTAAAGAAAAACCAAATTTCCAGAGGAAAGTGATGCGTTTAGTTCTGGGTTAGATTAAAAGGCGACTTCTATCACTAGTATCAGTAGTACCCAATGTAGTCATACATCAACATAGTTGGAGGTGAAAGAGGACGCAGAAACAACATATTCTGGTTTGCCAGGAATGCCAGTATTGGAATCGCAAAATATTCAAGATGTTACTAGGCCTTGGATCAGGTGAAATTGATATTGAGAATTATGTGAATAATGAGAAAAGCATATCAAATTTCGACATTTATCGAATACTAAAAAATGCTTTCGTTCCTTGAAAAAATGCATTTTCCCTACTCTTTCCATTTCAAGAATAAAGAGGATGTTAACCCTTTAACGCTCTCTGGTGTCTATACATACCAATGACATTTAAAATCCATAGTTACCGCTGCAAGACATTTCTGTAGTAATTGAAACTTCAGGTCGCGATATTTTTTATTTCAATCAGTTCATAATTAATTCACGTCAGGTGAGTGATCAATTAACATTTATGCATGAATTTGATAGGTTGAGACTCTCAACGTTATATTTCAATATAAAAAATGAAACATTCAACTCGTTGAAAAACTTTATAGCTCTGAAATAATTGATGACATGAACAAAAATGTTGAGGGAGTTATTTTTGCATATTATCATTCGGCTAGGAAAATATTGTCAATTTTCAAATCATGAAAATTCGTATTCCGCTTTCAGTATGGCAAGAAATAAATCGCTCAAACATTAGGAAGTAAAGCAGATGGAAGAGAATTTTAGTAAGAATATTGCGTTTCAAATTTTGGTGACTATGATGATGCTGATGATTATCTGCCATGTAAAAGTTTATTATCCAAAAGATTGCAACGTGTGTCTTACAAGAATGATGTCCGAGTTTTTATACATTAAATACAGTGTACCACAAGGAACAGTTTAAGGGCCATTCCTATTTTTGCTTTATATAAATGATATGGTTAGAGTAACATTACTGGTACTGGTGGGGGACGTTTCCACGTCAGCAACTAGTCCCTAATGGGACCTTTTTGCAAACCCCAAGTGTTTTCAATGACTGATGTGGTTCGCTCAAGAAAGCTGGCTAACATCCTTTTCAGGCACCGCCCATCAGCTCTTTTCAGAGTTTTTCGGCTGTGTTTTGTAGGCAAGTAATGTACTCACTACCATATGCGCAGTGGCAGGCCTGCTAACTATCGTCGTTAACCCCCGAGACCGAGGTCTGCTAAGCAGCTGGCCCGCTCTCACGCTCAGCTGGTAGTTTTCCACACCCACCTACATACACCGTCCTACTTCTTCTCTGATGCTTACAACCACATCATCATATCTTTCTGCGTGTTCTGTGTAGGCTTTGTTACTAACTCCATACGCCACTGTAGGAGCAGCACTGTTAATTCAAACGCAACAGCGAATCGTGCAGGACTATCCCCAGCCGATGCTTCAAAACTTTACAATATTTAATTCGCAAATGAAATATTGAAAAAAGTTCCTTGTTCGTGGTGGGAATCGAACCCACGTGAGACGGACGATCTTCTTCTTATTCTTTTTGCTGACGATACAATGCTCTATATTATAGGTAAAAACTAACAACTGATATTTTGCATATTTAGAAGAAAATCAAAACTTAGTCAATCTGAAATCTAAAATATGCAAATTCCGGTAAATAGGGACATATTGAAAAGGAATATTCTCAGATATATTTATGAACAGACAAAAAATGAATATATACAGGGTGTCCGCTAAAAGGAGGTCAATCCATTAACCATATATTCCTTGAACAAAAATAATATGAGTTTCTAAATACCATTTTTCATTTTAGCCCTTCTTATTCGATATACAGGGTGTCAAAGTTGAAAATTGAAAACTGTTTTTTTTTAATTACTCGCGTAATTAATAAGATAATAATCTCAAAATAGGTACATTACTTCAGCACAAAGAGTTACACCGTGTGAGGACAACAAAACAGAAAATAACTGTCAAATATTCAAAATACTGGGGGTCAAGTACACACTTACCCCCATATTTTTTTTGTACGTGCGCTAATGACTTCCTATCTATTTTTCTTCATGTGTTCGATCATTTTTGAGTATTTTTTGATTTTTGTGAAATTCCGATAAAATTATTTGTTTTGCGAATGTATTAAAATAATTTTTACACTTTTTAAATTTTTTTTTTTGTAAAAATTATTTTAGTACATTTGCTCCGAGCACCCGGTATTTCCATATTTACCTTTTCGTACGTAAAAAGATACGCCCTCTTTCAATTTCGACGAAATAAATAGGAGTATGTGAACATTATGAGATTACCTAAGCCGCATAGGCATCAAACAATAATCAGTACTTTTCGAATTATCTTAAAAACAAATGATTCAATCGAAATTTTACAGGAAACAAAAAATACTCAAAAATGATTGAACACTTGAAAAAAAATAGATAGGAAGTCATTAGCGCACGTACAAACAAAATATGGGGGTAAGTGTGAACTTGACCCCCAGTATCTTGAATATTTGACAGTTATTTTCTGTTTTGTTTTCCTCACACGATGTAACTCTTTGTGCTGAAGTAATGTACCAATTTTGAGATTAATATCTTATCAAATACGCGAGTAATTAGAAAAAAACAGTTTTTAATTTCCAACTTTGACACCCTGTATACCGAATATGAAGGGCTAAAATGAAAAATGGTATTTAGAAACTCATATTGTGTTTGTTCAAGGAATATGTGGTTAATGGATTGACCTCCTTTTAGCGGACACCCTGTATATATAAAGAAATACATTGAGAATTCGCATTCTCCATGTGATGAAAATATTAATTCTTTCTCGGTTGATTCAACAGTAAACAACTATTTTCCTGGCTATATGCCACGATAAATATACATCTATTGAACACACACGATAAGAATTTGAAAACAAAATTTTCTGAAGTAGAGAATTTGCATTCATCTTCATATTAAGATATGCATATAATATCATTCTGCATATTCAACAGAAAACAACTACTTTCCTGGCTATTTGCCACGTCGAACATTTCTTTCCACGTCCTGTATGATGAATAACAATTTATCATACATCCAAAAAAAGGGGGAAATGTTGTTTATAATAACGAAATTAAATACTTATTATATTGGATTGTAATTTAAACTTTCAGGTTCATGTTGATTATGTAATGAGACAATTTACAAAAAAAAGTGGGTTTTATTACTCGAATAGGTAAAAATTTATCCTTGAACAAAAAATTACAACTTTACAATATTATAGAACTTCCACATTTACAATTTTGTCCGACCTTATTATTTAATTTACCACAGTTCAAAATAAATCAAATGGAAAAAATACAAAACAGAGCAATGAGACAGATTTTAAAATGTAACTGGTATATCCCAATTAAATATATGTTGAGTGTTCTAAATATGTTGTCTGTGAATCAAAGGGTTATGTTTAATGTGTATTTGATTATTTTCCAGCTTAAACATAATTTGTTACGCAACTATCTATGTGACAGATTGAAGGACTTTAGCGATATTTATTTATTTATTTATTTAATAAACGGATTCACCATTACAATAGTTAATTATTACAGATTGACAAGATGGCATAAGAACAATAATATAGCATTGATATTGATTGAAATTTCAAATTTGAACTATATGGTTTGGTTTGAAGGATACAAAACAAAATTCCTGTATTAACCAACCTTTAGAAATTAACACTAAAGTATAGATTAATTGTGGATCGAGCCAGGATCAACTATACAAATTTTATTTTTAAAATCAGTTAAGGAATGGACAAATGGATCAATGTTTAATATGTTGAAATTACGCAAAATACGTGATAATGGGCTGAAGAACCCATAATTAGTTCTATGAGTTTTTATAGTAAAAAGATCAGTATTTCTAGTGAAATATGATGGAACATTGAAGTTTATCATATTGAGAAGATCGCAACAATCAATCACACCTGAGATAATCTTGAACATGGTGATACTATCGAGCCCGAAAGTAGGTAAGAGGGGACCGACCGCTCCGAAACGCGACGAAAGCCCGCGACGGCCCCGCGGAAAGGAAACGGCCGCGAAAGGTCCGCCCCCGCGAAAGCGAAACCGACGACCGAGAAAGCGACGGAAAGTATCACAGTTATAATGTGGCGACCAGATTATGCAACCATAGTCTAATAAGGAACGTACAAGAGAGCAGTATAAAGTATTAACTGTGTTACAAGAAAAATGTTTTGTATTACGCATTAGAAAACCTACCATTTTATTAGCAGATGCTGATACTTTCAGTAGTTGACTCTTGAAGGTGAGACGCTCATCAAAGATGATTCCAAGATCTTTAATTTCAGTTACTTTTTCAAGGATCGTATTGTTAATATTGTAGTTATATGAGGAAGCATTAAATGAGCGGGAGAACGATATTGTAAAACATTTATCAGTATTCACATAGTTATCACACCAGAAATCGAAGCGATTTTATTTTGCCTGAACGATGCAATTCAACTCAAATGCTCAACTCGGTCTTGTACAGGGGTCTATCTGAATTCAACAAGTTACCTGTAACAATAAAACACGGCTTCTGAGAAAATTTGTTTTGGATAAGTGTTAGTGGTTATATTTTATTTCATTTATTTTGATGAGATGAGTTTTATTCATTCATGTATGTATATTTTTTCCTGTTCATATTGTAAGAAGGCAAATTGTTCTTATATGTAGCTATTATGCTAAATGAATGCTTTACTACTACTACTACTATCATTGTGAACATCACTATTTTCAACTCCCATATCAAATCCACAACCAGGCTCTTCACCCCGGTCTAGTAGTACGTCAAGAGCGGTCCTCAATCAAATAATAGTGAAGTAGATGAGTTTGATGACTTCGATGCTGATCCAAATTTTGATCCAGATGATCCACCTGATAAACTCACTAGGTTATTTCCGCGGAATATGGACCCATCTTCTGGAGAAGAGACAGACCAATCTTCCAAATAAAGGCCGGATCTCATATACGCTTCGCCGCGCTTCATTGTGCTTGGCTTGGCTTCGCGACAAAGCGTCAATGTACTGGGGATTCACATATAAGCTTCAAACCCAGAGCGTCGGTGCGTCAATACTTAGTTCATGCGACACCAGCACAGTGTGTGATGGATACGGAGACGACCTCGATGTTTTGTACAAGTCGTGCTGACAGTTCTTCATCAGATGAAGCATTTGTTTTAGCACTAGTGTGTGAGCACGAATAACGCAAGAAAAGACAACGCCGTAGAATAGAATAGAATGGAATAGAATATTCATTTCACAAGTTACCGATGTTATGTTTTTGGCAGGTCAGATACAATAGACATTTTAAAATTTAGTACATAAAAAAACACATTAAAATGTAGTGGAACAAAAACCGCAAAAAACCGTAGATATTGGGTACATGATATTTTTCGTGCTAGACTGTCAGAAGGAGAATTCCACACGCTTTACAATCGATTGCTAGAAGATGAATACAAATTTTACAAATATTTCAGAATGTCTCGAGAGGAATTTTATATATTATTGATGGGATTAGTAGCAGAGAAATCCACTAACCAAAATACAAGATTCCGACTTAGTATAGGACCTCGAAAACGCCTGGAAGTATTTCTTAGGTAATCAAACATACATAATCATTTTGGCAGATAGATTTTATTCATAGCAAAAAATAAAAATCAAGAATTATAACAAAACCTTATCAATTTTGATATAACATTTTTTATAAACGAGTCTAGTACAAACTAAAAATATCAAATATCACCGCCTTCCGCGAGCGTATTTATCGCATTGCGATTCGAATTTCTACTTGATCAAGCTGCGCTGCACTTCAACGCGTGAAAAAAAGCCTACCGACAATTGGAGGCGTCAAGCCACTTGAAGTCAAGCTAAGTGTAGCGCAAATGAGAACTGCTACGTAGGAAAACAGGAAGACTTTTTGACGCGACATTTTGGCGCTCGATGAAGTCAAGCGTAGTAAAGCACGATGCAGCGTATATGAGAACCGGCCTTAAGAGGCGGAAGTACAAGTAGTGCCACCAACAGATATTATGATTGCATGGTAAAAGAAGGGACTTCACTTGTGTGAATCTGACAATTTCGAACTCCTCGAGTGAATTATCTTGCTGACTCCTTATTGAGACCAATAGATTTCTTATGATATATTACGACCTAAAAATATGCCACACTATAAACAAGGAATCGAATCTCTATGCTAACCAGAAAGATGTTCAGTTAGAATAAGATAACGAGGAACTGGATGAATTTTTGGGAATTCTAAAAGTGATGGGTTTTCATAGCCCTCAATTATTGAGATCCTATTGGTCAAAAAAATGAGAATTTTCACGACGAAAGGGTGATTATGGTTTTCACCCTAAGGTACCTGCATTTGAATGATAATTAGAAAATGTCCCAGCCAAAAACATCAAATTTTGATCAGGGTTGGCCGATATATATCAAGTGATATATATCATGATATGTATCATGATATATATCTGATATTTATTGATTGATATATATCATGATATATATCATTTACTTCTTTTTAACAAAATAAATACCGGAGCAAAAAGTCCTTGATATTTTGCGATAAAAATGAATACGTGACAACAGTGCGTTTCGTGGTTATAACTTACAACTCGGGGAATCCCCGGTTTTTGTTTACTGCTTGTTAGCACTTGTTAATCTGTGTTGTTAGGTACATGGTACATCAGGCGTGTTCGTTTGTCCTTGCTCTACCTGCTGAACTCGATTTTTTTCTATGACTTACTTTGTTTACATCATGCCATGAACAGAGACAACTATGGAAAAAGAATCAACTTTAGCAAGTTTAGCAATACAAACGAACAGGCCTCATGCATACAATGATTTGGTGGAAATCGGTTGCAATTCCTGACTCCGAAAAGCCAAAAAAAAGAACTCTTCTTACAACTATGTGAGCAGTTATTCAGTGCAGTAGCGGCAACAGCTGGTTTAGAAAGAATTTTTTCGAGTTTTGGAATAGTTCAATCTAAATTGAGAAATCGTCTAGGCAACGAAAAAGCCAGTAAGCTAGTATTTATTTTTAAATGTTTAAACCCAAATACAGATAAAAAAGCCAAAAGCTTGGACTGGATCTCGTCGAATGATGAATTAGTTGCCTTGAGTGAAGATGATAATATTGATAATGATGATTATATTCCTCTTTCTCGGTTTTGCAATCCTTAAAAATTTATCAAACGACAAGTTTTTTTATATTACCATATATTACATATTTTCGGAAAAATATAATTTTTTGTTTCGTGTTTTGTTATTTCAAATTAAACCGAGAATTAAACTGAAGTTTGATTTTTGTTTTCACCAAAATAAAAGTATTTTATATTGTTTTTTTTTTGGCATATCAGCCTAGGAACAAAATCGAAATTTCTGATATATCTCGGATATATATCCGATATTATGATATTTTGATATATATTTAGCTCATTTCCATACTATGGACATTATGTATGTACATCTGTCAAAACAGAAACCTGTTATGGTTCATCACCATTCGATTAACACGTAAAACTATTCTCATGTAAGTGGAAATATTATTTTTCTTTCTATGTAATAGTGTTAGTCACCTCGATCCTGTTCAGTAGATGTTTCGGAAAAAAGCAATAATAACAACCACAAAGAGAGAATAATTTGCTTTGTATATATGTATTTTCCATAGTTCTATCTTTGAATTTGTAACAACCCTTTCATTTTAAAGTTCCTTGAAGATGTCAAAATGAATTGAGGAAACGTTGGCTATCAAGAAATATAGTTTTCTTTAATCCAATACCTAAAAACAGTAAGTATTCGTTTATACGTATCAATCATAAATTTCCGGAGGATGTAATTCAATGTTCTGCGTGGCATTAGTCAGGAAAGTAGTTGTTTTTCTCCCGTCATTCACCATAGTTGTTCATTTTATGAACATTTGTGGAAATTACTTTCAGCTTGGGCTGAGCGGCATGACGAATACTTAGAAAAAATAATTGGAACTTTGAAATAAATTTCCCAATGGAATGATAAGGATAGTTTTTTCAAAGCACGTTCACTGGTGAAATCTCTTTCAACAACAGAATTTATAATATTCTTTCACTGCTTGTCCTATTTTCTAACTTTAACTAATAACCTAAGCAAAATCTTACAAGCAAAATCACTTGGCAAAAAGGAAGCTGAGACCCTCGTTAACGATATCATGTCTTTACAAAATGAAAAAAAAAAACAAAGAACGTTGAATCTTGCTTTTCGACGTAAAAAATCTTCACAAAGAATCTAACTTAAATTTGATGGTGCCTCGAATTACCCAGAGTCTAACACATCGAGTTGATACTCCAGGAAGTTCTATTGAAGAATATTTCCGAAGAAGTAATTTATTCCTCTTTAAGATTATGTGATTGAAGATCTTGAATCTCGATTTCATAATGAAGTGAACATAATTCTTAACATGAATAGTTTGCTTCCATCAAACATCAAATCGGTCATCAATACGGACTATTCTTCAATAAAACAATACAGAATATTCATCAAATTTCACGAACGAAGGTTAATATTTTCTATTATACCTCTCTTGAATATCCAGTTGAAGCCTTGTTTCAAAAAATGGGATGGTGCCACTGATAAAAATTTGCCTAGTTCGGCATTATCTGCTTCACAGGTGTGCGATAAGAATACTTATCCAAATGTATACCAATCTTTGTATCTGATATGTCATGCCTGTGGGTGTACCAAGCTCAGAAAGAAGATTTTCAACCCTTAAGAGGTTGAAAACGTGGCTTAGGGCAACAATGGGCCAAGAACGGTTAGTGGCATTAGCGTTGCTACATAGTCATAGGGATATAGATTTGAATTTGAATGCAGTACCAGAAAGGTTTACAAAAATTGAGAAGAGGCATTCAGAATCGATGTTGTAAATGTAATAAAGTTTCTTATATTTTTTGTCTCGTCAGTTCCTACTTGCTGAAGAGCATTGATGTTGTTATTTATTCATATTAGGCGTTTGTTTTTATATTTGCGACTTGTTTTTCCAAAGAAATATATTTTTGTTTTCAGTACTTATTTGCCAAAGAACATTGGAGTTGATATTATAACATGAAAATTTGCCATTTCGTGTTCCATATTGTGAATTCTGAAAATAGGTAATGGGAAAGCTTTGTAGAGATGCACCGCGTAACTCAATGATTTCTTTTCTAGGTTTTGAGGTACTTTACATAATTTCATCTTGTTAAATGTTTTTATTTTCACTGTCCATGACTGGATGACTGATAGGTTATTTAAGTCCACTTCTTAACCAATCTTACACATTTGTCAGATGCCCATTTATATTGTTGTTTACATCATAGTCTCTTGCCAGTAGAAGACTGTTTGTCGCGTTCAGGTGACAGTGGCCTGTAATGGTGCAGGGATATTATTCACAATTTTGTATCGACTGTTGAATCGACTAATGTATCGACTATCGATGTCATGATCGATATTTAATATTTCTTTCAAGTTGCATCCCTGAATCTGACTTGAATCAAATTATTTGGGTGGCTAGATTGACGCTGCGCAGAGACGAAAATTGGGTTGTAATATTTTTTTGAAATAGATCACAAGTGCTCTGATTGACGGAAACTTGTTGTTTGAGCAATTTCCGTTTCATCATCCTTCTTGCTGATTCCTTCCCTTGTGAAGGGGTTTCATGTGTTGAAGCCAAAATGAGGCCCTTTTTGATTTTGGCTCTTGTGCGATCAGGTCAGGTGGTGGACACCTACTTTTGTGTTAGGCCTTTCCGATAGGAAGGTAAGAAATATTAAATCTCTTTTTGTGTGAATGATTTTCGACAGGGTATGTACATTTCAGATATCACGGCCTTATACAGGGAAGTACGGGGTACAGAAGTGGATGATCTGAGATGATATAAACTCCATTTTCTCTTGACCACATGGAATGTTTCTGGACTTGAATTTTATCAATCAACACTGTTAACTGGATGGATCACTAAATATCGAATCTCATCAACTATGGGCATTTAGAATCTTGAACTGTTTTCTGGACTTCACTGTTTGGGCATCACTTGGACAATTTTTTCGATGGTTGAGGCACCTGAGGGATCTTCGTGCTTTGAAGCCTGAGTCACCAATACACTTGAAGGTGGAAGCAAAACCCTGGTGATTTCTTGTGTGTGTTCTCGGGCATCTATAGGACCCGACAGCCTGGAATTTCTGGCAGAAGTCCAGGGGAGTCCAGACTCCCGGTATGGTTGGTGATCCTTCATCCCTAGAATTTTGTTACTTTGGAGCCTGAACTCCCAGAGCCCAGTCAGATAGTGAGACGTCCTGGTCCAGCTTGGATTGTAGAAAGAGCTTGCCCTGGTAGCAGCCTGTGGACCCGTCAGCCAGAGTTGCAGCGCGTCAAGAGATAATTAAGCACTTGTCAACAACACATTTCAGTCTAATATCGGATTCACATTTAATAATATTATTGAGATTGTTAGAGACTCTGTGAACCCAAAGTATAGGCCTATATGAAGGGAAATCTACCCTTGTACTGAGTTACAATCATAGAACATATTTACCACCATTCTTAATACCTATTGTTGGCATGTTAAGGTTAATAAATCTGTTAACAGTTATTTTGGCTTATATTTATATCTTGGATTTTTTTCTCAGTAATTCGCTGTGAAAACTGAGTGGCGCCTGACAAAAGGATAACCCCACTAGTGAACAATAAAAAGAACTAACTCAGGACCTGCTCCCAAACAAAAAAGCTGCCGTGCCTATAACAAAAAAAAATCTTTTCCTTTTTCAAAACATCAAAAAAGTTGTTATAATATTTATTCATTTTGTTGTTTGTGTTTTTTATTCGTGACTGGTTTGTCCTGTCAAGTTTGTTTTTGTTTATAATTCTATTATATGTTAATGTTCCGTGCACGTCGATCAACTTTAGTTTGTAGTTAGTTGAGTTAAAATCATATAATATATCATATCCTATTTCAAACCCACGTCACTAACTGTATTTATGGACAGTTCAAAATTCCCCCCTTTAACTTGGTAAAGCCTCGATATCATGCCGATTCGACCCGAACGAAGTCAGTCAGAAAACTCTCTGCTCAACACGCGTACGCGCTACAAAGGTTATAAAAACCTTCTTAGGAAACCTTCGAAAGTTACCTAAAATCGAAATATCGCCGTCAATCGACAAACAATACTATTGAGTGCTCCTTGAACTTGTGCCAGAAAAGATCCAGGAGAAACACCAGGCCATAGGGGCATATGGCATCGGCAGCCAACGAAACCAGCAAAAGGTAAAAGGTGGCACCAAGTATCTTGTTTTTCAATTCAAGTTTCTTAAACTTTCTCTCGACTCCCATCAGTTAGTTACATGATTGAACATGATTTTTCTTTATTACCTGCTGAACCAATGTCTTGAAGTCAAAAATTATCGACGCCCTTGATTGAATAATTGTTTAGAAATCAACATAGATGTTTCTAATAAGTAAACATTTCCTGTTTTAGTTTGTAGTAGTAATGTTATAAAACCTCCAATCAACAAACTCCCAGTTGTATCATCAATGAATAAAACCAATTTTGTGTAATTTTTTTCATTCAAAACTCTATAATTTTGTGTTCACATAATGTAATTGTCAATTTTGATTACCAATTCGATTCAAATTATTACTTGGAACGTCGCATAGCATCAAACAGTTTCTGCCTAGGCGAAGAAAGGACACCTTTTTTTGCCTGTTGAGTGTCATTGAATAGTCACATTCAATGTAATCTGGAGAATAGCTACTTTCCAATGCTAATCCGAACGATTACATCATGAATTAACTACAAGGAAGGAAATTCGATAGGGTGACAATAAAAAACCACTCAGTACCTGGCTCTATTCAGAATTTAGCTTACACTCATGATCCGAGATATGTAAGAAAATGGTAGGAAAGTCTGTTTTTCTGATCATAAAAATGATTTAAATTTGGTATTCATCTTTCAGAACATCATATGAATAAAGATAACAGGATGATATTATTACAGATTCACTGTCTCAAGAAAGATGTCATAGTTGCCATCGTTCTTAGCATGTATGTACCTTATACAAAACTTATAAATTTTTTTCATCAATTCTCAAACGCGTGACATTTGTTGTTAATCCATTTCGCGTGGTGGTGAGGTAGTTGCCAAGAACAGAGAGATGAACTATACATTGTGTTCATCCAGTGCATGTAATTGTTAGATAGGTATCTCGTAGACTACAGAATTTAGGGAATACTTTTGGAATGATGCTGTTTTTCAGTGTCTTAAGCAACATGTACTAAAATTACTTTCAATTTTACTTTCTTTGAACAAAACGTTATATCAGGAATTAACTCTTGAGTTAAACTCTGAACTTGTACTTTCACTTCATAGCTCAATTACCGAATACCGTAGCTTTCAGTTACAGTAAACTCGGAAAATGATGAACAGTTTAAACAGAGGTTCTCAGCACATAGTCAATTTGACTCAACAAGCGGTTGATCAAAGTTGCGTTAAAACATTCTCAAATAGTCTAGAGCACGCTTCAGCCCAGCCAAATTCGAAGTAGATGGATAAATCAGGTGCGTACCATACTGAATGAGTTAAGCGAGAAATTGGGGTGAAATCAAACCCATTTTTCGATAGTATCTTTTTGCACTTTCTGATTTCAATATATGATACCTGAAGGTATTTCTATGGGGCTAGTTGTGTTAGAGAAAATCCTAATTTTCTACATCAAAACCGCTAACACTGAAATATTCAAATATGGTAAACTGCATGAACTTATGACGCTAAATCTGATTGTGAAGCCTATCAATCTGAAGGGATTAGGGTTAAAAACAACACCATTTTGGGCGGCGATCAAAGAAGAAGATAATGGGTATCGGTGCGATGTATGCAATTTTTTCGAAAATATAGAGCTATTTTCGAAAACTTAAAGTAACTTTTTCACGTTAAAATTCAAGAATATAATGAATCGAGAAACAGAATGTCAAAGTTGAATCGTCATTGAAAAATGGGGTTGTTTTTACCTGTAACCACTTCAGTATGATAGGCCTCTGATGGGAATTCTAAAATTTTAGGCAGTTTCAGAATCTAATTTGGCGTTGAAAATTCAAAGAGTTTATCAAATTTCAATAATTCAATGCGTTTCTAAAAAATTGTGGAAAACCTGTTTTTATGTTATCTATGCATCGATGCATAACATTGCGATCTTGTGAAAAACTACTAGCCCTATTAATATGAACCAGGAATACCTTTTTTATGTAGAAAACCTTCAGGCACCATAGGAAAAATGGATTGCTTTTACACGAAACTCTTCCTGTAATAAATATTTATCTATCAAGTTTTTTATACAATTATTTAATGGTTCTTCTATCAAAATTGTTATCACAACTCAAAACGCTCAGAGCTAGTTACGCCGAATATGGTCCATTTTATTTGTCACTGTTATTCTGCCAATGTCTGTTGTTTCGCACGTGCCCTGGCCTTTGTCATATTTGATGGTCACTTAAAATGAAACTCGTTCGAGTGAATTTATTAATTGTTCGCTAATTTTTGTGCCAATGTCGAACTAGATGATTATTTCGTTCTTTTGTCTGTTCAGTCGGTCGGAAAAATCAGCGATGAAGTCCCCTAATAGCACACAACGTCCTAGGGACGTCCCTATTTGGTACAATCCACGTCCGAATGTCCCGAACCAAAACTAAGTATCCTTGGGACGCCCCATCCCGTACATCTCATGCAATATCCGAGCAAGGACGTCCACGGAATGTCCCAGCTGGTACATCATTTCAATTGTCCTAGAAATATCATCCCTTAGACGTCCAACGTGGTACATATCGTAGAATGTCCATGCAAGGACGTCCTTGGCATGTCTCTGATGGGATATGATTTTAAACGTTCCTTTAGGGACATCCATCGGATGTTCCGAGTAGTACACAGATGACTTCATATCTTATATAATGTCCCTTCTAGACAACCATGAAATGTCCCTGATGGTACATTCCTTCAAATATCTGCACAGACGCCCTTAATATTTCCAGGATCGTATCACAATCGAAATGTCCCTTAGGGACATCCTTCGAATGTCCCTTAGGGATATCCGTCGGATGTCCCAATTGGTACATGAACTGTACTCTTCCAATTTCCTAGAAATGACGTCCTATGGACGTCCCAGTCGGTACTTTCAATATATTGTCCCTGCGAGGACGTTAACTTACACCTCGCCGACGAATGATTGCTCATAGGCTATAAGTACTCCTCGTCAATGTCCTTCACGTAAGTCCATTCGACATCCTTTGGAAACTTTTTGGGGACCTTCTACGGACCATCAACTCAACTGGATGTCCTAATCAGTTATGCAAGATCTGGTCCTAGAGGGACCCAGAAAAATTCAAATTTAGGAATAATTCGTACGTCCCTGGGACATCCAATTGATATCCCTCAGCGTTGCTGATAGGTTGTTCTATGGATGTCCTAACGATGTCCTGTGTAGTGCTTGATGAGGAATACTGTAGGATTTAGGTATTCGATAGTTGTCCTCGGGGATGTCCCTGGGACGTACCTAGTTGGTCCTCAAGTGGGACATTTGTGCGTCCCCCAGACGTCCAATGGCCGTCCACGGTACCAAATTCGAACGTGCTATGGACGTCCTGAATGTCCCGACAGGACGTCCTAAGGATATCCATGGAACATAAGTGTGTTATTATATTTTCATACTTTGTGTTCACTATAGTCTTCTCCTTTGGTTAATTCAATTTGAATACACTGTTTCACATTTTGTTATCGCCTCGTTATTTCCAAGTCATGAATACATAAATCTACCCGTAAAGCTACGCCCTATACCGAGCACTAGTCACAGGTGACAATATGCCAGAGTCCAATGTGAGGAGGGTCGAAAGAAAACTTATTGACTCTCCAAAAACAAAGGAGATGCTCACCATTGAGAAGCAAAGAGAAATAATGGGCAACAAACGTTGCACCATTTCAAGAATGAAAAAAGAAACAGAAGCAGCTCCTATTGGCAAGAGAAAAAACTGGAAAAATCAGCAACGTCTCATAACGCTCAAAAATAATTGCTGAAATGCAAACTATGCATCGTTTCAACGCTCCTTGGACAAAAAAGAACGTGTATTTGCAATGAAATCGTATTATAGATCTCCAAAGGCTTATAAGTTTTTGAGGAGCAGTGAGCGTGTGATAATACCAAGTGTCTCTACAATTAGAGAATAGACTTGAAACTCTAAATTCAAACCAGGTTTCAGCCCTAAATTATTTTATCATATTGAGCAAAGAGTGATGGTCATGAGGAAAGAAGAAGAATAATAGTATTTGATGAGATGACAATAGAATAAAAATTTGGAATATTACAAATACTTGGGTATTTTAGGAGAATTTAAAGACATGGGGAATTTGGAAGGTCAAATCAATTTGGAATTCAGGCAATGGTTTCCATTTGCTTATTTCATTAGTGGCAACTCTATGAAGCACATAACGTTGAAAGAAATAATATTAGAGGCTGTACAAACTCCAATTTAAATTGGTATATTATTAAATTCCTATATATTGACCAATATACATGTTCAGGGAATTAAAAATACAAAGAAGCAACTGACAGTACTGCAGAAAATCGAGATGATGGAATAAATTTTAAATTATTCGAATTGAACATTGATAATTTTCATTGAATAATAATTGTACTAATTCAATCAACCGTGGCTCCGTGCACATAGGATACTCTAAATATTATACTCAAAATCATTTGATGTAATTCGTATTCAGATTAGTTAGTTCTTGAAATATCATGGACATAACATACCTATCCATATTCATCTTGAAATTATGAACAGATTAAATATGTTTTTCATATAAAACATCAATCCCGTGGGTTGAAATATTCTTGACTCGTTTGGCAACAGGGGACGTTGGCGGGATTTCTGTCAGTTGGTGAGATGTTATTTTTCGCTTGATCCTGCCGATTGTATCGTTAATTCCGTATTCAGACATCAATGGAAGCAGTTGTTTGTGTATATATCATAGCAATTCAGAGTGTAACCTATGAGTTTATCATTCCCGTGGTAAGTAGTATGACCATTTGATAAACGTTTCTATTTTGATTAATGTTTACCAACCAGTACATCTGACGAAGAAATGAAAAGAAAACATGATCATATTGTGAAGTAATAGTAACATTTTTCAAGACTAAATGGCGAAATCCAACTAAATGAAGTCATGAAGAATTATTGAGATAAAAAAATAGAACGAGAAAGTCGCATAAGAGTCAAAGAAGATCCCATAAGAAGAAATTAACAAAGAGATAACGAACGCCAGAAATAGTTACGACAGAAACAACAGAAAATAAAAAAGCCTATCGATAAATTGACCCCTGAAGAGCAACGTCAGGAACGAAAATGTTGGAATACTAATAGTGTCAGGTATAGGTCCCATAATTTTTAGATGAAAATAAACCACCAGAATCAGACGAAGAGAATATTCCAATGAATGGAGGAAGGATAGTCGTCGGAGTAAATCCGCTAAAAAAGATATGGAGAAACGAATTAGACGGTTAGAAAAAGAAATGGAAGCACGTTCTACAACTTCCAGATCCAGATCAAGCTCGCCGAGGTTCCAAATTAAAATAGTTCATAGCTAACATAGTTTCAGACAATATATTGCGATTTTGCATAGATTAGTCAAAGCAATCAAGCTCAATAAAGTTTCTGTCCTGTAAAAAAACCTGCTTTGCACTACATTGCACTTAGCAGGTATTGTCAGATTGCCGACGATATGGTTTTTGGACTTCTATTGTTTCTTCATATATGTTCCATCAAATAATATTTATTTTCCCCCATGTAGATTTCTATGTCTTCAGAAGTTGAAACACCTGAATTCTTTACTGAACCCAAAAAAGCTCCTACTCCTAATGAACCTTCCTCAGCCCCCACATGTGTTGAGTCTCATGTTGATACGGAAATTATACAGTTGAGACGTTCATTAAAAAAATGAGGGCTAGTGAAGAATATTTGAAACAAATTTTAGCAAATAAAGATGAAACGCTGAAAAATCTCCAGAAAAAAAATGTTCAGCTAAGGAAAGAAAACAGTAAGTTGATTTAGTTGAAGAAAGTAGAAGAGGAGTGCATGAATGATAATGCCACAGCAATTTGTTTAATGGATCAGCTCACTAATTTTGGTAAGCACAGACCTGCTTGGTCAGAAATGACAATTCGAAATTGTATGTTGGGAAAGCAAAATCACCGAAAGGTTATTATTTTGGAAAAGGCTTTCTGAAACTGCAGTCTCGAACTACCTTAGAAAGGTAAATGAAGTTTCAATGAGGAGATAGGTCTCACTGATTTAATAAGAACGCGCTTGGTAACAAAAGCTGAACAACTCATGGACATAGAAAAGGTATGTTCCCTAGTCATTGACGATATGAAAATCAGAGAAAAACTCACCTATGCGAAAGAATACATCTTTTTTTTTTGTCTAGACACCACAACTGACAACCCTATTGGAAATAGACATAATAAAAATTCTATGAATTGACAAACAATATTATTCAGCAAATCCACGACTGTGGGTTCAGAGTTATTAGAATTGTGACAGATAATCATTAATCGAATGTGGCATTGTTTAAGAAATTTGGTAATGGATCTTTGGTAAGTGAGGTAGAACATCCAGAAACTGGAGTAATAGTATCTGGTTTTGTTAAGGGTCTTCACATGTTACAAAAAAATCTCTACCTTTCCTCACTAGGAAGCGGGTAATGCCAACAAATATTAAAAAAATTAATGTTAAAAGGGCTGTTCAACTTTTCTCCCCAAAAGTTTCATCAAGTATTGAGTATCTTGGAAAATATAATCATTCAAACTTTTTGGAATATAATGCTACAATTGAGTATATGTGGAATATGTATACTTATTTCAAGTTACATGACGTCAATGAATTAACCCAACACATACGGCAAAATGATCCATTATCTACACCTTACATGAATTCGAATGATAGTAGGCTTGAGTGGATCAGCAAAGATTAATTGCATTAAAGGTATTCAAAATTAATCCAAAAATGGGGGCGTTAAGGGGTTGAGCAAAGAAACTGCATAAGCAATGATTCTGACAGCAGAAAGTATTGTCATAACTGTTAATTATTTATTGAATAGTGTTTTTATTATGTCATAACCAGAAGTTTGAATTCCGATGCTGTTAAAGCACTTTTCAGCCAACTAAGGCAAGGAGGAGGGCTCCAAGATGCAACTCATGCTCGAGCCGCTTATTACGCTCTGCGACGAATAATAAGGAGTGGCATCATTAAATCGGAAGATGGTGCCAATAAAGCATCTCGAGTATTAAGTGTAGGTCCTATTATTTCTTCGCAACACAAAGAATTTTTAGATTATTCAACATAATTCTATCCGAAGAGATTCTACTCTACTTCAATGAACTTAAAATCTTTCCGATATTAAGATGTATGGAATACCATCTGCTTCAGTGGCAATGATGTCTGGGTATACACTAAACACTATTGAGGAAATGATAAGTTGTTTATTTTGCTTGACCCAGATATCCTCAACCAAAAGTGATAATCTGCTATTTGGTCTAATTCATCTGTGAGATAGGGGTGGACTCAAAAGTCCAAGAAGAGAATTTGTTTACATAATCAATATTTTTCGTAGTGTTGATTGAAGTTTTCGAAATCATACCACGAAATGCGAATCCAAAAAAGTTTTATTACAAATAGTTATCCCACATTTACTGGAATGTGAGATAGGGTTTTGTATGATTCATAAGGAACCCATTTATGATTTGATTATAGAGAAACTTCCAAACCCTCTTCTAGAAAGTGTAAGAAATACTAAAACAGATAATTCGTTCAGCCCATTTCCTATAGATACAAAACCAATATCGAGAAAATAAATCAAATGACTTCATTCATATTTGAAGAAATCAAACCGAAAAGTATTTCTCAATATTAGGAAAATTAAATCAAACTCGAAACTAGCAAATAATTCTCAATATTAGGAAATTAAAATCAAACTCAAATGAAGCATTAGGTACTCATCAAAGAGAAATCTACACATAAAATCTGGAAATGACAGCATTCAGTGAGTAATGAAAATGCAAACTGATAAATTATGTAATTGATTATCCAGGTTATTCCAAAATCACATGAAAAGAATCCAACTGGAGATACCTACTAGGAACAGAAACAGTGGAAATGGCCCCTAAGGGGATTATTGCCTGTGGTTATTGTCATCTTGAGAGGTGAAGAATTTTTGTTGATATTTTTTAAAAACTGTGAGGACATAATGAATTTCTGTACACTCAACTTTTTATGGAAATGTTGAAAATATATCGAGATTTTGATTAGGGGCATGAGAAATAGAAGGGGTCATGGGCACTTTTGCCCCCGAATTGTTTTATGCATTTTTCGGCATTTTTGCCAGGAAATATGAAAAACTTGCTCCTGTTTAGTGTTGGTAGAGTTCACCGTTTTTGAAATGATGCCTTTCATTGCACTCCCGATATTTAAAATCGAAATATGAGTTTTCCTAAAAATTATGATTTGTTGAAGAATGTTAACATCTACTTCCGATGTATCGATCAAATATATCGCGGGTGAAAGAAACATAATAAATTAATGAATAAATATGGTAGGTATCTTATCAAGGAAAAGCACTATTTCCATGCAATGCTTCCAGTCATGATTTAGGAGTTATGCAGCAGAATTTGGAATCGATTCATCTGGAAAACGGTAAATACTATCAAAACTATCAGGAAGTATCATTTTAGAGTAAAAATTTTGAGGTTCCCATATTTCTTGGTCAAACAACCGGATATTGCATAAACATTGAAACTGTTGGGGAAAAAGTGCCAAGTGAAGATATTCAAAAAACATTCTTGGCAAACAGTCATCTATCTTCAGTAATCAGTGCAAAAAATCTTCAATTGAACAAAAATGAGTTTGATTATTTTTTAACCTATGCTGGCATTGTAAATAAACATTGTGAAGCTTTTCAACTCAATAAGCTAGGCGAAAATCGATTTAAATGCCTGATATTCATAATTTTACTGAAATCATCACAACATTCTGATATCACTATTCGCTTTTTATCAAAAACTGACAAAGATGATAGAGACGACATATCTCTGGAAGATTTAGTAGACGATTGTCATAGAATTCTGAGTCTGAAAGATGATACAGCACTCGTTGAACATAAGAATAGATCTGTCCACGCCATTTCGAAGCAAAAGAAAATGAGAAATTAGTTGACCCAGACGACAACAGTGAACTATCGTCAGCTAAAAAATAGCGGATAGAGAATGACACAACAAGTTCTTCAATAAAGCAGGCCTTGGGATGAAGAATATCACCCTTGGAAATCAAATCGCAAATATCATATTTACCTGCTTCAACATCAAAAGGCTGAAAGAAAATGGAACGACAGGGAATGCAGAAAAGAAGGCCAGTGAGAAAAAGAACTTCACCATCACCAGCCTAGGACAGACATATCATGTGGACTACGAAGAAGCAATGACTTTGGTCACTGCATCAGCAACAGCAGCAGGATTGGAATTGAAGAAATTCGATACGAGATCAAAGGAAAACTGGTATGGGACCGCAGCACCCTATCTTGATTTCTTCGTAGGAAATGCTCTTAGGGTCACAGAACTAAGAATAGGACATAACATGCCAATAAAGAAGGAGGGGGACGCATCCACAACATTTGCAGTCAGCAAGTATGGAATGAATGGAAGCCACCACTCCCTACTTGAAGGGTGCACCTATCCTCCTGAAAAACGGGGTTCCATGGCACAATCGTTAGGACCCATGACTGCATTGCTCTGTCACATAAAGTCTGAAGAGAAGTATATGAAGAAGTAGACAGATGCTGCGAAGAGAGCTATGGCACATATCCCTATCATAGATGAAATATTGGATATAGTAAAAGGAAAAACAGCTGCTGAGATAAAAGGATTAATAGGGCTATTAGCTGACACTCTCCTGATAGTAACCTAACCTGGATATGCTTCAAATCATCAATATTTTGGTCAAAGAGACTTATGAAACATAAATCAAAGCTTTTATTGACTTATTATATTTGACAGGGTTATATAACTATTTTTAATACTTATCCGACCTACAAATAGGTGAAGATTTGAAGAATCATGTTTCATCAATTAAACAACCAACATTCGATATTTTTGCTCTCTAGATAAATGTTTGGTTTGGGGTATGACATACCCCAGAACACCAACAATGTAACTTTTTTCCGCCACACTAACGAAGGGTTAATGCCGATTGATTTCGATTTAGCCAGGTTATCGCTCAATTACATTATCATTTCTTCATACAAATTTGACGTTTATCTTGAAAATTTCCGATAATAAGTGATTAGCGAACCCATCTCAATTTTGCAGATCTGTGTAATATTCATTCTGTTTTTTACATTGTTTCGATTCGCTTTGTGAACTGTATTGACATTTTCAATTTGTTGCATGGAAGCTGATTCGAGACAGCATCAAATCAAAATCTTACAAATAGTATCGATGATACAATGGTTTTCGAATATTACCAATCAAACCCAGATTTCACAAGTGCTGAAATCAGAAATGTAAAAGCATCTAGGTATGTATTAGGGCATGATGTAAATATCAAATCATTGAAAGATTTAATTTTTGATATTTTATTGGAGTTAATTTTTAAAATATGAAGGGTAAGGGGCAAAACGGCATCAGTTCATTTTCATGAAAAATTGAGCTCATTGTTTATTTTCATGAAATATCGTAGTACCTATCAGATAATGAATCGTTAAATGGTATAAGTAGCTTAGGTCCGCAAAACAACAGATACGAGATTACCTATACTTGGGAAATGAAAAAACGGCATCAGTCCTTGCCGGCATGAGGACCACGCGCCGACAATGTTTGTTATTGCCAGCCATTAGTTTATTATTGTGTGTTTTGTAGCCTTGTGCGTGTGTTGTTGTATTATAAGAGCATACATTTTGGTAATGATATTAGCTACACCAGTTGAATTATTGTTATAGTGTTATACAGCAAGTACAATGGATAATGACTATCCCTTTCACTGCGGGAACCGGATATCTACGTAAAATAATGTGGTGTCCGTATGGCGGGAACCGGATAAATACGCACTAACTTTTTTGGGTTAACACGCGATTATAGTTGTATTTTGTGCTGCCTATAGATGATACTCTGTCGCTAGCCGAGACGTTTACAAAAAGTTTCAATACCCTGGCGCTTCACTGCGGGAACCGTATCAATCAGCGTAATTTTAACAGGATCGACCTTGGACGTGTTGGTTCTTGAAAACTCGAATTCTTGTTAGTTCGGCTCGGGGCACCAGTACGTTTCGATGTGACATGAAGACTGCACAGTAATCCAGTTTTCTATGGTTTTCGGGGAAACAGTGTTAGTCACATGAAAAAATGGCTCGCAAAACTAAATATTTGAAGGATTAATGAAGTTTTAATGAATAGTGACAGTGATGATGAAGATCGGTGAATCTGACTCAGAAAACGATAGCTCTGACAGTGAAAATGAAGAAAGGGTTTCTAATCAAGAAGCCGAACGTGAAAAAGTATCGCTGGTTGTATCTGAAAATGTTAGCTATGACGATGAATAGATTGTAGCTACCCCATCAAATGCCAAGAAAAACAGAGATCCCACTGTAAAAGTCAAAGGTAAAAAGAGATCGATATCTCACTTGAAAAATGATATCCCTGCCAGTGAACTGAGGAATCAAGTTGTAGCTTCGTCATCAACGGCAAAAAAACGTGCTAAGAATAACAAATTTCAAAATAAAATAGAATTTACTTGGAATAAAGAAAATCTGCAACAAACAGTCCACAATTTTCTTGATATCATATCGGAGTGTCAAGATGAGAACTTGATAAGTGACCCGAATATTTTGAGTAGTTTCAAATCATGTTTTTCATGGGAGTTTCGCGATAAAATTTTTGTTGAAACTAATAAGTTCCACGAATACATTGTAGCAAATGGTGATTTGGAAAAAAAATTCCGTGTCCCAAAGTGGACAGACACAAATGTGGATGAGATGTATTGTTTTTTAGCTGTATCCTTACTCATGCCTCAACTCAAGAAACAGAAGATTAATTCTTATTGGTCGACTGAAACTTTTTTGTCCACACCCATTTTCTCCCGAATCATGCCACGTGATAGATATCTGATTTAATTGCGTATGTTACACTTTGCCGACAGCAATAATATTGACAAAGGCAAACTTTTCATTTGAAGTCCACTTTCAGCAAATGACTGTATCCTTTCAGAAATGTTTGCATCAATGAAAGTTTGATGCTTTTCAAGGGGATTGTCATTCAAACAATTTATACCCTCGAAAAGACACAGTTTTGGAATTAAATTATTCATTTTGTGCGATTGTGAGACTGGGTATATTCTCGATTTCATCATTTATACTGGGTGTACTACCCAAATAACAACCTTCGACGAAGAGTTAGGAATATCTGGAAATATTGTATATACGTTGATGGAGCCCTATTTAAATCATGGGCACACTTTGTATGTCGACAACTGGTACACCAGTAAACTTCTGTTTGCACGGCTACATAATGATAAAACATATGCATGTGGAACGCTGAAAGCAAATCGAAAACACATGCCTCCCATGATGGAAGAACTTAGTAAAGGCCACATAGTTAGCTTCATTGGCCAAAGAGATGAGACTACAAATATGCTGGCACTGAAGTGGCGAGACAAACGAGAAGTTAGAATGCTAACAACCTCTCATTCTAACAATATGAAAGAAAGCGGTAAAAGAACCAAAGAAAATACCCCCATTGTGAAACGAGAATGTGTACTGGAATATAATATCAACATGGGGGCTGTAGATAAAACAGATATGCTCCTCAGTAGCACTAAGTCTGTACGAAAATCTATAAAATGGTATAAAAAGTTTTTCTTCCATTTATTAGACTTGAGTTTGCTGAACGCTCATGTTTTATAGAATATTACCAGTGGAAAAAACATGACAATCACTGATTTTCAATTAGCTATTGTAGAACAAACTATTGCTGAACATCAGAAAATAAAACTCCTTGCATCAACCAGTAGTAAACCCGATGATGGTCATTCAGTATTACGCCTCATTGAGAGACATTTTCCCACAATGTATCAGGCCACCGAAGAAAATAAGAGACCACCATGTAAGCGATCTATTGTATGTGCGAAGCATTAGACTCGGAAAGAAACTCGTTACACGTGTATCGAATGTAATGTGCCTTTATGTGTTGTACCATGTTTTCAACAATATCACACCCTGAAAAATTTTTAACTCTGTCTTTTAGTTTTGTGAGAATAATGTAGTCAACCAGAATAGGTATTTTATTTTTGTAACTTTGGCTTGTTCTTATTATTATTATTATTATTATTATTATTATTATTATTATTATTCTTATTCATTTAAGTCCATGAAATTCCAGTCACGACCCTGCGGCCTCCGACGTCACGCAGAGTCGTGCTGGATAAAATCCAGTGACTACTCCTCACAGCCTGTGAGGTGAGTAATCACTGGGACCAAGTACCGTGTGCCCTGAGTAGACGCAATGATCCAAGTATGACGGCCTTCTGCATACCACCAGCCAGGATGTGTGCCTTATCACGGCACGCTGGGATTTTCTGGATCTCCGAGAGTAGCGTGTGTCGTGTGCCTCCAAGGGAGCCGATAATCAGGATGACCAATTCCACAGAATGGTCTGGATAGAGCCGGCGGAGTTCGTAGAGAAGATCTCGATATTTAGTCCGTTTCTCCTCCTCCTTCAAAACGATGTTCGGTTCGGCTTATTATTATTATTATTATTATTATTATTATTATTATTATAACTTCACCGAATGAGTTGTTTCGATATTCCATTAGGAAATTATGACAGAGTTGACTCCAAGTACCAATCTCATTTTCGAAATGAAATGTTGATCAATATGTAAAAAACAAGCTGAATTAACTTTCTCGTAAATTCCGAATTCCCTAGATAATTCTGGGTACGGCTCTGGATCAATTTATCGGTTCACTGCGGGAACCTTATATGTTCGCGAGATTATTTTTCCACATTACTGCGGGAACCGTGTTGATCAGCACCAGCCCAAAACAGCCGTACAAGAGACCAGAATTCAAAAAAGCTATCCGCAGTGAAAAGGCTATACAGAGTCGAGTGAAAATGAGGCCAGCCTATCAAGCAGAGGAACGAAGAAACGAAAAAAAAAAAAAAAAGACAGGAAGAAGCCGAGATATGAAAACTCTACCTGCCACTACAGATAAATTGGGTCCTGCCTGTTCTTGTGAATGTTTTCGCTGTTTCACTGTTGTTCCAGAACCTGAACGCAATAGAAACCTTCGATAATTCAATAAACAAAATTCGTACCTCAATGGCCTGATCACACTTCTTCCTGTCATGCCCCATTCAGCTATCGTGTTCGACTGATTGAGGATTGAGTTACTCGTGATGTTCCAGATTGCATTAAGGCTTTTTCGTCTTTACATGGAATCACAGGTCGTCGAGCTAGATACGTAAGGGGGTATTTGCTGTTAACTGGGAAATCACCCATCGACATGCGTGGAAAACATAGTACAAGACCTACAGTCCAGAAGACACAAAACAGAAAGTGATCGAGTTCATCAAGAGTCTTAAAGGGCGCCAATCACATAATTCCTTGACAGACTCGAAAAAAATTTATTTGTCTGACCTAAATATCGTCAAATTGCACAAAGTGTATTCTGATCGTAACGCTGATAACGAACTTTCCTACGAAAGTTTCCGAGGAATTTTTGAAAGAAACTTGAATATTTCATTTGGGTATAACATTGAATTCCATCTCGGACGATAATACTAGGAAAACGGCAAGCGATAAAATGCGTGAAAAAGAGCCACATACATCTAAGAAATAGTGAGAAATTTTACAGTCTCAAGAGAAATTCCCGCAAACGTGCCACAAAGTCGATCACTATGGAAAGTATCGCCATGGATTTACAAACAAATTTACCATACCCAAATATTACTACCAATGATGTTTACTATAAACGTCAACTGAATTTCATCAGTTTCAATGTTCATAATCTGTCAAGTTCAAGATCGGTATTTTACACTTATGATGAACCTGCTGCTGAGAAAGGAGCTGATGGCGTTTGTTCTATGCTGTCTCACTTCTTTTATGATATCCTGCCCATGGAACTGAAAGAACTGTCTATTTTTTGTGATTCCTGCGCAGGACAAAATGAAAACTTCACTGTAGTTTGGTTTCTGCATTACTTGGTTACCAAAAAGGACCGTTTTGATACTATGAAAGTTCCCGATCAGAGCCTTGTAAATCAAAAAGCATACACTGAGGTACCAAATCACCGGAGAGAAGAATTAAAAAACCGCCGGGTAAAACCTACACTATTCGAAGTGATTGACTGTGCCAAAATTGTTGTTTTTCAAAATTGGAGTTCATTTTTATCACCGCTTCATCCAAAGAAGTGCCCCTTCCAGACTCGGCCTATCAGGATGCTGAAGTTTTTTAATGAGAATCTACGCTTGGTGTTCCAAAAAACCACATATTTTGATCTTTATGCTAGTTCTAAATGTGACAAAACCACTCACGATGAACGAAAGAAAGATAAAGGATCAGATAAATCAAGAGGGAGTTATGACAAAACTTTATCAGTGCCCAGCCTCCGTCAAAAAGCCCAAATGGAAGGATTTGCAAGATCTGACCCCATTCCTTGAGAGAGCAGAAGCCCAGAGTGTTTTATCGAAAATTAACATAATTATGCTGAACAGCTTGATGAGATCGATGACGAATTTGTGGATGGCCCACCAATAAGACGCCTGATGCAGGGAAAAAGTGGCATGTGTCCATGCCTAAATGTCATTTTTTTTTGTTACGTCATTAGTTCTGATTTAAAGTTGATTTTGCTTATATTTCTGAATAAGGAACATGTTATTTACTGAAGACTGTTTGTTGGTCAATTATTTCATTTCAATTTTGGTTTCTAACGAGTAATTAAACTTATATTTTTCCATTTTCTCGAAATCCGTCCGAATGGACTATTGTCGTTCTTCCCCTGTCCCCTTCATATGGTTTATTTCGGAGCTATAATTTTATGGTGACAAAGCAGTTGATTACGTCCAACTCAGAAGAGTCAACCATATTTGCATTATAAAATCCAAGGTGACTCCTAAACACAAAGTACATAATACAGGGTATAATGTGATTCTGGAAATTGATGAGGCTGAGAAGATAGTAATTTTATGAAAATGTTTGGATTGTGTTGCATCTGAAGTTAATCATTATTGATTCTTATTATCATAAAACTTTGGATTGTATTTCCACCTCCTTTATGGTATATATTTTACTTATTTTTTTCAGGTGGTTGTATTTATTTTGTGGCATTCCTTCTTTCGCTTTATAGAAGATCTGTGGACCCATCAGTAACATCTATCGAATGTTATTGGAAAGTCTCCAGCTATTGAGAATTAAGTTCAATTGTAGAATTTATGAAAATTGAGAATATTATTGGGAAATTTAGATGATACATCTTCAGAAGAAGTCATGGCAAGATGTGTAACTTCTGGTAGTAGTGTAGCTCAATTTCTTCAAGAGTTTCCAGAAGATGCTGTTTCATTAGTGTCACTACAAAGTAGTGTATAAACAAGAACAAGTTTTTTTATGTTATTTTTCATACAGAATATACAGGCGATCCAACAAACCAAGAGAATCAGAATCCAGATATGAAAACACATCTGCCTTCCTCCTGTCATATTTCAGATCTTTTTTGACGGATTTGCATGTTTGACTCTTGTGCTCTCTGAATCTCACACGCGAAAATATAGAGTTCAACTCAAAAATCTTCCAACAAGTTTTCAAGTTCGGCGAAGTATCGGTCTGTCCGCCATTTTGTTTCATGGAAAAATTCAATAAACATGGAGTTGACGTTTTGTCTCATTCAATTATCCTTCAAACAATGCAAAATCTACTAGATCGGCCCCTTAATAAAAAAATTATTCATCGAAAAGGAAATTCCGGTTGTTTTGACGACCCTATGTTATGACATACTCTAAATGCATGAAAATCACCTTCGTGTACCTACAAAATCTCAAGAATTATAATATTTGTCATTAATATTGAAATATGGAAGATTTTCGTTAAAAAATGAGAACTTCAACATCCTTTATCTCAATAACGAACCGTTTCAAAGCATGTCCATAAAAAAGGGATAATAATAATTCATCGGGTTCCATCAATTCCTGGAGTGTCAGTCATCGAGTCCATAATGGCTCAAAGTGGAGCATTATAGCCAATGCTGAAAGACAGCTTGAAGGCAATCCATCCTCAGCCAATGAAATATAAAATATTCCAACAATGGGAAATCACTATGAGATACAAGCCAAAAAGGAAAATTTATGAGTTACTTAGATAGAAAATTGAATTGTATCAAAATTATCTGTTTCAGGATTAAAAGAGAGCTATTCATCACGCCAGTACCGCTTATTTCCGATATGGAATCTGAAACCTGTTCAGAAAAAAATAGTTCTCTATTTTAAGAAAATACGAAGTTGGCATTAGGTATATTTATTATACATCTGTTTTATCATCATGGTTTGAATGGTTCCTGAAATAATGACTGGCCAAAACTTCGTAGGACACATTTAGATTACGCTCTATTTATAGACGAAATTATTTGCTTATAAGAAGTGGATTTCTATTACATCCATAATGGCGAATTGGCATCAAATTACCAAAAAATGCTTCCATTAGATTGCACATTTCACAAGCCTACTATAACACAAACTTGATAGTAGTGATTGCTTGTACACATTTCGACTCATGAGGACTCAGTATGCCTGATAATATATCAATGCCTGGTACTATTCCCAGCAATATCTACTCTTTCATGGTGAAATCATGTCAGATCCATTGAGAAAGCTGCTTCACAAAAATGTGTATCAAACATTTTTATCCCGTTCGCAAAACGACTCCACACATCACCATCTTCTCATGATCTATAAAGCCCAGATACGACCCGTTCCAGAATACTGTTTCCACCTATGGTGTTCAGCTCCCAAACATACGCTGATACTCTTAGATTCCACCCAGAGAAAAGTCATTCGCCTGGTCGGTGATGCCACACTCACTAATGCTTTGACCTCAATAGAGCATCGCAGATAAGTCGGCAACCTTCAACTTCTCTATATATACTTCTACGGGAAATGTTCTTCAGATATTGCTATCATCCCATCAATAGCAATACCAGTCAGAAGTACTGGACATAATTATGTTCGTCCATAAAAAAGCAAACCTTTGGAATTTCTTGCCAAAAGAAGTATTCCCAAGAACTTATAATCGAACTTAAATTCGAAAAAAATCATCGAACATAAAAGGAATTTCATTTCGTGCGCTCCAAGAGAAAAAAATAGTAGCTATTCATATCCAAAATTTACAAAATATTGACTCATGTGAATATTTCAAATTAATGTAATTATTTCGTGTCTGTGCTTCCGCTTGACCCATCTGAGATTACCCTTTTGCTTTCCTTGTGTAGCAGTGTGTATTTTGTCCAATCTTCCTCTTTTATGGCAATGCAGGTGACAATCATCTGTCACATTTCTTGATCTTGGCCGGCTAGTGCATATGCATTCTCAGTACGCTTTGGTTTTCTGAGTGAAACGGTGTGTATTGCTGTCAGTGACAAAAACTTGGAAATTTTGGACGAAAAATTGGCAGAATAAGGATCCAAGGTAAGAAATATGTTGGTGTACTGTTTTAACATTAGGTATAGAATGAATTATTCAAAGGAGGTTTATCAGAATGATATTTATATCACTGCAATGACATTAGACGTCATTTGAAGGCTGAATAAATGAACCGTCGACTCGACGTTTGAGCCGACGGCTCAATGGAGAATCCGACGGCTTGATTTGGGAGTCGACGCCCGACGGCTTGATTTAGGAGCCGACGGCTTGATTTAGGAGCCGACGGCTTGATGGTGCAGCCGACGGCTCGACATAAGAGCGAATAAGAGAAGAAATATTTATTTCTTCTTGTTATTTGTGGTACGACCATGTCTGCCATCATTTCATCAGAACAGCTCTGTATGTTTTTTGAGTAAAAAAGGAACGTTGTCATAACTTCCATATCCAAAGATGCGTGTTCTTTGCTGATAAGTTCTATTCTTTCTAGATGGCATTACCGTCAGAAGTCATAAAGTTGGCAGAATTATTAGAAGGAGAAGAAAATGCTACTTTAGAAAGAATTAAGAAGCTAGCTATGGACTATTTACCACAGGGGTGGAAGGAATGGCAAATAATGGTACCTTATGCTACAGAGGAGTTGAAATTGGACCCACAGGTGATGAATAAATTGAGATTTGCCTTACCAACCGTGGGTATAGCTAAAGCTTTCAATCCGGAGGCAAAATTATTATCAGAAAAGTCTTTTCGGGTTCACAAAGAAGAAATGTTGCGATGGCCCTTCTGTAGAGGTCTAATTTACAGTCCTCCTGAGTTGGCAAGAAAAATAAGAGGTTCTGTTCTGCAATATGAACTTGTTCTACAAGCAATACTCCCTTTGAGACCTTTTTTGATATCGAGACAAGAAGCTTCTTTGCAGTTGGCTAAGGAAACTTCGGAATATGAAACGGAAGAAGAGGATTAAGATAAAGATGATCAACAAGCGGAAAAGGAGAACATAGAAGCCCATAAGAGGAAATATCACCCGAACATTCTAGAAGAACCTTCGACATCAAAGAAATCTAGAATGGACGAGTTAGAAATGCGTCAATCAAGAATGGAAGCATTGTTGGAAAGGATGGTAGAGCACAAAGAAGCAAATAGACATGGAATGTATGGAAACGTTTCAGAAGGAGAGAGTTGTGCTTCCTCTGATAGGAGCTCTCCGATTGCTTCAGAATGGAATGCGCCTCACTTCGCATGGGATCAAGGAAATATTCTATCGTTTGAACCACAAACGAAAGAACAAGAACCATCTATTCCGGATCCGTTGCCAGATATTAAGGAGCAAGGAATTAAATGCCAAAGATTAGGCGAATCATCGTGGAATAAGATCAGGTATTTGGAGGTTCAAAAGAGGTTACATGCAGGAGGGGTATTCAGTCAATTGCAAGTGAATCACCAGCTTTCCCATTTGATCCCTAAAGGTAGTACACCAGACATTTTGGCGAAAATGGATTCTTCCTTCGGAATATCATTGCATGGAATGCTAGTGCAAAGGAAAGCTTTTCAGGAAGCTATTCAAGAAGTTGTTGGTAAACATCCAGCGTTAGCAGGAGAGATGAAACAAAAATTCATAGATCCGGACTCAAAGTTCAGATCGACGTCTGATGATATTCTGCAGTATGTTTGTGGAAAACGTGCAGAGATTATTGAATCACGTCGAAACTTATATAAACCACTCAATTCGGTTGCTGCCAGAATGCTTCAGAATATTCCTCCATCTGAAACACATTTATTTGATGAAAAGCTGGCAGCAGAAGTCCTTCCGCAACATGACAATAATTATCGTGCGGTATTCAAACACAAGAAGGCATTTGGTTCGGCTAGCAGCCATAAATTTCGTTCGAATACATACTCCGGTAAAAACCAAAGTCAAGCTAGAAAGACAAAGGTTTTTTTTCAAACCAAGATTCAGAGATGATGCGAACAAAGACTATAAAAGAGAGAGTAAGGGAGACAAAAATAAGGAAAAGCATTCAAAAAATCGTCGTTTTTGACAATCATCGAATGGGAACATTTCAGGGGGGACAATTGAGGAATTACGTAGACCATTGGATACAACTAGGGGCTCCACAAACTCTGGTGAAAGTTTTAAAAGGATATTCAATACCATTCAAGCAGAAGCCACCCCTTGTTCCGTTCGATCAAAAAATCATATCTCAATTCATCACAAAAATTTCACTTCAATTGGACAAAGAATTAGACAAAATGGTGAAACAAAATATCATAATAGAAACAGGAATGAGATCAGGTTTTCTCTCCACAATGTTCACAATACCAAAGCCAGATGGAACTTGTCGACAAATTTTAAACCTAAAAAGACTGAACGAGTTCTTGTGTACAAAGAAGTTCCAATTGGTGAGTCATCACAAAGTGCCAAATTTCTTGCAGAAAAACGATCAATTGATCAAACTCGATCTCTCACAGGCGTACTTTCATGTGCCGATAAAAAGATCCCATCAGAGATTTCTAGCATTCGCATACAAAGGAAAGGTGTACAATATGACTTGCCTGCCGTTCGGACTAGCAACAGCTCCTCAATTGTTTGCGAGTCTCACAAACTGGGTTGCCAGTTATCTGAGAAGCCGAGGTATGAGAATTTTAGTATATCTCGACGATTTTTTCCTCGCAAATCAAAACCCGCACCTACTACAGAAACAAGGAGAGGAGACTGTAAGTTTATTACAATTTCTAGGATGGAAAATAAATTTCGACAAATCTCAGCTGATTCCGAAATATCAACTGGAATTCCTTGGAGTGATCTGGAATCCGACCGAAAATATGAAATTTATTTCAGAGAGAAAGATAAAGAAGTTGGAGAGTTCGATTCAGAATATTATGACGACAGGGATGTGGAATTGGGAAAGTGCGAAATCCCTGTTGGGAGAGCTGAATTTTGTAGCCTTCGTAGTGCCTTTGGGTCGTCTACACTGTCGAAGAATACAGAGAGAGAGTCATCGATTACCAGAAGCATTTCCTCGAAGGTTATACAGAGTGAGAGAACGAATTATTCAAGATCTCAAGTGGTGGCAACTTTCAATTCACTACAAGACTCCAATATTCCGTCAAAATCCACAAATTTTCATAACAACAGACGCATCGAATATAGGATGGGGTGCTCATCTGAACAGTATTCACCAGAAAGGTCAGTGGCTGACATGTCAGAAAGGATGGCATATAAATGTAAAGGAAATGTTTGCAGTCCAGATGACGATACAGAAAAATCTCAGCATATTAAAAAGCAAGAGTATATTAGTTCAATCAGACAACAAGACTGTAGTGTCATACATCAACAAAGAAGGAGGAACGAAATCTTTAGCTCTACTACAGCAAACCGAAGTATTGTTGAAGATGATCCAGCAGAACAACATGAGTCTGGAAGCCAGATACATTCCGGGAATTTACAACTCAATGGCAGACAGTCTCTCTCGAAACAATGCCCTACCCGACTGGCACCTTTCGGAGAAAGTCACGAAGAAAATTTTCAGAATGTGGGGCACTCCGAAAATAGATTTATTTGCTACCAGCCAATCAGCAGTTGTTCCGGATTTTGCGGCTCAATCGACCCAAGAAAAGAAAGCATTGTTTGTAGATGCTTTCAGTCAAGAGTGGAATTACAGCCTGGCGTGGATTTTTCCACCGCCACCACTGATACCGAGAGTATTACAACATCTGAACAGGGCCAGAGGAGTTTATATAATCATAGCTCCAAGATGGCTGAAAGTTTTCTGGAGACCAGACCTCAAATCACGAGCGATCAATTCACCTTATCCTATTCGCAATCTAGGGAACAACCTGATAGACTTGCGGTCGGGTCGTCCACCTCCTCAAGTCAATCAGCTTTGTTTGGAGGCCTGGAGAATTCGGGGTGGATTAATCTGATAGGCGGTTGGGCTATAGAAGACCGAAAGTTATTGCAATCTGCTTGGCGAGAATCCACTTTGAAATCTTACAGAGCACCTTGGAAAAGATGGGTTAATTGGTCGAAAGAAAGAGATATTTCTGTACATGATCCAAATCCTCAAGATGTTGCAATGTATTTGAGTCATTTACATAGATTTGAGTCTTTGTCATATAGTACAATACTAGTTCACAAGTCTGTAATAGCAACTTTTGCTAATCCATTGAAAGGTTCAAATTTGAGCACACATCCAGTTGTCAAACAGATTTTGAAAGCCATATGTATCCAAAAACCCAAACAGATAAAATCTATTTGGGATGTTGACATATTAGTAGAGTGGTTATCAAAACATTCTCCTAGTTTGACTAGTTTTTTCCAGGTATCTGGGCATGTTGCCACTTTATTATTATTATATTCGGGTAGAAGAGTTCATGACTTAACATTGTTAGATTTAAGTAAGGATCATTTTCAATGTGAAAATGATTACATAATTTTCTGGCCACTTTTTGGCTCCAAAACTGATAAAGATAATTATCAACAATCTGGATGGAAAATCAAGAGACACAAAAATAAGAATTTAGATGTGATTTTTTGGATTAACAAATTAATTGATCTCGCTACAATTAGAAAGGGTTCTCTGAATATTAGTTCTCTATTCATCACAACTAGAGGTAGGGTTAGACCTGCTTCTAGGTCAGTGATAGCAGGATGGATCAAGACATATAGTCTCAAATCTGCGGGTATTAAAGCCCCAGCTGGTAGCTGCAGATCAGCTGTAGCATCCTCACGATTTTCTAACGATACGCCTATAGACCTTATATTGAAACAGGCAAACTGGAAAAATAGTAAGACCTTTTTCAAACATTATTGCAGGAAAATTGATAGAAGTAGTTCTGGTATTAGAAATATTCATAATGACTGCTCAGATTATTTTGAAGCGGTTGATGGATGACCTGTTTTGTGAACGTTTATTGATGATTGATGATGATATTATATTTCTAAAAATGTATAGAGGTAAATCTACTTCTTATTGTTGGTATGATACCATGCATCTTTGGTTCATAGCATATTATATGGTTTTGTATGTTAATAAGTAATCAGTTGTTATTCTTTCAAATAAAGCATTGCTTATGGATTTTGGGTTGTTAAATGATTATTATATCATTAGTTTTACCTGATATTAAATTTTCACAGTACGCTTTCATATTAGCCGGCAGAAATCAAACACTTCTCAGATGGGTCAAGCGGAAGCACAGACACGAAATAGAAGAGTTTTTCCCCCGAAGGGATAAAAACTATTATTTCGAGTCTTGCTGAAGCTTGACCCATAGATTGAAGACCTTGCCGACTTCATCTTTTAAAAGTACTGAGAATGCATATGCACTAGCCGGCCAAGATCAAGAAATGTGACAGATGATTGTCACCTGCATTGCCATAAAAGAGGAAGATTGGACAAAATACACACTGCTACACAAGGAAAGCAAAAGGGTAATCTCAGATGGGTCAAGCTTCAGCAAGACTCGAAATAATAGTTTTTATCCCTTCGGGGGAAAAACTCTTCTATTTTGGAAAGGAATATCCTCAGATATATTACATCATATACATCATATACATCATATTACATCGTATGAATATCAATTCCCATAAACAGAGGGCCGTTTCAGATTTTATTGTATGCCGGCGGGTTATCTTACGTGTATGAACCTGTCGAATTTTCGATTTTTCTCAAATGAGGAATATTTAGTAGATAAATAATTTAAATACAAAAAGACCAGGAAATAACATTGCCATACTGATTTGCCGGCATGGCCATATGCGTTCAAACATGGAACTATTCTCATAAATGATTTGATAAAATATGGGGTTTGATCGACCCCTTATAAACTATGAAAATCGAATTGCCATACTGATAAAAACGGGATGAACATACCAAACAGAGTTTGATCATAAAGTTTAAGTATATATTTTACACCAGGTATCTTAAATAAGCCTCTAACAGAAACCAGAAATTAGTATTGTTAATATCAAACTTGGTGAAAAGATTATATCAGCATACTGACTCAAAGTTCTAAGAACTCACTTGCTCTGTTCTTAGCGGTTCAATGTCTATAATCTGAAGCAAAAGGCTTTAGTCGATCTGCAACAGCTTGTGTCCGTATTTTAATACTGTTTGTTCAAGTTGTCATGTTGTCAAACTTCTGAATATGTCATCTATACGTGTTTTGTGCTTGCACATCTGGGCAGTATGAATTTGATTTGTTCATTGAATGTGAATTATTTGAATCCACATTATTTACATTCAAATTCTTTGGTGAAAATCTCCTTCAACTTCAAATCATACTGTCTCAATATAAAATGGTTGGGGTTCCAGAAAATTAACATTATAGTCCCTCAGATGGAACGTTTTTCGAAATAGACGAGACAGAGAAGCGAACATTAGGCAGGGAAAAAACTAGGAATCTGTGAGTCTGAGACCAAAGTATGGCTCAAGACTACATGTTTCTTCGAAAAATGCCGAAGAACAAATAATGTTCAGCAGTGTAGTAATGAGTTACTGTGAAGTTATTTGGCGAAAATGTGTTTTTTTTTAATAATTATTGCATTCAATGTCTAATTGAAGTTAGAAAACTTTGCATTTCGCCTATTCAAAACAAGAAATGCAACACTTCCCTGTATGACTATCACAATATTGTGACATAATGCATTCTAATGTCCTTAGTGTACTCACAAAATTTCAGGACCAGTTGCATGTATTTGGCAGACGATTGAATATTTGAATTGTTTATATTCGAGGCAACGTGTGCCTCAGCTGATGAGTTGTAGATTGTTGATGGGTCGTATAGGCTGGGAGACCTCTCGATCACTGCGAACTAGAAGATCTATTGTGATTACCCCTATCTAGTTTTGGTCCTCTAACCCTAGACTTCTGATGAAGCCTACGATTTTCCTGACGGTTGAATTTTCCACTTCAGCAGGGGTGAGATAGACCTGTTCTAGGTGGTTCAGCCTTTCGCGGACTAATACTTCACATGAGCAAAGTATGTGTTCCGCGATTTCGGTCGCATTGTTACAAAAGCGGCAAGTGTCAGTCTCCGCCAGGCCCATCTTTTTGAGGTGGTACCTCAGAGGGTCGTGTTTTGTGAGAAAGCCTGTGATAAGCTCTAGCTCTGGTTTGCTTAGGCTGAGTAGCTCTTTGGCTCGGTTCTGCGAATGGTTGATGAACCTTTTCGCTTGTCGTTGACCTGGAGTTGCTTTCCAGTAGAAGGACTTTTCAATTTCTTCCCATTTCCTGAGTTCACCCTTTAGGTGACATTTGCTTATCCCACATAAAGGCTCAGGACCAAAAAGTGCAGACAGCTGATGAGTTAGAGGACTTGATTCCTTGTTAAGTTAAAGATATCAACAATATTGAGCTATTCAAGATTTCCGTTGAAATTAGTTATCTTCAACGCCACATATTTCAATAACGAACCGTTTAGGGCATATGTTAATGGAAAGAAATATCAGTTCATCGAGTTTCATCATTTCCTAGATTATTAGTCAATTTAACTAGATGTGAATAAATACCTCTATGAGTAACATTTTGTGGACCTTGTTCCATCACAGCCATATCTTGCCTCAGGTTGAAAGGTTGATTGGGACTATTATTGTATATCCTTTTGTAATGATTGTATACTGCTACTGATAACACCTGGAATGAAAAATTATTGATAGATACCTGATGTTAAATTACAGACCAAGAATTCATTTTGATTCTGATACATTGAAAAATATTAAAATTTTTAGTCTTCATGGTGGGAACTTTATCCTGGAATCCTACATTCAATGATCACACCATATTTGCTACAATTGGTGAACTGGTACGAATAATTTGAGTACGATGGGTTATAGCAGTACATGTGAAAATTGATTATGAATATGACTATCAGCTCATATTCCTCCCTCCTACAGGTATTCATGGAGGGCATAGATACCAACATTTACAAAATGCCTTAGAAGATGTTGCCTCCACAAGCAGTCACAATGTTATCGATATTGTTATTTCGCCAAATGCAGATCCACAGACAGATGAAGAAGAGTTCGATGACAATTATACCCAAAAGAACCATATTTTATGCCTGATGATGTTTCTGGTGGAATTGAACTTCTGCACATATGCAGCGATGATGAAACCAGCGACGAAGGATACGATTTGCCTCCATCAGTTTTGCGTCAAAAGCTTACATCTTCCACAACCAAACGTCCTAAAAAGAGATTACTGTTGGACTGGAACCAAAGTGGACTGGTGACCATGTGGAAACCATGCCAGCAACGTTGGAATATGCAGATCGCCTTGATATCGTTAAAAATTAATTAGAAAATCTAGAACCTAGCAGTCTATGATTAACTGTTCGAAGATGAAGTATTCAATCTCTTACAGTACATCAAACCAATTTATATTCATCTCAGAAGAATTAACATGCCTTCTTTGTTTCGAAGGCTGATATGAAACTTTTTGTAGGAATTCTCCTCCTCACAGGATGATACAAATTGCCGAGTGAACGGAATCACTGGAGCCTCAATGAAGATTCAGGTATGTATAACAGGTTTCAAGAAATCAAGAAATACGTTCATCTGGCAGACAATAATAATTTAGATGGGAATGACAAGATGGCTAAATCACGCCCTCTGATATCTCTCCTCAAAGATATAGGCAGTGGGGCATTTTTGATGAAAATCTTCCGATAGACGAAGCCATGGTGATGTTCTTCGGTCGCCATTTCAGTAAGCAGTATATCAAGGGCAAGCCATTTCGTTTCGGATACAAAAACTGGACGCTCTGTAGCTCTTGGGTATAGCTACTGATTTGATACCTGTTGTGGTGCCAAGAACTAGTCGCAATCTGCTGGAACTACTGATTTGCTTTTGGGTTTTAAAGTAGTCTTTGATCTGAAATCAGTCGCGATACCTTCTGATCATGTGGTCTTCTTTGACAATCATTTCAGCAGTCACGCATTGCTGAAAAAACTGAAAGATCAGGGTCAACGGACTACAAGTACAGTTAGGGACAACATAACTAGAAAATATCCACTGTCGAATGTGTAAATATCCAAGAAAAAAAAAGGGGGCTACTATGAGTACATGTATGACAGAGATTCAGCGCACTTCTATTCATCAGATGGCAGGACAATAATACAGTGACCATGGTTACAAACTATGATACACCAAAACCTATTGGTCAGGTAAAACGCTGGTCGGCAAGCAAAAATTGATATACCACTACCTAGCATTTTCTCAACTATCAAGCAGTTGATAATCACAGGATTTCCATACGCGGTAAAAAGTGGTGGTGGGTGCTTTTCACCAAGATGATAAATATGACAGTAGTCAATGGTTGGAGACTGTTTCAAGTTGCTAATAACGAATCTATGGGCCTACTAGAATTTGAGAGAATGATAGTCTGCCATTACTTATCTCGACACGAGAAGTCCACTTACACAAAACTCAGACCAATTAGTCAGGAACCAATGAGTGTCAGGATGGAAGGAGCTGGTCATTTTCCACAAAAGATGGACAATCAGTTGAGATATACTCGATGTCATCAAAGGGGCATTGCATTGAGCGGGACTGTTTCAGGACTTACCACACCTAAAACTGTGTGTTATTTTTTTGTGTTATGTAATATTCGTTTTTTTTCTTCGGACTAAAGTATTTTTCAGTGATTTCACTCTTTCAGTAGTCAGACTTCCCATTGTACCCATTCCAGCACATGCATTTTTTGCATTAATTGTGCGATGACAGTTACATTTACAATTTTGTTCCAAATAATGTTATGACAATGAATTACAAGAATATTCACATTTTTTCAATTAGAAATCTCTTGGGATCCAATGGGTTAATTCGGACAAATATTAGGTCCATGCCCCTATCCGAAAGCTGATCGATGTTTGTGCTTCGACTTGTCTTCAAGTCAAACAGTGTACAGGGTGGGCCAGATTAGACACTTTTAAAGGGTAAGTCCTATTCTCGAACCAGGAGGAGGAAAATTGATGTCGGTGCCTGGGGGTCTATTCTTATGAAAAACTCAATGGGCATTTTGAAAAGTGGCTACAGATTTTTTTTTTGGCAAAAATTGTCCGTTCTTATGACAATAACTACGAGGCCTTGGGTAAAAGATATAAATTGTTCTCGAGGCACTGAAATTTAGTTCAGAAATATAACTTGTTCTTCTTGAAAGAAAGTTTTATTTTGCAACTAGGTAAACGGTGACTGATTTCAGTGCCTGAGGATCAATTTTCATGGCAAACACAATGCTTTGAAAATGTTTCCATAAAAACGAAGAATCCTTGACAAAAAAAATCTTTAGTCCCTTTTCAAAAATTCACATTTTTTTAAAACACCCTGCAACTCTGAAATAAAGACAGATATCGGTATGCGGTTTTCACCTTTGAGTTTGTCATGTAAATTGATCAACAGGCACCGACATCAGTGTTTTCCTATCTTGTACAGGAATAGGATTTTCCCTTTAGAAGTGCCCAATTTGGCCCACCCTGTACAGGCTGTCCCATTTTCGATGTCCTCACGGGATATCTCACTTATTTTCAAAGATTTGCGGTTTTCGCGAAAATTGGCTACTTCTTTGTGAAACTCACGACATGAGTATGATGTCTTACAAAGAGACCAATGTGAAATTTCCAGAAACAATAGGATGGGTCCTCGATGATGGCAAGCAAGTGCTTCTAAATAAAGCTAGCAATGTTTTTAGCGGCAAACTGCCCTCACATATCTGATGGGGTTTGCCGAAGATTATTGTAGAGGTACTTTGAATATCAAGCATGAGCTAATATTCATCATAGCTCGCTCATTCAAGAACTCATATATTGAAGAAGTGGACGCCGATGTAGAGATTAACAAAATTGAGTGGAAGATAACACATGTGATGCCGTCTGATAAGCAGAGATTGAAGCTATTGACTCGTTTGAATAGAAGTTCTACGGCAATTGCATACAGGATGTGGGATCTTTAGAGTAACCAACTATTAGTAAAACAGCATCTGACATTTGGGCCGTTAAAACTACCAATAGCCTCGAGAGGCCTCGATATATATCATCATAGGCTTCCAAAACACTGATAACACTGATAATAGATCTAAGGATATCACACAATTCACCCATGCAGGAGTGGACAATGTTCGTCTGTAATTGAATTCTGAAGTTTATCCATACAAGCGATGGAATTTGGATATTGTTAAGAAATTAGATGCAGTAGCCTATTATGCATATGAAAACTTCCAACGCAGTTACTACGGCAAAGAGATGAGCGAACCAATGATGACCATCGAGGAATTTCGAAAAAACCCGATTCTCATCATTGACTGCAACCACTGTCGACATCAAGTTGGAATGTGAAACACGAAAAACGAAGTTTCCATCGCACACCAAGGTGTTCGCACTGATTCTTCATGATGCATATTCAACTTATAGTGCACCATATTCCTACAATCATTCATGTTACATGTAATTAATTAATAACGATAATTTCAAGATCGATTCATATAATATTAGTTATTGTTCTAGAAGCTGATGTTATTATACTGAATAAAACGAATATTTTGTTTGTGTTACTGATTTTTTTGAGCCAATTTGTACACTCCACCCTGAATTATAAACAAGTTGCTCGTCAACCTGTTACTATTTGCTTGTTAGAATAATGATTTTGCCAATGAGGGGAATTTTCATTTTTTTCAAGTTGTTAATTGATAATTTCATGTACATTCTGAATTATTGTTGATAAAAATTGAACAATGTCATAATTTCTTGAAACTCTTGTATCTTCTCTTAGAGATAAGATATTTGACGTGAATTAAAAACCATTGTGTTAGTAAGGAAATCACACTTCAATCCAGAACATATTGAAGCTGAGTTAAGCTGCTCACTTTCTCTACAGGGTTAAGAATTAGACGGTAAAAAATTAATTTTTGTTTTTCCCTGTATAATGATCAAGCCACCGGGAAATTACACATGCCCAGGTTATTTATTTTAGACCCATTGTAATTTAAGTCTCATGTGTGATTTTTGTGAATTAGCATTTGGAATTTTGTTGAATAAATGTTGAGGTATTATACTGGCCTGTGCTCCAGTGTCCAACTTGAATTTCAGGAACACCTTTGGACTTTCACAAACTTGTAGTGTTTCACACCAATCTTCTTCCTGTGAAATCTGCCTTATATTTACTGTTCCAATAAAGATGGCTTCTTCTTCATCAGTATCTTCATTTTGTTGACTTTCCTCTTGTACTTGTTTGATCTGTTTAAATCTGCACATACTGCTATAATGATTTTTGTTTTTGCATTTATGACAGTCAACTCCATATGCAGGACACTCATTTATATTGTGATCTCTTCCACAGCGGTAGGAATTTTTTATTGTTTTGGTTTTCCCCTCCTGATTTCTGTTCGAGCTTTTCCTTTGTGGTAACCTTTTCCCTTTACTTTGTGTTGGTTCAGTCTCCACAAATTCATTTATTTTATTTACTTGAACTTCTTCTGTTTAACTCTTCATCTGAGATTTCATTGATAAAGAAGATCTGCAGATGTCAATACATTTATTCAAGTTCAACTTATGTTCACTGAGTAATTTTTCTCTAATCTGGTTACCTTCAATACCACAGACTATCCTGTCTTTGATCAGAGACTCTTTTAATTTATCGAATTCACATGTAGAAGCCAGTGATTTCAGTTCTGTGACATAAGTATCAAAGCATTCTCCTGGTCGTTGGTTTCTAGTGAAGAACTTATGTCTCTCATAAGTTACATTCACTTTTGGCAGAAAATACCCGATGAATTTGTCGACCAGGACATGGAATTTGTCAATTTCTGATAATTTTAACTCAAAAGTGTTGTAGAAGTCAATGCCCTCTGGCCCCATGCAATATAGCAGAAGACTGCATTTCCTTTTGTCATCAGTCTCCAGTCCAGCAGCACTTATGTAAATTTCGAAAGCTTGCAAGAATTTTCCCCATGCATTGGCGGCTTGTGTATCACTTACATTGAATCGTGGTGGTTTCAGATCCATTTTGAAGACTGCGCCATGTAATGTCATACGCTGGGTGTTGTGGGATTGTTTTATACATAAACCCAGCACTACTATTTACAAGTGTATTTACACTTTATACACAGTATTATTTACATACGACATCAACGATTTTCATTATTGAGTCTCATTTATTAGAGTTTATATTATTTATTGGACTCTCTAAAAGCCTCGACCTTACGACCTATTCGTCCTTCACTTGTCACTTGTAATGTCACAGACATAAACACATAAAACACTTACAGTGTTGCCAACATCATATGGCAATCACATTACACAACCTTCATTGGGCATGGGAACCATCATTATCAGAAGATTCTGAAGTTATGGTCACTAAGAATAACATTAGTGATATTGATGATAATGATGAGAATGGTATACCAATATCAATGTTAATAAAATAATGTTGAAATCGGTTTATTCATAATTCTTTTTTTACCTAATTGGAGTTATGAGCAAATGTTACAATGAAAAGTTTTTTCTTCCGAATATAAGTTTCAATTTTGTGATTGTGTTGAAATATTAATGTTGATAAAATAATACTAAAATCTGTTTATTTCAATATGTTTAATAATGATTCTTGTTTTTTCTGCTTAATTAAAAATGGAGAGATATAGAATATAGGTTTTTGTTAATGAGTTTGTGTTAAAAGATAGTTTGTGCAAGAAACAATGCCGTTTTTTAATTTAGTAAATGAATTTCAATCATGATTGTATATCGGATATATATCCGTTCATGACCAGAAAGTCTTGCGATTATCTGAGGTGTCTGACTACTCGAATAATCCAGACACTTACTTCCCCGAAGATAGTCATTTGGTTGGTGATAATGGCCACTTAACTGAACAACAAATGTATTTCAACACCAGCCTATCATCAGTCCGTGTCTATATAAAAAGAGCTTTTGGTTTCCTAAAGGATAGATTTCGAAGGATTACTGTCCTCTAACAGATATTTAGTTAATCCCCAAGTTTACATTAGCCGGTTGTGTCTTATATAATATTGTATGATACCTTGATTGATGTGGAAATGATAAATGCACACAATGTTCACGTTGATGTCTCGAATATACATCACAATGATTTTCAAGCAGTAGGTGGTCAACAGAAAAGAGAAAAAAGTACTAGGGATATTTGGCCTGGAGAACTGTAAATTACTTAATAATTTAGAATTCAAATGATGAATACCTACAGTTGTGATAAGTCTTGACTTACCAATGTGAATTTGAGATATTTTGATTACCTACTTTGAAAAAATTAAGCAGTTTTTGAGTTTTTCAATGAAGTTTTTTTTGCAACCTACAATTTTTCAGCTATTTTTTGTCAAATTATTATGATCATCACAGAAGGTATCAATCTCCTCATATCAATACTATAATGGCCATTGGAAAAGATAAGTATAATACATAACTGGGCTATCTGAAAATTAAAATAGAATATTTAGAAACTATTTCAGTATATAATAAAAAAAGTCAATAATTTATAGACCAATGACAAATTCAACATGATTAATGAAGTAATAACATAAAATAAAAATTACTCGGACACGAAATATGAAAATATTCTCCAGAGAATGAAAAAATAGACACGTTTTCTATGTACAAAAACTTGAAAAAACTAACATTTGAGAATATTCTCCGATGAACTAGATTAACATGAACATCTTTCTCTAATACTAAAATCACTCAAAAATAACACGACATACCTAAATATATCACTTCGTTGATGGATGAGTTCTTTTGAGAAAGTTTAGTAACTGTCTCTTGAGTTCTGATTTTTCTCCATGTCTCCGATCTTGTTTTATTTCATATTCTTCTCTTCTCCTAGTTTTTTTTCTACAAGTCTCACTCCCCACTCTTCACCCCTTTTTGCCTTTCCATTTCCAAATCGCTCAATATCTCATCAATATTAATTTTTGTTTTCTTGGGTGTACTTTTAGAGCAACCTGTGAGTTGGAAAATTAGACCAGGAGGTAGGTACCCAGGTGTACACGATTTATAGAGAATCATATTTTTTATCAAGTGAATAATTATCTATTTAGGTATCATTCTATTTTGATACTGAAATATCATGCAGGTATGAACTTTCACTGTTTCAATAAATAGTTATTTGTTTTACTATGCAGAAAAGTAGTAGATTCAGCCGCTTGGAGAAAAATGATATTTTTACTTGCCTGGTTTTGAATCACCTTGAGCCATCTCATCCACATTCAAAGATGTGACAGCTCCCTGTAAGGGTTTGGCCCAAGATATTTTATCGAAGAGATTGTACCCACTTTAGGCTCGCACTATATGAATGATAGAAAAGCAATAGTAAGTGCCAATTTACATACTAAATAGTATTCTCAAGTGATAGGGGAAGCTCCTGTTTTAGACTGACTGTCTACAATATTTTTCAAAGAGCGTTTCAATGTGTCCATCTTGAAGAAACATTGACACATTGATGCCACCCTCATTCAGAGTTGTCAATTTCCAGCCCTGTTTGAGTCATCTTTTACTGAAACAGATGTTTCGGAATCATTTGGAAATTATCTTCCAATGGCCTACATATATCGTATAGCATAATCTGGATCTAAAATAATGCATAAGTAAACTGGATTATCATGATGCATTTAGCTCCAGATTTTCTTAGTTGATAAACGGTTTTGATTTTGATTTCAATTTTAAATCACAGCAACACAACATAACATTAATAACTTTCAATTTGGGGAAGGGATACTGGGACTACAGGAGAACTTTTGTAACAGTAGCTCCATTTAACTTTCAGCCTTCAACAGGGTTTCTTGAAATGTGCAGCGACACTCATTGCCGGTGAATTTCAGTAAAATTGGAACGACTGAATTTACTGGCCAGTACTGATCAGTAGTATCGGAACGTTATCATTGTAGTATGCCTCAAAGCAATGATAAAATGAGTACGAGCCTTTAAGCATCAAGGTGACAGTCCTTATACAGGGTGTTTGGTAGTTGGGTGCAATACTTCAAGGGGGTGATACACTACCCCATGTAGAACATATTCATTTTTATTTTCTAGCGCGTTTTTGATTTCTAAGGGAACTTTTACGATTTTTAGTACAAATACCCAAAATTGGTCAATTAAATGCTAATAACTCAAAATCTTAACAGAAATGTCCAGTTTTTTCATTTATTTTAGTAGTCTTATGTGTCCCCAATCGTACCAAAGTAGTTTGAAGCACCATTGTGTCCAAAAAAGTTATGTACAAAGCATTTAAACTTTACAAAAAAGAAAGAGAATAAAAAATCTGACCTTTGAGGTCAATTAAAAAAATAAATAAAATACATACTGGTGTTCAGAAACTTTTAAAAACATGCGTAGTTATTGCTCTTTCGTTTGAGGTATCATTTATCTAGCTAAGTCCTAAACTTTTTTGATTAGGGTGCCTGAACCAGTTAAGGGTTGTAAACATGGATATTTGAAAAATAAAAAAAAAAAAGTAATTTGAATGAATTTTAGCTCGAAAACCTTTAAACTGACATCCTAAAGCAATATTCGATATTATTTTTAGACTAACATTGAATAATAAGAAACTTAGCCCAACTCATAAGAAGAGAAAACTGAACAAAGGCCGGTGGCGGTGGCATTTTACAACAAAGAATTTGACCTGAAGTTAGTCATTAATTGGAATGCATTCTTTTGTTATGATTTAGACCTTATGCTGGGGCCATAAAGTTGCTTTTGAGTTCATCAATTTTTAGGTACCTGAGTTGAGTAATCATCTTGGACCCCTCGCCAAGTCGATTTGGTTGGCCAAACAAGTTCTCTAGTCACTGCTTTGCCCGTTCGAGTTGCGACTTGACGTGGGTTCTGTGTTCCCTATTCAGCGTGTTCAGTTGTAGCCTTTCGCTCCTGCACGTGTTGTTTTTTTGGACTGTCGAACTTTTTGTTGTGTGTGCTGCCATGGCTGAGTTTACGAGTCATGAACAAGCCGATATCATTTTTATGTATGGCAGAGCTGATGGTAACGCATCTCTGGCACGTCGTTTGTGCCAAGAACGTTACCCGAACCGCAGGTAAATTAATTTCTAATTCTAGCGGTAGTTAAATTTTGCCATTTTCACCTTCAAAAGACGTTAAAAATGAGTTATTTCATGTCTGTGCCGTCGGCTTGACCCCTATGAGATAACAACCCCGTTTCCCAACCCTGTAGCACGCATTCACCCTAAATATTCGTCTTTTCCACGTCTCTGCCCCCTCCCCCGTCGGTCGCCAGATGAGCGAGGCGCAGATCTTCTTCAGTACGCTTCGTGTTTCGATACCTTGTACACGTATCACCAACTCTCAGTGTAAACGGCGTGTGCCGTTCGAGATTTTCAGAAAATATTAATGTGAAAGTCGTTCGAACGATGGAAACTTGTGATTTTTATAGACTTCTAATCGCAGATTCGTGATAGAGTCTCAATTCAGAATTTCTTTCCACGCCCTGTATGATGAATGTCAATTTATCATACACCCAAAAGTAAGTACTATGTGTTCATATTTTGATTAAAGATTCATTGAGACATCAATTATTTTGAGCTTCGATCAGTTCACCTTCGGTAATTGATATGTTTATTCGGTGACATGTTTATCTTGATCTCTTGCGCTTCCTACAGTGGCATTAGCTCGAGAGTTCAATCCCGAGGCTACTAGTTTATCTGAGAAAACTTATAGGGAGATCAAAATGAAGCTGCTTTACTGGCCCTTCTGTATAGGCCTTATCATAGGGCCGCCAGCACTGGCAGCTCGCATAAGAGACTAAGCTTTCCAGAGTGATATCATTCAAGCCTCTCTATATAATTTGAAGCCACTATTTCTACCAAGAAAAGAAGCATCGAATCAGCTTGCCATTTCATCATCAGAAGATCGTTCTGATTCTCCTAGGGAACAAGAACATTCTGGAGAAGTTCATGAGATCAGATTGGACAAATTAGAGAGAAGTCACCTTGAAATAAAAAATCTTCCCAAGTCTCTCATGGGCGGAAACAATATAGAAAAAATATATGTTGGAATATCTGATGAAGAGCAGTCAGAATATGAATTCGAAGGAGATGAAAATAGTCCACCGCCATCTGGGGTAGATTATGAGGAAACAGCTTCCTGGTCTGCTCCTCCTTTACATACGGAAGAAGTTTCAATGGAACTGGACTTCGCACCCAAGACAAAAGAGCAAGAGCCTCTGGTAGCTGCTCCTAAAGCTAATATAGAGGCCCAAGGCTTGGATTGCCAAAGATTGAATAAGTTTTCTTTCAATAAGATACGATACATCGACGTTCAAAAAAGGCTGCAAGCTTATCCGGTCTTCAGTGCCCTGAAAGTGAATCAGCAGCTGTCCTACTTGAACCAACCGAACCCCTTACAGGAGCATGTGATGAAGATGGATGGCGCATTAGGAACAATTCTTCATGGCCTTCTACTCCAGCGGGAGTCTTTCTCCGAGGCAATGCGAAGCCTTGTCGCTAAACACCCAACATTAGGAGCCGATTTCCAAGAGAAGTTCCTGTCTGAGGAAGCAAGTTTCAGGATATTATCGGATGATCTTGCACAAACAATATGGGGGCCTTTTTCGTGGCTTCATGCGCAACCAGCCATCGAACAAGCAGTTCCTCACTTCTAGGGCTGCCCCATCGCCGAGACAGGAGCCCTACAGCAAACCACCTTAGCAATCATCCTGCAACCGTCCCAAGAGGCAATGACTTACCGTTCAAACGGGGTCACTTCGCTCAAAAATGGGAAGAAGCGGCAGCTCCCCCAGCAGTTTTAAGAATAATAAGAGGATATTCCATTCCATTCTCGAGAAAGCCCCCGCTAACAAACTTATTGAGATTACCTCTGAGAGAATACGTAACAAAAGGCATGCAGTGCGGAATTCAAGAAATGGTACATTAAGGCATTCCAGAGAAATCTTCGTCCATCACGGGGTTTCTTTCCAAAAAGTTTCTGGTTCCAAAGTCAGATGGCCTGAGGAGACCCGTTTTCAACCTGCGGGCATTGAACAAATACCTATGTCCAAAGAAATTCCGTCTGCTGAATCACTCCAAGGTCCCGGGCTTTCTTCAGGAAGGGGATTTTATGGTGAAAATAGACTTGTCCCAAGCCTATTTCCATGTCCCTATAAAACGTCAGCATCGAAGATTTCTGTCGTTGATTCACAGAGGCAAAGTTTTCCAAATGACTTGTCTACCTTTTGGCCTTTTCAAGATCAACGAATTGGATCGCAAGTTATCTCCGATCAAAAGGGATGAGAATAATTGTATATCTAGACGATTTCTTGCTAGTTCATCAGGATCAATGTCAACTAAGACAGCAAATGATAGAAACTGCATCCTTCCTTCAGAACTTAGGGTGGAAGATCAATTGGAAGAAGTCTTTGAAAGCTCCTCGAACAGAATTAGAATTCCTAGGCATCGTTTGGGATTCGAAAAACAACACAATTGCTCTTCCCTCGAGGAAAATTGTATCCCTAAAAAAAGACCTGGAGCAGATCATCCACAGCCGCAGTTGGAGCTGGAACAGTGCAAAACGGCTACTAGGAAAAGTAAATTTCAGCTCGTTCGCAATTCCATTGGGAAGACTCCATTGCAGAATGATTCAGAGAGCGAGTCTTCTATTACCAGAGTCAGATCCCAACAGGGGTTTTCCAGTCTCACATCTGGTTGTGAAAGAATGCGATTGGTGGCTAAGGAGCTTGAGAACAAAATCTCCTTTATTTCCAACCAACCTGAATACCTCGAATACCGGTTGGGGAGCTCAAGTCGGAGATATACTGCTCAAGCGGAAGTGGTCATCCAGCCAGCTCCAGTGGCACATCAACAAAAAAGAGCTGTTCGCAGTTTATGCTTCGATTCGCCTTTGTGCCGATCACCTCAAGGGCAAGTCAGTCTTAGTCCAGAGCGACAACAAAACCGTTGTCTCATACATACGGAATTAGGGCGGGACCAGATCTCTAGAATTACTGAAAATGGCGACAAGACTTTTGACGTTAGCCCATCAGCTGGAGATATCATTATCCGCCCACTACATTCCGGGACCATACAACGATGTCGCAGACAGCTTGTCCTGGACGAAGTCATTGACAGACTGGCACTTGTCGAGCAAGGTAACAAGTAAAATTTTTGGTAAATGGGGAATTCCGGAAATAGACCTCTTTGCCACAAACGCATCAAAAGTAGTTCCACAATATGTCGCCAGGAGTGTAAAGGACCCGGGTGCCATATTCACAGATGATTTCAGCAGATTATGGGATTTCACTCTGGCATGGGTGTTTCCTCCCCCATCCTTGGTGCCAAGAGTATTCAGCCATCTGAACTCGGCGAGGGGAACTTATATCCTGATAGTTCCACGGTGGGAAAAAGTGTTTTGGAGACCAGACCTGAGGGCACGTGCTCTCGCCCCTCCATTCCGGATAAGAAACCTTCAACATCACCTAGTAGATGCTCAGACGAACAGCCCCTTGCCTCAAGCTCGGAACCTTCACTTGGAGGCCTGGAGAATACGGGGTGGGGCAATATCACTGGAAACTGGCCCAAAGAAGATGTGGATCTTCTAGCAAATTCATGGAGAAAATCTTCTCCGAAGACTTATTCAGCACCGTGGAGAAAATGGGGCACATGGGCTAAGGAAAGGCATGTCAAACCCAATGATCCCAATCCAAGCGAGGTGGCTCAGTACATAGGTTACCTACATTGGATAAGAAGGTTAGCTCCGTGCACAATTAAACTTCAAAAATCTGTCATTGCCACTTTTTCTAATCCAGAGAAGAGCGATTCGATCACGAATCATCCCTTGGTGAAGCATATGATAAAGGCAATAGACTTGAGCAAACCGATTTCTAATCTAAAATCGATATGGAATGTAGATAAGCTGGTTTCGTTGCTCAGAGGTCAGCAGGTGAATGGAGATAGCCTGTTCGAAGTCTCAAGGCGCCTAGCAATTATTCTGCTCTTATCATCGGGACGCAGAATCCATGATTTAACACTCTTGAAAATTGACCAGAAGGGTTTGGAGATGGATGATAATTTGGCCTCATTATGGCCGACATTTGGATCTCAGACAGATAGTGTATCATATAGACAATCAGGTTGGAGGCTTTTGAGGGGATCAGAGAAACCGCTAGATCCAATTTATTGGCTAAAACGGCTAGTTTTTATCTCAGCTGAAAGGAGACGAGCACGTCAGGATTTGCATCATCTCTTCATTACAACCAGAGGCAAGACGGCCAGCCTCTCGAGCAATCATAGCAGAATGGGTCAAGAATGGTTTCAGACAAGCAGGCATCAACGATTCCCCGGGAAGTGTCCGTTCCGCAGTGGCCTCATCAAGATATGATCACGAGTTACCTCTGGATATTATCCTTAGAAATGGAAACTGGAAAGGAAAGAAGAATTTCTTCAAATATTATTATAAGGAGATAGAGAAGACTGGTTCATTTGACTTAACTACCTCAGATTTAGTACAAAATAGTTTCACAGTATTATGATTGTGCCAAAGTTCATATTCTTAAGTACAACCCTCAGCAATTGGAGTTCTGCTTGTTGAAAGTATTTTTTTTATGTTCTAGTCGGTGTGTCAGCACCACTCGGCTTTGTGTTGTTCTCTCGTTCATTGTTATACAGTGATCGGCAAAAGTGTGGAACCAAGTGAATATCTCGGTAACTGTTTGTTAGATTTTTTTGAATTTTTGTACAGGGTGATTTCAAAACACGGCGGATTCGAAAATGTTATTGTTAATGTTGCCACGTTCCCAGATTTCCTGAAATTCTTGCCAACTTTACTATTTCAAATGGCACACCCTATATATTTTTATAAAATTTTAAAGAAAATATTTCAGCAAATTTATTGATGTATAATTTATTATATTTATTTTCAATAACAGAGATATCTCAAAAAATATTGAGGGACGATCGCACAGTAGTCAAAGTGTGTGATCTTCGTCTTATGTGTGCCAATTCGATCCCAGCCGGCGCTGGATTTCGCTAAAGTCATGTCATGTAGTAGCAGTGACAGTGTTTGTCACAATACTATAGTAGGTATTTTTTTAATGTGAATGCAAAATGCCTGAATTAAATGAGAGTGAAAGAATAGAAATACTAATGATGATTGGGCTTGGGGACAGGAGAAGAACGCATCAAGAAGTTTGTGATCTTTTCAATGATATTCATCCAAATCGACGAATATCACGTTCGCAAATAACAAAAACTTTGATAAGATATAATACAAGAGGTACAGTCGGAAATCTACCAAAACGTGGACGATCAAAAAATGCCACAAATGAAGATGTAGCTCTGAATATTGCAATATCTTTAGAGGAAAATCCTAATTCATCTACCACTGATCTAGCTAATATGTGTAGTAAGCGATTACCACTAAAACTATGAGTTTATATTACAGTAATAAATCACAATTACATCATATTTTTAACCCGTCAAAACTTCATGACTTTTCTTGTCATCATTCCAAATATCGAATATCTACAGGGTCATAATAACGGTTATGTAGAGGCACTACATTATTCTCCCCCCTCTGCAAAATAACTTAAACAGGTTGAACAAAATTAACTCTTCTGCCAGAACGTGTGAAATATGGTTTAGCGTTAGAATCTCCGTTGGGTTCTCTCAATATAGACTTTTCAGCGATTGACGTTTTCTCTTCATGTTTTATAGAACTTGTATCTTCCTGATGCTTTATTGTGCTTGGTCTATCTCCTGGAGTTTCAACATTTTCTAAGAAAGCAGGTTTCAGTCTATCCACCGATATATTCTTCTTCTTACCTCCGATGGAAATCCCGAAATATTTGTCTGTTCTCTCGAGAACTTCATATGGACCAGAATAGGGACTCTGTAGAGGTTTCCTGACACAATCTACTCTCACAAAAACATGTGATGTATTGTGCAACTCTTTATGAATAAAGACTTTTTTCTGTCCATGATGGTTAGAGTGCCTGGCATCAGTAATAATTCCTCTCATGGATTGTTGTAATCTCTTCACGAATTCATGATAGGACAAATCGTTCGTCGTTGGATTTGGAATAATTAAATCTCCTGGAACTCGTAAAGTGGATCCAAATAATATTTCAGCACTACTCAAACCATTCAGGTCCTCTTTGGGCGCAATCCTGATTCCATACAATACCGTTGGTAAGTGTTCAGACCATCTTTCTGGTTGATAACCTTTCAATGCTGCCTTCATTGTTCTGTGGAAGCGTTCAATCATTCCGTTTGAACTGGGATGGTAAGGTGTAGTCCGGATGTGTTGAAATCCCATTATTTTTGCAAATTCTTTGAATAAAGCGCATTCGAACTGCCTTCCTTGGTCGGTCGTCACCTGTGACGGTATTCCATAACGAGTAATCCATCCATTGTAGAATTCTTTAGCTACTGTTTCCGCGGTTATATCTGTGATGGGAAATGCTTCTACCCATCTCGAATACCGATCAATGCAGGTGAGACAGTAAGAAAATCCATTTGAAGTTGGTAGTGGTCCGACGAGATCAATATTGATATGTTCAAATCTGGCATCAGGTATTTTGAAAGTACCAGGCGAACTTACAGTGTGTCGAGTTATCTTCGATTTTTGACAAGTCAAACAGCATTGTACCCATCTTCGAATATGTTTACTCATATTTGGCCACACATATTTGCTATTGATAAGCCTTGTCATAGCTTTGACGCCTGGATGGGACATACCATGTATTTTTTTGAAAATATCTCTTCTCAATGATTCGGGAACGAACGGTCGGACTTTATCTGTTGAAACATCACATACCAACCTAACATTTGTTCCAGGGATATCTATATTTTTCAAAACAAGTGAGGTCTCATTTTTATCCAATAGCCTCTGTAATTCTGCATCTTGAGATTGCTCATTTGCCCACACATCATAGTCAATTATTTTCTCTAGATCAATACTTGATATCCTGGACAGTGCGTCAGCGACTACGTTTTCATGACCAGGAATATGTCGGAGATCTGTAGAAAATTGACCTATATAATCCAAATATCTGGTCTGCCTAGGAGTCGAAGATTCTGGATTCTTCTCGAAGGCAAAAGTGAGTGGTTTATGGTCGGTGAAAATTATGAATTCCCTGCCTTCCAACATATATCTAAAATACTTGATTGATTCATATATAGCCAATAACTCTCTGTCATAGGTACTATATTTGATTTGTGCACTAGAAAACCTTTTTGAGAAGAATCCAAGTGGCTTCCAAGTATTTTCTTGATATTGATTGATTGCTGCGCCAATACTGTTATTTGAAGCATCTACCATGAGTGCAAGTGGCGATGAAGTTGAAGGAAACATTAGTGAAGTAGAATTTGCAATGGAGTTTTTAATTTCGACGAATGCTTTTTCTTGTTCCGAGGACCACATCAACTTACAATTTTTAGTGCTAACTCCTTTCAAAAAGTTGTTTAGAGGAGCTTGAATTTCAGCACACTTCGGAATTGACATTCTATAAAAATTAACCATACCCAAGAATCTTCTAAGAGAATTTAGATCGATTGGTTTTTCATATTCTAGAATGGCTTGTATTTTTTTATTAGTTGGCATTATACCATTTTCAGTGATCAAATATCCCAAAAATTCTATAGATTTCTTGCCAAATTCACTTTTTTCTGGATTTATAATAATACCATGACTTTCTAATTTTTCAAATAATAATCTCAAATGGTTCACATGTTCCTGTTCATCTTTCGAAGCAATTAGAAAATCATCTAAATAAGGAAAGCAGAAATCTAAATCTCTCGTGATCTGGTGTACATACCGCTGACAAGTCTGAGCCGCATTTTTCAGTCCGAATGGCATTTTCAAGTATTCAAATAGTCCAAATGGAGTAATAATTGCTGTTTTCTCGATATCTTCCGGAGACATTGGAATCTGATGAAACGCTTTGACCATATCAATTTTGGAAAATATATGTTTGCCTTCCAAATGATAGGTAAAATCCTTTATATTCGGTAATGGATATCTATCTGGAACTGTTCGTCCATTCAGCCATCTGTAATCACCGCATGGTCTCCAATCTCCATTTGGTTTCCGAACCATATGCAAAGGACTGGCCCAAGGACTCTTAGAAGGTCTGATTATTCCTTGCTCCATTAAATTTTTAAATTCTTCTTTGGCAGCTGATAATTTTTCTGGATTCAATCTACGTACTTTACAATGAACTGGCTGTCCACGAGTGATGATTTGATGAACAATTCTAGTTTCTTGATGTGTTATGGAATTCAAAGATGCTTTTGTTAAATTTGGAAATTCTGCTAAAATTCGATGATATGGACAACTGATATTTATTGAATTAATGCTAATATAATTCTTGATAGAATAAAGTTCACATTTTCTAACCAAACTTGTATTTGTGTCGATGATTTTCTTTCCGCTGACATCAATTATCAAACCAAAATTTCCAAGGAAGTCTGCACCAATGATTGCTCGATCCACATCTGCCACAATGAATGTCCAAGTGAATCGCCTTCTCAATCCTAATGTCAAGGTCAATATTTTATCTCCAAATGTTGCAATTTTAGTTCCATTCACAGCATACAGGACGTTATCTGTTTTGTCGATACATATTCTGGATTTAGGAATCACAGAAACATTTGCACCAGAGTCAATCAAATATTGCATACGTGTAATAGGATCAAAAATGATAAGACGACTTTCAGTTAGACCTTTGTCGCTCGTCGCCATCAACGACTGGTCTGATCGTTTTCCGGAACATATTTACAAGGTGGAATACATCTTCTAGCAGAATCTCTGTATCTTCGATGATAGAAACAAATATCTTCATTCTTATCTAATTCTGTACCTCTTGATTTTGATCTGAATCTTTGTCTAGATCTTGACCAATTGCGATTTGGCGATCTTCTTGAAACTGTATCATCTAGCTTCTTGATTAACTGTTCCAATTTGTCTTCTAAGGGGTATTGGCTCCTCGGTCCAGAAGATCTGAGTGCAGAAATTTCAGAATTTGGAGATCCTTGCATCATCCCATCGGCCATGTTGATCAACTCTACGTCGGATAATTTCTCATGGAATGCTCTTATGAGCTGTTCAACAGTGCTAGGTAGTTTCTTGAGCCATGCCAGGATTATAAGATTTGTTGTCATTTGACCCGAGGCCAGGTCAGTCATCTCACGATAGAGCTGACTGGGTTTTCTGTCGCCCAATTGGCACTCAGAAAAAAGTTTTGTCATTTTTTGTTCATCCGAAATTTTATACATCTTGATGAGCTGTGTCTTCACAATTTCATATGCATTCTGTTGATCTTGAATTTTGAACAGGTTTGAATTCTCTTTGGCAATATTACAATCTAACATGGCCAGTATTTTTCCACATTTAATTTTTTCTGAGAAAATAGAATTGAGCTCGAAAATTGATTCTATAGCATTGAACCATAGTTCAGGTTCGTTTTTCCAGAAAGTTGGCAATGAAACAGATTTCGCTCTAGAGAATTCTGCCTCTAAATCTTGACTTCTGGAATTCCAAGCCTCTTTAGAAGAACTGGCGATAGTATTTTGACTCATCATTTTTTCTAGTTCCTCTAATTTTGTATTATTATCTTCCAGATTTTCCATCAGTTTGATGCAAAAATGTTCTAATTTTGTTAGTTTTCTCTGGATATCATCTTCGATTGTTTGAGTTTGTACCTCATGCTTGTCAAAAGTTTGATTCAACAGATCTGTGAAATCGAAATCTTTCGAATTAACGTTTGGATATTTATTCAGAACTGCAGCTTCTAATTTGATTTTCATGTCGGGAACTGTCCCGTTGGGTTCCACCTCGAAATATTCTAGAAGTTTCATCAATTGCTCCCGGGTCAAATTCTGCAGCTGCTTTACCATCTTTGCACAATTTTAAACGGTTCTAGTCGGGGTCACCAATTGTAGTAAGCGATTACCACTAAAACTATGAGTTTATATTACAGTAATAAATCACAATTACATCATATTTTTAACCCGTCAAAACTTCATGACTTTTCTTGTCATCATTCCAAATATCGAATATCTACAGGGTCATAATAACGGTTATGTAGAGGCACTACATATGTATGGAATCAGCCGTCGTTCTGTAGAAAGAATATTGAAACGACAAAAATATCATCCATACAAAATTCGCCTTGTTCAAGAACTCTCCGACGATGATTTGGACAGACGGTTACAGTTTTGTGAAACAATGATGGATATTTGCAACAATGATGATAACTTCGTAAAAAATGTGGTGTTTTCAGACGAGGCTACATTTTGTTTGAATGGTACAGTTAATAGACAAAATTGCCGTCGCAAACTAATCCTCACTGGGTACATGACGCGCATACGCAACACCCTCGAAAACTGAACGTTTGAGCCGGTATTTACAATAACAGGATTGTGGGGCCTTTCTTTTTAGAAGACACTTTAAATGCAGACAGATACTTAAATCTGTTGAATACACAAGTGATCCCGGCGCTGGAAGAAAATGAACACTACCAAATAATATCTGGTTTCAGCAAGACGGGGCACCTCCCCATTAAGCTCGCATTGTTCGATTGAATGGCCTGCGCGATCCCCCGATTTAACTCCGTTAGACTATTTCCTATGGGGTTATTTGAAATCCAGAGTTTATTTTAACCGACCAAATAGCTTGGCAGAATTAGCTGAAAGAGTAACCTAAGAGATTCAAAGAATTCAACCAGGAGTTATTGATAATGTTACAAGGGAATTTACAAACAGACTAGCCTACTGTCAAGAAGTGAACGGCGCTCAGTTTGAACATTTGATAAAATGAGTTAATTTTCACTCGATGCTTCTCTTTTTTTATTTTACTTTTTTGTATTGATTTAATTCTGGTTATTATGTGGTTGGTACGATTTTGTTATTATCTCGGTTTGCTTTGGAATAAAAAATATCGTACTTCATCTTTTCAACTTGAATTTGACAAATGTCGGTAGTGAGAATTTTTAATAAGGAGAATACATCAGCTTTAGTTAGTTTCGATCATTTGATTACTTCCTTAGTTATTTTTTGAGATATCTCTGTTGTTATTGATAATAAAAATAATAAATTATACATCAATAAATTTGGTGAAATATTTTCTTCAAAATTTTATAAAAATATATAGGGTGTGCCATTTGAAATAGTAAAGTTGGCAAGAATTTCAGGAAATCTGGAAACGTGGCAACATTGGCAATAACATTTTCGAATCCGCCGTGTTTTTTTTAATCACCCTGTACAAAAATTCAAAAAAATCTAACAAACAGTTACCGAGATATTCACTTGGTTCCACACTTTTGCCCATCAATGTATTATTGATAAAACACTGATGTTTATTGTAAAAAAAAAGTTGAATGTAAAATAAACTGAAGGGAAAAAATTAGTTTTGTTTCGACAACATCCAGCTCTCTTCTCTCTCTTTATATATATACAGGCTGTCCCTAGACCAGTGGGACAGTTGAATATCTCCTGAACCAATAAGAATTTTCAAAATATTATAATTCCACATCATATCGCATTATGAGTGCTAACTTCAGGAATGACTATATTTTATACGCAACCGTTTTCCCCCCGAAGGGATGAAAACGAGTTATTTCAGGTCTTGCCTAGGCTTGACCCAATAAGTAAGTGCTTGACGACTTACCAAGAGAATGTACTCTGCGCCTCGCTTATCTGGCGACCGACGGGGGAGGGGGCAGAGACGTGGAAAGGACGAATATATAGGGTGAATGCGTGCTACAGGGTTGGGAAACGGGGTTGTTATCTCATAGGGGTCAAGCCTAGGCAAGACCTGAAATAACTCGTTTTCATCCCTTCGGGGGGGAAACGGTTTATATTTTATTGCAGGGTGCCTAACGTGTTTTCCAACATATATCGTAGGCTGTCTGAATCTGGTATTCATCATGTTGAACCTGCCGTAAATCCAGGAAGACATAATTTCAATGTTGAGGAATTCTCGCAGCCTTCGAAGCGGATCCCACTACCAGCATCAGAGTTGTAGCGAGAGATTTACCGCTTTCGATATGGAATGTGTGGAATACGATGCACAACGAAGAGAAATATCCGTTTCACGGCACGGGTGGGCAAGGCTTGGAGGAAACGGATCAGGCGAGATAGATACGGTTCTGCCGTTTTTTGCTAAACGCAGATATTGACGACGCGTGGTTCTTAAAGTCCATCCTCTGGACTGACGAATCCACCAGGGAAGGAATTACTAATTTCCACAACCTTCATGCACAGCAATCCACATTGAAAAAAAAAGGTAAATAAATGATTTTTATTATTAATATTTTATTACCCATGTTCAACACGTGTTTAATTACCTAAATTAACTAATTTTATTGCATTTTTGTTTCAGATTCTTTTTCAAAGAAAATTTTCAATAAATGTGTGGGCTGGGGTCATCGGACGCACATAAGTTGGCCCACACATTTTGCCTGACAATTTGAATGGACAAAATTACCTCGAATTCATGATAACGACTTGCCAATGTTACTCTATGATGCCGAAGTGCCAATATTGGACATGGACAGGCCGATCACATTTCAGCAAGATGGATGCCCAGCACATTGGGCTGTAAGCGTCCGCGAACACCTGAACCGCTGTTTTCCTGGCAACTGGATCGGGATCGGGAGCGATGGACCCATCCCCTGGCCTGCCAGATCGCCCGACCTGACGGTCGAAAGAACTCGTATACAAAACAGAAATCACCACGAGAGAAGAATTACTTCAGCGAATAGAGGCAGCGTTTGAAATTATGAAACAGGAAATGCAAATGAAAGTAACCACAACTGAAATAGGAAATAGTTGTAGAAAGTGTATGTAAAGTTTAAATGCTCTGTACATAACTTTTTTGGACACAATGGTGCTTTACACTACTTTAGTACGATTGAGGACACATAAGACTACTAAAATAAATGCAAAAACCGGACATTTTTGTTTAGATTAGAAGGTATTAGCATTTAATTGACCAATTTTGGGTATTTGTACTAAAAATCGTTAAAGTTCTCTTAAAAATCAAAAACGCGCTAGAAAATAAAAATGTTTGAATGAATATGTTCTACATGGGCTAGTGTATCACCCCCTCAAAGGTTTGCGCCCAGCTACCTAACACCCTGTACGATAAAACATATAAGCTACAATTCAAGAATTTGTGAAGATAATTTAGACCGCTACGTGTTATATAAGTGTCTTTTTTCAGAACGATTATTGATACAAACATGTCCACATGACGCAGGGTATTACATGATGTTGTATTCATGTTGTCGCCATCTAGTGGCATAGATCCAAGGTAGGACCATGAAAGATCGCGACACACACTATCTGGCGCTGCCATCCATAGTCACACGGACAGACTCCTGACGTCTATACGATGGCAGAGTGGTACTACAAGTAATCCCACTCTGCTGACAGATAACACTACCTAACTTACTTGATTGAATTTTTCCACCAACCCATTCACCGCTAGATCTCATAACTAAGAGATCCAGCATGAACAGAGTTGCCCTAATTGTCAGCAGGAGCCAGTATTGTTTCGACCCACCAGGTCTCATCAGCTGCTCTCGGTCTGCTGACAACTAGGACATCTATGAGCTTTGGTTATATCACCCATTTCGAAGACGCTGGATATTACATGATGTTGCAGTCATGCTGTCGCCATCTAGTGGCATAGATATAAGTTAGAACCATGAAAGATCGCGACACACACTGTACTGCGCAGACATCCATAGTCACACGTACAGACCCCCACGTCTATATTCTGGCAGAGCGGTAGGTAAACCACTCTGCTGACAGACGGTACAACCTGACTACTTGAATTGATTTTCCTACCAACCTATTCACTGAGATCCAATTGGTATTATTGGTCCTTACTTTTTCGAGGATAATGGGCGAACCGTCACTGTCACCACTGAGCGCTATGTGACAATGTTGGAAGAGTTTTTTGAACCTGACCTGGAACAATTGAATGATTGCAGAATTCGCCTATGGCTCATGCTGCAAACTTCATTCTCGTAGAAAATCACAATCATTCCGTGCTCGTAGAACAATATATTTCGTTATCTTGTCTACACGACAATGTTGCAATACTTTTGCGCCGTTGCCAAATTGATTGGAATTATTTCGAAAAATCGTAGGATGTATTACCAACGTATCTTTGCGGTGATAGGTAAGAATAGGTACTGCATCAGTTATGACGTTATGTCATTATGAGAACAGGTTGTTTTCGTTTTGTTTATTATGGAAATGAGGTCAGCGATCAGCAGCGGGCTCGAGAACGGACCCTTACCCCCACCCTTTCTTATATTTCGCGACGAGGAATTTCGACCTGGACGATGTCTGATTGAGAGATTTGCGCTTGGGATTGAGAGATTTTTGTTTGGGATTGAGAGATTGTCACGATATCCTCGGGATTGGTAGTATTCGACGAAAGATTGAGAGATTCCATAAGAGATTTATGAAATCTCAAGAATCGAGCTGAGATTTTCAAAGATTGTCACATTATTTTCGCGGATTGTCAGGTTCCAAGATTCGAAGCGGATTGGAAAAGAAGTGTACACTAGATTGTCAGAGTGAGACACCCCTCGGTTCGTCTATTTTCAACCCAAAGTAGAGAGCCAGAGATGCTTCAATATCCGAAATTGAGTATCTCAATCAATCAATCAATCAAAATATGCTTTATTGTCCGAAGATTTATATCTCATTGACAAAGTCGTAAAAATTTTTACATATATAAAAATATAAAGTAGGTACACATAAAATCAAATATATACATATGAATAAACTAACAAGCTGAAACGAACTATATATAGACAAGACACATTACATATGTCATCAAGAACGAGAAGTACTACTATCTACTAGTTTGATTTAGATATTCCTGAATATCATAAAATGCCTCTTCTACAAGAATCAACTTCACCGAACGTCTGAAAAAATCAACTGATCCTATGTCCTTAACACTGGACGGAAGATGATTATAAAGCTTAACAGCATTATATATTAATGAGTTTTTTATCAAATTTGAAGAAGGAATAGGAAGCCTCAAATTGCTATTTTGACGGGTGGATCCAACAATGGTATCATATGTTGATTTATTTTTATGTATCAAACATACTGTTTCAAAAATGTACAAAGATGGGAGAGTGAGGATCTTATGTTTCTTGAATAACCCTCTGCAAGATACTCTGGGACCAACTTTGCAAAGATAACGAACAGCTCGCTTCTGAAGGGTGAAAATCATGTCATCTCTGAGCAAAAAGATAATAAAGTGGGTAGTTTTTTAAATAAAACTGATGTTTATGATTTCCTTGTAACCTATTCATATCAGATTTTGTTCTGGATATCGATAGTAGATATTGTTCTGGATTTAGATAGATTATTGATGTATTAAACATTTATATAATACTTGGAATTGCTGAAACCTAATACATTTTTTTTTCGTACTCGAATTAATAGTCCTATCTCTAATTATTTACCTAGTAAATACATCCACTTTTCCTCATTGCTACCTTTATTAAAAAAATCTTTTTTGCCTCCTACCAAAATATCGGCGAGATAAGTATTACGAAGTTCATGTCAAAAATTGACGCCAATAGTTTGCTTCATGTAGTACAATATCTGACCTTGAATATGCCAAGATGGTTGTGAGACGGGAGACGCTCGTCTCAATACTGCTGTGACAACTTCAAATGCTGCAGTTTTCATTTGATAAAAAGATGTTTGCTAGCATGCAAAAAAAAATGGCCTTAGGAGACATTTCTCGACTCATATTCATTTTCTTCCTATTTTTTTGCCGCTGGCGAAGTTTAGCTGGCTAATTTCAGGACACCAAGTATAATAGGTGAGAATATTGAAAATGAAGACTTTGAGTGGAGGTTACTGAAGATTAAAACATATACAACAATTACACCATCCACATGCCTGTTCTGAAAATGATTATGTATGTAAATGCAAATGCTTATCATCATTCCAAAGAGCAATACAATACAGTGTAAGAGTGATGCTAAATAAAACTTCTGGAGGAGGATTCTGATAGTTCTTAACCATTGATAATTGGTACCCCTTCACCCCCTCGGTCATAGATTGTTTTCAATTGATATCTTCTACAAATATCCACATCCTGTTTAACTTTTCATCAATTGGCCGCGTACGGTGGTGGAACCAAGGTTAAAGGAACTGAGGAAAGCGACCAGGAAAGCGCACAACAAAGCGACTAAGACAGGAGATGAACGGGCGTGGTATGACTATAAATCCGCGAGAAGGGAGTTTAAAAAGGAGTTGAGAAAAAGTAAGAGAAACAGCTGGAGAACCTATTGTGGAGCAATTAACTCCCTAACGGAATCAGCCAGACTCATTAGTATTCTGAGCAACGAGGTAGGTATTGCAACAACCTTGAAGAGGGCAGATGGCACTTGGACAACATCCTCTGAAGATTCGCTCAGATATCTACTGGAGATACACTTCCCGGGAGGAGCCGGTGTTGACCGGCCGGCTCCGCAAGTACAGCTAGTCCCTCAGGAGGACTGGCAGCTGGCGGCAGCAGGTCCTGACGGAATTTTTCCGGCAATGCTCCAGAGGGGCCTGGGACTAATCACCCCGGTATTGGGGGGGATTTTCCGGGCAAGTCTGGCGCTGGGATATGTTCCGACAGTAGTCTTTATCCAAAAAATGGGAAAAAAGGACTACACAGTTGCAAAGTCTTTCAGACCCATTAGTCTAACAGAGGGTGGTGGACAGGTTCCTGCTAGAGGGGCCCCTGATAGCGAGCCCCTTCCGCAGGAACCAACATGCATACAGAGAGGGGAGGTCGACTGAAACGGCCCTCCATGCTGTAGTGCGAAGGATCGAAAGGACATTACAATTCAAAGAGGTAACGCTGGGGGTGTTCTTCGACATAGAGGGGGCCTTCGACAAGGCAAGGACAGACACTATACAGGCAGCACTACAGGCCAAAGGAACTCCTCTAGCAATGGTCAGCTGGGTAGTGTCGTCACTGACTAGTAGAAAGGTAGAAGTAGTTCAGGGAGACCATAGACTGAGTACGGTGGTTGGCGGGGGCTGTCCCCAGGGAAGTTGCCTTTCTCCCCACCTATGGTGCTTGGTCATGGATGAACTCTTGTGCAGGATTACCCAAGAAGGTTTCGAGGAAGAGGGAAGCAATGGCGGCCTATCTGAGGATGCGGGACTCTGGGAGTTGGGCTAACGGAGGAGCAGTGACAGGTCACGCGGAATTTGCCACATGGGTGGAGCAGGAGATCCCTATCTCCACCCTAAGAGTAAAGAACGCTCAAAATAGGCTGAGATGGAATAAAAGGTTCACCCTCACTATTCCAAGCAGGGAACAATGGAAAGAGAACAGAGTGGAATTCCGCCCGGGGAGTCTAGTATGTTATACGGACGGATCGCGCCTAACTGACAAACAGGACTCAGGTGCAGGAATTTACTTAGAAGGAATAGACACAATGGCTACGCTCTTGGAAAGTATACCACAGTTTTCCAGGCTGAGGTCTTAGCCATTCTGGCAGTAGCGGAGAGGCAAGAGGTGAAAGAGGGACCAGAGCAGCTATCTGCTCGGATAGTCAGGCGGCTGTCAGGGCTGTCTGCCATCCTAAACCAAGCTCATCTTTGATGCAGGAATGTGGTGATGCTCTTGAGAAACTAGCTGAACAGAAGGAAGTCGAACTAGTATGGGTTCCGGGTCACAGGGGGTGTCGCGTCAATTGGACGTGGAAAATTGGACGCACAACTATTGGTCGCAGTCAATTGGACGCGGCGACAATTGGACGCGGCGACAATTAGACGCGGCGTCAATTAGACGCGGCGACAATTCGACGCGGCGACAATTCGACGCGGCGACAATTCGACGCGGCGACAATCGGACGCATGCGTAAATAAAAATAATTTCATGATTCTAATGAAATTCATTGTATAAAATATGAAATACTGATGGGCTTATATCCATAATTATAACAAATACCTATGGCCTCGTTTGACAATTATTTTCCTATCTCATATCGTAATATGATTTACGATACGAATATAGTACAATATTTTACCTACTACCAAAAAAGCTGATTATTTAATCAAATATGAGGGTTGGGCGTATACATACTTGTCGTGAATCTATTGTGTACTCGGTTGTCACTCATTTTTTGAACTGTCAACTTTGACGCGTTCATTTCAATTTTCATGAGTGAGAAGACTACTTTAGTGTCAACATGGTTCTTGAGTTTGTGAAAAGTGAAAGGGGTAACCCAATGCTACTATACGATGGTTTCTTACACAAAAAGGAGCGTATTGTAATTCCTGAAGAGTACACACGAACTGAAGATGAACAATTTTTACATTTCGACAGTGGCCCTGGAGATGACCGAATTTTTTTGTTCACAACAAAACGAAATTTGGAGTTTATGCAACATTGTGACCATTGGTATGCTGACGGTACGTTTTCTTCATCGCCTATTTTATTTTGCCAGTTGTATACCATACATGGTGTTCAATATAGCAACGTTATACCAACGATTTATGCCCTTCTTCCAAATAAAAATCAAGCCACATACGTCCGACTTTTTCAATCTCTAAAAGCGCTTAAATCGGGCCTTCGACCGGCTTCAATTATGGTGGATTTTGAAAAAGCTGCAATAAATTCTCTACAAGATGAATTTCCTGACGCATCAATACGTGGATGCTTTTTCCATTTAAGCCAGTGCATTTGGAGGCATATACAGCAGACAGGCTTGCAACAAAAATACAGCAAAGATCCAGAGTTTGCTTCACACCTACGCTTACTACCAGCTCTAGCCTTTGTTCCACCAAACGATGTAATAACTGCTTTTCAAGAAATTCTCGATAGCGACTTTTATGTGCAGAATGAAGATTTGCTGGTACCTTTCATGAATTACTTTGAGGACACTTGGATAGGTCGTACTGATAGACACCAACGCCGAAGACCGCCCCTGTACATTGTTGAACTATGGAACGTCTATGCACTAGTAGAAAGAGACATTCCTCGAACTAATAATGCCATTGAAGGTTGGCATAATAGTTTCTCGTCTATTGTCAACGCCGTCCACCCATCCATATGGAAATTTATCAATGCCTTGAAAAAAGAAAACAGCCTAAATCGGTTGAAAATAGAGCAACTTAAAGCTGGACAACTGCAACCCCAAAAGAAGATGTATCGAGACACTACTCAAAGAATCAAAACAGTGGTCGCTGATTACAATAACAGACCAGTTCTAGAGTACCTGCGAGGCATTGCACACAATTTTCAATTGCAAGTATAAATAGTCTACATCGTGTATTTTATTTTATTTTGGCAAACCTCTGTTTTTATTAATAAATATGAAGGTTAGGTTAGGTTAGGTATTTGTTATATTATAGATATGAGCCCTGCATATTCCATGCAATAAATTTCAATGGAATTATAAAATTATTTTTATTTTCGCATGCGCTCAATTGTCGCCGCGTCCAATTTTCGTCGCGTCCAATTGTCGCCGCGTCCAATTGTCGCCGCGTCCAATTTTCGTGCGTCCAATTGACCACGTCCAATTGTCGGTAATCCGTCACAGGGGGGTGCCCGGGAACGAAGTTTCCGACGAGCTGGCTAGAATCGGATCCGCGACACCGTTCTGGGGACCGGAGCCTGCACTGGGCATAACAAGAAGCCAAACTTCGTCTGCCCTTAACAAATGGGCGGACGAGGCACTAGAAGGATATTGGAGTGGTATAGGTGGCTGCAGGCAATCGAGAGACCTGGTGGCCGGTCCAAGCAAGCCAAAGACGGCTTGGTTACTGGGCAGGGATCGCCAAGTCCTGCGCCCTCTTATAGGGATACTGACAGGGTACAACAGGTTACGCAGGCACCTATCACTCATAGGTGTGGAAGATAGTCCCACTTGCCAAGAATGCGGAGAAGATGAGGAGACATCACTTCACTTCCTCGGAGAGTGTGAGGCGTATGGAAGGATGAGATTCGAAATCTTTGGAGTAGATTGACTACAACAGGAAGATTTGGTCGAATTAAAGTGGACGGACATCCTGACCTTCATCAGAAGGACGGAAAGGTTCGAAAAGGAACTAAAACAGGGATGTGTAGATATGTGGAGAGCAGAGGTTGGCTTATCGTTGTTATAAGGAGAAATGAACGTTTCTGTGATAGACTCAGTTATAACACAACTAAGTAGAGGCAAAAGACGGAAGATGCATATCGAAAACTGGAAGCAGAATATGAGAAAACGTCGTAAAGACAGTGGGAACTCATATGTTTCGTCTAGGGGTGTCCCTAAAGAAGCTTGCCCAGATGAAGTAAGTTGATTCAAAGCATGTTAATCTTATCTAAGATTTCATAACAGTCATAATTTTCAGACACGTGTCTGTATGTGTCATCAGTAACGTAATGGGTGTTCAGCCGAATTATTGGTGGGTAGACACTTTATTCCAAAAGTTCAGAGAGCTAAGTCATGATGGTCAATGGCAATACCTATCACAAGCTATTTCCATACAGGTATGCAAAGCAATACTCAGCTACATATTCTCGATCAACCAGAAACAAATTCAGTAACTCATGGAACAAATAAAGGCGGGTAGATGTGAGAGACAAATGTGGAAAGCATATGAATCGCCCAAAAAAACTTTTGCCAACGGATATAGGCAAAATTTGCGAATATATCAGGTCATTTCCACAGCAGAAAGATCATTACAGCAAAACGGTATCTTAAAAAATGCCTTCCAGCTGATTTGAGCATCTAAAAAATGCATCGACTTTTTTTGGAAAAAATACCCGCAGGGTCCAAAGTAAATTCAACTTGTTGCTGTTTATTAAACTTTGCTCGACCGATGATGAACGCGACAGACGGGAAATCGACAATTAAAGTAAAATCCATCACATGCGATCAGAAGCAGGCTACCAATCATTGAGAGAAGATATTGGAATTGCTGTAGTTAAATCTAATTATGTGGTTCTATGCACATATCTGCATCAAGTACTTTTTTGCCCAAATCAGACTAATTCGTGAATTTTCAGATGAAATTTTCCACCTACTATTGTATTCATAACATGGGAAAAGGTATTGCTACGATGATGATATGGCATGAAGTGATGGCACATAGAGGCTCTGATCTCATCGGCATTACTATTGTTTCACCGTTTTGATCGAGGACAGGAAAGAAAACTCGTTGTTTGATTGGAGTCACCCTGGACGACTTCAGGGAAGGCTAGGAAGGACTTCTTTCAAAGAAAAACTTGCGAACGTGTTACGTTAATTTCTATTACAATATTAAGAACGATGCTTAACAATGTGAACTTAAATTTTTTTTTTTTATTTTTTTTTTAATTTTTTTTTTATAGGTTACAGGCTACTCAACAGGTCGAACGACCCAATTACAGAGAAGCACAAAATATATTAATCATCAGTTAACAATCGAAGGTTATGAAAAGTTAAAGTTTATATAAGTGAGATTGAGTATACTACAGTGGAATATAAAGAACAGAAAAATAGGAAAAGGTGAATTTCAGTTGGCTATTTGAAGAGGAGTCGTTACAATTGAGGTTACAATACCTGATTATGTGAAAAGAAGTCAAGAGTGAATAATTTGCCTCAGTTTGGTTTTAAACCTGAATAATCTCGTGGTGAAAATATCTACAAGAGAATTGTTTCCTATCGCATTATAAGAATTTATGCACCTATGTAAGGGTGAATTCAGTAGAGAGTTAGTAGAGCTAGGTCCAGTTGTGAAGAGATGTCTGTTTCTCACGGCATATGGAGTACAGTTCAAAGTGAGAGAATTGGTGCAAAATTCAGAATCAATTAGATTGTTGACCACTTTGTAAATGAAAAGAATGTCGAAAAATTTTCTCCTCAGTTGAAGGTTTTCAATTTTGTAGTGTTTAACATTAGCATTGTATGAGGAGAAAATTTTACCATGGTTAAAACGAAAATTCAGGTGTCGGACAAATTTCCTCTGAACATTTTCAATTCTATTGGAGTGATTATTATAAAAGGGATTCCAGATGACAGATGCATACTCCAGGGAGGATCTCACAAGGGAGTTGTACAACGATTTAACAGCATCTGGGTCTCGGAAGGATTTTGTCGCCCTCATAATAAACCCAAGATTTCTTAGACTTTTCTGCACCGTCAATTCGACGTGTGTGTCGAAGGTTAATTTAGTATCTAGGTGAACACCTAAGTCTTTGATGACATCACAATCTCCCAGAACCTCACCGCACAGTACGAGATTGGAAGTGGGAGGATGATTATTTCGGGTAAACAGGATCTTGTGACATTTACCAACGTTCAATTGGAGTTTGTTAACAGCACAATACTCTGTGAACCTATCAAGGTCCAATTGAAAGCATTGGTAGTCCTCCTGAATGGTTATCGATTGATACACTTTCAGATCGTCAGCAAAAAGTTTGAATTTGGTCCATTTGAAACACTGATCAACATCGTTCAAAAAAATTGAGAACAGTAGGGGTCCCAGGTGAGATCCCTGGGGTACCCCAGATGTGACCTTCATAGTCCTCGATGTATAACCATTGATAACTACGTACTGTGTTCGATCTGAAAGGTATGATTTCAAAAGTTGGAGTAAATTGCCGTGCACACCGAAGTTCTGAAGCTTTCTAACCAAAGTAGGATGATGAACTTTGTCAAACGCCTTCGAGAAGTCCGTGTAAACAGCACAGGTAGGTTTACCCTTGTCCATCTCGTTTAAGACATCCTGAATAAAAGGGAAGAGGTTAGTGATCGCCGATCGTTTAGTGTAGAAACCGTGTTGGTTAGGGGTAATTAACATTTTGGATTGAAAGAATAAATTCTTTGTTAAGATTGCTTCGAATATTTTAGCAAAATGACTCAAGAGGGAAATCGGCCTATAATTGATTATGTCATTCTTATTACCGGATTTATAAATGTGTATAATTTGAGCAATTTTCCACTTTGTGGGAAATAAACCGTTTCTTAAGCTAATATTGAATATTTTTTGCAAAGGATTTGCCACAGAGTTACAACAAGATTTAATGAATGAGGGTGGAATTCCATCAGGCCCCGGGCCTTTTTTCACATCCAAATTTTGTAAAGTTAAAATAACTTCTTCACAGGTGATGGCGGAGAGGGAAATGTTCAAGTTATTCACCTTCGCGGTTACATCTGTTGTTGACAAATCAGAAACAAAGACACTGTGAAAATGTTGTGAGAAAAGGTTGCATATTGTAGTGGGGTCTGACACGGATACATCGCCTTGAAGGAAACTGTTAGGTAGATTTTTTGATTTTTTTTTATTGTTAATAAAAGACCAGAATTGTTTTGGATTCGATTTGATATTATTTTCGCTTTTCTGAACATAGGCTTTGTAATCTCTGTCTATATTCTTTTTGACTAACCTGCGCATTTCAGTAAATTCATCGAAGTCAACTTGATTTTTGTATTTTTTCCATTTACGGTGGAGAATTTCTTTACGCTTGATCAGATCTTTGGTGTGGTTAGAGAACCAGATAGGAAATTTCTGCTTGTTCACAACTTTTTGTGGAACAAATCTATGGATCAAATTTTCGACAATTCCATAGAACCGTTCAACACACTCGTCAATATGACAGTTCAGAAAAATCACATCCCAGTCGTGTCTCGCAAGTTCTGTATTGATACTGTTGAAATCAGCCTCGTGAAATCTGTACGAGCGATAAGAATTACAAGGCATTAGTTTTGGAGAAACCAGATTATACGAAATATCCAGAGCAGGGTGGTGATGATCTTCCGGTACAAATGGAAAGGAGCATCTGTCAACGGAAACCCTCAATGAAATTGAGAATACTAAGTCTAGAATTCTATTGTTTACATTTGATATATTAGAAAATTGTTTAAGGTCCAACTCGGCTAGATTATCAACAAAATATTCACTTTTGGCATCACTGGCACCTGAAGGGCAGTAGGCATTCAGAGATTGATCCAATTTCCAGTGTAAGTTAGGGAAATTGAAGTCACCAATAAATTATAAAATGGTCATTTTTTTTTTTTGTTGAGAATGTTTTCTAAATTTTGAAAAAAAAGTATTAAATTATTCAAAACTGTATGTGGGGGAACATATACGCAGCAAATATGTAGGTACTTGCCTTCATTTAGTGCCAGTGAGACCCACAAGTCTTCAATTATGCCGTTTGTGCACCACTCTGAAACTAGAGTCGATTTGAATTTATCAGAAACACTGATTAAAACTCCACCTCCTTCTTTTCTACCACTAGTCAGGGCATTGCGATCACTCCGGTATACACTATAGTTTGTTGGGAATAACTCAGAGCTAAATATTTCTTCTTTCAGCCATGTTTCAGTAAGACAGATCACGTCATAATCACAGGAACTGGAAGACTTGAAAAATTGTTCAGTCTTAGTCCTCAGGCCTCTTGTGTTTTGGTAATAGATACTAACGCTATTAAGATTGAATGTACTTAGTAGGGGTTACTTATCTTGATATGAAGAGAAGATATATGAGATCAGGAGGACAGCTTATCAATAACGTTTTCGTTTTTAACGTAGATGGCCCTACTGTCATCGGATTTTTTAACAAAAATTTTGCTGTCTTTTACCCAGCAAAACTTATAGTCTTTGAGGCGACAGAATTCTCTGGATTTTCTGAATAATGCCTTATAATAAGGTGACAAATGCTCATTAACATAAACTGGAAATTCGTTATTTGGTAGCTGAATCTTTTTATTCTTTCCTTTCCGGATAGCATCCATACATTCAGCTTTCTTCACTCCTGTGGTAAATTTTACAACAATATTCTTGGGCATCTTGGGGTTGGAATTGTTTGAAAATTGTCTAACTCTATGAATATTGTCAATGTCTTGGCTACGAAAATCGAAACCAACGACGTTACTGATATTTTGCACAACGTTTATCAAATTCTCCCCATTCCTTTCCACTACTCCACATATCTCAATATTATTGTTTCGACTGAGTTGTTGCATATATTCAAGTTCAGCCTTAAGTGATGTGCATTCGTTAATTTGAATAATAAAAATTCTTTTCTTTTTTCACTCGTACTTTTTTTTCGATCTTGAAACAAAGTTGTAACCGCCTTAGTTCCCTGAAGCAACGTTGTAACCGACGTGAATATATAAAGTGTTTGATTGAAAAAAGAAAAATAAGCTTATAAATCACAATTATGTATGAGGTCAAGTCTATTGTGCCTATCATCTAGTCAAGTTCTTCCTTGTTAGCCATATGGCCAATATTTACTTCATTTGATGAAACAATCGATCTTTTTTTTTTCGATTTCCCAAAAACAACATTTCTGGCGTTTACAACGGTATTTCAGCATAGGGTTCAATGGTTGATATCATAAACTTAGTCACAATAAACTTAAGTGTCATCATAGTGTGTGTTGGATATTCGAAAAATGTGAGAGGTAAGATAAAATTATAATAATGGTTTTCTTTTTCTTATTATAATAATACCTACTTATTTCACTAAAAAAGAGTTCGACTTCTCCTCAATCGAGCTAAAGAAACAGGGAGCTGGGACACTTACCGCACATCTCTAACGGCATATAACAAAGAGATATGAAAAGCCAAAAGATAGTTTTGGCGGAGCTTCTGTCAGAGTATATCAGACATATCTGCCACCATGAGAATTCACAAGGCTTTCGCCGATCCGACCCAAGAGATCGGCTCAATAAAACGACCAGAGGGCTCCATTATGGACTCTGGTAGGCAAACGTTACAGATTCTTCTACAATCACTTTCCTGGCAGTCTGCTCCTAGAGGAGGACCGGCAGCAAATCCCGCTTCCAATGTGATCGATAATACGACCAAAAAAGAGGGCTGGGAAAATGCCTCAAATGTGGTCACCCCAGAGGCAGTGGAATGGGCGGTGAATTATTTTTCCCCGTTCAAGTATCTGGGGGAGGACGGAGTTTTTCCTGTCCTCTTGGTTAAATCATTCCTAGCGAATTTGGCGTGGAGCTATATTCCACTAGTCTGGTCAACAGTGAGGGTTGTGTATATACACAAATCAGGTATCAAATCACTTCCTACCAAAATCCTTCCGATCCGATCAGCCTTATCTCGTTCCTATAGAAATCTCTAGAAATATTTCTATACAGGCATATTAGAGAGGGGAATCTGACGGAACATCACCTAAATCCCCATCAATATGCTTACCAAACAGGCAAAGTTACGGATTTAGCACTAAACAATCTTGTAGGAAAGAGCAGCCATTCCTTAGATCATATGGAAATTGCGATGGCAGCTGTCCTGGACATAAAGGAGTGTTTAATAATGCCCTACCGCAGTCACTTTATATAGCAATGCAAGGTAGACAAGCATGATTGGAAATCGGTACGTCATATCGTTACTGCATGGAGAGTCGATCAGGTTTAGAGCAGCAAAAGATTGTCCACAGGGTCATGCAGGGGGTGGATTTCCAATGGTATGCAGATGATTTGATCCTTATAGTAAGAGGAGAATTTGAAGGGAGGATCTCAAACGGCCTACAAGAAGCACTTAATACTGTGTACAGATGGTGGGAGAGGGAGCAGAAATCTGTGAACCCCCGGAAAACTGTAATTATCCCTTTTACCAAAAGACTAAAGCTTCATAAGCTTCGTCCTATATGGAGACAGCATTCCGTTTGCGGCGGAGGTGAAATATCTAGGTGTCACCCTACATAAGACACTTCTGGAACGCCCACATGACAAAAACTACCAACAAAGCCAGATTTTCCCTCTGGAATCTCAGAAGAGTATGCGGCAAATCCTAGAGCCCCAGACAGATTAACTGAATTTACCAGACAATGGTAAAACCAATGGTCACGTTTGGCTCGGTAGTCTGGTGGACTATCTGCAAGAAAACAGCCAGGGCAAAGCTCGCTGGTCTTCAACGGCTGGCATGCCTGGCCATTACAGGAGCAATTGAATTTTGTGCAAGATAGTTGACGAATAGACCTCTAGTAAACAAAACCATCAGTATTGTATCAGACAGGGTGGTACTGGTCTTAATTATCAGGATTGACCTATGCGAAGGAGTTCCTGCATAAACGAACGAAAAAGAAAACCAGACAGATTCTAGAATGGAGCAGGGGTAACCTGCGAATTATGAATGGACTGCTCATGGGATACTGTCGTCTAAGACACCACCTAAGAAGGATGGGTCGGAACAAACAAGCGGACTGTCGATTCTGCTATTTGGAAGACGAACAGCTGAGTTTGTTGAAATCTGAGGAAGTCTAATCTTTTGTCTTGAAAGCGTTTTGGAGTGCTGTTACTGTTTTTTGGTAGGACTATGATGAGTACTATGATATGGTCGATCATGTTGTACTATTGGAAAAGTTGAGTACATTTGGACTGTCAGATAACCTACTCAAGTTATTCAAACATTACTCACAGAATCGATCTGTTATAGTGAGGCACAATGGAAATACCGCTGGTAAATTTGAAGCGAACTCTGGTGTTCCGCAAGGTTCAAATTTGGGGCCACTCTTATTTATACTTTTTATTAATGACTTGCCATTAGTACTGAAGCACTCAAGCTGTCTTTTATTTGCAATGATTTGAAGAGAGAGATTGTGTTCTTTTACAGAAAAACATAAACAGTATTCTTGAATGGAGCTCTATAAATAAATTATATTTCAACGTTAAAAAGTGTTTAAGACTATCGGTGACTCGCAAGAGTATTTTTGAATATATGATCGATAATAAATCTTTACAACGCTTTTGAAGAAAAAGATCTAGGTATCACTTACGATCATTCATTATATTTTAGTAGACATGTTGAGAATATAGCAAAGTCTGCAAATCGATTGTAAGGATTTATAATCAGACAGGCCAGTTACTTTACCAATGTAGAAACCTTGAAAAGTCTTTTTTATATTCTGGTAAGACCTTAATCAGAATTTGGCCTTCATATATGGTACAATGAATACCAGTCTAAATTATCTATGTTAGAAAAAATGCGAAATAAATTGTTGAAATATATATTATGAAAAATATCACGAAAATCCATATTATAGTAGGGTGAGAACTCTACAACTCAGAAATGAGTTTACAATTTTATCCTTAGAAGACAGACAAAAACTTGAGATGTTGATTTTTTCAGTCCTCATCAGTCGTCCAATGCTATTTACTAGAATATCTTTACTGTTTCACATATGTATAATAATTATTGACATATCATATAATGTTTATATTATCCATGTAATTAAACCTCATCGGTTTGTTTGGATACAAATAAATAAATGAATAAATAAATGAGTGAGCAATACAAAAGCTATGACAAAATCCATGCTCAAAGATATAGGGAAAAATTGCGTTCATATATGAGGATCCATATTGCATGAACATTAATTATTCCATGAAAATTAATGATTTGACACCAGTATTATATCCAGATATTGTAAATTTTCTAGTATTGGCAAGAAGTGCATTTAGTGTGGAGCAAATATATAAGCGATTAGATTCTTACAAAGCTGCATCATGTGGTTGGGTGAGAGACCTCCGTTCAGAACGTGTTGGTGAACACATCGAAATTTTGGGAAAGATAATGTTAACACACAAATATTCATTCATTCAAGATGCAAAGTCGTATAGACGACATTGGAATACATATTGAAGACAATTTGAAAAATCGATCATCTCAGTTCATATTTTATGCTCTACATTGGATGAAACCAAAGAAATAGCGGTTCATAGTGTAGTTCTGGGCTTCGCAGATGGATGTGCCAAAATTCAAAATTCTTCAAATCATCAAAGTTAGGCAGAATGAGTTGTTATTGGTGATATAGTTGTGAGGCTATGTTCATGATTAGCAGGTCTCAATCGCATAATATTTTTGGACAATATAGTCACTTCGTTGAAAACAAATTCAGATAATCATGTAGTTGGAACGGTCAGGGCCAATAGGATTCACAAAGCATGCGGAAAACTAACGGATGATAAAATACTACAGAAGAAAGGTAGAGGTTTGTGTTCCATGACAACATCTTCAGACAACACTACAGTTCTGCGATGGGCAGAAAACATCCTTGTGCATATGATTTCAAATTTCGCCGGGAAAGATCCAGTGGTGAATCCTCAGAGAAGGCAACGGAGGCTGAGCCCCCTCACGAATGTTCATACATCGAATAGTTCAATTTACTTGTATAAAATATACACCGAAATTGCTAACTTACGTTCGTTTTATCGGTTTTATTTCCTGATATCAAGTAGAATTTGAGAATTTGGCAGCTTCCTTTACTTGAAAGTATTCAGAATATACAAAGCGACATCCAACCGAAAGCAGTCTCTGACCAATAAAATTCGCCAGAATTGCGATTTGCGAGGGAGCACGTGTGACTGAGATGTTTATAAGTATATGGTGTTTGGACTGATGCGTTTTTGTTTTGCCCAAACTTGACTGCAAGGTATAGTTGGAAATCGCAATATATTCTGATTGATGTCGCTGTACGAAATCTCTTTGAAATGGAAATAGAAACTCAATCATCAGAATTTTATTGAACACTATCAAAAATTAACCTATATTTACACCATTTCTATATTTTTTTTGTCCTGAGTTGAAGTGATTGTTGATATTTGGTCCGATGGTAGTAAAAAATATGAGGATATGAGCGCCTTTTTTCTATGAACAAGAACCTTATGAGTGTCGTAGTTTTTTTTTTGAAGAATTTTACATTCACACTTCCCATTCAGCATCCCCTGTTGAAAGCAGCACGAGCCGCCACTGGAAAGATCCTCAAGATGTTGTAAGAAGATGGAATAGACAAACGAAGACCTACATCTAGATTCAAAGGCCACAGTATATAAGGTTTATGGGTGGCGTTTCTATTTATCCGATAGAATGATTGCTCATTATCCAAATGCCATCAAAAACGTGTGCTATTGAAGGATTGTTTTCTATTTTAAGAATATAGCTATAATAAAGGCTAGGTTGTTGTTCAGAAAAGCAAAAGGATCTAGGATACCTCTACTGAAATTCAAAGTATTTATCGCTTCAACTCTGAATTGAATGGAGTTGCAAGAAAACGAGGAAAACCTTCAACAGAGAATTCTAAACGAAAAAAGAGGACATGGACCAAAGTTGCACCTGAAGCAGTGTCAGGAAAGCGTGACTATCCCAGCGTAACTGAAGAGGCTAGGATTATACTCAAACCGTATAAAGTAAAAATGGTGAATCATGTTTTTTTTACAAATTTCAAAGATCATTAAAGGTACACGTCCATACGTCGAGGTAAAGTGACGAGAGACCAACATATTGTTGACTTACGAGCGTTGTCGTATTCACCAGATGAAAGATTTATGATAAATTAAATTTTGATGTAAGAAATGGAATACATCAGGTTCACCAAAAAACTGCACCAGAATCGCCTCAAAATTAAGAAGCAGAAATACGACCATCTCCAACAATAGAAAGTTGTACTGCCCCGAGATTGTTGGTACTTTTATGACGACTTGCTTTATGTTTTACGTTCCATTTGATGTTGAAATTATTGAATAAATCAATGAATCAATACCTCGTAAATTGATCTTTTTTATTTCGAATACCTCTTATGCCCGATAAACTACAAACAGAATGGTTGGTATGGTTGTCATTCGACTATATTGTGATATCACAGCTGGATTGAAAATGTTCATTTCGTGCCCTGTGAAGTATATGTTGTATTGATTTGAGATCATCGATATGCTAGCTTAGAAGAGGGAATTCTGATTATGGGGCCATGATCTTATCGTCCTGTTATTTTAGCCTCAAGTATTGTTAAGCCTTGTGAGAGAATTATGAATTTCGAAAATCGCATTTTCAGTCATTTCCTGCCTTCTCTTCATGTCATCTTTCTCTTCTCTAACCATGGCAGCTTTAATAATATCCAGTTGTAAAATAATTGACCCCACAAAGGCTAGTCCATTGCTGTCGCAAAATTTTGTGCAGATGCTGAGTTCAGATTTTTTGAGATTTTCATTTGTTTTATTTTCTTGTTCTGCTTCAATTGCCTCTTTTTTCTGGCTTCCTGGCTAGCTGGCTTTCTATTAATCAGATGTACCTTGCGTGTTTTTTTTTTCAAATTTTCGTTGTTTTAATAATAATAATAGGTAGATAATAAGGAAATAAAGTATCAATCCAGTGTAATCGGCTTAATTTTATTTGAAACATCAAAAATTTGAATGTTCATGCCGTAAATGTGCATAAAGTCGAACGTGAACATTGCAAGTGTAAACCCAATTCATTCAAGAAAAGGAAATGTTTAGTTGTTGATTATGATGGCAAGAGGTGGTTAAATTACCACCAGATTTTGTTCTGCAATAACCGAATGCAGCGTCAGAGTGGAAGTAGTTTTGGCGTACATATTTTCAAAACTATTCAATATTTCAAAGAAAAAACAAAATACACCAAGTCGGTCGTGTATTTTGTTTTTTCTTTGAAAAAATCTGGACCACTTTGAGAAGGATGGATGGTTTCCATGACTTATTCAATATTTACTGGCCAAGAACAAGTCGTCTCAAATGTTAAGGATTATGTCCACATTCGAAATTTCCCAAGGTGTGGACCCTTACAATGAAATGTTGGCTGAAATATAAAAATATGTGAACCCAAGATAAAATTAGTGTTTAGAGAGGTACATGTTTTCCAGAAGGCAACAAAAGGAAGGTGAGGGTTTTGACCATTTCCTCACAGACTGTCGACACCTAATAAAAATATGTAACTACGATACCGTCGACCCCAACCCGCCTCAAGAGGAAAAAGCTCTTAGAGATAGAATTGTAATGGGAATTAGAGACCCTACGACCAGGGAGGCTCTATTAAGAATCGACGATTTGGCGTTGAACAAGGCAATACATTTTTGTAGGACCTCAGAACAAAGTGAAAGCCGAAGTCTACAATTTCAGAGGCTGGAACAGAAATTAATGTAGTAAGGAAGAAAAGCAAATATCAAAAGTGTAATAAATCTACAAGAAGCTCAAAGTTTAATACAACAATAAGTAAACCTGACGAAAGTTTCAAGTGCAGAAGGTCTCAGATAATTCATGGATCCCGAGAATGCCCAGCATTTGGCAAAAATGTGGTAAATGTGGAATCGAAAACCATTTTGCAGTGTCAGTGAAAAATAGACAAACAGTTCAAAGTGAGGCCCACATAGTACGTTTAGAAAGGATTTGAAAGCAGTCAGGCCAAACCGAGGGCCAAACCAATAGGGATTGTTAATTTACATTGCTCATTCGAAGATAGGGAAATTTTTTTGAAAGATTTGGTCATTGTAGATGGGGCAAATCATGTCCTTGTAGGTGATCAGGTATGCTTAAGTTTGGAGTTAATCAATAGAATAAATAATAAAAATTTACAGGATTCAAATTCAATGAAAAAAAAAAAAGAGTTTATCAACAAGAATTCAAGTATTTTCACAGGATTTTGTAGGTTTCCAGGTAAACATAATATTCCTATAAAAGAAAATTTTGAGAATGTGTTTCACCCACCTAGTAAGATTCCATTTGCTATACGGGATCAGCTCAAGTCAGAATTAGATAGATTAGTCAATGGAAAGGCTATAGTTAAGAAATAGAACCCGAAGCGAGTATAAATAGGATGGTCATTGTTGAAAAATCTAATGGGAAACTTAGGCTATGTTCAGACCCCTCTGACAAATTGCCAGATTGTCAGAAAACCAAGATTAGGGTTAAATATAGAAGAAATGTGCTAAAATTTAAGAGACAAATATTTTACTGTTTTTGATCTTTCTGAAGGTTACCACCACATGGAATTAAATGAGGCATCGTCATGGAAGTGCTGCTTTGCAACTCAATTTGTCGTAAACAGGTTTATTGTTTTACCCTATGTATGTAACTGTCAAATTCCCAAGACTTATTCCAAGAGGAAGTCGAAAAACAGTTTTCAAATTCACCAAATGTAGTGATATGTCATAATGACACGATTGAACATGGGAAAAGAAAACAAGAACATGATTTGGCTGTAGCTGAAGTTGTGAGGAGAGCTAAAGAAGAGCCAGGTTGAATTTATGGGACAATTTTTTTCCCGAAATCGCATGCAAATCGATCCTGACAGGGTTGAATCATTATAGAAACTTCAAACTCCCACAAATAAAGTTGAATTACAGCGAATTCTTGGTTTCTTCAACTATGTAAGACGTTGTCAAAAACATGTCAGAGTTAATGCACCCATTGTGTTAATTGCTCAGAAATAATGTTGAATGGTCATGGTTACCCAAATACCAACAAGCATTTGACCAATTGAAAGATGTTATCACTAAAACACCAGCTCTTGTTCCTTTGACCCAATACGACTAAAAGTTTTACAATGTGATGCGTATAGAAATGGTCTAGGCCGCTGTATGTTCCAAAAATATGACAATATCTTGAAATTAGTGGCTAGTGCCTCTAGGTCTATGAATGACCATGAGGAAAACTACAGTCAGACCGAGAAAGAACTATTGGCTGTTCATTTTGGTACACGAAAATTTCATGATTTTATTTACAGGCAAAGTGTCGATGTTCAGAAAGACCACAAGCCCATCATTTCTATTATGAAAAAAGCAATCCAAAAAATAAGCTATGTCAGGTTACAAAGGTTTAGGCTCAAATTGATATTATATTCTTCGAACATTTACTATGTACCAGGTGAAAATTTACATTTTGCAGATATGTTGTCAAGGTCAAGTTTGCAAGTGAAACATTATATGTACCCTGATATGTTTGAAATGGTCCATCTAGTTAAATACTTCCAAATGAGCCACGAAAAAAAGATCAGTTACGAAGCGAAACAAGTAAAGATTCCACCCTACTAAGAATCCATGATTACTATCACAATGGATGGCCTAAAGAACAACAAACAGTCACAGATTGTAAACACTATTATCCTATGAAACATTCAATTCATGTTGAAGCAGGTATTATTTTTGTGGAGGACAAAATCATTGTCCCTCTAAAGCTTATAACAGACATGATCAAACTTCTACATAAAGGTCATATAAGACTATAAACAAGGCGAGATCTTTATTTTATTGGCCCAATTTGACTAATGGCATTACAAACTATATTAAAAGATGTTGCGTATGTGAGAAATACTTGCCAGAAAACTACAAGGAACCTCTTATACCACACAGTGTTCTCAACAAATAAATAATTTTTGTTCTTATAATTTTTTTCGATTTATCCCATATCTTGGCCATAAAGTGGCCACAGAGAACGAAGAAAACATGAATCTTGAGACAACGAAGTATCTTATTGTGATAACTTTTTTTATTTCAATTCACAAAATTAGTTGTTCTCTTGGGCCATTTTTTGGTCAAGATATGGTATAAATAAAAAAAAATAATAAGAACAAAAATTATTTATTTGTTAATTTTCCATCGAATTTCGTGCTGAAAAATGGGTGTTTTCATTAAAAAGAATCGACTCCTGGTGAAAAATACCCACTTTCGGTCTATACCTGAGGTTGTAATATAGACTTTTCAATTGCCCCTCGGTGCCTTACAATATTTGTCTGAAATGTTTTTTGAAATTATCGAGTCCAACCGAGATATAATTTTGTCTCTAGATCTAAAGCCCAACCCGGTACCGGCCAAGCTTTGGAATTCCATTCCAAAGGAAGTATTCTCAAGAACTAATAAATTTTAAAAGTTCAAAAAAAACTTCAATACCTACGTTATCTCCTTATCCTCCCTGAATAGGTACGCACAGTGTTCTTCGAACATTAATAATGGATGGAAAATTCACAAGAAGTGGTAGAGTTAGTGTGAAGCCAATTAGGTTTAAAGATTATGTTTAGTATAAGTTTAGAAAATAAAAAGGGGAGATGTCAGGTACATTATAGAATGTTGTGTAAAAATGCCTTAATGCATGTGAACATTGGCTTTAGTATTTGATCATTATAAGAAGTTTGACATATAAATAAAAGTGTTCTGTGTCATGTGATCAATGAAGTTTCGAGGTTGACATGACATGACTAGACATCCATGACCATTCATGTTCCATTCATCAAGAAGACATCGTTTCGTTGTAATGTTGTACTGCTCCTAATAAAATAGTGAAAGCTCAGCAGTGTATTTGAATAATGATGAATATTAACAATTCATCATGGATGGCTGAAACAGTTTCCCTTTCGTGCGATCCAAGAAATAATTACAAATGCTTCATTTAATCGTCTCATTTTGAGTTGGATGATTTACGCTTGTTTTATTTTCCATTGTTAATGAGATTCCAATAATGAAACAACCACTTTCTATACTACTAAAATGCAGATAGATGCATGCAAAGATAGTGAATATTCTATAGACCTATAAGTATATTGATAGTCTGTATGGTATTAGCCAGGACAGAAATTGTTTATTGTGTGATGACTTCTGAATGAGTGATTAAATACTTAGTAATAATTACTAATGAGTTTCATTCATTGTAAACCGTACGCATGCAAAATGACATATTGCTTCTGTTTCAGGTCAATGTAACCATGGTGTGGCATTTTTGCTTTGGTTACATCGTAGAAGTGAAAAACCGTCTGTAACCGAAGTAAAATGCAACTGGAAAAAATCCTATCTGTCAAAGGTCACTGTTACTGGAGAAGATATTAATGTGTTTTTAAAAACAAAGCATCCTAAGCTTGGTCCGGAGAACCCCAAATTTTTTAAAAAAGTTTCATCTTCTTTTCCGAATGCAACTGGTGGTTTATTTGCCCTATGCAATGAACCAGAATTTTTCGAAACTTCTATATACCAAATCATGCTGTTATTTAAAAGAGATTCCAAAGACCCACAACCAAAACAGGAGATACATTTCTGTCATTAATGAAATCGATTATGACAACAAGTGCATGCGAAGATGCTGAAAAAGGACAAAAAAACAGTATATAAAAAGTGGTTTGATTAGAGATTCGGAAGAATATCCGCTTCCAATGTATAAATGCTTCATTTAATCGTCTCATTTTGAGTTGGATGATTTACGCTTGTTTTATTTTTCATTGTTAATGAGATTCCAATAATGAAACAAACACTTTCTATACTACTACCATGCAGATAGATGCATGCAAACATAGTGAATATTCTATAGACCTATAAGTATATTGATAGTCTGTATGGTATTAGCCAGGACAGAAATTGATTATTGTGTGATAACCTCTGAATAAGTGATTAAATACTTAGTAATAATTACTAATGAGTTTCATTCATTGTAAACCATACGCATGCAAAATGACTTATTGCTTCTGTTTCAGGTCAATGTAAACATGGTGTGGCATTTTAGCTTTGGTTACATCGTAGAAGTGAAAAACCGTCTGTAACCGAAGTAAAATGCAACTGGAAAAAATCCTATTAGTCAAAGGTCACTGTTTCTGGAGAAGATATTAATGTGTTTTTAAAAACTAAGCATCCTGAGCTTGGTCTGCAGAACCCCAAATTTAAAAAAAAAAGTAATATCTTCTTTTCCGAATGCAACTGGTGGTTTATTTGACCTATACAATGAACCAGAATTTTTCGAAACTTCTATATACCAAATCATGCTATTATTTAAAAGAGATTCCAAAGACCCACGACCAAAACAGAAGATACATTTCTGTCATTTATGGAATCGATTATGACAAGAAGTGCATGCCAAGATGCTGAAAAAGGACAAAAAAAACAGTATATAAAAAGTGGTTTGATTAGAGATTCGGAAGAATATCTGCTTCCAATGTATATGAGGCAGTACGCTGCAAAACTTTTGCAGGTTCATTGACAGAAAAGATATAAGGGGCTTCACAACCATTAGAAACTGATGCAGTGAAAAGGGGCATCGAGTTAGAGTCTTCAGTATTAGAAATTGTTAGGAAGAGAACAAGTCTAGTAGTAAAAGAATCTGGATTGTTACTGTCATCAGAATATCCAATTTTTGGGGCAACGCCGGATGGAATCACAAAAGAACATGTTATTGAGGTGAAATATCCATTCAGAGAAAAAACTGTAGGAAAATGCATCTCTAATGGTAGGGTGCAAAATAAGTATTACCACCAAATACAAATGCAAATGTTGTTTTCCAAAAAACAAAAAGGATATTTTTGTGTTGCTTCTCCTCATTTTGAAGAGGATGGAGAAGTAACTATCACTAAAGTAAAGTTTGATCAACAAAAAATATCAGAAATAATGGAGGCTGCCGAAATATTCTGGAAATCTGCTATATTTCCAATATTGTTCAAAAGGTGTTTACCGCCCTGCAAATAAACGTTCACTGAAATCGGCACCATAATGCAAAGTTTTCTTTCTCCGGAACCGTCATTTGATTTTGATGATGTTTTATGATGTTGTAATAGAAATTTTCATTCAGATATTAATCTGAACACATTCTGTAATAATGAGATGGATCTTTATCATTCAATAATCAATGAAAAACAAATATCTCGATTTTTTTTCTTTTTTAATTCGTTTCTTCTGATAAAAATATGCTAATTTTTTCTATATAGGGTGTTTCATTAACACATCTTATAAAAGCTCTAGATCATTCCAGGTCGTGTAGTAAATTATTGAAATATGTCAAATAGAATGTGTTCATAATATAATAATCAGATGATTTGCCCCAAAATCTCACTGCTTTTTAAAATTTTCCTATCAGAGAGCTTAAAAGAAAAATGCATTCATTCCCAAAAAATCTGGAATACAGAATATAGATAGATAGATAGATAGATTTATTCTTCCGTGAAATTTACATTTTTGGAAACGTCAAGTAAAACGTGGGTAAAAAATGTAGATAAAACAAGACATACAGAAAATACGGGTTAAAAGTATATGTAGACAGCACTGACAGCAATTATATAAAACTAACTTTAAAACAAACTGACAGCAATTATTATATAAAATTAACTTTAGAACAGAAGGAGCAAAGCGAATTAGACAAACCTAAAGGTGAGTCAACCTTATCCTAATGTACTAATGCTTGTGTAGAAATCCTCACTATTATATAAACACATGTTAATTAAAATTTGTTTTATTTTTGATTTAAATGTTCCTATGGGTAAGGATGATATGGTATCTGGTACTGCATTAAAGAAATCTATGCCTAGAACTCTTGATTTATTTATCCTCTTGCGAGAATGAAGTAGCTTATTTTTACCTCTTGTATCATAGGAGTGTACGTCCATATGAGAAGAGAATTTGTTAATATTGCATTTGATGTGCATCAGATTTTCGAAGACAATCATCGAGAACAGAGACATTATTCCTAATTCTTGAAAGATAGGTCGACAGTGTTCATCAGGTTTAGCTTTCACAATGCTTCGAACTGCAGATTTTTGCAAAATGAAAATCCTTTGTAAATGTTTGTGGGAGGCATTGCCCCATCCCAGAATTCCATAGTTTAAAATTGACTGGAAAAGTCCATAATAAGTGGCAAGACCCGCTTCTTTATTGACTATATTTGTTATTCTGCGTATTGCAAATACAGATTTCGATAATTTTCAGCACATGAAATTTATTTGAGGGATCCACGATAGGGTAGAGTCAAAAAAAATTCCGAGAAATTTTATATCTGCGTTTTCTGATGAACCTACATGTGAAAAAACACGTGTGTTAGTTTTCTTGTCATTCAAGTATAGTTCATTGGAACTGAACCATCTCGAAGCATGATTTAGAATACGACTGATTATGGGATCTTTCTCCTCCAAGTCCTCATATTTTTGTTGGAAAGTAAAACTAGTATCGTCTGCGTACATTACTGTTTCAATTTGCAACTCGTTATCAAAAGTTTTCATGTGATTTGGTAAGTCGTTTATATAAATCTTGCTTAAAACATACAGACAGTATGTAATAGGTGTACCAAATTCCAATTCATTATTTCAAAAATTGTGGGAGACAACTTGAAAAACATTGAGAAAATCCCAAACTTCAAGTCCCTGTATATTGGAAACAAAGCTTCCATAATGTTCACATGAACTTTTTATCTTGAGACATGTGTTTTTCATGCTGTTAAATCTGAAGTTAAATTCTGCTACAAAAAATGACCCACCCTGTATAACAGCCTGAATCTCAGAAATTTAATTCATTATAGATTCCTGCATATGAACAACAGCACATACTATGATTACACAAAATGATAATAGTGACACTAAACTGTGGTGAACCCTTTCAACATGAATTCTCAAAGATGCTATTATTTTGCTATTTCCTACTTCTTGTGGTGTAGATTTCATTTGTGATGATACACTTGGTGGCCTAACTAACTCACAACCTTTTTCTAGAATCAGTGTGGTAATATGTTTAAAGCCTCTCTCAGCCAAGTAACTCATTCAAATAGGTAGCTTTTTTCACAATCTCTGTATCAGATATCTTTCCTCCATATGCTTTAGATATGAAATTAATGAATCCATTTGCAGTACAAGATGAAAGGAATTTTACTGTATTACAGCTTTTATATTCCGACTACATATTTGCCTGTATAACTGGATCTGATGGCTTCTCTATTTCAACCTCAAACCAGTCTATTATTCTCTGAACATTACAGTACCTAGCTCTAAATGTAATTGGTATATTTTTTTCAATGTCTATTGTGTCAGCCCAAATTACAAAATTCTGCAATACATTTGCCATCTTTGGTACAGTTTTGGTGGAAATTCTTTGGATATTGTTAACACCGGTTAACACTAACTCCAAAATCAATAGCTAATCTTTGGTAATCAAAGTAATCAGACACTCTTCATAAGAAATGCTTCCCTCTTGACAAATAAGATGTACTATTCTGTATATATGTCCTAGGATTCAAAGAAAAAATCTTGAATAATAATCATGTTCTATTGCATAAATTTCAGTTTTTTAAAGATTGGCTTTTGTATGTCTGTCGCAATCTCCTCAGCAATCTCATCAAGATCAGTTGCACTGTTTATATTCCTTTGTAGGGGACAAAAGAGACTCAGATATTGTATCTGAACTTGAAAATGAAGGTTTCACACAACAAGGTTTGATCACTCTCTTCTCCCTCAACTTGATATGATTCATTGGTAAAGTACCTTCATCATGAAAAGTTTTATCTTCGGTATTTACACCTTTACTTCTGAATGGCTTTTTTATATTAATCTGAATACCAATAGATGTTTTCAGACGTATTTCAACTATTTCTTCCTCAACCTCAATGATGTCAGGAACTGATATAGAACAATTTTCCAGCTACTCGGCTATCCTTTTTTTCCTCATCAGTCAGTACACTTCTTTTGTATGTGGGTGGCGGTTCATTCAAGAACTTGTGTGGCACTACATGAGGTTTCAGCTTGAGTGTTGTTGAAATGATTTCGAAAAACATCCAATTAACTGCATCGTCTTCAAGCTGAAATATCCGAAAATGACAAGGATATCACATTTCACAATGGGAACTCACATTGAAATGATCCTCACATCAGTAGAGGTAATGTCCTGAAATAAATTTCAAATGCACTGCCTAGCCAGTTTTTACTACGTTGGGTACTAGCCGAAACGGTCAAAAAAAGTTTTTCAGGCGAATTCTCACTACTGTTATGACAAATCGGTACAAAACATATTTTCGCATTCATTTTGTTTTTTCAAACGACTACCATAGGTTAGGTAAGACGCAATCTTCTTCTCCAATTTAGTGTCATTACCAAAATATTCATATCATATATTTTGATAAATGACAATCAGAAATATTTTTGCACTTGTCTCAGAGAGAGAGAATGTATATGTAAGTCGAATCTTATATGGTTCCATTGAATTGTTCACCGGCTGATTACGTCACGCGTTTTCCCGTTTTTCATGTTACAAAATATCGTGTATTTCAATAATTATTTAAAAAATGTACAGAGCTCTGGGGAAAAACGGTTTGCGACAGTGAACTAGTTAGGGTTAGTACTTCGAAATAATGAAATAAAATGTTTCACTGAAACAGGCCCATTGACAAACTTTGTCAAACTAAACCCAAACACCCATCAACTTCAATCACACAGGAGGCAAAGGTCCACATTGTACCATGTCATTTAATCTGTGTCATTCATTCCATGTCACTTCTTGAAAAACATTTCAAGCAATATAGCAAAATAAATATTCTTCAACCTTATTTTGACTATTTCGGTATCATCCAGCAGTGTGCAGCAAGAAAAATGCTTGCCTCATTTGATTTGCTATCATCGTAGGCGTCAAAATCCAAAGCCAGAAATAAGTTTACCTTTTTGGCGTACTCCTGCCCGACCACGTGCTTATTCAAATAGTCGTATATCTTCTTGGGAGGCGGCGGCGGCTTCCTGTACTGCCCCGTCTTCGCGTCGACCCCCTCCTTCTTTTTACTATCCACCTCGCTGAGCACGACGAAAAAGTGGTGGCACTTCTCGCACTTGACGAACCGCGTCGAGCTGACGAAAGTCTCGACGTGCGTGCACGGGTCACCGCACTTCGGGCACGACAGCGTGTTCTTGTTTTTGCCGTTGCCGCCCGAGGGCTCCTTGGTGGGGGGCGGGTGAGTGCCCGAAGGCGGCTCGCCGGTCGCCGTCTTCAGCAGGATGACGCTCGTGCAGATGCCTCTGTGGTCCGGCTGGTGTTTCGTGTACACCGTCGATAATATACCTGAAAAATCAACAGGATTATACAAATACTGTCCGATCTCAGGTTAGTCTAGCCGTGCACGTGAGGGCAGCCCCATACCATAATCGCTCGAATTTTTATTAGTAGTAGAGTAGGAGTCTCGCAGACTCCACCTCAGAAAGTACGTAAGTTTCTTACTATTTCCGCACCTCACTAATAATGAACATTTTATAGGATAAAAACTGAGTAGAAATGGATTCCAAGCCTGGAACTTCTCATCGAACAATCAATGCTCTTGATAATGACTTTGCAGAAATTGCGATCGGTTGGCTTGATGAACTTGATAGCAATCTAAGTGAAACTGATAGCGATTTGGCCGAAGAAATTGAACACAGTGATCACAACCCAAATTCAGAGGAATCAGCAGGGAGCGAAGGACATTCGATGAGTATATTGAACATGTAGGAAGTCAAAGAAATGAAAGGCAATCTAGCAATAGTGAACAAGTCGTAGTGAAAAGATATGCGTACGGAAAAAATAGGATGAAGTGGGCACTGACAGCACCAACGAGAAATGTAAGAATGCCCCAGCACAATATCTTGAAGCTTCCAACATAACAAGGTGCTGCTCGCTTGGTGGAGTCTGCAACTTCAGAAAAAATCTGGAACACAATGTTCGATGATCAAATGATTGCGAACATCGCTCAATGGACAAATGTCAAAATGCGAAAAGGAACCGCAAAATATGAAGATGACAAGAGAAGTGAATTGCGTGACACTGATTGCAGAAATGAAGGCGCTCATTGGTCTTTTGTATTTTACGGATGTCTTCAAGTCCAATCATGAAGATTCCTCGCTGCTGTTTGCCACAGACGACAGTGGAAGACATTTTTAGAGCAGTTATGAGGAAAGAAAGGTTCAACATGCTACTCATACATTTCAGATTCGACAACCCTGACGATCGGAATGGAAGAAAGAAAACTGATCCAACTGCACCAGTGAGTAAGATTTTCAACAGTTTCATAAGAAACGCACAATCAATGTATTCAATCGGTGCAAATGCATGCATAGACGAGATGTTAATAGGTTTTAGGGGACGTTGCCGTTTCAATAAACCGGTCAAGTATGGTCTCAAAATATTGATGCTGACTGACGCACGAACAGGATATGCTTTCAATGCCTATATTTATACTGGAAAAGGAAGTGATGGAATGCTTCTGACTGATTCAGAGAAAAAGAACTAGAATATATCCAGTCAAGCAGTTATGCGTTTGACACAGCCAATTTGTGGGTCAAACCGCAATGTTACAGCTGACAATTGGTTTTCGTCATTGCAAGTAGTTGACGAATTGAAAAAGCAGAAACTGACTTATGTTGGTACATTGAAAAAGAACAAGAGAGAAGTACCTTTGCAGTTCTTGGGAAAAAAAGAGAAGTAGGTACAAGCATGTACGGTTTCACAAAAGATGTTACCTGATTATCGTTCCAAAAAAAGGAAAGGTCGTGTTACTGATGATCCTAAAACTGGAAAGCCAGAAATCATATCTTACTACAATTCCACAAAAGGTGGAGTGGATTCCTTAGACGAAAAATGTGCGATTTATGGAACAAGTCGTCGAACGCAAAGATGGCCCATGGCCATATTCTATTGAATATTGGACATGTCAGCGGTAAATGCTTACATTTTATACGGTTGTTACAAAAACAACCAAGACATTTCACGAAGTAACTTCATGAGTAACTTCGTCAAACCCTACATGGAAATCAGGCTGAAAAATTAAAGAATAAACAAAGAATTGAAAATGCTCATCAGCCGAATACTGAACAATGAACCTGCCTACAAAATAAGAGGAACTGCTACCTATGTCCATCTAGATTGCACAGGAAGACGAGGTACGTATGCACTCACTGCCAGAAGCCAATATGTCTTTGTAACACACCCTTCCATGTAAGAAGGTAGCGACGACAAGGATGGCGAGAGGGGATGAACTCACTGCTCAGCTCACTTGATTCTAGGGCTTGGGGGAAGAAGTGAGGGCTCGAGAAAAGTAGTTAATTAGCTAATTTTTGTTAATCTGTGATTAGTAGCACAGTATAAGCCACCGAAATAACTACAAATTCAGTATATTTTTGGGCTATAAAGTGAAAATACACAGAAATCATCGAGTTTCCTAGGATGGAAATTTAGCGGTTAATAAAAAGAATGTTTTGCTCGCCATCGAGTAATAAACTATCAAGTGCTATTGGACATCTGTGAGTAAACTTTCTGTTCTCTTGAGACTATTTCGTGTTTGGACTACTTTGGACATAAGTTTCTGCATGAACTGTTGACGATTCTATGCCCATTTGGCTATTCGGATGTTGTTTTCCACCTATTTTCATATATTGAATAATTATAAAATTTGTGACAGTCTTCTATCAAACCCCCCTGAAAATAAAGAAGTGCACGTTTTTTTTTTTCAGAAGATATTCTTCTGTTTCATACCATTTTACTTTGATTTGACATTTGTCACCATATTGACGTAATTGCTCAATTCATTTTTTTCATTTTAAGGTCACAAATGATAAGACAACTAATATGAGTTTTTTTTGTACTATAATTTGCAATTGAATATTGTTAATACACCTTTACGATTTTTTTTTTGTTGAAATTAGTGAAATTTACTTCTACAAACATTAATCTTACTAGTGCACAACTTGGATTGCAATCATTTCTATTTTCAAATTTCAATTAGCCCTATCTAATAGACGGAGTCTGTGAGGCTCCACCTCAGTAGTTGGAGGAAAATTATCCACCTCAGTGGTTACGGGTTAATCGAGGAGGTGGTACATTTATTATTCCAGATTTTTCAGGATTTTCTCTCCTCGTTTCTATAAAATAAAAATATGAATATCAGTTCAATATACGTGTAGTGGGGACAAAACAGATGATTTGCCCCAAAATGTCACTGCGTTTAAAGAATTTTCCTAACAGAGAGCCTTAAAGAAAAATTCACTAGCTTGTCAGTGACAATTTGTATTGAAAAATTTTTGGAGAAGAGAAATAAAGGTATATATATATAAAGTCATTCAAGTGTGCAACATATGGGAATCTTTTTAATGAATTGCACAACCAAAATACCACTATCTGTGTTTGGTGCATGTTCGGTGATCATTTTAGTTGCACTTAGGATGGTTGCAAGTCAAACAGCATACAGAGTAGGTCAACAAATATAAAAATTGCTCAAGAGTAAAGTACCCTTATTTCAGAAGATTAAGCAAAATGTTATCGGGAAAAATCGTTTACGATTGAAAGTTATGCATAAATACCAAAACATGGCCTCCTAAAACACTTTTTAGTTTTTTATGTTAATTATTTCCCAAATAGTAATTTTTGTTGTATTCAACCTAAAATCTTTCATAAGTAGATCATAGCAAAATCAGTTGATCATGCCTTTGCTCAAATTCAAGCATATTTTTGCAATTAACATGGTTTTGAATTTTTTAGGGAATCAAAAACTTTAGGTTTGTTGCAACGAAATTCAGCTTAACTTAAAAATTTCGCACTGTTTTCAACAAGGTAAAACATCATTAATGATAATATACATATTCAAAAACTTTCATTTAATGTGAACATTTTTTATTTGAAATGTATGTAAAAAAGCTGTATAAATCAGTCGACAACCATGATATCTCTCAAGTTAATCACGGATACCCGAAGAACGAAACAAATGGGGATTGACAGTAAACATTAAGACAGTTTGATGACATTAACTTCACATCTGATGATGTTATGTGTATAAGAAGAAACTCTAGAGGGTTTTCGAAAAGTCTTCATAAACCAAAACCACTTATCAAAATACTACAGGATATAGTTATCAAAGAAAGTGTAGACTCAAATGATATTATCTTGATTAAATCGCCCTCAGAAGTTATCAAAACCATTGAGAAGTGTGAAGGTGAGACGTTCAACGTTAAAAATGATGAACAATCCTTTAAAATTCCCGCGAAATCTTCTCTACTTTCATCCACAACCGAATCATTACTGTTTAATGAATATAATTTGGAGATATCACCTATATTGAGACGTAATAATAAATCACATGAATCCATCAAAATCTAACGACTTCTACATCAAACGAGAAAATTCCAGAGTCGATGCTAAACCTTAATAATAATGATAGCACAGACAACATGATCATTCGACCATTGAATTCCCGAAACTTGAAATCCACTGAGTGGCAAATCAGGTCGTATAAAGCCTTTAGGATTTTTGAATGCTATTACCAAATAACTCATAAGGAACTTTCATCAGTTATGAATGGAATTGAATTAGTTGAGGGGTGGACTTATCTGTTTGATAAAACTGTTTCAAAGTATGTCAATAATATGTGTACCATAAATTATAAAAGTAATAGATATGTGATATCGAAGGGTAATATACAAAATTTATGGACTCTGCATTCATTCATGATGTAAGAAATTCGTTATTATAATAAATAACATTAAAGAAAACGTTGACGATTGAATAGATGTTTTTAGTTCTCATCTTGATTACAACCATTTTGACAGCCATAAGAAGTACTTGAAAGGAATAGAAAGAAAAATTGCCCGAAGAAATCTTAAGAATATAAAGCCTTATCGATATAGAACAAAATTAATTGAAAGAAATCTAATCTCGTCAAAGAAGGCAACTTACAAGATATAAAATCTGATTCTGTCATCAGAAAGATAAGATAAGAACAACTTGGCAAACATGATCGTCACAAATATGATATTGTCGACCTTATTCTGATGCATAGATGTCACTTTGATTTTATACAACAAGTGGAGCAACCATTTCACATCCACATTTTTAGTATAACCAAAATTGGATATATTATAAAATTCAACATTGAATACATTACCCACGCTGCACCTGGATTCCACAGGTTGTGTTGCACGAAAAACAAATTTTGTATCCAAGAAAATATTTTATTATGCCGGGGTGATTAACACACCTCATAACAATCGAACTGTTCCAATCTTGGAAATGTTAAGTTCTGATCAAGAGGCCATTTCCATTGGGATTTGGTTGACAAAATTCAAACATAACTGTACACATCATAAAAGGAATTGGCCTGTGTTTTCTGCTATTGTTATAGATTACAGTTATGCACTTATAAATGCTGTGATGTGTTTTATAAATAGGATCAATCTCTCAGAATATCTTGAACTCACTTATATCATTTCAGAAGTACATCAAACGAAATTCAATCCAACCATCACCCCTTTGTTCTTTTGCTGCTCTCATTTTTTCAAAATAATTGCTGGAGATATCAAAAAACTTTGCCACGAAAAGTCAACAGAAATTTATTTGAAACAAATTTTGGGATCATGCTTCAATTTCACATCCATAAAAGAAATTAAATTGTGGTTTAAAAGTATTGTAATTCTGTTAAGTAGTCCATATAAATCAGATGAAGTTGATAATGCATTCACCAATCTATTGAAATCAGGCGTAGGTGAATACAAGAATAGAATTGACACGAGTATTTCAATATATTGAATCGGAAAAATCCGTTGTCAATCATCATGGACAACAGCATATACAGTGGAAGCCCATTTTATAAATTATTTTACGGCATATCCTCATCAGTTCACGATGTATTAGATCAATTTGAGATCATTGGGAATGAAAAGAACTGTTCTTTAAATGAAGGTTTCTTAGATATCATCCTGAAAAAATACTTACGTTTTTTACCACTTTGGTCAGGGATATTATTTTGTTATAATCCTGATGATTTTTCAAGGCAAAGTTATGCAAACGTCGAAAACTGGTTTTCTGTAGTGAAGAACAATATTCTTGACGGTTTAGAAAATCAAAAATGTAGTAGAGTGGTGAGATTGATAAGAAAGAAAGTAATTTCCATACATAAAGAGGTGATATTGGAAATGCCAAAAGAAAAATTTACAAATCGCGAAAAAAATAAGACAAATTCCCCAAGATTTTTCTTTGAGCGGTGAGGAACAATGGCAAAACAAAAATAAACCAAAAATTAAAACCTCGCAGAAACATTGTTGAAGAAAACACTGTATCAGAATCTACAATTGAAAAGGGTTGCTTTTCATGACGAAGATAATGATAGAGAATAATATTTTCTTGGCAAATACACAAAGGAGGAGTTGTCAAGAAAATGTTGCAACTTTCTCAAGTCGTACGTGATGAAAGATGACAAATATTATGAAATAATTGGAGAGAAAACGGGTACAAAGATAGCAAGAAAAGTGGTTCCAATAACGTTAGATTCGTTTAGTTATGGATACAAATTGACCTTTTCTGGCTTGTTCGCCAGATGGTCTAGTGGACAGTGGAGGTGTAATAGAAATCAAATGCCCTTACTCAATTCGTTACAAACAACCTGAGTCAGCGATTAGAATCAACAGAATCAATAATCAGCATCCACATTTTCATCAAATTCAGGAAATACTCAATATCACAGAAAGGAGTGGTGTGATCTTGTCATTTGAACTTTGGCCGGCATATTTATCAAAAGGGTTTATCGTGATATCAATTATTGGGAATAATTCATGATGAAAACGTTATGTGGTTTTTACTTATTTTACATTTTACCAGAACTTGTTGATCATAAAACTGATGATATTGGGGAGTCATTGGATTAAAAACAAGAGTTCTACACTCGGTTCCGCATCTACATCAGGATCAGGCAACCAACTTTGACCCTTCAGTAGTCGGGTGAGGTATGTGAGACCAACGACCATTTCCTTCTAATGCCCCACTCTTGTTTTATGTCGGAGCCCGTCGCGATCGTCACTACCTTTCTGTCAACAGGTCGAGCATCAGAGAACAACGGCGTGTTTGTCAGTGTATAATAGTTCGCTAGTTATTTGCATTTTTGTTCTGTTAGACCCTACCCGACTATTCAAGAAACTTTTGTAACATCGACAAGCAATTTATTTTTCAATTTTCTGTGGAAAATACCCTACATAGTGTAAGTATTTTCATACCTAAAAGATATAATATATGTATTTATATACTTACTTTTAATATAAAGTAGTTTTTCTTTCTTTTTCTTATGCATTTCAGATTTGGGTGATGGATCCTTACCTGAAAGATTACAGCAGCTCCATGATGAAGAAGAAGAGAATATTGATTTGCAAAGCGAGCCAGAGTCAGACCGGTGCGAAGAAAGTGACCACAATACGGACACATTGAAGCAATAATTGGGAATAGAATTGAAGGAAGAATTGTGGGAAGAACTTGCAACTTCCGGATTAGTTTGAAAATACTACGGGAAACCGGCGGCAGTTTTATAATGCAAACGATGGGGTATCCTAGAGAAAACATGCACCCCAAAAAAATTTCGAACCCGAAGTTGTAATATAATTTCATACGTACCGGGTACGGTAGTTTGGGTTGACTTTGCCGCGAAGGGTGAGATTGCCCGATCAGGAATCATTTTGTTCAAATGGAAATTTCTCAAAATTGGCAACGTTGTTTCCAATACGTGTTCTGGAATTTTGTCGAGGTACCTTCAGTATACCGCGGTTTGGAACAGCTTCAACGTAAGTAAAATACCAAATTTATTATACTCAAATACTAAGGACTCGAGAGAGATAGTTGAATATCCTCTGAGGATATAATGGACCATATAGTTGAGGCGAGTTTAGACCAGTTTTTCGACAATTATCGTGTGAATTTTTGATTGGTCAATATGTAAAATCATGTCCTGTGCGGAAGTGACTTGGGGTTACTTTGCCCATCGAATAAGTGGAACATTCATGACTATATACGATGTTCATTCTGAAAGTGGAGCAGAGAATATTCATTCCCAAGCGAACTATTTGTAATGAGCATAACATGAGCATAACAACAGGCATTTAGGGACTCATGGTGGAGCGACTTCACTCGCAGAGATTGAGGAACGTCACTTCGTGGATGTGCTAGTAGCTAGTGCCGAGTTCGGTGCACCTTTCACGAGATTTGACTTGAAAATGCTCGTCAGGAATTACTTGGAAAAACAAGGCAAAGTGGTAGCGAAGTTTAAGTATGGCGTTCTCCCAGGAGATGACTGGTGTTACTCAGTCCTCGAAAGACATGCAAACAGATTGTCTCAAAGAGCGTGTCAAAATATGGAGCGTGTCAAAATATCAAACGTGTGAGAGCTCAAAAAAGTGAAGAGGAAGTGACAAAATACTTCGAAAATCTTACTGAAAGCCTTAACGATGTGCCTCCACAAAACATCATAAATTATGATGAGAGTAACCTAACTGATGACCCAGGAGCAAGGAAATGTATATTTCGACGAGGCATGAAATACCTGAAAGAGTTATGAACTTTTCCAAGTCCGCTATTTCGATTATGTTCAGTGTTACAGCTGCCGGACAAATGTTACCTTCGTATGTCGTGTACAAAGCCGAACGATTGTATGACCAATGGTGTATTGGTGGTCCGAAGCAAACAAAATACAATAGAACCAAATACGGATGGTTCGACTCGGCCTGCTTTTTAGATTGGTTTGAAAGGATAGTAATTCCCTGGAGTAAGACTGTACCTGGGCCTAAGATTATGATTGGCGATTATCTTTCCTCACACCTCAACGTTGAGGTTCTCAGAGAGTGTCAACGTAATAATATTAGATTCGTATTCCTTCCGCCACATTCAACGCATCTAACTCAGCCACTAGATGTGGGATGTTTTAAACCACTAAAAAATTGTTGGCGAAAAATAATAAAATGAGAAATCCAAAGAAAAGCAACGTGAATAAAACATAATTTCCTTCTTTATTGAAGATTCTCATGGAGCAAATCAGTATCAACCAGGAGGAGGTCATCAAAAATGTATTCAAAGCCACTGGAATATTTCTATTGGATGCTCACCAGGTTTTGAAAAGGCTCCCATCACAGAGACTGGAAGAGAATGTGCACGAGCAAATTAATGGTGTAGTTTTAGATTACTCAAGAGGACTCAGAGGAGTCCCAAAGCACCAGGTTCAACTGATGCAAAGAAAGGAAAACAATGCTCAAAGTTGCCGCCGGAAAATCTGTGGCATATGAAGATTTGTTTCCAGAAGAAAACAATGAGATCGACTCAAATGATGATCCTCGATTTGAGACTTTTTTTTCAAGTAACTAAATAAGTGACAAGATTAAAAAAGTTCTTTTGGGAATAATATAAGATACTTGCAGTACCATTGATCAAAGTTGCAAAAAAACACGATTTTTTCAAAAAAAAAAATAGAAAAATCTGATTTTTTGGATCAAATCATGATTTTTTTGATTTATACAGATTTTTTTATTTATTCTAATTCTTTTTTTTAAATATGAAAATAATGAATTTTAAATCACCTATTTATATCAGTTTTCTCTATTCGCCCAAATATATTTGTTGTCTGGATTTACAGATAAAAAATAGGGGTACGCCGAATCGTCGATTCGGCTTCGGTATTCGCAATATACTATATATAATAATATAAATTCTCAAAGTGTAATAATTGTATTCGTGAGATATCCAGAGGTGGTGAAGGTAAAAATGCTAGTATAACATCAATAATAAACCACTCAAAAAGAAAACAATTGAAACAGCCAACAATTGGTGAAGCTCTACAGTCATGTTCAAAATGGGGCATTGAGGACCAGCGTGCAAGATCCATTCATTGTGCTATAGGCGAAATGATAGCTCCGGATAATTTACCATATTCTATCGTCACAAATACAGGATTTCAAAAGTTAGTGTCTCAACTTGCTCCTCACTATACGATACCGAGAAGAAAATATTTCACCGAGAAGATTGTTCCCAATATTTATGACCATTTACAGACAGTGATAAAAAGCATGTTAAGTGCATCCCATGTATCTTTTTCGTCTGATTTGTGGACATGTCAACATACAATCCAGAGTTTAATCAGTTTTACGGGTAATTGGTTTGATCAGGACTTCAAGTACAATCATGTGTTGTTGAACTGTAAACATTTTCCGGGAAGTCATACTGGAGAATTAATAAAAAATGCGTTCTTTGAAATGTTGAATATGTGGGATATGAATATTTCCAAGGTGCATTTAATGATACAAGACAATGGCGCTAATATAGTAAAGGGTTGCAGAGAGGCAGGAATACCTAGCGTAACTGGTAATAACCCAATCTATAGACAGTCAAAGATCTGTCGTGGATTTGATTGCAATTTGCAAAAGAATTGTGGGACATTTTAACCAGTCTTTCTTGGCCTGTTCTAAGTTAAAAGAATTCCAGGCAGAATTAGGAATGGTTCAAAATGAATTAATTTAGGATGTGCCAACGAGGTGGAACTCCACATTTTTAATGATTCAACGAATTCATGAACAGAAAAGACGTTTAGCTATCTATGGAGCAGATAATATTCTGGATTATTTAACAGCAAATCAAAGGATGTTACTAGAATTAGTGATCAATTTATTACAACCCTTCGAAGAAATTACAAAGAGAAATGAGCTCCAGTGAAGCTTTCATATCTGAAGAATTACCGACGATTGTGACTTTGAAAAAATTCCTAAAATAAGACCAGAACACAGCGTTTCATGGTGTTGGAACGATGAAAGAAATTGTATCTGATCAGATTTCAAAAAGGTTCGATGATTAATTTGAAAATAAATATTATTTCAGATATCATTTCAGATAAACAATTCGGTGACTATCGTTGAAGCAGAACATTCAAAAAGTGAATGGTGGCAATGTTTTGACGAAATTGCAGCTACTGCGAGCACAACTACCAAGACTAATGAAAAAGAACACAAAAAACTTATAAAAGAACTTGAAATGTATTTGAACTTACCTTTAATGAATAGAACTGACAATCCAACCAACTGGTGGAAGGCAAAGAAAGAAGCATTTCCAATTTTAAGCGAGATGTGTTCGAAATTTCTTTCAGCTCCTGCTTCTAGCGTTTATAGCGAAAGGTCTTTCTCAGAAGCAGGAAATATTAACGATGAAACTAGAAGCAGCCTTGTTTGTGTTTCTTGTTCTTATGTACCATAATGCATAAATATTTCATTTTTATAAAATGTTGTTATGAATAGCAGTTATGTTTTTTATTGGGAGAATTTTGTTTTGTTTGTAGTTGGGAATAATAACAAATGAAATAATTAGTCATGCAATAGCGTTTTATTTTCTCTTTTTCTTCCTAAAATATGGGAAGTATAACAATGTAACTGCGATTCGGTCGAAGCATCGGCCGAACCACTGTGAAGTTCAGATCGATTCGGTATTTGGCCGACTTGTGTTCACAGCAATTTAAAATTTATTTCAATTACGATTAAAATTCGAAAAATCAGTTGATTTAAATCAGTGCCGGTTTATGCGCTGGACGCTTGGGACGCACGCCCATGGGCCCGGCTAATCGAGAATTCGAAGATAAAAATACGCTGGTTGTGTTTATACGTCCATGGGTGGGGTTATGCAAGCGAAGCGAAGACAGCAGACGTAACAGACTACAATACAACTACACAGAGTACTTACTCAACATGTAGCGCGAGCGATTGAAACGCTCTGCATGAAAACTACAAGGCAATCAAGAATATGGTTTTCAAATAGAGCAATAATACAGACGAGAAACCTGCAGTTAGAAACGAAGCTAAGGCGCTTCACAATAAGATGGACACCTTCGAAACAGCTCTATCAACATCGATTTGTCAAGGATTTTGGAACGAGTGAATGCAACCAGTAAAACTTCAGAAACCATGGACCTGAGCGTATCATTTGAAGTAGAACTGATGACGTTTCTCTTGACATTTGTTGCAGAAATAAGAGAACAGTTCGACGAAATTGAGTTAGTGACGAAAATTTATTTCTATGAAGGCGAGAATAGCACAAATATAAATTATAAAGATGAACTCAGAAGATCAAAGAGGAGAAACTTATTTTTTGATGAAACAGATAAAAATTAAATCATTTTAAAAGCGAAAGAGATTCAGAATTGAAGTATTTAATGTCATGAAATTTGTGAAATTTTTGTGAAATTTGTATATTGCTACTTCAAAGTTGGGAACTCCCCAGAAGTCGAAAGGTCGAAAGTTGTGCGGGGTTAGGAAGAGCGGGACCTACAGCTTATAGTGGAATCGGAACCACTTCTAGGGCATCGAGGTGCTGCCAGATTACAACCATGAATCACACATTTTAAAGAAAAATGCTCAGCCGATAGCCGGATTCGAACCGACAGTACCTCTGCATCATGAGCGGCTATCTAGCGAATTTCAGCGCATAGACAAACTCGGCCACCTTAAGAAAAGAATAAAATGTTTAGAAAGAAGTAACCAAATGTGTCTTCACCATAGACAAAGAGGATGTGAGAAATATGAGTACGATATTGACGAAACGGGGGAGTGTATAATCTCTGACGAAACCAAAGAATATTTACAAAACGAAATCATCCATTTTAAAGAACTGTGCAAAAACTTGAACAAAAACACGCTTCTTCAAAAATGTTAGGTTGTCCAGAAGGTGAAAGCAACATTCCCGAATATTTTGACTCTATTACAAATTTACTCAACGCGTCTGGTGAACGATCTTTCTCAGCTCTTAAAAGAATAAGAACATACTTAAGGTCTAATTTGAGTCGAGAAAACCTTGATGCAATGTCACTCATATATATATAGAAAATGAGGCACTGGAGAAACTCAATTGTGATACGGCACTTTTCAAATATCAAGTCAAGAAAGACAATGTTATGATTTTCGTCATGTTTTATATTAGAATGTTATTTTAATTTTATTTTTCAGAATGTTATTTTAATTTGCACAAATTGTATATATAAGAATACTCTTTTATTTTCATACATTTTTGCAATAAATATCATAAATTAGGAATTTGTTTCATTTGTTGAATAAATTACCAAAGAATGTCTACCTCCCTTATCAAAGAGCCCACCTCCTAGCGATCCGCCAGTGCCAAGGGGGCCCGTAAAACTTCTGCGCCCAGGACCCGAAAGTATCTTAAACCGGCACTGATTCAAATCATTTGATTTAAATCGTCGCAACCCTGCCATTGATGAAGCAGAAACACGAGAAGATGAAAGGGTTACTACCGCAGATGAAGATGATGAGCCTTTAGCTGCAATTCAGAAACGAGCAATAATAAATGAAACAACTGATTCAACAAATTCCACTTTTACATTATGAGACTGCTACAGTGACTTTGTAACAGCTTCAACGTCTGCATCTTCTCTATCTGGTTTAAAAAAATGACATACTCCATCAATTTGATACTTAATATGGAATGCCAATTATACATAAAAAATCAGATCCAGTTGAGTGGTGGAGCAGGCACCGTGAAAAATTTCCTGTATCAAGCCCAGCAACTAGTGTCTATTCAGAGCGACTATTTTCAGAAATTGGTAATATATTTGTTGATAATAGGTGTAGGCTGAACTCTGAAAATGCTGAAAAGCTCTCATTTATTCACCATAATCTTAATAAAATAAATTATGAATACCAAGTTTCAAGTTTCTCACTCTATTTTTTTATGAAAACTGTATACTACACACCACGAAATCAACTAAATCCAGGCGGAAAGAAAATAACTAAACAAGATGTTGCAAATGCACTAGAATCTGTCAATGGGACATCAAATACAAGGAAACCAAACTCCGACATCCAAGAAAACGACGGCTTCACTACTGTGAAACACAAAAGGAAAACAACGAACAAATCCGCTATCGTTGGAAACATTAGTGATTTATCAAATACCAAATTGAGAGCAATGGATAAATTAGCATTTCTCCATGTCTTCAAATTGCATCCGGAAGTAACACCGAATATCTGCGTCAACATTTTCCTGAGTCAGTCTGTGAGAATATGAAATCCAAATATCCTCAGTACTATTCGGCATTTAAAGTCACCATTCATGAGAAAAATCTGAAATCGGTGATGTCACCTTCGATATGGCCTGCAGGAATGCAGATTGATAGTTTTGTTCACAGACTTGCAGAGAAAACGATGGCACTCTGATAAATTCATGTGTTAAAGATACTTCCAGAATGTTTCAAAGACACGAAAACTTACTTATGGTTTTTCATGTAAATATTCAATGTATTGCTAACAAAATTGATGAACTCAATTTTTTCTTGAATGAAAAAAATATAGGTGTTCTATGTATATCTGAATACTGGCAAACTGAACTCAACTTAAAAAGCATCAATATTCAAGGATATTATTTGGCAAGCTATTACTGTCGAAATATAAACCAGCATGATGGCGTTTGTATCTTCCTGAAATCCAATATCGAAAGCCGAGCTATAACAATATCAGCTTTCAACGAAGAATTCCATTCAGAATTTTGTGCCATAGAGATACCTAAACTAAAAAAAGTGGTGATTGTTTCTTACAGATCTTGTGTCGGCAATTTTCAACTTTACCTAACTACCTTGAAAATCTGCTATGCGAGTTAACAATAAAGATATTCAACATTATTCTGACCGGCGATTTCAACGTCAACTTCAAAACGAGATCAACAGAGACTTCACTATTATTAAAGATACTCGAATCCTATGGCCTTGAAGTCACCATAAATGAGTCAATTGGCTCGTAAACACATACAGTGCGTTGGTGAATGAATATTTTCCTCTGAAAAAATGCCATTCCAATGAACCACCAGTAAATTGGTTTAATGAAGAACTAAAAAACAAGTGAAACATTTTGTCAACAATTAAAATAATCGCGAACAACACAAATGAATCCGAAAATTGGTTATTATATAATCATCTGAAAGCAGATTACAGAAAATCTACAATATCCACGAAGAAATTATCCTATGATAATTTTCTATTAAATTCAACTGATATGTCTAAGGATAGCTGGCGTATGGTAAATTTTGTATTCAATAAGAAATCAAATAAAAATGAAATTACAGGGTTTAGTAGATTAACATATTTTTCAGTACAATTGCTGCTGAAAATATTATCAAAACTTTACCAAATTCTACTCTAACTATTTCTGATCTGTTGAAACGATTGCCATCCCCACAGATCAGTTTTTTCTCAGTCCCAACTACCGCATTAGAAGTACAAACAGTTATAAAGAGACTAACAAATTCTGGTTCTGAAGATGTTTTTGACGTTAATGCGTTGCTCATCAAAGAGATATCAGATTTCCTGATTGAACCATTACTTGCTCTCAATCAGCGTTGCCAACCGTACCATAATTATGGTATCCGTAGCATAATTTGTCCTTGTGTACCATGTACCATTATGGTACGCCTTTTGTACCATAATTTGGGCATGAAGAGCAATGAGCATTATTGCTATTGCTACTATTGCTAGACACTTTCGCCAATTTATGTTTTCTGTGATACATGACATTTGACAACTTTTTCTTTACAAAACGTATACTGCACGAATCTGTAATGACGTTTGACATATCAAAGCTTGACATTATTGACAATGAAGTCAATGAGACTATAAAAAAAGAAGAATGGAATGCGGAATCGGAAAATCGGAAATCGGAATTCTGAATGCTTCTGTTAGGACTTTAGGAGTGTTAGGTTATGTTGTTTATTTGTTTGGGAAAAATATTCAAAATTTTGGGATACAAATAAAAAATGAAACAGACATGCCATCATCAATAAGTGGAGACGAAACTGATTCGTCAACTTCCACTACTTCCAGTTATTGTTCATGACAATCGCAGCCCGTTTTTTGAAAGTTTAAAAGAAATGCAGAATTTATTTTCATTTATTTTATTTTTGTTCTTTTATATATATGTTTTATAGTTTTATGTTCCCTGACGTATGTCGTCATGATTAGTCATGAATAAAAAAATATTTTTTTTAGTTGTCATTTGTCAACCCTTAATCCTGAACACAGACCATGAAGTCTATTGTCCTGTGTCCTGAATCTAGATTTTATTCCATCTGTCAATTGTCAATACGAGCAATTTTTCAGTGTTACCAATGTCAAAAAATATTGCCAGTTTATGACTGCGCGCTTGCGCGTAGCCTGGGTTGCGCGTACCATAATTTCAGTTATTGTACCATAATTTCAAGCTGTTGGTACCATAATCGTGAATCCAAAGGTTGGCAACGCTGCTCACAATGCGTGGCAATGCGTGGCAATGTGTGGCAATGCGTGGCAATGCGTGGAAATGCATGGCAATGCATGGCAATGATGCGGTGGCAATGCGTGGCAATGCGAGAAAATGCGGGGCAGTGGAATGCAATACAAGTCACCCGTACTGACATTCATTCACAACTTAGGAAATAGCGGAAAAAGCAGTGAAATGAAAAAAAATATATTTTGGTTAATCGATCATCACTTTGAAACTGCAAATAGTTTCTACAAAGTTCTAATATGTTCCTTGTTTATTTGTTTATGTAGGGAAACTGGTGAAATAAACATGATGCAAACATGATAAAATTAGTGTATAGTGAAGATAAATCGCCTGATCAAGTTATCTCAAGATTTGGATGAAAAAAAAAAAGGCAGTATTAGGGGAAGTAGCAACACCACCAGGTTGTATTCATCTTTGACTGGACTGTTTGGAATATTGGAATCTGGCATCCCCTCCTCTCTGTCTGGATACAACGTGGTCGCGTGTCGCGTGGTTCATTGCATTCGTACTTCACCGATTATAGTGCATGTGTGCTTTTTTTATTCTTCTAGTCGAGTACGTTCCATAAATTGTGGATATCAATAAACAAGTAGAGACAAAGTGTCATAATCATAACATTACAAGTTAGATTTCCTTTCAAATCCTGACGGTGAGTACACTTCTAATAGTAACTACCATATTAATAATTGTTCTAATTTTCCATTCACTCAATACCTCAATATCAGAATACCTAATGCGTGAATTGAAATTGACCTGAGTTTTTCAAGTTTATGCCGCGGTCTGACAGATAAATTTCTTCAGAAATAATATTCAGTTAGAAATCGAGGTACAAATCGGTACAAATTAATACCCCATACTTTGACTTTCAGATGCAGAGCTGGAAGTGACTGTTTCAACTGTTTTGAAAAATTTATTGATAGTAAATGGTTTTGATAATGGAAGAGTCATTGCAAATATTAATGAAGGAGATATTGCTTCTATTGAACATTTCGTTAAAAATACTTTGCACAAATCTATCAAGGAGAACGAACGTCAAAATTTTTATGGGATTTTATTCGCAAACAATCCCAGTAATTTCAAAATTTTGGCTGGTCAACGAAAGTTACTTTTTATGATGAAGGAATAATTTGCTAAGAAATATACCAAATGTGCCGATAAGTCAACCATGACCGAGACCATGACGGATTCGGAAAATTTGGAAAATCAATTATTTGTTTCCATGTTTTCGAAACATAGAATAGAATAGAATAGAATAGAATTTATTTAACCACGTTATGCATAAATACATTTGTAGCAAGTCAAAAGTGTGGTACAGATAATTGGGCGTACCTATTATACAAAACAATAAACAAAATAAGTGTAAATCAGTAATCTAATATAAAATATGAATAAAGGTTAGTTAGTAGGACTAATAATCATTATAAGTAAAAGTTAAGATATCCCAGTGGATCAATAAAATACAAGAAATCAAAATGACATAATACTACATTATATACATAGACACAATATAAAGTACAGACAAACTATCAGTGAAGGTTCAGGTACCTAAATGAATGGAGTCTCCATATATTCCTGAGTTGAATAAAAGGCTTTTTCAATAAGGAGCTTCTTGATTGTGTTTTTATAACTGTAGATATTCAAGTTTTTAATGTGTGATGGAAGTTTGTTATATATGTTAACGTCCAAAGTGTTGCCTGTAGATGTTGTTAGCTTAAGCCTTGGAGGTCTAAGGTGTCCTGCATTTCTTGTTGGATAGTTGTGGATGCTTGCATGGGTCTCATATGTGTGGATATTTTTGCGGAAATGTGTTAAGGTGTTTAATATGAATAGCGATGGTAAAGTTAGAATTTTGAACTGCTTGAATAGTGGTTTGCAGTGTTCGTCATATTTCACCCCAGCTAGAATACGGAGTGCTTCTTTCTGCATGCGAAAAGCTCTAATTGAATAAGTGGAATTGCCCCATAGTAAAACTCCATATGAAAGGTGTGACTGAAATAGGCTGTGATAAGACATAAGTAATACTTCCATACTCAACACTTTCTTCATCTGACGAAGTAAATAGAGCTGGGTGGCAAGTTTTTTACAAAGCTGATCTAAGTGATTTTCCCATCTCAGACCATCTCAGACCATATACACAGACCATCTCAGGATGACAATCAGAGAGCTTCGACCTCGGCATTGATGGACACACAGGATAAAGCGACGGATAGTGCTGACCTCACAATTCACAATTCAGCCATATCAAAATCTATTTGCCAATGGATGAAGAATAAATGTAGTGGGTATCAATGGGGGATCTTGAAAAATCATCTGAATGATATTGTAATCAATACCACAATAGGTGAGAATAATGACCTTACATCTTCCATCACTTGTATATGTAATATTGTATTCAGAATTCATAGGTTATCTCGGAGGGCCACATGCCAAAAGAGGTGGATTTTATAAAACTTTCAAAAACATTTTCTAGAGAAACATATTGATTGTGTTCGAGAAGTATCCTCAGAAAATGATAGTTTATTGAGTACTAATAAGTCGAGTGGCCAAACGAGTAGCCAAAAAAAAATAACGAATTATTTGGATAATAGCAAACAGAAAAATGAAGCATGTGTGCAAGGAAAGATGAATATTTTAGTCATAGAAGTTGCAGAATTTTGATTTGGACCTCCTTGAAATATTCAAGAAGTGAGAGGGCAAGAAGAGCTACGGAAAAGTCGATAGATAGGCAAACATTCATCACAAAAAATTATCCACTTATAAACAATATCGGGGAAATTATGAAAACTATGCCATTAGAAATCCAAACTAACTTAGTCGAAAATTTTGAAACTATTGGCAACCCCGATAGAAAAGTTTCTACTAACGAATTATTGAATATCCTAATTGAGACTTCAACAAGAAATTTGAAAGATTCGGCTAATAATACATATGATGAAACCTTGAAAAAATTTTCATTATATCTTTTATATGTTGGAGGAAGACTTCTTTATGGAACATTGCATGCCAATTCAAAACATATCCTTCCATCAATATCAACATTACACAGACTCACTGCATCCAGTGATAATAGACTCGAAGAAGAGGTATTCAACTTTGAAGGGTTGTTAAAATTTTTAGAAGATAGGAATTTGCCCAAGGTAGTTTGGATGTCTGAGAATGGTACTAGAGTAATGGGAAAAATTGAATATGATAGTGAATCAAACAAAATGATAGGATTTGTTTTAACCATGAAAGATGGTATACCCATCAATGATACATTTTTGGCGAAATCTTTAATGAGGTCATATTTTCATGAAGCCGACAAAGCTCATTATGTATATGTTATAATGGCACAACCATTAGATCAACTATCGCCTGCATATTGTGTAGCTGTTTTCAGAACAAATAACAAGTTTTCATACGTTTTCATATCAAGACGTTATTTCAAGATGGAATCACATGACTAAGATCGCTCAAAGTTTTGGAATCCATATTTTAGGATACTCATCTGATGGTGACTCTCGACTTCTGAAAGCTATGAGAGTTAATTTATTTATTTCGATTGATTTCGATCATTCTCATGAAGAAAACTCACGGCCATGGTATACTATGAGTTTGAATGGTGATGTCTGTTATATTCAAGATCAAGTTCATATCTTAACCAAATTGCGAACCAGGTTATTAAAGCCCGGCATCAAACTACCTATGGGAAATTATAATGTCAGTGTAGACCATCTCAACACTTTAATTGATAAAGAAACCAAAGATAAACACTGCATCACTTTATCTGATCTAAAAGCAGAGGATAAGATGAACTTTGAATCTGCCTCGAAAATTTGTGACTCAAAAGTGATCAGTTTATTGAATACAGTGCCAAGCAGTCGTGATACAATATTATATTTGAAATATATGCAGTATCTACTTGATTCATTTATTGACAAGAATATTGACTTGGCGACGAGAGTGAATTATATATGGTATGCTGTATTTGTTTTCAGAATTTGGAGAGTATGGCTGAAATCTCAGGCTCACTACAAAATTCAAGATAACTTCATTTTAAGTAACTGTTATATGTGCATTGAGCTTAACGCTTACCAGCTGATTAAAATAATCACCATTTTTCAATACCAAGAAAACCTCAGATCTAGTATGTTTTGTCCATGGTTATTTGGAAGTCAAACGTGCGAGAGACTATTTAGGGCCACCAGATCGCTAACATCTACGTTCTCAACAGTGGTAAATTTTAGTGTGAAAGATATTCTACACAGAATTGATCGAATCAGTACCATCAATAATATAATCAATGAATTGAATGATTATGTAGTTTTTCCTAGAGAAGTTAAAAAAAAACATGATATCTGATACACGTCCCATAACTGATGACGAAATTCAAAACATTAACATAAATGATATAGTTGAAAAGGCATTCAAGAAGGCCATAAATGATACAAAAAATGTAGGAATCGAAATTGAAAGAGAGTTAGTCATATTGATCAATAGTGTTTTTCAAAGGGAAGCTAAAATACCTGATAAGGAAGACCTGAATGATGAAGGGGAAAAAAGTATAGATGAAAATTTAGTATATAAGTGAAAATATAGATAATAAGACTTCAGAGTTTGTTTTATATCAAGAAAGAGATAATATAGTAGAAGAAGGTGGTATAGGAGAAAATAAGGAACGAGAGATAGAACTTAAAGATTTTTCAAGCAAAAATGTTGATCTGACTGAAAAAAGCAAATTTGTTAAATCTAAAAATAAATTCATTGTTCTGAAGAAAACGTCATATACTTGGCTTCTGGACCAAGATAATGGGAGAGTGAGTACAGATAGGCTCAAGAGATTCGTGCCGACTAAGTGGTCACAAAAGATTAAGAAAAGCGAGCAGATACTTTCGAGTAAATTGAAATGTAGAAAAATTTCTGAATCAACTAGTTCAGAGAGTGAAAGTAATTTAATTTTGGACGATTCGGAGGATACTGAACATTTCTCTGCGTCCGGCGAAGAAAATAGAAGTCAAGAAATAAACATTCTATATCGGTAGAATCATGGAATCTTCTAGTAAGGATATTTACAAGATGAAATTCTTGAAACAAGAATTGAATACGTTCGTTTGGCCAAAATCAGATGACATTGCCAATGTGAATAAAAAATATATTTTCTATGGGCCTCTTAGTATTTTGGGCAGTGGACCTTTGGAGATAAAACGTACTGATATGGCAAATATAATGAAAATGTACAAAGTGATGAAATGATTCGGTCATGGATTTAGTGATCTCACTTTTTTTTCGTTGGAATTTATTTTATTTTAGTTTTTTGTGCAACTTTGAGACTGACTATACTATTTGAAAAGTTTCAAGTATCTTTTATTTATTTATTTACTGTAGGAACATTTCATGTTTGTATTTTGATTAGTTTTTCGAAGCGTTCATTAATTTATTTTCAGTACATTACTGCCTAAACATTCATGTTCCTACCGGGGTTCCTACCTTTTCTGTGTTCATTAATTTATTTTCAGTACATTACTGCCAAAACATTCCTGTTCCTACCGGGGTTCCTACCTTTTCTGTTTTTTTTTTTTTAAGTTTTCTTATGTTAATTTTATAATTTCGTTTTTGTGAAGTGCAAAATAATGAATATTATATACTATAAGTCTTCGTTTTTGAATTCTCAGAAGTTTGTTTGAAACCTAATTTCAGAGATCTTTAGAGAAATTGACATTCCAGCTTTTGGATTAACCTACAGAGGTGTTTGTGTTTATTCTACACTCAAAAGGGTAGACTGCTTGCAGATTGATCAAATCAGAGCACTATACCAATGAAGTAATCCCAGTAATGTATCAGCTGAACTGAACTATTCTGAAGAGTTTAGGATTTTTTCTTTGCTGAACTTAAATAACTATTAAAAGTGAGTCGACTCTGAGTTTTTTTCGAATTATATAACTCCTTAAAACATATGAAAAGTAATATTTCCTCTACCTCGTAACAAGCCCTGTAATTTTTCATTGATCTGATTTACTTCTATTATAAGGCCCACCATGAAGTAATCAAGATAGAGGGTGTTAATTCAAAAAGTTTCAATGTGAATATCTTGGGAAATAAAATACTAGATGAAAAAGTTAAAAAAACGCAATTTGGCATGAAGGCTAAAGAGTTGGGGGACCTACTATTGGTCAATACTACTAAATGAGAGGTGATGTCATTTGATATTTTAAAGTTGGGGTGTGTTATGCCTAAAGGGTCTAGTTCCCTCTTACTCTTTAGGGGAGTCCTTTGTGCCAGATGGCGTTTTCGTAACTTTTTTATTTTGCCAGATATTCTCATTGAAAGTTTTCAAATTCACACCTTGTATATCTTAAGGGCCATAAGCTCACACCTCACACCAAAAGTACCACATGTTGCTGCCCAGCAACACTTTGCCAACACCTGTTCTGAGCCCTGTTCTATACCAATCAAGTAATGTATGAACAGAATATCAACTTGGCCAAACTTTTCTGAAATGATTGTGTTCATGTCCTATCCAATAAATAAATAAAAATAAATCCATGTCACTAATTATTTGGTCACCAGATGAAAATAGCTGAATTGATTTCTTGAATGCCAATAGACTTGTAGATAAAGACAAGTGACCAAAGCCTTGTAACTTCCATATCTTCCCCCAAAAGGAATTACATGAAAGATCATTCAGTAACATGCTCAGGTTAATGTAGTATATTATCATGAGTATTATTTGGTACTAATATGAAACATGGACAGGTAAGTACCTATCATGAGGAATAGTAAGTAAGTACTCCTTCAAATATAAATCAAAGTCTGAGATGTTGACTATTCAAGTTCAGATCATCAGAATTATGTCTATAAGTAAATAATTATATCTGGAATCACTGAGGAAAAGAGTCTTTGATCCCTGTTTTGAGTATCCACAACTAGTAAAATAATAATATCTGAATATAGTTGAGAATGAACTCACCATGCTGTAGTTTGGTATTTCTTGCTATGAATGTATATTTTCCCACAGTAGTGAGACTGCACCTGACACTGCCCATTTTAATCACTTTAATAAATTGCTATGTATTTCTTTTATATTCAACTACTGTTTTGTTTTCATTTAATTCACCATTGAACGTTTGTGGTAATCATGAAATGCTTCATAAGTCAAAGTTTGAATGTCATGACGCAATTTGAAAATTGAACTTTTAATTTGTTTGTGAAAATTGTAAACAATGAAATATATCATTAACCGACTATAATTTCGATAAATAATTGATGATAGTTTCAATGAATGAAAATTGGATGTTTTACTGAAATTTGGATCAACTGTTGATGATTTGCCGGATTAGCGATGTTGTTGATTTTGATTTTTTGATTTGAGACTTGAGAGCCAGTGTTGCCAACAGCTAATTTTAAAAGGGGAAACTTGTTTGGTCCTTTCTTGGCAATTCTTGCAATTTCTTGCAATTTCTTCACCGACAAAAAATCTGACCATGAACTACGAATCTGACATTCTGACATTGAAAATCAATTTTTACATAATTATGGCAATCACATGGCAATAGAATACAATCTCTTCTCTAGAAGTCACAGCTCTAGACTCTAGTAGTATTGACATTGACGTATGACGTAATGGGTTGCTTCTTTGACGTCAACGTCAATTTGTAGAGATGGCACAAAGCGTGGAGTACAAAATCGATGAAAATACAGACCGTAACTTAATGAATCTAAATATTCAAAAACCCTTACAATTGTCATTTCTGTGTCCAGACTCTTATCAAACTAATACCATCTAGGGTCCCTTGATGGAAATTGACGTTAAAGTCATCCTAACAGGGTACGGACGTCATCATATTATAATATATGAGTTCTGTGGTACGGACAGATCCTCGTCTCCTCTCACTCTAAAGTGTTTGTGAAACAGGTATATAGTTCCATTCTTATCCAATTCTAGGGAAAAACACAAGATTTTTGACATTCGTTGTTTTTTAGGTTATATTGAGGTCACTGGCGTATCATACGTAATTTCCATATGGAATTCCCGATTCAACTATACCAAGATATAGATGAATAGTCCTCTAGATTTAGAGTTTACTACTCCAACATAATCTTTGCGAGGTAGGGAACATATAAATTGTACTGAAAGCTTAATATATTTCACTGAGAGAGACTGTTCTTAGACTGTATATACTAGGGTTGACTGAATTGACTGATTGAATTCTGATTTCAAGCTGAGCAGAAGTTTATCTATCAGCTCAATGAGCTGAGCCTTATGATTGAGAAATTATGGAAACCGAGACTACTGTACTTATTCATGTGTGCTCAATATATTTTTGGAAATCCAGCTCGGTGAAGAATTTATAGAGTGACTAATATCACGTATATCATGTATAAAACTTTGTCTAGAACGAAAAGTAGGCTGATAAAAAGTAATACGTAAAATATGCAGAAAAATAAAGAATAGAATATACTTTACCCCCATGTTATACATATGATTTTTCCGTCTCCCTCAAATTAAAAGTCATTTTCGAACAATTGATTGATAAAAGTGTAGGTATACGCAGTATAACTTATAGTCACGTTATTTTCACTCTTGCATCCTACATATTTTCTATTTGTGGTAGAGTAATAATCATATAAACTAATGTCCTTCGCCATATCGAATCCGCCATCTTGAATTTTCCAATTTTGACGGAACGATCATTATCTCCTACTCCGGAAACCCCCAGATACCAATTTTGAATAGAATCGAATCTCCATTACAAAACTCGTCCATCATAATGGATCCGCCATCATGAAAATCCCAATTTTGACGAATTAATTATAATCTCCTCCAATTTTGATTTTTGAATAGAATCGGATCATAATTACAAAATTCGTTCGCCATATTGGATCCGCTATCTTGAAATTCTCAATTTTGACAAAAAAATCATAAAGTTCGACCCCGAAAACCCCCAGATACCAATCTTAAATAGAATCAGATCATAACTAGAAATTTCTTTCGCTATACGGGCTGATTCACGGTGGCAGCGCTGAGAATATTTCAGGTCGATAGAACACAACTAATTATTCAAGGCACCAACTTTTCAGAATAATCCTGAGTTGTGTTTTCCAGAAACGTCTAATGTGCCATCCACCGTGAATCAGCCTGTATATTGAATTGGTCATCTTGAATTTTCCAAGTTTGACGAAACAATCATTATCACCAACTCCGGAAAACCCCAGATATAAACCGCCATATGATCTTCAACAAGTGAACACCCTGTACATACCTATTATTGAAATTTTGAATGATTTTCTGTAGCGCCCATGGATGTGACGTGACAGCAATGTCAGTGATGCCAGTAGACAAAACTAAAGTCTCTAGATCATTAAAAAGAATGCATCTATGATCTGTCCGTACCCTGTTGGGATGACTTTAAGGTAGAAGTAAAGGTAACAATTTTGCGTTTCTCAGCTGTAAGATGGCGCTAGTGCGCTGGGTGTTACTTAATTTATGCAACTAAAATTACACAACCCCTCCCTCCCGACACACTTCTGGTCGGTAATTTCTGCAGAAACCTTTCCTAGAACATAGATAGCCCGTACAGCTTTCTACTTGAATCCCTACCAAAATCGTGCCGACTGCAGAGCCCGCGTAGCCAATGAATAAAGTGTTGCCAAAACTCCAAAACGTCGTAGAATTGCGACATTAAAGATTCTCGTTATGAATTAAACATAAAACGGATATTCTGGAAGTTGATAGACGACTCTCACAGTTTTCTGTGATATTCATGAATGAAAATGTATTTGAAAATTAATTACCGACCTGGATGTTTGGAAGACAGGGAGAGCGTATATTCAATTATTTTTATTTTCCACACAGAAAAAAACTTCCATTCAAAGAAATATGTATCTGGAGAAATTGTGATTTGAGATATAGCCAAGTAAATATTGTCCTGAAACAAAATATGTTCTTGTTATATAATTGTTCGAATACCAGGTACTTGTAAAAAATAAGTTTTTCCTATATTAATTCATCACAAGATCTTATTTAGCTCCACCTGTTATTTCTATCTAGATTTATTCATTATTTTTTTCCCAATTATTCCTATACCGACAAAATTTTGCAAGTGAAATTTAACACATTTCTAGTCGTCCGATCGACTTGAGGTGTTCATAATTCTGGTGACACATTCAAGAATTGGCGAATTTGGAGAGAAATCTCGAAACAAGCCGATCTCAATTTTCAAATTATGATTTTGTGTTTGATATATCATACTAGTGATCTTATCCATCTGGGCGTGATGACGTAATCGATATTTTCTTAAATGATAATAGGGGACTTGTGATAGCTCATTCGAAAGCTTATTGAATTCTCTATTCAGTGATATAAACTGTAACATAATTATTCATACAGGGTGGCCAAAAAATATTTAATTTTTAATTAAATTAATTTATTCCAGAATATCAGAATAACTCTGGAGACAAATCTCAAAATAGGTCGATTCTTATTTTCAGATTATGATTTTGTCATGATCATACTTGTTACCTTATCCATCTGCGCCTGATGACGTAATCGATGATTTTTTAAAATGAGAATAGTGTTCTTATTCGAAAGTCTATTCAATTCTCTTTCTACTGACAATCAAAATTGTACATATATAGATAGACCACAAAATTAACAAGATTTATGAAATAGAATTAGATTGGAATTTCGTAATATAACTCCAGAAATGATCCATACAATATACGAGAAAAATGTCTTCCTCGGGTGGCAATTTAAACATTTAATTCGAGAGGATAGCAATTTTTTATTTGTCAAACAACGAAAATTTTTTTCTTTTTACTGACATTATTATAATTGTAAAGTATGGTAAAGTATTTGCAAAAGAATGGACACATAATGACACGAAGACACTGCGAGCACTGGAAAACGAATATCTAATGGTGAATCCTTGTCTTGAAAAATGTCAAATAATGGTAATTATCTGGGAATAAAATGTTTTAAATGAATTTCATACCTATAGTTCTTGTTGTAAAAATTGATTTCATTTGAGAATTGTTTATTTTGACCACCGTCCATAAATAATTATGTTGATGTTTATTACACTGAATATAGAATGGCATAATCCTGCAAATGAGCTATCACACAACCCTCATTCTCATATAAAAAATCTTCGATTACGTCATCACATCCAGTTGGATAAGGTCACTAGTATGATAAATATCAACCACAAAACCATATAGTTCAAAAATATTACCTAATCCAGAATGGCGGCTTCGAGTAGAGCTGTTTTTTCAGTGTATTTTATCTATTCGCGGATGGGGAATGAATCTTGGGGGAGCCATTCATTTATATAAATGTGGTCAGTGAGACCGTGATTGTTCCCGTAACGTCAAAATAATATTGTTTCACGCGGAATAGTTAAAGTTACTCCTATCATTGTTTGTGTTTGTGATCATCATATTATAGTGGATAACGGTTTGAATATTTAATAGAACAATTTTAGTGTGTTGGAATTTTTTGAAAAATGCCTCGAATCTTTGTGAAGAATTCGCGACGCGGTTTGCATCTTAAAAGGTAAATGTTTCATTGTCAATATCGATATTAACTAGTTAAGTACCTACTTCATTGACTTTTATTACAGAGAATACAAAAATACGGAGGATGAGCAGGTTCAAAAAAAGATTTCATGTGCTGCTAGGCTCGCTGCTAAGTGAGTTTAATTAGCTTGTAAATACGTACCTATATGGTAGATATAAAAAAATTAGAAAGACAGAAACTGCTGAAAATGCTGGTTTTGGGGTCGTAATGATTCAAAAATAATAATTATCAACAGACATTGTGAAAATTTCAAGTGATTTAGATATACCTGTCATGTCCTATACCCTCCTATACCTAACACTGTGACCTAACTACCGCCCTTCTTATACATCCAGTTCACAGATCAATCGAACGAAAGAACGTTGATAATAATTACTGGTAATACCTATTAGGGTTCAAAGAACGAGAAGACGGGTCACTCAAAAAATCGTCAGTCGGCGTGGTTCAGCCTGTGGTTCAGCCACACCCGAGCATTTTTTGCAATTCCTAGAAGTGAGCCGGTAGGCTGAATAATAATATACAGGGTGTCCGGAAATAACTTTCGACAAAATTCAGGGATGATTCTACATGATAAAATATTGATTTTTTTCCGGACCTGCGTCCGGAAATGCATAGTTTTTATAAACATCTCAAATCACTAATATGCTTTGGTCGATTTCGTTAAAATTCAGCAGTGCTGTTTCTTGAAATGAGGAAAAAATTTAGCCATGATGGGATTTATTAAGTACATAATTTTTTGGAAATAAATTCTTCTTCTGGAAATAAAAATGGGTATTTCTATTCACAGAAACTAGTAAAAATTGAATGAAATTGAATATTTATTCGTTTTGATGATATATTCATAAAAGTTTGACAAACTCTTTAGTCTTTTTTGTCATGTAGAAACACCCCAAATTATTCGAACCGTATTTTCGGACACCCTGTATATAAATGTTTCAATTTTTTGACCTAAATAGATTCAATATTTTCTCCGCCATTGTTCATTTTTTACAAGATGCCGTCATCAGATTTTCGATCCGACGTTTCGTTTTTCCGTAACTATCATCAAATAATACTGATGATGATTTTCTTGTCCGAAACGTCGAATAAATTTGAAGTGCAATGTCGTTGGATTTAGAATTACAATTAGAGTAGGTACTTCAGGTTCTAAACTAACTTTTACGACTATTTATAAAAACAATGTTCATGGTGGTTGCTCGTATACGAAACGTTAGATCAAAAATCTGAGCAGAACAGAAAAAGTGGCAATGGTAATGTGAAATTCAGTTTATCATATCACTTCAAATGAAGTCAGGAGAAAAATAAAAACGAATTCGCGGATTTTTCGGAGTATTCGGAATTCGTGAATTTTCAAGGCGTCATTTTGATGTGCATCAAATTGCGCAACTTTTTCCTGATTCAACCAACTTCGTATCTGTTATGATTTCCGAGATACAAATGATACGCTTCGAATTTGGGATACACTGTACATCGTCCATATAGTTTGCCCCTTCAATATCAGCATATTTATTATGCATCCTAATGAAGACTGACATGTTTCTCCTCTCCTGATACTTGTAGAATGAAATATCATTAAATAATCAGAAAATGCAAGTTCTGAATACTTCTCTGATTCTTTTGTTTCCCACCTAGATATTAAAAACGAAATCAAAAATATTCTTAAAACAGTATAAACATCAAACTATCAATCATTTTTATTTTCATAAATAGGCACTGAAATTCTATTATTTTCGTCTTACGTTATACACTGTTGATGACCCCAGAACAAGTCGAAACGGCTGCTCACTGTTATTCAATTTTCTATACCTACTATAATTTTCATTTGAAAATATGAATACTTGCTATTTTTAACACTTCTTTATATTTTAGCATTTCGTCGCAGGTCCATTCAAAGGATGAAAATTTGACATCTTCGGATAATAATGTTGCTGAAAATTGCACACCTCTGAGGAGGTCGTGGTCTTTCGATTCTGAGTCTTCTGAGTCTTTGCCTGAATTAGAAATTGAAGTTGTTAGACTCCCTGGACAGTTCGATCCGAAAATAAGAAATATTAGTGGAAGACGTATAATTGATATTTCTCATTTTATAACGGAAGTGAGACGTCTAGAAAATCACGTGTGCCATGTAAAACCAACTGGTTATTTGAGTTTCGATAGAGAACAGAAAATCGGACTTCATTCAAAACTTTTTTTCAAATGCGCAGCTTGCGGTCATAGTACATCGATAACCACAAATAAGCCAGATAAAAGTGAACCCAATGCAAATTTTCTGGCTTCATGGGGTGCTTTAGCCAGTGGAAAAGGCCATTTCTTCTTAGAAGAATATTTATCACTTCTTGACATACCTCCGTTGACAAAACCAACTTTTTTAAAGTATCAACAAGAATTAGGTGATTCATGGAATGAGTGTTTAACAGATTCGATACAAGCAGCAGGTGCAGAAGAGTATAAGTTAGCCGTAGAATCCAATAATATGGCAGAAGGAAACATTGGTCAATGTACAGTAGTTGTAGATGGAGGGTGGAGTCATAGATCGTATGGGCACAGATATACTTCAAAATCTGGAGTTGCTTGTATCATAGGAAAACATACAAAACAACTCCTATTCATTGGCGTCAGAAACAAGTATTGTAGTGTATGTGCTATTTCCGAAAGAAAAGGAGAGGAGGTGCGCCGTCATAAATGTTTCAAAAATTGGTCTGGCTCATCACCTGCAATGGAAGCAGATATCATCGTAGAAGGATTCATCCACAGTCAGTCGATGCATAATCTTCAATATACCGCATTCATTGCAGATGGGGACTCCAGTGTACATTCGAAGATTCTAGAGCACGTTCCATATTCTCGAAAGATTAAAAAAATTGAATGTGCTAACCATCTGACGAAAAATGTAACGAAGCACCTACATGAACTTGCCAAAGAATCTTCTGCTAATAGGAAGTTGTTGTCCAGCAATAGGATAAATTACATAGGAAAGAGCTGTAGGAAACTTATATCCATACACGCTCGAAAATCAACTCCTTGTGTTGCAAATTTGAAACATGATTTGCAGAATGTTGTCAGTCATGTATTTGGAAATCACAGAAATTGTAGAGCCGAAAACTGTTTGAAAGTAGGTCAATGTAATGAAAATGATTTTCAAAAAGCTTCTACTGAAACGCAATTGCGCATAATGAGGATTGTAGGGAACTTGACCTCTAAGGCTGACAGCCTAATCACCGATTCAACTAGCAACAGTGCAGAACAGTTCATGCGACAAGTTGCTAAATTCAATAGCGCCAAACAAACTTTTTATGGACGCAGAAATTCATTCAACATAAGGTGCCATGGTGCTGGCTTGGCATATCAGTTTGGACCACGTTGGATGATCGAAGCTTTCAAGCATAAGTTCAAAAAGAGTCCATCGAATATACTAAAACGGTTAGTGAGGGAGAGGACAAACAATAATTTTCTCTGATAGGAAAATTCTTTAAACGCAGTGACATTTTGGGGCAAATCATCTGATTTGTCCTTACTACACGTATATTGAAATAATATTCATATTTTTATTTTATAGAAACGAGGAGAGAAAATCCCAAAAAATTTGGAATAATGAATATACCACCTCCTCGATTAACCTACAGACAGTATTTAATAATTTTCTTGGTAGATCTCGCCGGAAACGATTGTTCAATGCAGAAGCTAAAATTTCTGATAAAAATTGCGATTATGGTGCTTCATGCAACAAACCCGATTTACCTGATGAAGAAATACAGAATTTGATAAAGGAACAAATCAAGATTTTGAACATAACCTGTGAAGAACAGATGGAAATCGAAAAATCCACTCGTGGTCAAAGTGATAATTCCAAATGGTTTGAGGCAAGAAAATCACGACTCACGGCATCTAAGTTCGGAGAAATTTGCAAGCGCAGGATTAATCACGGAAAACTCGTAGAATCTATGCTATACAAGACCTTGCCACGAATGAAGCAAATTGAATATGGAAAAATGAATGAATCAGTAGCTATAGAAGCATATAGTTCGAAAGTAGGAAAATATGTCAGCCCTTGTGGTTTATTTGTTTGTACCGATCAAGGTTATGGGTTTCTGGGTGCTTCCCCGGATGGATTGGTAGATCATGACAAAATTATTGAAGTCAAATGTCCCTACTCAGCCAAGGATTATACTCCTTTAGAAGCTGCGAAGTATTTAAAGAATTTTTATTGCAGATTGTCTGAAGATGGGACACGTATGATGTTAGATAGGAAACATAACTATTTCTATCAGATACAGGGGCAAATGTATATTTGCGCAAGAAAACTCTGTGATTTCATAGTCTGGACTCCCAAGGGAATTCATGTCGAAACAATTCAGATCGATAAAAAATTTATAGAAAATATGATGTCGAAACTTAAACAATTTTATTTCGATCATTATGCAGTGGAATTAGTTGATAGTAGACATGAGAGAAATATGCCAATTCGATGCTACTCTAAAATAAGAAATCAAACTGAAGATAAAATAAAGAACTAAGAAATCATTTCATTCAATTATGCTCAGAGATTGATTTTTTGAGAAGGACCCAACCTGAATAATATCTCAGAGAATAAAACAGATTACATCAATCAGACCTGAAAATTCTACAGCTGAATCCCTGATAAAATAATCTATCCAATGAGGTATAATAAGGTGTGTTCGTTCCTTTCGAGACTTCATAGGGGTGAAATATAGAGCTAAGGGTGTCAGACTCGATCGAACAAATACATATAGTCAACAGATTATATGACACATCACTATATCCACGTTCGGGTATTCTCGTTTCATGCTCAAGTTATTACGGAGAGACTCTTGTGGTGATAAACTCTACATACATTCGTAGGATTCCTGGATTGGGTATTTTCGTGAATATTTACTCGGTTCATTTTTTCGGACTACCAGATCTGACTCACTATGTAGATTGGTAATTCTTATATGACTTCTAATCTTCACGTTGTATTGAACTGAATGAAATATAAAATAAAACTTTTCAAAAACACGCATATATTTAAATGCTTTAAATAAAGGGAAAATATGTTTTTTTCCTGGTTATCTAGAAAATTAAGTATGGGTAAAAGTGGAGCGCTAAATCATTATTGTGATATGATAGTTTCTTGGCACTCGCATGCTTTTACTCATATTCTTCATTTTTTGATAATCAGGAAACAAATTATTTTCCCCTTTTTTTGATTTTAAGCGTGGTTTTTAAAAAGTTTTTTTTATATTTTATTTTCTACTCTTCCATCTTGTTGATTTTAAATGCCATTTCATCACATTCAAACTGTGTTGGAACATAGTCCGATATTTTGGAGCTGTCATCTTGAATGTTTCAATTTTAACAAAAGAATCATAATCTCCGACCCTGATCACCCCCAGATACCAGTTATGAATCGAATCGGACCATAAACAAAAAACCATATCGGATCCGCCATATTCAATTCGTCAATTTTGACAAAAGAACTATATAATCTCATCCCACCCCGTAAACCCCCAAATACCAATTTTGAATCGAATCGGACTATAAACACACAAAGCTTGTACACTATAAATGGAGCCGCCGTCTTGAATTTTTCAATTTCGACACAAGAATCATAGTCTCCGACCTCGAAAACCCCCGAATACCAATTTTGAATACAATCGGATCATAATTGAGAAACTCGTCCGCCATATCCCAACTAGCATTTATAGTCGCGATTACGTAATTACGACTATTGGGTCGACTATTAAGTAATATTTACTAGTTGCGGTTACGTTATAATTACGTCGTTACTACGTATTTACGACCAAAATGGGGAACAAATCACGAGTAATTATTACGGTTTGCCGACGTAGCGGGAACTCACACAATTACGTAATGCTTACGACCCGTCGACGTCGAAATTACGTAAAGATGTAGTAAATTTTCCTACCTGACTTTCTATTTCTTTTCCACTTCATAAAAATATTATTTTCTCTCTTTATTATTCTTCATTTCATCCATGAAGTTCACATTCACGAAAAATGAACAAGTCCAATATGCCTAACCATTCAATAAATAATACAAGGACAAACACGCGAAATAATTGATACTCGAACTTGAAAAATTCGAACAACATTCAGTTTTTCGATAAATGTGATGATTTTGCCTCGAAATTCAAGATGCGCCCACAAAATAGGTACGGCTCATTTCACCAAAAATATGGTTTTATTTCATTCGGCTATTTTTCAAAAATCATCGTAAATCATGTTAATTTCCATTATTATGCAATTTGTGATCGAACGAATGCTATTATTCTTCATAAAATGATGTTTATCAACAAGAAAAACCAAAATTATTTCCTGTTCAAATGGTTATCACATCAATCAATATGGCTTCCAATCGAAAATGAATCAGAAAGTTACTTTTGGAACTCGTCAGTTATGATAACCTATGTATTGGTAACTTCAACTGAATATAATTACCGAAAAGTTGTTTCAACTATGAAGGAATTGTTTGAGTAGGAATTACCAATATGTTACTTGAAATATCACCAAGAATTGACTAAATTATTAGGTGATCGATCAAGTAACGACAACGTCGTAGAAACCTAATTGGTGACCATAGAGTAATTGCAACTGTGAAGCCTTCTTGGGGTGGTAAGCGTTACCGTAATAATATATCCAAAGTTCCGAAACCTTAAGAGTAGTTTTGAGGAGTGACAGTTTCGAAATAGTTACTTCGTAATAAGCCATGAGAATTTCTCACTTTGAAGTTATTATCTAGTGTAAAAACTACGTAATTTTCACTCACTAAATAACTATCACTGACATTTATACTATGAAGTTCTGAAATAAGTGATAAATACGTTATTATCACTAAATATAGGTAATAGTTTCTTGAACCATGGTGCCTGTGACTGAAAATGCTAGTTGGGATTGGAGCCGCCATCTCGAAATCTCCAATTTTGACAAGAGAATCATAATATCCGACCCGGAAAACCACCAGATACCAATTTTTAATAGAATAATCGGATTATAATTTAGAAACTCGTCCACTATATTGAATCCGCCATCTTGAATTTTGTAATTTTGACAGATGTATCGTGATCTCCGATCCAAAAAACCCTTATATACTAATTTTCAATCAAATCCGACCATAAACACAAAACTCGTCCGCCATATTGGAGACGCCATCTTCAATTTCTCAATTTTGATAGGAAAATCGTAATCTCCGATCACGGAAACCCCCCGATACCAATTTTGAATAGAATCGGATCATAATTACAAAACTCGTCCACCATCCTCCATTTTGTTTTTTTTTTCTTCAACAATTCCATAATGCATGGCCAGCGGAATTATAAACACCTGCCAAATTTCAAGTAGGTAAATACTTAGATACATACAGTCAGTAAATTAGAGGTATTACCTACCTATCCAGTTCATTTGAAAGTCCATATTGTGCAAATATTCGAATAAGTATGTATATTTTTACGTATCAATTCAGATATTCAACGAGACATTATTTATTATCCCTCCATTTTCCAAATAACTTTCCCAGATTCCACAATTGAAACTACAAATGCCTAGATAGTCGCACAATAATTCCTAGAAACAAATCGGTTCACCAATATCGGTCATCTCTCTCTAGAAATGTTGGCAACACTGTATCTAAATAGCACCAGAACGACATGCATTTGTTGCGATCCCCAGTGGCGAGTAGCGATACTATCTTATGTTGAAATCACATCCTAAATGATTATAACTATTTCCAGCAGAGGCACCACGTCCTGGAGCATTATCTAGATTTATGAGAATTTCTGTCTGAATTCATACAAGTCGAGTTTAAAAATATAATTAAATATTTTCCACGTCTGCAAAGTGATTTTAATTGTTCTCATATGTTCAATATTGTATAATCAATCAAAGTAAAGCAAACTTTTTCGCTGGTGTTGATATTATGACAAGTTTTTATAAGTTTTTCATCATAGTGAAAAATCTGTGAATTCAAAAATTATGAAAAAAATCTGGATTATTCAAAATGGCAATATCAAACTTTCTCAAGATTTTGAAGAAAATCTGTCGATCAGTTTTTGAGAAAAGTCGAAAAAATGGTGTTTATAATTTTTTTCGAAAAAACCAGTCGACAGATTTCTTTCAAAATCTCAGAATAGATTGAAATTGCCATTCTCAACATCCCAGATTTTTTTCATGCTCTTTGAATATACCGTTTTTTTTTTGGTGGGTTTACTTGTACCTTAACGTCAATTTTCATCAAGGGACCCTAATACCATCCAGTGACTCTAGTTCACATTTGTTTTTTGTTCGTGCTTATTGGTAATATTATCAAAACAAACGCTCAGAAGAGTTCAAGTTGCTGGCGTCAGGTAGGAAGATGTGTTATTTTCAATCGCGAATTTCAATAACGCATAAATCCGACAACCCTCTCGGGGCAGGACCGTTTGATGGTGTTGGCTTCATTCCATCATGAACAGGGTTGCCACCAGGTCTACAATTATTTTATTTATAGTCGTTTCCTCGAGAACTCCTCAAGTCTTCTTTATCTGAGGATTCCTTGGGGCCTCCCAAGTACTTGACGTGAAACTTGTTTTACAGATCTCCTAACATCGAGGTCCTGGTCCTGAAGGCTGCCTCAGGGGACGACGTCAGCTCAAGGAGCGTTTATTAATACAGGCCACAGCCAGCTCTATAACAATTAGCCGCGGTGAGATAAATGCAACACCGCATCACCGTGATCAAGAAGGTCTAATCTCGACTGGCTACCACCGCCATTTTCTGCCTTCGACATAAGTAATTGAACTTTCAAATGGCAAGAGATAATGGGTCAGGTCACAGTTCAGTATACAGTTTCATTTTTAAAATAAACAACCGAAGGCGATGAGCGGAATCCGTTAAAAGAATATATAAATATCTATAATCGCATGTTTCAACTTGCAATTATTTATAATTGCATGTTACATCTTGCAATTATCTATAATTGCATGTTAACACTTACAATTATCTATAATTGCATGTTACAACTTGAAATTATCTATATATTTTTTTTTTATCGCTTGGAGCGCACGAAAGGGAATCCCTATAATGTTCAAAGAACATCGTGCGTTCCTAGGGAGGATAGGGACAAGAGGTAGGTATTGGAATTTTTTTTGAACTTTTGGAGATTATATGTTGTTGGGAATACTTCCACAGGCAATGAATTCCAGAGCCTAGCCGTTCTATGGATGAAGGAGTCTTGATAAAGTGCTGTTCGACATCTTTCGAGGTTGACAACGAAAGGATGTGCTGACTGGGCTTGTCTAGTTCGTCTGATTGGTATTGCTAGTGAAGGGATGATAGCAGAGATTTCCGAAGAACATTTCCCGTGGAAGTATCGATAGAAAAGTGAAAGGTCGCCGACCTTTCTACGGTGTTCCAATGATGTCAAAGAGTGAGTGAGTGTGGCGTCACCCACCAGGCGAATGGCTCTTCTCTGGATGGAATCTAAGAGCATCAGCGTATGTTTTGGTGCTGAACCCCATATGTGGGAACAGTATTCTAGAACAGGCCGTATCTGCGCTTTGTAGATCATGAGAAGCTGTTGAGGTGTAAAGTAGCTTTTCGCACGGAACAAGAATCCGAGTTTTTGTGAAGCAGCTTTTGCGATGGATCTGACATGATTATCCCATGAAAGAGTGTTGCTGATGGAAATACCGAGCATAGATATGGTGGGCTTGGTGGGGATGGTGGAGCCAGACATTACAATATCGGGCATACTGAGTTCCGCCTTTCTAGAGAAAATGCAGGCTTGAGTTTTGGTGGCGTTGAATTCAACTAGGTTGTTTCTTCCCCAGGCTGTGATTTCAGCAAGATCTTCATTGACAGCATTGACCTGCCTGCGCCGTGAGTTCTTAGTTTCCTGAGAAGAAATAGGAATTCTGGAAGAGAACGCAGTATGGAGGGTACTATCATCTGCAAAGCTGTGGATGGGACAAGTTGTTACTCCCAACAGATCATTGATATGAAGCAGGAATAATGTTGGTGCCAAAATTGATCCTTGTGGAACGCCGGAATTGATGCCAAATGTATCAGACGATACCCCGTCCACCACCACGTGAAGCGATCTGTCTGAAAGAAAACTCGATAAGAGATGGCATAGCTGAGGTGGTAAGCCGTATGATGGTAGTTTGTGGAGGAGTCCTTCGTGCCAAACACGGTCGAATGCTTTCGAAATGTCCAACGCGACAGCTAGAGATTCCCCGTGTTTTTCTATTGAAGATTGCCATAAATGGGTGACGTAGGCAAGTAGATCTCCAGTAGATCTTCGGTGGCGAAAGCCGTATTGTCTATCATTGATGATTCCTGAGCTCTCCAGATATTTGATAAGCTCAATATTGATGGCTTTCTCCATCACTTTGGAGATTACTGATAACAGGGCAATGGGCCTGTAGTTGTTGGGCAGGTTCTTGTTCCCTTTTTTGGGGATTGGTTGGACTCTAGCTGTCTTCCAGCATGATGGAAAAACACCCGACCTGTACGAGATGGTAAACAACTTGCAGAGAATCGGTGTTAATTCTGGTGCACATTTTTTGAGGATAATGGGTGGAATTCCATCAGGACCGTTAGCCTTATTCGTTTTGAGACCAAGCAAAATTCGTCTGATAGTGCGTTGACGGAAGACGATTTCGGGCATTCGACTCTCAACGGGTGGAATGTCTGGCGGCAGTTTTCCTTGGGAATCTAAAGTAGAGTTTGCTGCGAACATCTCTGCAAAAATATTTGCTTTCTCCTGCGATGTTGTTGCTAATGTGCCGTCGGATTTGGACAGTGGTGGAAATGAACTATTAGTGAAATTTCTTCCGACCGCTTTAGCAAGGGACCAAAACGAACGGGAGCCATTGGGGCAATCTATGAGTTTCGATCTTATCTTGGCATTGTATGTTTCTTTCGAAGCATCTATTGTTTGGCTGCAGTTATTCCTGGCATCAACGTATTCTGCTCTAGTCGCGAGGTTAGGGTTTTTGCGCCAGCGATGGTAGGCTGTTTGTTTCAAGGCAACAGTTCTAGAACAGTTTTTGTTGAACCAGGGTTTCGAAGGTGGTGATCTTTTCGAAAAATGCGGTATGTATGTGTCCATTCCGAGCATGATGATCTCGGATATTTCCGCAGCACACTGTGAAGGGTCCTCAGAGTCAAAGCATACTCTATGCCCAGGAAACTCGGAAAAAAACATGCGGAGACCGTCCCAATCTCCTGAATTGTAATGCCATATAAGACGTGGGGGTGCCGGAGCAGTTGATGGAATGAAAAATGGGCAGGTTGTGGAGATGAGTGTGTGGTCAGAATTGCCAAGTGGAGCTCGTACATCTATGGTGTAGGGTGCTGAATTATTAGTGAGGAATAAGTCAAGTATGTTAGCTGAATGGTTATTGACATCGGGAATTCGTGTGGGTTCTTTGATAAGCTGCTCTAAGCCGTAAGTGATGGCGAAAGCTTCGGCTTGTCGCCCAGCTTCATCCGTTCTGTTAGAGTGTACGAGCCAAGCAGTGTTGTGCACATTGAAATCGCCCATGATGATGATTTCTGCTGCTGGATGGTTCTGTTGGATTTGGTCAAGCTTCAGAGACGAGAATTCGAAGAGCTCTTTATAGGATGGATCATTTGGTGATAAGTAGAGACAACAAAGGTATTTGGTCTGTTTCTGGCTATCGAGTTTGAACCACATGACATCAAACTTGTTTGGTTCCAAAGTTTTTTCTCGTTGACATGAGATATTCGTTTTAGAGTAGAGGCAGAGACCTCCCTTGAATCTAAAACGTGTGTGGAGTTCGTACCCAGGACAGAGCAGATAGGTCGTATTGGTGGATGAATTGACCTGTGTCTCAGAAAGAGCCAATATGTCTGGCTTTTCAATTTGAAGGTGTCGATGGACATCGTTGATGTTCTTACTTAGACCTCGGATGTTACATAGGTCTATCTTGAGGACTTTTTCAGTCGATGGTGAACCCCCTCTAGCACCTCTCGCCCGGAAATCCGAATGGAGAGGTATTTTACTTCCGGATAATTTTACTTGAGGAGAACTCATCATCGCGTATTCTGTATGGAGTATATAGGGAGGTTGGCGTGGAAGGAAAAGGAAATTGGGTTGGGTTGGGTTGGCCGGAACATCAACCAGCTACTGAAACACGGGTAAGTATACCCATTTCACAGTTATAACTTGCAATTAGTCATATAGTTGTATGTTATAACTTGCAATTATCTATAATTGCATGTTTCAACTTGCAATTGTAGATAATTGCAAGTCACAACTTGCAATTAGCCATAATTGCATGTAACAACTTGTAATTATATATACTTGCAAGTTACAAATTGCAATTAGCCATAATATGCATGGAACAACTTACAATTAGCTATAATATTCACCCACCGTCTTTTAGTTAGAGCATTCCTGTCGAGTTGTGTACTCATTGTGTTAGTTATGGAGGAACTAATTGAATTTTTATTTCATATAGTCCAATCAAATGGTATTTTCACTTGGAAAAAAATCGAGTAGTCGGTTTCTCTTTGGTTTCATATGTTTTTGGAGGTGCCGAATTCGAATCTGAATTTTGCAAACGAAATTTCCTGGAGCGTTTCGAGATATTCGCAAAAAACAGCAAAATTTTTGGACCGTCACTCGGAAATTATACGTTATATCGAAACGACTGCCCTATAGAAAGTTGGAGTAGATAAAATTTCCTGAATATGATTTCTATTGCTCATGAATATAGGACTGACGAGTGCGGAGATGGAGCCAGTTGAAAATTGACCATATTTGCGTACTTTTCAAAAAATAGCATTTTCGTCGGTTTTCGCTGATAGCTCCAATTCTACGCATCCCTTGAAGGAACGAACTATATTACCTGATGTGGAAGAGTCCTAGCGATGTGAATTCCCACCTCTGTCAGCATGTAACTCATGACTCTCGACTTGTCACTGTACTAAAGTATATTCACATCAACTAGGAATAATATTGTTTTCCTTATCTGCCTCTAGTTATTCGTTAACGGAGTAGAAAAATCAAGTTTCCTAGCAACGAATATCAGAAATGTCACACATTTTAAGAAAATATAGTTAGAAGAGTTTTCTTCACTGTCGGCTATCTTCGAATTTACGGCAAATGCTTGTTTTAAACCTGCCTCACTGCGATTTCAAAATACGAAAGTTCCAGTTTAGTTTTTTCCGTTTCATTTTTTTCGGTTGAGTTTATATTCGAGCTATTTTGGGGTACCCTGGAGGAAGCACGATTGGCTCCATATGCACCACCATCCCCAGAACCGGGTCTTGAAGGTTGAATTTTCCGCCCCAACAGGCGTTAACTAGACCTGTTCTAGGGTAGTCAGCTTTTCGCGGATTGGTACATTACATGAACTAAGGTGGTCCGCGGTTTAGTGTCAGTATCCTCTAGACCCATTTTTTTAATAATATTATGATAGCTCAGAGGTTAGTGCTTCAGCTCTTGTTTGCTGAGACTCACTAGCTAACGAATAGTTGATGAACTATTGTAAACCATTACTTTCTTTCTTCAATAAAATCCATATTTTCGAATTTTGACTTCATTTCCCATAATTAAACATAATAGAGAGTTGAAGTGTTGTCATGAACGTTAACGTAAACGTAGAAATTGACAGCTACGCATGCGCATTTTCTAATTCTTCACGTTTGCGTTGTTAGTGGGCTTACGGGTGTACGTTATCTCACGTACCTTCACGTATACCTTAAATATCAACTTACGTTAACCAAACTATACTCGAAATATGCCGATGAGTCAAAATTATCAAATTTGGGATCCCCAACGAGTTCTGCATCAAGGAGCCCTCTCATTTTGACAGGAATAAATGGTCGAATCTAAACACACAACCAAAAATGACCAATTCAAACCGAAAACAAAATGTATTATTACGTTATGATGACAGTGAAGACTTCAACTCAATTTAACGACAATACGTAACGTTATTTTTCGTACCTTAACGTCTACGTGGAGGTCTACGTACAGTGATTACTTCAACTCTCTAATAACGCTACCAATTATCATTGTTCTCTAATCTCTACAGAACGACAACGACGAACAGAGACAGAGAGAGAGTGCGAGAGACTGTCTTCCTCACTTCAAACTTGACATGACATTTGTCACAAACACAGTGACATGGAACAGAATAACAAAACTTGACTAAAGGCATACTTACTTACTAAAGGAAGTCTTATAATTCGGTCAACCTGACTATAGATCGTCCTCGATCCATATACAAAAGATTATTGATTAAATCCACATAGTACCTAAATAACTACCCAAATTATAACATTTTGTCCAAGTCATCAACAATGAAATCCTGAACTTAAAATAAGAACATAAGTGTAAAACATAAGGTAAGTTTTCATAAGTGTTATACATAAGTTGAGTTTCCATAAGTGTTATACATAAGTTGAGTTTCCATAAGTGTTATACATGAGTTGAGTTTCCATAAGAATTGCACATAAGATAAGTTAGGTACATAAAATATGTTAAATCTAAAAATACAAGAACAGCATAAAATATAATAAAATATTTTTTTAAACATTCAATAAAAAGAGTTAATTTATTCTGCTTTTAACCACAGCTTCATATTTTCAGGACCAAATATTCCTTCAAATGGTCTCTGAGTTATTTGAAAATTTTCAATATCCTGAATAAGATATCTATCATCGGGTAACAATTTTTTAACTTCATAAGGACCCTTATATTTAAGTAACAATTTTTTGTTCACATTTGGAGTAACATCAAAATTTTTAATTAAAACAAAATCTCCAAGTTCATACTTGTGAGGTACCTTATGAGATTTATCAAAATATTGTTTATTGTAATCCTGAACCTTAATATTTTTTTCTTGGGCATCTTGCCTAAGTGATTCCAAATCTCTATCATCAGAATTTTGTGACTCAATATAACTTCGGAGCTCATCAGTCCTATCCCTTTGATTAACCCCAAACAATAACATAGATGGACTCTGATTTGTAGAACTGCAATAAGAATTATTAATGGCAAATTCCACTAATGGTAAGTTTTTACTCCATTTATTCTTCAATTCTGTTAATTTAGATAACATTGGTGTAAGATCTCTGTTGACTCTCTCAATCTGACCATTTGATTTTGGGGAAGCGGTTGCTATTTTGATATGGGTTATCCTATGTTTTAATAAAAAATCTTCAAATTCCTTTGAGGTGAATGCAGATCCTCTATCTGACACAACAAAATTAGGTTTGCTATAATTATTAAAATACTCTTCAAGTTTATGAATTGCTTCTATAGACTTTGTAGACTTTACATCATATAATTTTACGAATTTTGTAAAGGAATCAATAATTTCGAATACATGTTTTTTTCCTAAAGGTGTCTTTTCCAATGGACCATAATGGTCTATGTGTATAGTCACAAATGGTTTATCTCCCTTTGGAATGTTATGAAGTGTACCTTCGGGTTTTCCATAAACAGGTGAGTAATTTAAACACTTCAAGCAATTCCTTATATAAATTTTAACCTTTTCTCTCAATTCTGGAAACCAATAAGCCCTAGAAATATATTCAACTGTTTTGTCAATACCTAAATGAGCTAAATTATCATGGCAAGTTCTCATAACATGGTATTCCATTGCTTTTGGTACATAAAACAGTATTTTATTCTTGGATTTTCTATATACCAAACCATTGCGTAATTCAAAATTTTTGTCCTCACTAATTAAAAGGTCTTCCTTAATTTTCTTGATATCAAGGTCCAAATTCTGTGCAATCGTTAAATTTTCTTCAAATGTATTTTCTTCAATAATCAAGAGAGAATTTACTCTACTTAGAGCATCAACATGCTTCATTCTATTGCCATCACGGTGCTCTAAATCATAATCATAATTTTGCAAAACTAATGCCCACCTATTTATTCTTGGATTAATTTCTTTTTTATTCAAAGCCATTTTGATGGAATTGCAATCCGTGACTATTTTGAATTTTATACCTTGAAGATAAACATGAAATCTGTTCAGTGCATTAATTATTGCCAACATTTCTAACTCATAACTATGATGTTTTATTATTATATACTGAATATATTGAGCTTGGTGAACCCTTAGTACAGACTCACGTGGTTGAGGTTTTGGGGTTCAGGAATGAAACAACCTTACATTGTTGTGTCGGCCAGGCAAATGGACGAGTCTTTATTCCCACCAGCAGGATCACAGATTCTCTATGATTCATGGAATTATATGTCAATGTCAAATGTCAACTCGTGACAACTTCAATCCTTTACACCTTCCTTCTTTTAAATGAACAATATAATTTACAACAGTGTACAATTTACAAAATTACAAATTCGCAAATTATTATCTCCCAAATAATAAATTATAAGTACCTGAATATATATATCTCTGTGCCTTTCTTTTGACGACCTTTCACAACAATAATGATATACTTTTATAAACAAAACATAGAATAGTAAATATAGATAGCGAATATATAGTAAAATACAAACTTTCTCATCAATAGACACATAATAACATTCAACAATAGGGACATATACAATTATACCATTAAATACAAACTACGGACTAAATCTAAATGGGGGTCTCACATATCTTCCGTACCTGGTTTGTGTTTGTGTTTCTCTGAGTTGATCATTCATAGGTGTACCAAAATCTGAATTATTTTCATTATTTGTTGGACTATCAGAATCAGATTCACTATTTGTTGGACTATCAAGATACTCATTTTCCTCCTTTTTTTCTTGATCATCATTGAATGCATTGAAAACAGTTGGTAAATAATCATGCCCATTGAAATTGTCATTATGACTTTCTTTATCATTAACTTTGATTAGATGTTTTCTATTTCTTGTCACCAAATTATTGCTTCTTTTCAACTTAATATCATATGATCTCGGCTCATCTCTCTTTTTGATAACTATACCATCTAACCACATCTCTTTACTCTTAATATCATGATTTCTTACTTTAACATTGTCCCCTGCTTTAAGTATACTCAGTTCCTTACTACTTTTGTCATAATTATTTTTTTGCTCAACTTGCCTTTCTTTTAATTGATTCCTGGTTTCAGAAAAAGGTTGTATTTTAGGTTTAAGTAATTTTTCTTTAATTGGTAGGGTAGTTCTTAATCTCCTACTGAAAATTAATTGTGCTGGACTAGGTAAATTTGCAGAAATTGGTGTGTTACGTAAGTCTAGAAGTGCCAATTGTACATCAGTTCCAGATTTTTGACATTTTATAGATACATTTTTCACGGTTTGGACAAATCTTTCTACTTGGCCGTTACTTTGAGGGTAGTGGGGACTTGATGTTACATGACGAAATTGCCATGAATTACTGAATTTTTTGAATTCACTAGCAGAAAAACAAGGGCCATTATCAGAAATTACTATATCTGGAATACCATGAACTGCAAATATTCTTTTCACAGCCTGTATTACTTTTTCACTTGTTTGGCTCTGTAATTCAGTAACTTCTACAAATTTTGAGTAGTAATCAACAATTATGAGATAATATTTATTGTTGAATTGAAATATATCTATCCCAACCTTTTTCCAAGGGCCTAGAGGAATATCATGGGAAATTAGAGGCTCACTTTGATTATTATTGCGATTTGACAGACAGGTGTCGCATGATTCAATAACGTTATCTATTTCTTTAGACATATAAGGCCAAAATACAAATTGTCGAGCATTTAACTTGGTTTTTTCTTTACCCAAATGTGGTACATGTAATCTTGCTAAAATTTCCTTTCTCAAAGATTTTGGTACAAAGAGTCTGTCATTTTTATATATGAGTCCCTGAGCACATGACAATTCATCTCTGAAAGTCCAATATATTTTGAATTCCTCCTCCAGATGCTCTTTATTCTTTGGGAAACCATTACTTATCAGATTCATTAGTTTTACCAAGTGTTGATCAGCCGCTGTCTCTTTTTGAAATATTCTGTATTTGTATGGCGTTATAGGAATACTATTTGTTACTAAACAGAGGTGCCTTTCAATCTCATTACATTTTTTCTCGAAATTTTCATCAAAATTATCTTGATAGGCTCTACTTAAAGCATCTGCAATATGCAAATCCTTGCCTTTTTTGTATACCAGTTTGAGTGTGTATGGTTGTAACATTAACAACATTCTTTGCAACCTTGCTGGGGCATTTAACAATGGCTTATTGAAAATATAAATGAGAGGTTTGTGGTCTGTTTCAATAGTAACATCTGATCGTCCATAAATAAAATAATGAAACTTTGCACAGGCATGAGTAATTGAAAGAAGCTCTTTTTCAATTTGAGCATATTTACATTGAGTTGATGTGAATGCTTTCGATGCATATGCTACTGGTGCATTATTTTGGAGTAGAACTGATCCACAACCTCCCTGGGAAGCATCACATGAAAGGACGACAGGTAATTTGGGTGAGTAGTACTGTAAAACTGGTGCTTTAACTAAAAGTGATTTCAATTTTTCAAAAGCCTCAATCTGTTCAGTACCCCAACGGAAAGTTGCATCTTTTTTATAAGTACCCTCAGTGGGTCTGTCACTTCTGAATAATTTGGAATAAATCTATTGACAAAATTAATTATGCCTAAAAACCTTTCTATATCATTTCCTGTAGTAGGTGTTTTAAAATCCAAAACTGCTTTTATTTTATTTTCATCTACCTCCAAACCATTTTTAGATATGTGAAACCCCATGTATTTCACAGACTCTACACAAAATTGACATTTACTCAAATTCAGTTTCAAATTATTTTGCCTGGCTATGTTCAAAACATTTTCTAATTTTTTATTGTGTTCATCCAAATCCTTGCCCCAAATCAAGATATCATCCACATAAAGTCCTATTCCTTCCACCCCCTCAAAAATATCCCTAATTTTTCTCATAAAAACTTCTGGAGCCGAGCAAATTCCATATGGTAATCTCAAAAACCGATATCTACCCCATGGGGTATTGAAAGTCGTTAGTTTACTACTGTTTTCATCTAATTCAATTTGCCAAAACCCATTACTGCAGTCAACAACAGAAAAATATTTTGCTCCATTCAGCTTGCTAGTAATTTCATCTAAGCTAGGTAAATAAAAATGTTCTCTCTTAACTGCTTGATTAAGGTCCTTAGGATCAATACAAATTCTCAAATCATTGTTTGGTTTTTTAACAATTACCAGGCTATTCACCCAATCAGTTGGCTCACATATCTTTTTGATGACATTGGCTTTCTCCAGGTCTGCAAGCTTCTCTTTGAGGGGCTGGTGAAGGGCATAGGGCACTTTCCTTGGGGGATGGACTTTGGGTGGCACATTCTCATCTAGTATAATTTTGTATTTCCCAGACAGACAACCAAGTCCCTGAAACACATCAGAATATTTCTTAATCAACTGTTCACATTTTCCTTCATTATTAATGGTCCCTACATAATTTCTTTTTATCAAGTTCAACTGTACACAAGCATCAGCACCTAAAATTGGTGTCTTATCAGTTTTAACTATATGAAATAAAATTTTGTTCATGTTACCTTTGACGTTACATTGTCTAACTTTCAGATAAACTGTACCTAAAGACAATATTTTATTTCCTGTGTAGCCAGTTAGATTTGAATTAGTTTGGCACAATTCTTCATCAGGTATATTCAATTTTACAAGATAATTATGAGGTAGAATTGAGCAATCTGCTCCTGTGTCTAACCTGAATGTGACCTTTATTTTGTTGTTTACATAGAAATTTTCAACCCACCTGTTTGAACTATTGTTGTCTGTGATATTGAAAATAAATGAATCATCTGGAGACAAATCACACCCTTCCACATTGAAAAATTCATCCTGTTCAAATTCAACTCGATTTATGTTATTAGTATATCTACTTTTACAAACTTTGGCAAAATGGTTAAACTTTTGGCATTTTTTGCATTGCTGTCTATAAGCAGGACAGTTATTGAACTTATGATTTGATCCACATTTGTAACAGTTTTGTATGAATCCTCCATTATTACTATTATTAGACAAATTACTTAGCTTTTGGTTAACTGCCGATAGTGGACGTCCATTTTGTGAGCAGCTGGGTATTTCTTGAACTGTCTGTTGATACCCATCTCTTTGCCTTGGTGACGTGTGGTGGTATTGCTGGTAGACTGATGTACGTTGGGCTGGGAATCTCCTGTTTTGAATTGCATGAATCTCTGGAGCTACTCCTTGTATGACTTCTAGGCGTTTAGCTGTTGTTTCTGCTGAACAGCAGACTTCCAATGCCTTGTGTAGTTGTAAATCTGGCTCCCGCAGCAACCTGTCTTTTATAGACACATCAGTGATACCCAGTATTAGTCTGTCTCTGATCAAGCTATCCGTCAGTGTTTGGAATTCACATGTGCTTGCCAATTGCCTTAGTTCTGTTACATATGCTACATAGGACTCCTCTTCATTTTTGTTACGTGTAAAAAACAGGTACCGCTCATATGTTGTATTTTTCGTAGGTGTGAAATATTCTCCAAACTTCTTGATTATGGTTGACGCTGAAGTTTTACTTTGTCCTGTTTCCCACGTGAAGTTGTTATATATTCGTAAGGCTTTGTCTCCAATCTGATTCAACAAAATGAATGCCTTGTTTGCATCTGTTTCAGAGTCCAACTTACTTGCTTTCAGGTAGATTTCAAATTTCTGTTTGAAGAATGACCAGTTCTCTGCCATGTTGCCCTCAAATGAGAGCTCATTCGGTGGTACCGCGTGATCATTCATCTTGTTTCAATTATAGGTTATGTACTTGTATTCTGGATTAATTAATTACTTGGTTACTTTATGCACCCATCAGTTATATTGAATGAGTACTATTACCGACTGCGCCATGTTTTATTATTATATACTGAATATATTGAGCTTGGTGAACCCTTAGTACAGACTCACGTGGTTGAGGTTTTGGGGTTCAGGAATGAAACAACCTTACATTGTTGTGTCGGCCAGGCAAATGGACGAGTCTTTATTCCCACCAGCAGGATCACAGATTCTCTATGATTCATGGAATTATATGTCAATGCCAAATGTCAACTCGTGACAACTTCAATCCTTTACCATTGCGTAATTCAAAATTTTTGTCCTCACTAATTAAAAGGTCTTCCTTAATTTTCTTGATATCAAGGTCCAAATTCTGTGCAATCGTTAAATTTTCTTCAAATGTATTTTCTTCAATAATCAAGAGAGAATTTACTCTACTAAGAGCATCAACATGCTTCATTCTATTGCCATCACGGTGCTCTAAATCATAATCATAATTTTGCAAAACTAATGCCCACCTATTTATTCTTGGATTAATTTCTTTTTTATTCAAAGCCATTTTGATGGAATTGCAATCCGTGACTATTTTGAATTTTATACCTGGAAGATAAACATGAAATCTGTTCAGTGCATTAATTATTGCCAACATTTCTAACTCATAACTATGATATCGAGATTCAGTGTCTGTTGTGCGTTTACTGAAGTAAAATACAGGCCTTAATAGGTTATCTTTTTGTTTCTGTAATAATATTGCACCATATCCTTTACTACATGAATCACAATGTAATTCGGTTTCTAAGAAAGGTGAGTAAATTACTAAAATAGGAGCTTGAATTAATTTCGTCTTTATGGAATTAAATGATTCTAATTCATCTTTACCAAAGTGAAAATTTGAATTTTTTCAAATCAGGTCATAAAGAGGCTTAGCAAGAGTAGCAAACGAAGGTACAAACCTTCTAAAATAAGAAGCTAATCCTAAAAATCTGTGAACTTTTTTAGATGAATCTGGGATTGGGTATTCTTCTACTGCTTGAACATTTTCTGGATTTGGTTGAATTCCACTACTATTTATCAAGTACCCTAAATATATAATTTCTGTTTTCATGAATGAACATTTATCTAGTCGCAGTTCCAATGAATTTTTAGTCATAAGCTCTAATACATTTGATAAGATAGATAAGTGTTCGGAATGTGTTTGTGTGGCAATCAAAATGTCATCTAAGTATACTAATATTTTCTGATCTTCAATCAACTTTCTGAAAATCTTGTTTATATATCTGGAAAATACTGAAGGTCCATTGCAAATTCCAAAAGGCATGCGTAGATATTCATACTGGCCTAGTTGAGTAATGAAAGAAGTATATTTTATAGATTCCTCTGACATTTTGATATGATGAAAACCGTTTTTCAAATCTAAACAAGTGAAATACTTTTTATCTTTCAATAAGTCTAACTGATCATCAATAAGTGGCAATGGGAAATGATCTCTTACTGTGTTTTTGTTCAGTTCACGGTAATCAATACAAAGTCTATAGTCCACACTATTTTTTTTCTTGAGTAAAACAATGGGGCTGCAATAAGGTGAATAACTCTCTCTAATATAACCTTTGTTCAATAAATCATCTAAAATTTCTCTCAGTTTATTTTTTTCCATGAATGACAATTTCCGAGGCCTAAAAGCAAATGGTTGATTATTTTTGACAGAGATTATACATTCAAAATCAATTTCTGGTTGGTTAGGTTTCTCTCGCGATCTATTCAAATAATTCGAAACAATATCTTTTATCTGTTTCTGAAGTGGAAAATCTAGTTCAGGATTTACATTAATATTAGGTTCTCTAGTATCTCCAATATCAATCAACATAAGATCATTAAAGTCATCAATAATGTTGTCACTTTTTTTTCTAATAATAAGTTCACTACCAATAATAATTTCAAAATCCTTGAGCATAGTGAAATCTCTCCCTAATAATGCAGAAAAATGCATTGTACACTCTGGTACAACATAAAAAGTTATAGGGACAATCATATTTTGAATTCTTACTAGATGATCATAAACTCCTAAAATTTCTAACTTGGCACCATTAATACCATGAAAATCTTTAGTATCATCTATATTCACATCATAGGAACTAGGTGGCAAAGAACCTACTTTAATCAAGCTAATAGGGCTACCTGTATCAAGGCAAGCTTTCAGATTCACCATTTCTGTTGTTCCCTTGTTATCAAAGATCAGCTGAATTGGTACCATATAAGCCACAGGTAAGCTAGGTCTTTCCACAATCAAGGTACTCCTCTCACTGGCTGGAACAGTCCTTGACGTAGATTGAGAATTTGGGCAATCTCTCCTCAGATGTTCTATGGACCCACAACCATAACATGATCCTCTTGGGCGACGTGGTTTTGAGCAGTTATTAACTGAGTGACCTGGTTCATTACAGTTGTAGCATCTAACAAAATAAGTGTTCTTAGCCTTTTCGCGACGGGGTTCGTTTGGCGCGCGTGAGCCGCCACAACGGGGTTCGAAAGCGCGTTCGCATATATGCGGGTCCCGTTGTTTGAGCCCATTTTCAGAAAATATTTCGCAATGATACATAATGAGAAAAACTCAATTTGATTTATAATTTAGTATATTTTGAACGCGAACAAGCCTATCAGTAAACAGTGAACACAATACAGAATGCCTAGTGGACGGAGGCCGCTTCCACCCGCTTCCCATCGTTGTAACATGTGTTGTAATCCGATCATAGACAACGTCAGAAGTGTACGAGTATCCCCGACCCAAACCATCTAAAGACGATGCAAATGAAGGGGATGAGACGATAACGCGCGGTTCCCGTCGTTAGAACACTTCTCCGGTCGATTGAAAATATGCGGCTCCCGTGTATCAGATGCTTCAGTGAAATACGCATATATGCGTTTCCCGTCGCGAAAGGGTTAAAGCTTGATGAACTTGTGATCTTCACATTCTGCTCTTGCTGATTTCCTCGGGAAACTACACTTTTTTCCTGTCGACCTCCTCTACCAGTTTCCTTCCTCTCATTAAATCTTCCTCTCCTAGAGTCACTAACCCTTTCATAATCAAGGATATCACGGAACAGTTCATCTTCATCCATCCCTGCCAAAAATACCTTATGAAGTCTCATGAAGAAATATAGATAAAATATGAGTATTAATAAGGATATATAACCGAGTTCTGTAGCGTATGAGTACATTATCTCTGGCACATGAACTTTCTAAAAGGTTTAATGATATTTCATGAGTATATGTGATTTATAAGCGTATACAAATATGGAGTATGAGAGTTTTTATCAGGCACAAGTGGTTTGAGGAGCCTATGACCACCAATAAGATATTCCACTTCCAATTGGAAAAGTATTCTATGCACATTCATGCGCCTTAGTATATATGAGAAATGTGTAGGAATTCACAAATAGAATTCTATTGGGTATCGTCAGGAAAAAAATATATCAGGATTTTAGAGTTTCACCAAGGAATTCCTTATCTAATTTATAACTGAGAATTTACGAGTTTCAATTAGACAATGAATGCCCAATCTGAAATGTGTCCAATGAGTGTTTATAAGACAACTAGTTTCTAGGTTTATGAGCTCAAATATGAAAACACGGTTCTAAAATTATAGGTTTCTTATCAGCTTGAATCCGGTAAATAATTATTGAGTAATCATAAGTTTTTAAAAGACAATATAGATATAATCTTCAACGTATTTCATGGGTTTTTGTGAGGGTGAAAAGTGTTCGATAAATTATGATATTCAATAGGGAACTGCTGCCATGATTCTATCGGTTGCTGATGAGTTTGTATGTGGTATATGTGGTTTCAAGTATTCGAGATTTCTTATAAGCAATCACTGATCTATAATGAAACGTATCTTATTAGTCGAGCTGAGGTAAGATGTGTTCCAGAATTCATGAGTGTTGATAAGGATTTACCGTTATAACTGTATTCGTATGTTATGATGTTTCATGCGTTATTTCTGTCTAAGAATTTTGGACAATACATGCCTAATCTGAATGGTATCTAATAAGTTTGTATGAGATGTGTTAGTTCTGAGGATTTTTGGGGTTTGAAAAGACATTACTGATTTGAAACGGAATGTATCCTATGGGTCATGCTGAGGCTTGATGTGTATCAAAACTGATGGGTGTTGATAAGGGTATACCATTATGACTCCATTGGTATTTTGAGAGGTTTTATGCGGGATTGCTGTATAAGGATTCAAGATTTTAGATTAGACAATACATGTCTGATTCGAAATGTATCTGATCATTTTTTATGAGATATGTATCTCATGAGGAAATGTTTGTTTAAGGATTCATGAGAGTTGATAGGGATTCACCGTTATGACTGTATCCATACGTTGAAATGAATGATGCGTTATTGGGATTCACGAGTTTTGATAAGACAATACATGTCTAATCTGTATGGTATATAATTAGTTTGTATGAGATGTGTATGTTCTGAAGATTTTTGTAGTTAGAAAAGACAATACTGATTTGAAATGAAACGAATCCTATGGGTCAAGCTGAGGCTGTATGTGTTCCAGAATTCATGACTGTTGATAAGGATATACAGTTATGACTTCAATGGTATGTTGAGAGGTTTCATGCAGCATTTTTGTATAAGGATTCACAAGTTTAGATAGGACAATACATGCCTGATCTAAATGGTATCTAATGAGTTTGAATGAGATGTGTATGTTTTCGAGGTTTGTAAAGACAATGCTGAAGCTAAGGATATAATGTGTCATAGACTTCATGAGGGTTGATGAGGATATATAGTTATGACTTCTAGTATATCGAGAGGCTTTTTCGCAGAGTTTTTTCATGATGATTCACGAGTTTGGATCAGACAGTTCATGTCCAATATTAAATGTTTCCTATAAGTTTGTGTGAGTTTTCAATAGTACAATATTTTCAAGTTCAAAATATATATTATTAGATCTTATGAGGATTAATGACAATGATTGACAGTTGTTATATGATGATAATGATAAAACAAGAGGTTTTATGCGGAATCTGTTTACTAGTTTCAATAAGACAATGCATGCTCAATCCAAAATGTATCAAATGAGTTTGTATGAGAAAATCAGTTCAAAGATTTGTAATTTCTAATAAGAACACGCACGGTTCTAATATTATAAGGTTACCAGCAGATTTTATGAGAAATATAATTTTTGATAGCTCATAACTTCTATTCTGCAAGACACCATTGCCTAGGTACAATTTTTGTGTTCATATAATATATCAGAGTCAGTGCTTGAACGCAAGTCATTGTTGAAGGTGAACATTATACAGGGCTCGGCTATGGACTCCTGGGATGAAAACAAGTTGATTTAGGCCAACTTATCTATATCCAAAATCGTCTCGTTAAATTGGTACAAGGCGTTGAAGTTTTTTCGGAAAAAATAATTTTGCTCATAAGAAGAGTAGGCTGAGATTGATTTTCATAATTTTTGGCATGGCATGTTCTGTGACTGTGAGTCACGTTTTGAGATGTTTTTGATCATCATCAGTGACCTGCAAGTATTTCGAACAACTATGTTGCCGTTCAAATTTGGTGACAACTTTTCAGAGGTCGGACTGGAAACTTCCAGTTTCTTTTCCAGAAAGATATTCCCTTCAGAAATATTTGTTGTATCTTGTTATTTTTTCAGGATTATTTGCGAATGAATAATTTCTGATCTGAGGCATCTCTCATGCATTTTTAAGAAAAATAATCTGGTTGGGACATGGCTTGACTGTAGACTCCTGGGATAAAAATAGGTTGATTTTAGCCAACTTATCTATATTCAAAATCGTTTCGTTGAGTTGGTACAAGGCGTTAAAGTGCTCACCTTGGGTCCTGTACATAGTTATCGCTAAATTTGTGATGTGAAAGTTCTTGTAATGCCAACGAGGACCAGCAACTTATCAGTTTATTTACAATAATAAATCATATTGTAGCCATGATCAATAAACAGTCCAACTAATTAGATTAATTTTTAAAAATGCACAGGATGCATCATATCAGAAATTATTTATTTGCAAATGAACCTCGAGACATATCAAAGATAAACACGATACAAAAAATATTTCTGAAGAAAATATTTTTCTGGAAAAAAACTGGAAGTTTCTAGCCCGACCTCTGGAAAGTTATCACAAAATTTGTACGGCAACATGGTTGTTTGAAACACTTGCAGGACACTGATGATGATCAAGAACATCTCAAAAAGTGACTTACAGTTGGGGAACATGCCATGCCAAAAATTATAATATAATTGATCCCAGCCTTCTCTTTTTATGAGCAAAATTATTTTTTTCCAAAAAAAATTCAACGCCTTGCACCAACTCAACGACACGATTTTGGATATAGGTAAGTTGGCCTAAATCAACTTGTTTCTATCCCAGGAGTCCACAGCCGAGCCATGTCCGAACCTTTTACAGATACCCTGTATATTTTATTTGAAAATATAACTATATTGATTGTCACTTTCTCGGAAAAAACTTATTGATTTCCTTTTTTTTTCTATATATTCAACACCCCCTGATTTCGTTACAAATAAGTTTCAGACCATCTTTTATCATCTTTTTTTTTTAATCACACGACCCTTCATATTGCCATATTTTCCGATTTATTGCAAAAACTTCAGCTCATCTAAACAGAATTGTTTTTATATTGGTACTGGTATTTCAACTTGAATACGCACACAATTCGAAGAGACGAAGAAGCCTGAGGGTTTTTGCCAAATGAATCCTCATTCGATCACATAAAAATCATTCAATATACTTTATATCCTCATACATTCTCATAATTCCTATCAGCATTGCATCAAGAAACTATTATATATTTTCATGCCTACTAGAAACTGATAGATCCACATAAAAACCCGAACAACAAAGCCAAATTCATAACATACGTAACTCATAAATCCACATAGATTCACATTTGAAAATTCACTTGGAGAGTCATTAGGTCTCCACATAGAGGGGAACACAAAATTCAAGTTGGTAACAAAACAGTAACTTTTTTGCGTTGGTACTTCTGAGACTGAGCTAGCCACTAGCCAGCCATATTTGTTTTAGTTTATGTTGCTCGCGAAGAAAGACAGGTATCTCGGTTTTGATTCGAGAGAATACCCATTATTCTGAAATTATTGTTGAGAATTGAGGTGTGAATTGCATATCATATCATGTGTAGTGTAGTGGATTCGATAGTGCTCCAATCTGAATTAACTTTAGGATAAATGTGAACATTATTCATGATTACCAACGGGATCTGTTTCTTTGTTCGCACCAAGAGGTTGAACATCCGCCATGATGCATAAACTTGTGAGTATTTTTCATTTTGCATCACTTCATCCTCATTGCTAATTTGGATTAATGAGGATTCTTGAGTTTGAAATAGACAATTCATTGCTGATATATATAGGGTTCTATAAGTTCCTGTAAGGTTCATATATTTCAATGATTGAAGGTTAAAAATGACTGGCACAATTTTACACATAACTTTGTATCTTGTTAGTTGTTTGTATAAGGTTTCCAATCACGATACTCAATTATATTTCATTGCTCATTCACGAGACTGAGAAGGTATGATATATGTGTGAAAATCAACGAATATAATCGTATATGATATCGTGTGGAAAGACAGGAAACAGTGAGAGCAGCATTTATTAGCTGTAATAAGGAATCCCGCATCTGATTCAATGCGTTTTTTATGAGCATTAATATGATTCAAAACGACTCCAAATTTACAAGTTTCAATGGTGAAATTCAGTGTTGATTACAATCGTATCTTACAGGTTGTTATAAGCAAAATATCTTCCAGGAATTCATACCGTCTAATGAGGAACCACAGATCCGATTACATTGAATCCTCATTGAATGTATGTGGAATGAAATATTTGAAAACCAATGAGATTGTATAAGACATTACTATCCCAATATGCAATGAATTTTATGAGTTTTCATAAGACAATTAATTTTCGAGAATTCACGGAACCAAATGGCATTGGTTTCTTGTGAGTTATTTTTTATTTTGAATTATTGAGGAATCAGAACTTCGATCAATACTGAGCTATCCTGGAAGATGTCATGAATGTTCTTATTTCAGTATATTTCAGGATTTTGATAGGTTCATATAATCGATGAGTCTTTGTATCCGTAATCAAATTAGGAACGCACGATGTTCTTTGAACATAATAGGAATTCCCTTTCTTGCGCTCCAAGCGATAAAAAATATATAAATATATATATAATAGAAGGCATGAATTTGAAAAATGTCTAGTTTTTCAGTAGATTTTTCATCGATGGGCCTTGTGAATATGTGGCAACATGCATTGTCCATATCACAAATTTTCATATTGACCTTACTGCTGACACAATGTTTTCTCATACACTAGTTTCAATTCCACCAACATTAAAGATCTACCAATATTCAGCAATATTTATTGTCTCTAAAAGATGTGGACCTCATTAGTAGCTGGCTATGAAAACAGAGCGAGTGTAGAATGTTTTTAAATCCTTGCCACCTCCCTGTCGAATTCACAAATTTTTCATACGATAGCGAATACTAATCCAGGATACGAAAATTAGAAATGGTTGTGATATAAAATAAGTTGGTTTCAAATTTTTGTGGTTCTGATATCCTGGATTATTATTCGCCGCTGTATGAAAAAATTGTAAATTCTACAGGTATGTGACAAATATTATAAAACATTCTGCACTCGCTTTTTTTTCATAGCCACCTACTCATTAGGTCCACAGCTTTTATATTCAATAAATACTGCTGAATATTGGTGAATGTTTAATGTTGGTAAAAATTGAATCTAGTGTGTGACGAAACACTGTATCAGCAACAAGGCAAATATGAAAATTTATGATATGGACAATGTTGCTAGATATTTACAAGTTCAATCGATGAAAAGTCTACTGAGAAACTAGAATTTATCAGAATGTTGGGCTAAGACTAGAAATATCTCATAAGTTGTATATTTTTGAAAAGCGAAAAGCATCAATGTTTCAAATGAAGAAAAATATACGTAATGTTACATTTGAAAAAACATAACTTTGGATTGATTATATCTGAATAATAACAGCTTATTCTGAAATTCTGATTACGCCACTGGATTCTACGTGAAAAAATGTATGACAAACACTTTCGACTTTTTCGATGAATTGGAAGATGGTTGAGATACAAGAAGGGTCCCGAAATGCAGCATTTTCAATTTTGCCCTGTATCTCAAAAAGGCAGCGGGCTACAAAAACTTGGTTGAGGGTATCGTGAGTTTAACTAAAAAGAAGCCCACGTTTGCGAAAATGGAAAATCTCTATTTTAGAAAATAAATGAGATACCTATCCCGTTATGACATCGAAAATGGGACAGCCTGTACAGGGTATTCACGAATATTTCGAACCCCTACTCAACTTTTTTATGTATTGTCAATTTTATTTATCCTAGAAACTTTCTTCAATACTCTTCCTTTAAATTTGCAAATTTTATATATGCCAATGAAAAAACTGACTATTTTTTGAAAAGTTCAACTGTTTTTCTGTTGGTTTATACAGAAAAAATATGAGAGATCGTTCTTGGAAACAAAATCGAATGATACATGAAAAAATAAGCAGGGGTTCAGTACAAAATACTGAAGAACTGTCGATAGTAACTCTTTATGAATAGATATGTTGTACTCATTTCAAACTAATCAATGCCACGAGGTTTCAATTAAGACTTCCAATTAGGAACTGATGATAAGTGTATATGCACAACAGAGTTATACATCAGGAATTGATCATGAATATACCTGCAGAACGCATTTCAAACTCATAAATGCCACTGTAGTACAATGAGAAACTCTGATCAGGAACTGATTATGAATGTATCTGCAGAACACAGTTCATACTCATAGAGTTAATATGGAATTTCTATGAGGAACTGATTATGAAAGTATCTGCAATAAACATTTCAAACTCATAAATGCCACTGCATTCCGATAAGGAGTTCTGATCAGGAACTGATTATAAATCTATCTGCAAATCAGAGTTCATATGGAATTGCTATGATGAACCCATTATGAATGCATGTATCTACAATACACATTTTGAACTCATAAATACCACGGTATTTTAGTGATAAATTCCGATTAGTGACTGATTATGAAATGTATCTGCAAAACAGAATTCATACTCGTAGATTTCATATGACTGTGCTATAATAAGCTATCTATGAATGTATCTGCAATACACACTTTGAACTCATAAATGCCAAGGTATTTGAAAAAAATCCCGATTAGGGACTAATTATAATTAATGTATCTGCAAAACAGCGTTTATTGTCATACACTTCGAAAGAAATTGCTATTAGGAACTGATTATAAATGTATCTGTGAAACACAGATTATACTCATAGAGTTCGTGAAAAACTGCCAATAGGAACTCATTATGATTGTTCCTGTGAAACACATTTCAAACTGATAAATGCCACGGTAATTCAATGAGGAATTCCAATAAGGAACTGATGATAAGTGTATCTGCAAAACAGAGTTATACTCTAAGTGTTCCTGAGGAATTGCTATCAGGTATTGATTATGAATGTACCAGCAGGATACATTTCAAACTCATAAATGCCACTGTGCTCCAATAAGGAATTCCGATTAGGAATTGATTATGGATGTTTCTGCAAGACAGAGTTTATACTAATAGAGTTCATACGGAATTGATATAAGAAACTAATTCTGAATGTATCTGCAACACACATTTCAAACTCATAAATGCCACGGTATTTCAATAAGAAATTATAATAAGGAACTGATTGGGAATGTATCTGCAAAACAGTTTATACTCAAAAATTCCCATTATAAATGTATCTGCAATACACATTTTCAACTCATGAATGCCACGGTATTTCAATGAGAAATTCCAATCAGGAACTGATTATACATGTATCAGCAGAACAGAGTGCATACTCAAAGACTTCGAAAAGAATCGCTATTAAGAACTGATTATAAATGTATCTGTGAAACACAGCTGATACTCATTGAGTACATGAAGAACTGTCAATAGAAACCCATCATGGATGTACCTGTCAAACACATTTCGAACTGATAAATGCTACGGTGTTCCAATGGGGAATTCCAATTAGGAACTGATGATGATTGCTATAAGGGACTCATTATGAATGTATCTGCAATACACATTTCAAACTCATAAATGCCACGTTAATTCAATAAGAAATTGCAATTAGGGACTGATTTCAAATGTATCTGCAAAACAGAGTTCATACTCATAGAGTTGCTATTAGAAACTCATCATGAATGTATATGCAGAACACATTCCATTCTCATGAATGCCACAGTATTTCAATGAGGAATTGCCATCAGAATCTGATTATAAATGTATCTGTAAAACATAGTTATTCATACTCAAAGACTTCGTTGGAAATTGCTATTAGGAACCGGTCATGAATGTACATGCAGAACACATTTCAAAATCATGAATTACGATGTTTTAATAAGGAATTGCCATTTAGAACCGATTATGAATGTATCTGTGAATTACAGTTCAAACTCATCGACTCCATTGAGGATTGCCATTAGGAACTGATTATAAATGTAACTGCAGAATACATTTCGAGCTTATAAATTACTGTTTCACTATCCAACTTGACTCTGATATATCCTCATATGTAAATAACCAGGAATTACTAGTAGGAACTGATTATGAATATATCTGCGAAAAACAGTTCATACTTATAAGGAAAAGGGAGAGAATCGCCATTAGAAACTGATTATATATGTATCTGCAAAATACATAGGATTATACGGAATTACTGTTTCACTATCCAACTTCATTCTCATTAATTCTCATATATATTTTTTTATAAGTTTCTATGAGACATTTTTGGCAGGGATGTGTACCTTTGACAGTAAAAAGTTACTTAAATCTCTGGAAATGAGGCCAATTATAATTTGCTCCTTGATTTCCTTCGTGGTGAGATTGAGCTCACAACAGAGGGCTACTTTCTCATGAAAATATAGAGCTATATTTTCTCTGGGCTGCTGCACCCTGTCTGTCATCAATTTCCATAAGTCAGTCTTATGTCGTTCAGAAATAAAAGTTTTCTTAAAAGCTAGTCTGAAAGAGTTCCAGTCTTTTAGATGATCAGCTCGCCCACTAAACCAATACTTGGCAGCACCTTCCAAATGACTTTTAGCTGTTTGGAAAGTAAATGCATCTGGCCATTTATGTAACATAGCCGTATTTTCTATTTGCTGTAACCATAATTTCGCTGCACGTGACCCCTTTTCACCATCATACTTATCTATGGTTTTTGAAAGGTCTGGCATAACATTAAAGTTATGAATACTGGCATTATCAGAATCCTGCGAGATCCTTTGGGTTTGTGATAGCTGTAGCATATTCAACATACGAGTGTTTTGTTCTAATAGCATCTGTATCGTGTCCATCATTCCATTAGCTTGGGCATTTGGAGCACTATCGCTGTCCCTTTGTCCTCCTTGACCCATTCTTCTCCGTACAAAATCTTCAAATTCTTCATTATCGATAGGATAATTATTTCTGTTGCCTTCTGCCATTGATTCCAATAAACCAAAAAGTGTGGTCACAATAAATAGTAAGGTTAGAAAATAAGAAATCTTCCACTTTCCTTGTAATCGTTTTGGATCCATAAACCCCACACACCTGATATTGTAAACCATTACTTTCTTTCTTCAATAAAATCCATATTTTCGAATTTTGACTTTATTTCCCATAATTAAACATAATAACGCTACCAATTATCATTGTCCTCTAATCTCTACAGAACGACAACGACGAACAGAGAGAGAGTGCGAGAGACTGTCTTCCTCACTTCAAATTTGACATGACATTTGTCACAAACACAGTGACATGGAACAGAATAACAAAACTTGACTAAAGGCATACTTACTTACTAAAGGAAGTCTTATACTATCACCTTCTCGTTTACCTGAAGTTGCTCAACAGTAGTAAGATTTTTCACTTCATTCTCATTTTCTGAGCTCTGTGATAAGGTGGCATTTGCTTTTCTCACAGAAAGGTGAAATGCCCTTTTTTGCGATGCACTGTGAGGGTGAAGTGTGAACCACCATAACATAACAATCAACATAACCAAAATTCAAAAATAGCTTGTCATTTGACAGTGACAGAGGGGTGGGCGAAGGTAGATGGTGTAGCATGGTGAAGCACCGGGACTTCAAGCACTAGCATAATGAACGCCTTCCTGCCTATTTTTTCATGCTCTGGAGTAGCTCCGGTGTTACCCACACAGTCAAATCTAAAGCAACTATTATCTTTGACTGGTGTTAATAACCAGTTTAGCGATATGCAGAAACATCAATCAACCTGATTGTTTGAAAAAAAAAACAATTTTGTGGTTGCTCAACTGCTTTTTTATAGCATCATGCATTGAATCAGGTTCACCAACTGAAATATCCATAAACATCTTCCTTGAATTAACAACACCCTGGAGAAGAATGCTATGAAACCCTTTCCTATTGACATACTCCTGGGAATGCTCTTTAGGTTTATTAAAAGGCGAGTTCGGAATTGTAAAAAGAGTCACACCAAGTGAGTGAGTCCTATTAAAACAATTCACTCTGTGTTCATGTATAGAGTCGATTTTCGATCGTTCGGAATCTAAAAACTGGGCAAATAGAACGCACTCTGATGACTCTTTTATAAATAAGGAGTGTCGAGAGTTCCTCCTTTTTTGTCCATAGTAAATCGAGTTGAAAATTGTGTTCTTTTGTCGAGTGCTATTTCGAAAATGAAGAGAAAGAGAGTTACAATTATAGTTAACAGAACTCTCTACGAATTTGGCGGAATGTCTGCGGATAGAGCTGAATGATGACCTCGCTGCAAGTAAGACTTCGTACTATTTCCATTTCTAATTCATAAGCTCTTATATTCTGCGAAAATTCAGATCAGCAAGCACGGTGAGATTTCACCGTCAGTATGATCTCGAATAGTGTAATAAACAATATAAAATCATCAGAGCAAATTTCCAGCATTAACATCCTTGCCAGCGAGTGTGCATCTCTTGTTTTTTTGGGTACTGACAAAAACCTTGTAGAATCAGATGGTGAGTTATCTCTCTGATATAACATATTCATGTTTCATGTATGATTCGATTTTTAGATTCGGACTCCGAAATTGAGAATGGAAAATCAAATGGAACTATTTGGGATCAGAACATAACATTGGCTTTAATTGATAAGTTCAACGAAAATGAAGCAATGTTCGAAAAGTGTCTCAAAAAGCAAGTGTGGAATAAGATTGCAAAACAACTAAACAAAGATTTCTCTTCTCAGAAATTCAACTATAAAAATGTTGACAGCAAATGGAAATTCCTCAAAAGAACATATAAATCCATCAAATTGAATAATTCGAAATCTGATAATAACACCTACAGATGGCAATATTTTTCTGTAATGGATTCCCTCTTTCATAAGCGCCCAGAAATCACCCCTCCTGCTATATGCACTGGCACTTCTCTAGCGATATTAAATGAGGAAGTTTCATCCAATAATGAAGAAAATAAAGGGCCCCCTTCAATAATTCAACAACCAGAAAATAGAAAAGGAGAAACATCCAGGAAAAGATCACTCATTGGGAGGCATCAAAATGTCAATGACAGACATAGAGAAAAAATGGCAAAAACTGATAGATTTCTGGAAATATTGGAAAAATTGTGATTCATTCCTTTTATTATAATAATATTCCACTGGTGATCTATCATCATTATACTTGTTACAGTTCAAATTCAGTAAAATCATAAGTACTCATGAGTTTGCTTCATTTCATTGGGAAGAATCTATACTACTACTATTTCTATGATCCTCAGTGTGCATACCAAAAACGTTCGTTCGTTGAAGAATACATCGTGCATATTGTTTTTCTGATCACCTTGTATAATATTTTTGTGCATTTGGCTATTTTTCATTGTTATGGATTCTTGGTGACCGATAAACATCTTAGGTTTGGCAAATGTTTGACAGTTGTCATAATTGAAGTGAAATTTCGAATTCAACGAGTGTTACGGCTTCTTTCCTGTGGTGACGATACGAGAGTCGGCTTGTGATACCGTAGCAGGTTTCAATAATCATATATAATCACTTATAGTGGATTTCTATTGATTACCTGTATGTACAATCTTCCTTTTATTATTGTGGACTAGTAGAGTCATTGTGATTTGTCATACAAAGGAAGATTTCCCATATTGGGGATTTTTACGAGTTGTCACATGCCGCCATTTTGAACCCTCCAGACGCTGAGGTATGTACCGTATGTTTGAGAATTTTGCAATGTTTAATTCTACATTATCATAGGGTTCACTCCTACCCCCTTCGGGTTAATTCTACCATCCGCACCATCGAGCTAGAACAGGTACATCTGACTCTGAATCATCTAGATCAGGCTGAGGACTTTGAGGTTACTTCAAGTGTTTGTTGGAGGCCACGTCTATCCAACGCTGAATTAACACAAGTGCGGCATCCTCCTCAATATTCAGGACAGGAAGTTTTTGGACTGGTTAAAGACAGGACCATAACTTTATATATGTAGATATATACCTCCGTATCTCAACTTTATAATTCTATTTTTCAAACTTCACACTATATCGTTTCCGGGAATTAATTTGCATAAAGCTTTTCAATCTAAATTTTACATACATATTATATTCAACAGTGATATTTATCAAACCCTCATTTATAGAGTGTTGGGCTCGTAATTAGATACACTGATCTCGAGCCCATTGATATATATTTTTCAGGACCACTTCCAGTTGTCAGCCCCTTGTGATCACAACGGGACATCGGAAGATCTACCTGGTCTGGTACTTGCCAGGGACTTTGGGGTAACGTACATGTATTTTCTCCTGAAGTGAATGATTCATTGAATAGAGGTTTGTAAATATACTGTCAGAGTTTTTGTATTCCACCAACCTTTCCTATACTCGAGAGATATGTGTAGTCTTCATACCACACCACACCATTAATTTATTTTCTATTCATTATTTCAACGCTCATTATTGTTACAATCACTTGGAATTCTCCATCAATATCAGGAGCAGCCTGTGAGTTGGACTGGCTCTTACAATTCACTGGCGCGATATAAATTTTTCTGGTTCGAACCCATAGCATTGATTGAGTTAGTCGGTGACTGCTGTGCTTTCCCTTGCATTCCAGTGATTAGATAGTTTTATTCAGAAACAGCGTAGCAGTATTTGGCACCTAACGTGTGGGGCAATATTTTCGCGATTAGACACTTGTATAGGGTGATCTCGAGAGTTGGAAGGTTGGTAATTTGGAAATATTTTATAATTTTTTTTTTCTCATCGATTATTTGTCGATATTGGGGATACATATACAGGGTGTTTCAAAATTCAGTATTAAGATTTTAGGGGCGTATTTTTCAGGTCAAAATAAGACGTTTTTGTCCATAAACATGTGTCCGCAAACGCTTCGTTACCGATCTACAGAGCTTTAAAGTTTCAAGATTTTTTTATTTTTTTCTTCATAGCTCTTTCAATTTTTGAGATATTAAGATCAAATTAGGAATGTAGGTTACGTTCTAGGGCTTACATCATCCAGCATGCCGAGTGATTGTGAGAATCTACAGGGAGATATTTTTTTCAGGGGTCAAGCCCTTTTTTACCCCATAAACTTTATTGTGGTGCGCCGCTGGTGAATTCTGAGATACGAAATGAATTCTTTGTTTTGTTTATAAATTTTTTTGTCTCTTGTTATTTTCACGCATCTGCGATCGTTATCGAGAAAAAAGTAAAATCAATTTTTGTGATTCACTACATTTAATTAAAATTTTCAACGGAACAATGAAAAAGCGAATTAGTGGGCTTTGACTGCTATTTTCATTTTGACGTTTAGGTTTGTTTTGAAGCATTTGACATCATTTGAAAGTTGGTGGATGTCTCATCGTGTATTTGTTTAACTTTAACGCTCTGTAGATCGGTAACGAAGCGTTTGCGGACACATGTTTATGGACAAAAACGTCTTATTTTGACCTGAAAAATACGCCCCTAAAATCTTGATACTGAATTTTGAAACACCCTGTATATATTTTCCAAGCTAATTCTTGTTGAGATCGGTTTTTGTGTCATTATTTGATCATTTGTTTCCAACATGGACTATAAACTTGTCATCAATTATCTCAAACAAGATGAATTGAAATATGAACTTTCAGTTCGTGGAATAGTGATTCTTTCGAAGTTCGAAAAAGAAGGAAATCGATTGACGTATCCTGAATACAACCTTGATTTTAATGAAGAACAACAAACAATAAATCAAAAATTGAAAGAGATAACTACAGCTATAACTAACAAATCTAGTGAAAATTTTAAAATCAAGTTTGAACGGCTTCAGTCTCGTTTGGTACATTTATTACTTCGTTGTGATCGTATATCTGCTATTGGAGAGCACATGATTGCTAGAGCGGAACTCATGGCAAAAATTCTTTCAGCTCTCGACAGTTTGGAAACTGTTTCAAAACAAGATCCCAATCTGAGCATAATTTTTGAGAATGCTGGTTTTAATTCAACAGTCGCAGACATGAATATCTCTATTACTGCTCCAGTTTCATCTGCTGAAAATAACAATATTTCTTCTAATTCATCTATGTTGAATACCGTCAACGTCAAACCTTTGCCTATTCATAAGTGAAACGTCAAGTGTTCGGGAAATCCTGATGAATTATCTGTTCATGAATTCTTGGATAGAGTTTCTGAGTTGAAAGCAGCTCGAAAAGTTTCTGATATTGATTCATTTGATTCAGCTTATGAACTTTTTGAGGGAAAGGCACGCAATTGGTTTGTGAATAACCGAGATCGATTTACTAATTGGCAAAGTCTTTCTGATCTATTGATTAAACATTATTCTGTTCCGGATTATATGCCTAGGTTATTCGAAAACATTTTGAGAAGAACTCAAGATGTCAATGAAACTATCATTGATTATTTAAATTGTATGAGATCAATGTTCAGAAGATATGGTTCTATGTCAAATCAAACTCAGTTAGATATTGTTATTAGAAATCTCTCACCATTTTATACTTCCCAGTTACCACATGTTAATACCTTGCAAGAACTTGAAAGTGAATGTCTGAAACTTGAAACCAAGAAATATCGTGTTGATAATTATGCTCCACCCAGTCAGAAAAATATTGATTTTGTTGATTTAGAATTTGTTGTTGCGCCTTCTATACGTCCAAGTTCAAACCTGGTAGAGTTTCTGTTCATGAAGTGAGTCATTTCAAGCCTCAAAATCCAATTACCTGTTATAATTGTCAAAAAAAAACGGGACACCTCAATAGGGACTGTAATGCACCTAGAAGAATACATTGTTTCAGATGTGGATCACCTGGGGTCACTTTGAGAACTTGTGATCATTGTAATGCGGGAAACGAAACCCGGAGGAACTGATTAGTGGTCAGTTTTCCTCCGATTGTTCTGTTAATTCCACTTTCAAAAATTGTCATGCTGATTTTCCTGAAACTGTTCTATTGAATTATATTATCTCTCATGCACGAGATGATCAACGTCCTTATATTGAAGTAAATGTTTTGGGTTATACATTTTTGGGTCTACTTGATAGCGGAAGTTCAAGAACTTTGGTTAATTTGTCGAGTTATAGAATTTTAGAAAATCTAGGTTTATTTCTCACTTCCAATTATACTAGTTGTATTGTGGCCAATGGACAATCTTGTTCGAGTTTAGGTTATATTTCTACTCCAATATCCTTGATGGGAAAAACTCATGTAATTGATATACTGGTTGTTCCTGAAATCTCGCAAAAATTAATTTTAGGTATTGATTTCTGGAGAATTATGACTATTCTTCCAGATCTTCGTAATGATGTTTGGCATTTCACAAATGATGTAGATTCCGTTGAGTTCAACCCTAATCAGGGTATACAGAGTGACACTAATTTGACTTCTGAACAACGAACTCAATTGAATAATGTGGTTGAACAAAAGTTAGCGGCAATGGGAACAAATTTGGGTTTGTGCAATGTTGGTAATCATGAAATTGAACTCTTACCTGGTACTAAGCCTATCAAACAGAGATATTATCCTTGTAGTCCTTTCAAACAGAAGATCATTGATGATGAAGTGGAATCAATGTTGGAGAAGGGAATTATCGAACCTTCAAAAAGTGCTTGGTCTTCACCCGTTTGTCTTGTTAAAAAAAAGGATGAGACTTATAGATTTTGCATTGATTTTCGTCAGCTGAATTCTCAAGAAAGATGCTCACCCCTTGCCATACATTTCACATATTCTTGATCAGTTGAGAGATGCAAAGTATCTGAGCTCGCTTGATATCAAATCAGCATATTTTCAGATTCCTTTGAAGCCAGAGTCTAGGGAATATACAGCGTTTACTGTACCTGGTCGCGGATTATTTCAGTTTTTGCGCATGCCATTTGGTTTAACAAATGCTCCAGCAACCTGGACTAGGATTATAGAAGCTGTGCTGGGACCTGAACTGCAGCTTTCGGTTTTGGTTTATCTTGATGACATAGTTATTGTTTCTCAAGACTTTGATTCTCATCTCAAGACCATAGCATTGGTTTTCGATAAGTTACATGCAGCTGGTTTAGTGGTGAGTCCTGAAAAGTGTAAATTTTGTTTGCCTCAACTAAAATATCTCGGTTACATTGTGAATGAGCATGGTCTACATCCAGACCCAGAAAAGGTTCAAGCCATCCTCAGTATTGCTGCTCCCAAAGATGTCCAAGAAATTCGTAGGTTCATAGGTACTGCCTCTTGGTATCGTCGTTTCATACCCAATTTTTCTTCTATTTTATCACCTTTATCTGATTTGACGAAAAAGAATGTTAAATGGAACTGGTCAAACGAGTGTGAGAATTCATTTCGCACCATCAAAGAATGTCTTGTCACAGCGCCTATCTTAACTTGTCCTGATTTCAGTAAAACTCTTATTCTCCAAACTGATGCGTCTGCATATGGAATTGGTGGTGTGTTGTCTCAAGATTTTCCGGAAGGTGAAAAGGTCATTTGTTTTATGTCTCGGTCACTTACTAAACAAGAACGCAATTTCAGTACTTCTGAGCGAGACGCACTTGCGGTCATTTGGGCCATTAAAAAACTTCGTCATTATCTAGAAGGTGTTCATTTCAAGGTTATAACGGATCATTTTTCACTTTTATGGTTACAGAATCTCAAGGATCCTCAAGGTCGACTTGCACGCTGGATACTCCGTCTGCAACCGTATGATTTTGAATTGATCCATAGGAAAGGCAAGGATCATATTGTTCCTGATTTTCTGTCACGAGCAGTTCCTGTTGCTACCATTGAGGAAGTTACTGATAGACCTTGCGTTGTTACTCGTGATACTTGGTACTTGGGTATGTGTAAGAAAGTTTTAGCTCATCCTGAGAAATTTGCTACTTGGCGGGTTGAAAATGATACCTTGTATAAGTACGTGAAATGTCAAATTCCTGAATTATGTAGAACTTCAGATTATTGGAAACTCGTTGTCCCAAAAGATCGTAGGAAAGAAATTCTGCGCCGTTGTCATGATGATCCTACGTCAGGCCATGTGGGTAGTTTCAAAACTTTTTGGAAAATTCGTTGTTCCTATTATTGGCCTAAGATGAAGTGTGATATTCTAAATTATGTAAAGTCTTGTAAAGTTTGTGCTGAACAGAAACCTGAGCAAAAAGCACCCGCGGGTCTTATGGGAACTCGTCCTAATATTCAACAACCTTGGCAGATGATAAGTTTAGATTTTATGGGTCCTTTTCCTCGATCATCACAGGGTCATGTCCATTGTTTGGTTGTTACTGATTTCTTCAGTAAATATGTTGTAATTTCTCCGATGAGAACTGCTACAGGCAAGTCTTTGTCGAAGTTTGTGGAAGAGGCTATTTTTCTTGTATATGGTGCTCCTCAATACCTTATTTGTGATAATGGTGGACCCATGAAAAGTAAAGAATTTCAGAACTTGTGTCTAAAGTATAAAACTTATATTTCATATACTGCTTCTTATTTGCCACGTGCGGATCCGACCGAACGAGTCAACCGAGTTCTAAAGACTATGATTTCATCTTATGTACAGGACAATCATCGAACCTGGGATGTGAATCTTGCTGCTATTGGTTGTGCTATTCGCACTGCTCGTCATGAAACCGTGGGTTTCAGTCCATATTTCATAAATTTTGGTAGGAAATATAAACTTTATGGTCAAGATTATCTGAATCACGTACCGGAACACGATTTGGATCCTACTGATGATATTGAACAGCGACAAAAAGGTTTCCGTAAAATGTATGATGATGTTTCTTCTCGTCTTCTGAAATCCCAAGACCGTAGTAAGAAAGTTTTTGATTCCCATAGGCGTATGGTTACTTTTGCACAGGGTGATAAAGTTTGGCGAAGAAACAGAGTTCAGTCTGATGCTATCAATTATTTCACGGCGAAGCTTGCTCCTAAGTTTGTCGGACCTTTTAAAATTCGTAGAAAAATTGGTGCTTGGACATATGAGTTAGAGGATGAGCAAGGAAACCAAAAGGGGATTTGGCATGTTCAAGATCTCAAGTTGGATCAATCGAATCTCGACAATAATTTTCCAGATTAGGTTAATCATCCTAATATTGTATCTTCATCAACAACGTTCGTTCTTGGTTACTCAAATTCATTTTAATTATCGTCAGTAAAGTTCATGGAACTTCACTTCCTCCGGAAGAAGAGGGGGAGTTGTTACAGTTCAAATTCAGTAAAATCATAAGTACTCATGAGTTTGCTCCATTCCATTGAGAAGAATCTACTACTACTATTTCTATGATCCTCAGTGTACATACCAAAAACGTTCGTTCGTTGAAGAATACATCGTGCATATTGTTTTTCTGATCACCTTGTATAATATTTTTGTGCATTTGGCTATTTTTCATTGTTATGGATCCTTGGTGACCGATAAACATCTTAGGTTTGGCAAATGTTTGACATTTGTCATAATTGAAGTGAAATTTCGAATTCAACGAGTGTTACGGCTTCTTTCCTGTGGTGACGATACGAGAGTCGGCTTGTGATACCGTAGCAGGTTTCAATAATCATATATAATCACTTATAGTGGATTTCTATTGATTACCTGTATGTACAATCTTCCTTTTATTATTGTGGACTAGTAGAGTCATTGTGATTTGTCATACAAAGGAAGATTTCCCATATTGGGGATTTTTACGAGTTGTCACATGAAATAACTATTTGAGATACCAAAGTTCCTTTTTAAAAACAATTTATTTCAATATATTGGTTAAGACAAGGTTTTCGAGATGTTGATCGCACGAATATCAAAGTCTGACTGACTGTGTGAATGCCGCAAAGTGGGAATCTCACGAGAGGGCTTCCAGGAAAACTGCAAGACACAGCATCGGCGACTCAGCATTTTCTTATGGGAATCTTAACGGCTGGCGATGTAATTCCTCCCCTCGAAGATTCAGCTACAGAGGGTTAGCGAGGTAGCTGAACGTCTTGGTGGTTGACTTCAGGTGGTGGTTGTCTTCGGAACTTTGGCAACAGTTTCTTGTAACCAACGTAGAATCCTATAATCAGCAGAATTCCATACACGATGATAGTCCAGCTACTAGGGGTGAGGGATATATTCTTGAACGCCAGGTTGGGTTGGTTCTCGATGAATTGGGTTTTTATTTCTCGAAGTTCATCGAGCTCGATTTCTTCCAAGTGTAGACTGAGGTTCATACTTGGTTGAGGTGTATATAATACATCGAGGTCTGGAAACAGCATTGGTTGGCCTAGGGTTGTGATCTGTCTTGTATTGGTTATTGTTTCTTGATTGGTCAAGATTTGGCACCCGGCTGGAATCTCGATAAGAAATGATCCCATCAGCTTCACGACTTCTTCTTGAGGGTGGCATCTGAGTTTGACGTTTTCTTCGAATGGCAGGATTCCGACCCATTGGTTGGAATGGTCTAGTCGTTTGATTACGGGCTTGGTTATTTTGATTCGTATTTGTCGGCAACTGGAGGTGTTCTTCATGTCTAATAACTGGATTTCGCAAGGGTTTTCTTTCTTGATTTCTTGTAGGTCGAGTTTTTCGCAAAAATAGTTTTGCGGATAGGTCTCCAAACATGAAGTGCCCAGGAATGCAAAGTACAATTCGTTTTTGACTAAGTATTTATTGCGCGATACGATTGCCTTAAACTGACTCTCATAGAAGACAGGGGCGGAGTAAAGATGATAGAGGTCAAATACATGAGGATTTGTAATCGGGATATGCAATAGATAGGTAATTTTATTATTAATGATGTAACTATCGATTTTGATGAGTTTTTCGAATAAAGGAATATTATCTGGGATGAGTTCAAACGGTAGTTGATTTTGATTGAATTGTTTCGATAACATTTTGAGCTCGGCAAAAAGGTCATTCGTTCTAATAATGCTTGGGTGCAGTATTTGAATTTTCGAGAATGCTATCGAGTTCTCGATATCTTGGAGGATTGAGTTTATAATTTCAAACATGTTGATGATTTGGATTAGGATATCTTTGATGAAATTCGAATTTTCTCTTAGTACATTTTTCTGAACAATAAATGAGATTTGTTTTATTTTTGTTTCCAATAGTTTTTCATTGTGACTTATTTGTTGAATGGTATTATTGAATTTGTTTATGAGGTTGACAGACAAAGAATTTTGTTTTTTTATATGTGAAGTTCTTGAATGATTTTTTCGTAACGTTCACCATCGTTCGCATCCAGATTGCCAGTAATTGATTTGAATATTGATCCTAGTCCATCGATTGAACCTCTTTTCGTTCTTCGATTATACGGTAATATTTCTAGAAGTTCTGTCAAGTCATTGGATTTTGTTTTCAGTCGTTCAATTTCTAAAATCAGTGGGTTGAGATCAAAATAGTGAATCAATGTGTGTCTTTGGTCTTCAATTTTTGCCGTTCCTAATTTTAAAGGAATTAGTCCAGAGTTTTTGTCTAAATTTCGAATAGTTATCCGGTCTTGAAGTCCAAGAATACCCGGGAATCTGTAACAATGTGTAAGGGTTATTTTTTTGGAGGGTACGTCTTCTGTAGAGGACGTTTGAGGTTGTCCATATATATTTTTTGTTGGTTTTCAGATGAGTAAAGGAGCTATGCCGATACCAGACCGATTTTCAAAATTCTAAGTCATTTTTCCCCAGATTCTACGGAAATTCTATGCTGCACGGCGGAAAGCCCCATGTGTTAGAGAGAGACAGACGATGCGATTTTTCCCCAGATCTACGGACTTTTTCCATGAATTTTAAGGTCCATTCTGGTCATTTTTTACGCTTTCAAGGTCATCCGTCTCCGACGAGTGGGAACGGCGATTCTGGTGCTGCAGACCTCTGAACGCTCTCAAATAGGATTGTTCGATGGGCCCTAACCTCAACTAGGGCCAGATAGTGAATATTATGTACGAAAATCAACTTTTGAAGGGCCTCAAGGGTCATATAGTGAATATTATGCCAACTATAGGTTGTTGTATATCAAATGAAAGGTCTCTGCTTGAAATTTACGAAAATCAACTTTTGAAGGGTCTCAAGGGCCATATAGTGAATATTATGCCAACTATAGGTTGTTGTATATCAAATGAAAGGTCTCTGCTTGAAATTTACGAAAATCAACTTTTGAAGGGTCTCAAGGGCCATACAGGGTGTAACTAAATAAGTGTAAAACATTTAAGGGGGTGATTCCTCATCGAAAAAAAGATAAAATCTTCCATATAAAGAAACTTCGTTGGAGCATTCCATGTCAAGATACAGCCCCTTGAAGGGGGTACATAAAGATTTTTTTCACAAGCACCAAAAAAGTTACAGAATTCGAATTGACCTGACATTTTCTGCTACCAAAGAGACACTTAGCCAGTAATTTATTTGGTTTACCCCATGGTTTAATCCCTTTAATTATTTAACGCAGGTAGTAACTACAAAGTGACAATAAATCCAGTTCGCATTTATGACGATGTATCTCTGTAGTTGATCTCAACATATTTTTTTGCTGCCAACTGGTTTATTTTGGGCAAAAAACTCAAGGGACATTTTTTATTTAGAATGAATCAAGCTATCGGAAATAAATTTTTAAATGGTAAATAATTAATAAGACAAAAAGTTACATTGGAAATAAAATTTAGGTGTTGCGTTTTCCACCCCTCACAACCATGGGGCGAACCAAATAAATTACTGGCTAAGTATCTTTTACGTAGTAGATAATGTCAGGTTAATTTCAATACTGTAACTTTTTTAGTGCTTGTGAAAAAAATGTTTGAACAAATTTTATGTACCCCCTTCAAGGGGCTGTATCTCAACATGGAATGCTCAAATGAAGTTGCTTTATATGAAAAATCCCATCTTTTTTTCGATGAGGAATCAGCCCCTCAAATGTTTTACACTTATCCAGTTACACCCTGTATAGTGAATATTATGCCAACTATAGGTTGTTGTATATCAAATGAAAGGTCTCTGCTTGAAATTTACGAAAATCAACTTTTGAAGGGTCTCAAGGGCCATATAGTGAATATTATGCCAACTATAGGTTGTTGTATATCAAATGAAAGGTCTCTGCTTGAAATTTACGAAAATTAATTTTTGAAGGTCATCAAGGGCCATATAGTGAATATTATGCCAACTATAGGTTGTTGTATATCAAATGAAAGGTCTCTGCTTGAAATTTACGAAAATTAATTTTTGAAGGTCATCAAGGGCCATATAGTGAATATTATGCCAACTATAGGTTGTTGTATATCAAATGAAAGGTCTCTGCTTGGAATTTACGAAAATCAACTTTTGAAGGGCCTCAAGGGCCATGTAGTGAATATTATGCCAACTATAGGTTGTTGTATATCAAATGAAAGGTCTCTGCTTGAAATTTACGAAAATCAACTTTTGAAGGGCCTCAAGGGCCATATAGTGAATATTATGCCAACTATAGGTTGATGTATATCAAATGAAAGGTATCTGCTTGAAATTTACGAAAATTAATTTTTGAAGGGTCCCCAAGGGCCATATAGTGGATATTATGCCAACTATAGGTTGTTGTATATCAAATGAAAGGTCTCTGCCTGAATATTACGAAAATCAATTTTTGAAGGGTCCCCAAGGGCCATAAAGTGAATATTATGCCAACTATAGGTTGTTACCTATCAAATGGAAGGTCTCAGCTTGAAATTTACGAAAATTAATTTCTGAAGGATCCCCAAGGGCCATATACTGAATATCATACCAACTATAGGTTGTTGTATATCAAATAAAAGGTATCTGCTTGAAATTCACGAAAATTGATTTTTGAAAGGTCCCCAAGGGCCATATAGTGAATATTATGCCAACTATAGGTTGTCGTATATCAAATGAAAGGTCTCTGCTTGAAAGTTACAAAAATCAATTTTTGAAGGGCCTCAAGGGCCATGTAGTGGATATTATATCAACTATAGCTTGTTACCTATCAAATGAAAGGTCTCTGCTTGAATTTTTCGAAAATTATTTTTTGAAGGGTCCCCAAGGGCCATAAAGTGAATATTATGCCAACTATAGGTTGTTGTATATCAAATGAAAGGTCTCTGCTTGAATTCCACGAAAATTAATTTTTAAAGGTCATCAAGGGCCATATAGTGAATATTATGCCAACTATAGGTTGTTGTATATCAAATGAAAGGTCTCTGCTTGGAATTTACGAAAAACAATTTTAGAAGGGCCTCAAGGGCCATGTAGTGGATATAATATCAACTATATAGCTTGTTATCGAAAGAACTGATTGCGAAAAAATACAAAAAATGTATTTCAATGTTGAGAACAGTTCACACCATCTTATATATGAAAACAAAATTCCATATATAGAGAACCATGGCGCAAACCATATCAAGAGGTAGACGTGTTCGCGATTATCTTCAGTCTCATCGAAAAAATCGCTCCAGGTGTGATGGAATTCAGTATAATCAGCTACATTATAGACGAATCAATACGAATAATGATGGTATTCGAGCGGCAATTGGTCATAAATGTTGTCGGTATGAAAAGTGAAAAACGCGAAAGTCATGGACAATCTACGTGCTTGCCAGAAAACATCATCTATGTGATAATTTGAAACTGGAGGAGCGTAGTTAAGGTTTGTTAATTTGTGGCGTAGTTAAAACTCCCTGCCTTTACAACACAGTGCTCTATATGCAAGATAACATATGAATATAGATTTGATCTCATGCGATTCAACAGATGAAATAGTATCGACACCCATAAGATATCCTCATATTCATATTTCATAACTAGAAACTTATAGAAATTCATATGATAATAGAAACAATAGGTGATGAAATAATATCAGCTCCTTCGATAATGGAACATCTCGAAAACTGATTTTGGTTTAAAAAAGTTCTTCTTTCATAGTATATTTCTATCACTCTACATTCTTTTTATTAAATTAGATTATGAACATTATAGATATCTTCAAAATGATCCATATTTTGTTACAAAAACCTTTATATTATGTGAATATATGTACAGTATGATGCAAAGGTGTAGAATAAATTTTTGAAACTAGACGACCCTCAGATGTTCAATTCTCAGTAGCAGACCTCTGCAAGATTCAGTTAAACAAATTAGCAATCTTCTAATGCAAAATTTTGACTGTTGGATAGACGAAGCGTAACTGAGGTTTGTTGATCTGTGGCGTAGTCGTAACTAGAAACCTATAGAAATTCATATGATAATAGAAACAATAGGTGATGAAATAATATCAGCTCCTTCGATAATGGAACATCTCGGAAACTAATTTTGGTTTCAAAAATGTCTTCTTTCATAGTATATTTATATTACTCTACATTCTTCTCATCAAATAAGATTATATATATATCTATATTTTGTTACAAAAAACCTTTATATTATGTTTATATATGTTCAGTATGATGCAAATGTATGGAATGAATTTTTGAAACTAGACGACCCTTAGATGCTCAATTCTCAGTAGCAGACCTCTGCAAGATTCAGTTAAACAAATGAGCAATCTCCTAATGCAAAATTTTGACTGTTGGATAGACGTTCAGTAGACCCATCAGATGAGGTGTCACATGGTCCCTGTTTGTATTTGAAAAAATCGTTTATTTCGTCATTTCTCCAGCACCGGTGACGTAACATCTTCATATCATGGGATGAGGCTTCAAAAATTATAACGTGTTTTTGGATTTTTTTCAAAGGTCACCCATTTCTGGAATGAATCTATTCCATAATTTTGCATCATACTGTAAGTTGTTTTCTTATTACTCTCATCGAAATAATATGGTAAATTGTATGTTGTTGATAATACTGATTAACGAAAACTGAGTGCATTCACTATTACGTATCTGATTACGTATCACATAATTAGAAATCTGTCGGGAAATGCTTCTATCAGAGTGTATATTTAATATAAGGCTCGATATAGTTTATTCATTAAGGAATAGCGAGTGATTCTATTTGTTCGTGCTGAGATATTACATATTATGTAAGTGCGAATTTGCTAGAATTATTGTTCAAAGTCTCCAGAGATTTTTTGTGAACCTTTGTTTGCATTTCCAAAATATTGCTACATTTCTGGAATCTATTCCTTACAACGTAATAGGGAAAAATTGGCCAAAGATACATTCAATTTACGGTAGAAACAATATGATACACGAGAAAATTCGGCTACATATAAATGGCATATCTTTATGATTGCATAAACTTAACACATGTATTTAAGGTCAGGAGCAAAAACCTAATGGAAATATCGCAATTATCATAACATGATTGAAGTGTTCATCCATTGGCACACAGAAAATCAATTCTATAATGAAATCATTGTTCATTTGGTTATGCTTAAATAAATGATGTACCTTGTTTGAATGGAAGAATACCTTTCTTCTCGTTCCAAAGGAAATTTAGTGAAATAATTAGTTTTTCTGTGCACTACAGGATGAGAAAATCTTGATTTTGTGTACACCATGTGTCTATCAAAACCCAAATGATCCATGTGATTTTATTAGATATAATTTATTTTTCTGAAATTGTGAGTTGATAATTTTGAAAACAAGAGAAAAAAACCTTCTTTATCTTTGGCCAGCTTTTATTTTTCATTTTCAAATCATTCAAACTAGAATGATGCCGACATCAATCATATCATGATGGAAATTGCATGATGTATCTCAATAAGAAAAATTTTTCTTCAGTTCAACTTTTCATCCTTCAAAGATTTTTATAGTTCAGAAATGATCTCGATTACCTTTCAATGTCCATTTTATCATACTCAAAATCAATCTGAGTTGAGAAATACATTCACTATTTTAGAGAGGCAATATGGTGAAAAAAACTGATTTTGTTTTGCTGAACAGGATCATATTATAACATTGCTAAGATAATAATATTGTTGTGATCATAACATATAACAATATTGCTATGAAGTTCTGTATTCTCGTTGCAGAGTAACTGCAAGACTGGTTATAGGTTCAAGTGATAGCAATATTGTTGAAAAATTGAAAATTTTTGAGCTGACAACACTGTTTTCAACTAATTGTTTAAGTGTTAGGTATCGATTTTGCCATTATTTCATGAAGAAGAAGAGTTCATGATTATCTAATCTCTCAAATTAGTCAGTCCTGCGACCTGCACTGACATTTTACAAAATTATATTGTTCAAATCGAGAGATTTTGTATTTGCTGAATCTGGTCGTCGTTGTGCGACTGGTGCAAGTAATCAATCATGTCCCCGAGATGAGAAAACAACTAAAAGCCGGATGAAACAAATCGTGATTTTTTTTTTTAATATTCTAGCAAAAAAGCTTGATAAACTATCCATCAGGCAACTGAAATTTTTATGATATTCCGAAATTGTAGTCTCATATTTCCTCTACAAATTGGAACTTCAAGAAGAGGTTTTCAAGTAGTTGGTCACAGTACACAGCAGTGAACCTATCCTACATGTTTGTAATCACCAAGTTTTTCAATAATTTTTCTACGAATTGAAACTTTGAGGAAAGGTGACACAACTGAACTCTCATATGTTTTTAATCCACTATTTTCTGAATTTTCATACAGTTGGAAGAATTTTTAGTGCAAAAACAAAGAATCCACTACCTTGTTATCAGATAGCAAGCACAAAATTGATGTTGCCCAGATAGCAAGAAAGCTGACCAGATGTCATTGAGATTGACAGATCATATTGCCAAAAATCGATGATTAGAATTCCACTTTTCCGAATCTTGCTATGATAGCAATATCTTCACTACTTACAACCATATTGCTATTTGCAAACAGAATCGTCCCGATTTTATTCATTATAATTTATAGTTGACATACATCTAGTGAACAATATACTGAGAACACTGTAAAATACCTTTTTATTCAGCTCTCAATTCACAATTTTGAATCATTTGAACTAGAATAATGAAATAGGTTGGCGTGAATCATATCCCTTGTAAATCTTCCTGGGACCCGGCGTCCAATGGGCGTTCGTAATTTATTGAACAAAATGACACCCAGATATGATGTCAAAACCCGACATCCACGTAGTTGTTTACGTTATTTACGTCACGAGATTTCTTCCATGTACATTTAAATGGTCATAGATGGGTATTGTTGTCAATTTCCTTTTCCTTTTGAAAAATATCGATGACATATGGACGAATTTCAGTTATTTTTGGTCAGAAACGATTGCTAAGATGCAAATTTGATGAGCTATAATAAGTTTGACGCTAATAATTCAATTTCAAATTGAACGTAGCTGATTACTGAAGGTATTTCAGTATCTTCATATCCACCATACGTAACACAAAATCAACCAAATAAAAAATTTAGTTCCTAAACGCCAACTGCAGAACGAAAATGGCGTTCTTTTGTTGAAAGTTTGTTTTTTAAATTATATTTTCATGACTTTTATGAAAGATAAAAAGATGTATATGGAGAAAGGATGGTAGGAATTTTCTTAGAATTTTGTATCAATCAATTATTTGTTTTATGATGAATAAGAAAATCATTGATGAAATATCTAACAGAGAACAACTACTTTTCAGGCAAATACCACAGGATATTCATAACTAACAAATATTGGAAATAACCCAATTCGAAAACATGTTCAATAACTATCATTTGAAACAGAAAACAACTACTTTCCTGACTAATACCCCAAAATATAAATAAAAAAGCAGTAAATAATAATATTGTTACTATGACAATAGGCATAAAACCGATAAATCATCATTATTTTGATGTGAAAAAATTCGTTATTGATTCTATTAATATATCATAAAAATATAACCAGTGCAAGTATTTTTCTACCTACGACAAAAAGAATACAAACTACTCACAAATGTCTTCATTCACATTGACTGTAAGATCATATCATACAGAAGAAAATCCTGATAAAAGCAAATCCCTGTTATGGTAGGTACCTAATGGTAACAAAAAAATCAGTACCCGGCAAAATTGATATACATTTTTTAATTGGGAGACAACAAAAAATGTATCATTGAACTGAACTATTTTTTATTCTAGTAAGAATACGAAGATAGCTGAACTTTTTTGATCTTCAAAATTTTCTGCAAATCACTGTTATGGTAGGTACCTAATGGTAACATGAATTCAGTACCCGGTAAAATTGATATACTTTCCTTAGTTGGGAGACAACAAAAAATGTATCAATGAACTGAACCATTCATGAATAGAACTGACATGTATCGCCACATGAGAAATGTTCATAAAGTGAAAGACTTTTCCATCCAATTTGTCCACCCTTGTCCTAGGAATGAAGTATAACTGATTAGCGAATGATCATTGAAGGGTGTGCCGGAGAAAATCAGAGGGCTCCAGAGGGCTTCACCTCAGACACCATAGCGTCCGCAATGCAATAATGGAGGTAGCGGCAGATTTGAAATATAATGTATTCCTCTATCTAAGAAACAATTTTTCATTAAAGGTCATAGGACATCTGAACAAAAAAGTATTTTTCGTGATTCGATCTCCGAATTTTTTCCACATGGTTGACTGTTGCGACCGGGGTTGTGGGGGTATTTTAGAATTATATTTTCGATATTTTTAGCCGTTCTCGAGATATTTGCGGAATGTCACGACTCTCAAACGTTGACAATGAAGATAGTAATCTAATCAATAAGTAGAAATGACTTTTTTGAAGTCGAATAGTTTTTGTTCTTATCAAAATTGAATGATTCGCAGTTTTATACATTTTGTCATTTTGAAATAAAGTAGTCTACTTTTTGATGGCTTCAAATACCATGATAGTGTAATGAAATATGAAATAACTACTTAATTATGAAAATTGATTTAACATCGTGGGAGGAGAGGAGGTAGGTATACGATTTTTCTTGAACTTTTGAGAGTTATAGGTTCTTTAAAATACTTCCATTGGCAAAAAATTTTAAAGCTTTGAGATAATTACCTCATTATAAAAATAATAGATTGAAAAACGAATATTTCTCAATTTTTTCGTCATTTTGGAACATTTGACTCAACTTCACCTTTTAGCAAGATTCAGGTTGAACCTTATGGGTCAATTCCAACTCATCATAATAATACCTTGGGAAAAAGTAACAATATGCCTGCAGTTATAACTGGAATAATTCAAAGAAGTTTATTGTTACAGTGAGTTTAACTAAGAGCTACTCGATAAAACAATTCTTAGGAAATCAGTATGTAATTCTGTTTTGAAAAATGCTTTTCAGTACTGATCTATTTGTGGAAATACACTTATTCTACCATATTAAAAAATCTTCCCAAATACCTTTTCTATTGAAGGCAATTCGGTGTTTTCGAAGATAATAAATTTCATTCGTATGTATGATACTTAGTCGTAGAAAAATTAGCCCAAAAATCGTCTATTTGGATGCATCAAATATTTCAATGTATTTTTTAAGAAAATATCATTGTTAATCGAAACATATCTATAGAATGGACTATCTACTCATTCAAGACAAGCAGAGAATATTGTCACTCCGAATTATTCGTAATTATTATATGTAGTTAGTATTGAGACGATATAAAGAAACCAAATGTTTTCTTCATAGGTCCAGTGAATCGACCGTAAAATTTGAACCTTCCTCAATTTGGAAATGTCCAATTCCATGACTGGCAATTCGGTGTTTTCGAATATAATAAACTTCATTCGTATGTATGATACTTGATTGTTGAAAAATAAGCCTAAAAATGGTCTAAAATTGAGAAAATTGTTCTAAAATTGTTCTATCCCATCATTCGGTTGTCCCCTTACGAGCAACCCTCAGAAGTCTTCGAGAGTCTTGTGCGAGCAAGGAATAGATAAAATCGATTCTAGTATCAAGATACTAGAATCGACCTATGTATTATTTGATACTAGGTCGATCGATTCTAGTATCAATGATCTATCGAACAGCCTTATGTTCCATTTGATCGTAGGTCGATTCAAACATCAATGATCTCAAAAGAGTCTTATGGTTTTTGGATACTAGAATCGCTCTATATGTTCTGGTTTAGACAGTGTCGATTCTGATATCAAGATACTAGAATCGACTTAAGCTGTTCGATAGATCATTGATACTAGAATCGACTTAGTATCAAATAATACATAGGTCGATTCTAGTATCTTGATACTAGAATCGACCTTATCTATTCCTTGCTCGCACAAGACTCTCGAAGACTTCTGAGGGTTGCTCGTAAGGGGACAACCGAATGACGGATAGAACAATTTTAGAACAATTTTCTCAATTTTAGACCATTTTTAGGCTTATTTTTCAACAATCAAGTATCATACATACGAATGAAGTTTATTATATTCGAAAACACCGAATTGCCAGTCATGGAATTGGACATTTCCAAATTGAGGAAGGTTCAAATTTTACGGTCGATTCACTGGACCTATGAAGAAAACATTTGGTTTCTTTATATCGTCTCAATACTAACTACATATAATAATTACGAATAATTCGGAGTGACAATATTCTCTGCTTGTCTTGAATGAGTAGATAGTCCATTCTATAGATATGTTTCGATTAACAATGATATTTTCTTAAAAAATACATTGAAATATTTGATGCATCCAAATAGACGATTTTTGGGCTAATTTTTCTACGACTAAGTATCATACATACGAATGAAATTTATTATCTTCGAAAACACCGAATTGCCTTCAATAGAAAAGGTATTTGGGAAGATTTTTTAATATGGTAGAATAAGTGTATTTCCACAAATAGATCAGTACTGAAAAGCATTTTTCAAAACAGAATTACATACTGATTTCCTAAGAATTGTTTTATCGAGTAGCTCTTAGTTAAACTCACTGTAACAATAAACTTCTTTGAATTATTCCAGTTATAACTGCAGGCATATTGTTACTTTTTCCCAAGGTATTATTATGATGAGTTGGAATTGACCCATAAGGTTCAACCTGAATCTTGCTAAAAGGTGAAGTTGAGTCAAATGTTCCAAAATGACGAAAAAATTGAGAAATATTCGTTTTTCAATCTATTATTTTTATAATGAGGTAATTATCTCAAAGCTTTAAAATTTTTTGCCAATGGAAGTATTTTAAAGAACCTATAACTCTCAAAAGTTCAAGAAAAATCGTATACCTACCTCCTCTCCTCCCACGATGTTAAATCAATTTTCATAATTAAGTAGTTATTTCATATTTCATTACACTATCATGGTATTTGAAGCCATCAAAAAGTAGACTACTTTATTTCAAAATGACAAAATGTATAAAACTGCGAATCATTCAATTTTGATAAGAACAAAAACTATTCGACTTCAAAAAAGTCATTTCTACTTATTGATTAGATTACTATCTTCATTGTCAACGTTTGAGAGTCGTGACATTCCGCAAATATCTCGAGAACGGCTAAAAATATCGAAAATATAATTCTAAAATACCCCCACAACCCCGGTCGCAACAGTCAACCATGTGGAAAAAATTCGGAGATCGAATCACGAAAAATACTTTTTTGTTCAGATGTCCTATGACCTTTAATGAAAAATTGTTTCTTAGATAGAGGAATACATTATATTTCAAATCTGCCGCTACCTCCATTATTGCATTGCGGACGCTATGGTGTCTGAGGTGAAGCCCTCTGGAGCCCTCTGATTTTCTCCGGCACACCCTTCAATGATCATTCGCTAATCAGTTATACTTCATTCCTAGGACAAGGGTGGACAAATTGGATGGAAAAGTCTTTCACTTTATGAACATTTCTCATGTGGCGATACATGTCAGTTCTATTCATGAATGGTTCAGTTCATTGATACATTTTTTGTTGTCTCCCAACTAAGGAAAGTATATCAATTTTACCGGGTACTGAATTCATGTTACCATTAGGTACCTACCATAACAGTGATTTGCAGAAAATTTTGAAGATCAAAAAAGTTCAGCTATCTTCGTATTCTTACTAGAATAAAAAATAGTTCAGTTCAATGATACATTTTTTGTTGTCTCCCAATTAAAAAATGTATATCAATTTTGCCGGGTACTGATTTTTTTGTTACCATTAGGTACCTACCATAACAGGGATTTGCTTTTATCAGGATTTTCTTCTGTATGATATGATCTTACAGTCAATGTGAATGAAGACATTTGTGAGTAGTTTGTATTCTTTTTGTCGTAGGTAGAAAAATACTTGCACTGGTTATATTTTTATGATATATTAATAGAATCAATAACGAATTTTTTCACATCAAAATAATGATGATTTATCGGTTTTATGCCTATTGTCATAGTAACAATATTATTATTTACTGCTTTTTTATTTATATTTTGGGGTATTAGTCAGGAAAGTAGTTGTTTTCTGTTTCAAATGATAGTTATTGAACATGTTTTCGAATTGGGTTATTTCCAATATTTGTTAGTTATGAATATCCTGTGGTATTTGCCTGAAAAGTAGTTGTTCTCTGTTAGATATTTCATCAATGATTTTCTTATTCATCATAAAACAAATAATTGATTGATACAAAATTCTAAGAAAATTCCTACCATCCTTTCTCCATATACATCTTTTTATCTTTCATAAAAGTCATGAAAATATAATTTAAAAAACAAACTTTCAACAAAAGAACGCCATTTTCGTTCTGCAGTTGGCGTTTAGGAACTAAATTTTTTATTTGGTTGATTTTGTGTTACGTATGGTGGATATGAAGATACTGAAATACCTTCAGTAATCAGCTACGTTCAATTTGAAATTGAATTATTAGCGTCAAACTTATTATAGCTCATCAAATTTGCATCTTAGCAATCGTTTCTGACCAAAAATAACTGAAATTCGTCCATATGTCATCGATATTTTTCAAAAGGAAAAGGAAATTGACAACAATACCCATCTATGACCATTTAAATGTACATGGAAGAAATCTCGTGACGTAAATAACGTAAACAACTACGTGGATGTCGGGTTTTGACATCATATCTGGGTGTCATTTTGTTCAATAAATTACGAACGCCCATTGGACGCCGGGTCCCAGGAAGATTTACAAGGGATATGATTCACGCCAACCTATTTCATTATTCTAGTTCAAATGATTCAAAATTGTGAATTGAGAGCTGAATAAAAAGGTATTTTACAGTGTTCTCAGTATATTGTTCACTAGATGTATGTCAACTATAAATTATAATGAATAAAATCGGGACGATTCTGTTTGCAAATAGCAATATGGTTGTAAGTAGTGAAGATATTGCTATCATAGCAAGATTCGGAAAAGTGGAATTCTAATCATCGATTTTTGGCAATATGATCTGTCAATCTCAATGACATCTGGTCAGCTTTCTTGCTATCTGGGCAACATCAATTTTGTGCTTGCTATCTGATAACAAGGTAGTGGATTCTTTGTTTTTGCACTAAAAATTCTTCCAACTGTATGAAAATTCAGAAAATAGTGGATTAAAAACATATGAGAGTTCAGTTGTGTCACCTTTCCTCAAAGTTTCAATTCGTAGAAAAATTATTGAAAAACTTGGTGATTACAAACATGTAGGATAGGTTCACTGCTGTGTACTGTGACCAACTACTTGAAAACCTCTTCTTGAAGTTCCAATTTGTAGAGGAAATATGAGACTACAATTTCGGAATATCATAAAAATTTCAGTTGCCTGATGGATAGTTTATCAAGCTTTTTTGCTAGAATATTAAAAAAAAAAATCACGATTTGTTTCATCCGGCTTTTAGTTGTTTTCTCATCTCGGGGACATGATTGATTACTTGCACCAGTCGCACAACGACGACCAGATTCAGCAAATACAAAATCTCTCGATTTGAACAATATAATTTTGTAAAATGTCAGTGCAGGTCGCAGGACTGACTAATTTGAGAGATTAGATAATCATGAACTCTTCTTCTTCATGAAATAATGGCAAAATCGATACCTAACACTTAAACAATTAGTTGAAAACAGTGTTGTCAGCTCAAAAATTTTCAATTTTTCAACAATATTGCTATCACTTGAACCTATAACCAGTCTTGCAGTTACTCTGCAACGAGAATACAGAACTTCATAGCAATATTGTTATATGTTATGATCACAACAATATTATTATCTTAGCAATGTTATAATATGATCCTGTTCAGCAAAACAAAATCAGTTTTTTTCACCATATTGCCTCTCTAAAATAGTGAATGTATTTCTCAACTCAGATTGATTTTGAGTATGATAAAATGGACATTGAAAGGTAATCGAGATCATTTCTGAACTATAAAAATCTTTGAAGGATGAAAAGTTGAACTGAAGAAAAATTTTTCTTATTGAGATACATCATGCAATTTCCATCATGATATGATTGATGTCGGCATCATTCTAGTTTGAATGATTTGAAAATGAAAAATAAAAGCTGGCCAAAGATAAAGAAGGTTTTTTTCTCTTGTTTTCAAAATTATCAACTCACAATTTCAGAAAAATAAATTATATCTAATAAAATCACATGGATCATTTGGGTTTTGATAGACACATGGTGTACACAAAATCAAGATTTTCTCATCCTGTAGTGCACAGAAAAACTAATTATTTCACTAAATTTCCTTTGGAACGAGAAGAAAGGTATTCTTCCATTCAAACAAGGTACATCATTTATTTAAGCATAACCAAATGAACAATGATTTCATTATAGAATTGATTTTCTGTGTGCCAATGGATGAACACTTCAATCATGTTATGATAATTGCGATATTTCCATTAGGTTTTTGCTCCTGACCTTAAATACATGTGTTAAGTTTATGCAATCATAAAGATATGCCATTTATATGTAGCCGAATTTTCTCGTGTAATATTGTTTCTACCGTAAATTGAATGTATCTTTGGCCAATTTTTCCCTATTACGTTGTAAGGAATAGATTCCAGAAATGTAGCAATATTTTGGAAATGCAAACAAAGGTTCACAAAAAATCTCTGGAGACTTTGAACAATAATTCTAGCAAATTCGCACTTACATAATATGTAATATCTCAGCACGAACAAATAGAATCACTCGCTATTCCTTAATGAATAAACTATATCGAGCCTTATATTAAATATACACTCTGATAGAAGCATTTCCCGACAGATTTCTAATTATGTGATACGTAATCAGATACGTAATAGTGAATGCACTCAGTTTTCGTTAATCAGTATTATCAACAACATACAATTTACCATATTATTTCGATGAGAGTAATAAGAAAACAACTTACAGTATGATGCAAAATTATGGAATAGATTCATTCCAGAAATGGGTGACCTTTGAAAAAAATCCAAAAACACGTTATAATTTTTGAAGCCTCATCCCATGATATGAAGATGTTACGTCACCGGTGCTGGAGAAATGACGAAATAAACGATTTTTTCAAATACAAACAGGGACCATGTGACACCTCATCTGATGGGTCTACTGAACGTCTATCCAACAGTCAAAATTTTGCATTAGGAGATTGCTCATTTGTTTAACTGAATCTTGCAGAGGTCTGCTACTGAGAATTGAGCATCTAAGAGTCGTCTAGTTTCAAAAATTCATTCCATACATTTGCATCATACTGAACATATATAAACATAATATAAAGGTTTTTTGTAACAAAATATAGATATATATATAATCTTATTTGATGAGAAGAATGTAGAGTAATATAAATATACTATGAAAGAAGACATTTTTGAAACCAAAATTAGTTTCCGAGATGTTCCATTATCGAAGGAGATGATATTATTTCATCACCGATTGTTTCTATTATCATATGAATTTCTATAGGTTTCTAGTTACGACTACGCCACAGATCAACAAACCTCAGTTACGCTTCGTCTATCCAACAGTCAAAATTTTGCATTAGAAGATTGCTAATTTGTTTAACTGAATCTTGCAGAGGTCTGCTACTGAGAATTGAACATCTGAGGGTCGTCTAGTTTCAAAAATTTATTCTACACCTTTGCATCATACTGTACATATATTCACATAATATAAAGGTTTTTGTAACAAAATATGGATCATTTTGAAGATATCTATAATGTTCATAATCTAATTTAATAAAAAGAATGTAGAGTGATAGAAATATACTATGAAAGAAGAACTTTTTTAAACCAAAATCAGTTTTCGAGATGTTCCATTATCGAAGGAGCTGATATTATTTCATCACCTATTGTTTCTATTATCATATGAATTTCTATAAGTTTCTAGTTATGAAATATGAATATGAGGATATCTTATGGGTGTCGATACTATTTCATCTGTTGAATCGCATGAGATCAAATCTATATTCATATGTTATCTTGCATATAGAGCACTGTGTTGTAAAGGCAGGGAGTTTTAACTACGCCACAAATTAACAAACCTTAACTACGCTCCTCCAGTTTCAAATTATCACATAGATGATGTTTTCTGGCAAGCACGTAGATTGTCCATGACTTTCGCGTTTTTCACTTTTCATACCGACAACATTTATGACCAATTGCCGCTCGAATACCATCATTATTCGTATTGATTCGTCTATAATGTAGCTGATTATACTGAATTCCATCACACCTGGAGCGATTTTTTCGATGAGACTGAAGATAATCGCGAACACGTCTACCTCTTGATATGGTTTGCGCCATGGTTCTCTATATATGGAATTTTGTTTTCATATATAAGATGGTGTGAACTGTTCTCAACATTGAAATACATTTTTTGTATTTTTTCGCAATCAGTTCTTTCGATAACAAGCTATATAGTTGATATTATATCCACTACATGGCCCTTGAGGCCCTTCTAAAATTGTTTTTCGTAAATTCCAAGCAGAGACCTTTCATTTGATATACAACAACCTATAGTTGGCATAATATTCACTATATGGCCCTTGATGACCTTTAAAAATTAATTTTCGTGGAATTCAAGCAGAGACCTTTCATTTGATATACAACAACCTATAGTCGGCATAATATTCACTTTATGGCCCTTGGGGACCCTTCAAAAAATAATTTTCGAAAAATTCAAGCAGAGACCTTTCATTTGATAGGTAACAAGCTATAGTTGATATAATATCCACTACATGGCCCTTGAGGCCCTTCAAAAATTGATTTTTGTAACTTTCAAGCAGAGACCTTTCATTTGATATACGACAACCTATAGTTGGCATAATATTCACTATATGGCCCTTGGGGACCTTTCAAAAATCAATTTTCGTGAATTTCAAGCAGATACCTTTTATTTGATATACAACAACCTATAGTTGGTATGATATTCAGTATATGGCCCTTGGGGATCCTTCAGAAATTAATTTTCGTAAATTTCAAGCTGAGACCTTCCATTTGATAGGTAACAACCTATAGTTGGCATAATATTCACTTTATGGCCCTTGGGGACCCTTCAAAAATTGATTTTCGTAATATTCAGGCAGAGACCTTTCATTTGATATACAACAACCTATAGTTGGCATAATATCCACTATATGGCCCTTGGGGACCCTTCAAAAATTAATTTTCGTAAATTTCAAGCAGATACCTTTCATTTGATATACATCAACCTATAGTTGGCATAATATTCACTATATGGCCCTTGAGGCCCTTCAAAAGTTGATTTTCGTAAATTTCAAGCAGAGACCTTTCATTTGATATACAACAACCTATAGTTGGCATAATATTCACTACATGGCCCTTGAGGCCCTTCAAAAGTTGATTTTCGTAAATTCCAAGCAGAGACCTTTCATTTGATATACAACAACCTATAGTTGGCATAATATTCACTATATGGCCCTTGATGACCTTCAAAAATTAATTTTCGTAAATTTCAAGCAGAGACCTTTCATTTGATATACAACAACCTATAGTTGGCATAATATTCACTATATGGCCCTTGATGACCTTCAAAAATTAATTTTCGTAAATTTCAAGCAGAGACCTTTCATTTGATATACAACAACCTATAGTTGGCATAATATTCACTATATGGCCCTTGAGACCCTTCAAAAGTTGACTTTCGTACATAATATTCACTATCTGGCCCTAGTTGAGGTTAGGGCCCATCGAACAATCCTATTTGAGAGCGTTCATAGGTCTGCAGCACCAGAATCGCCGTTCCCACTCGTCGGAGACGGATGACCTTGAAAGCGTAAAAAATGACCAGAATGGACCTTAAAATTCATGGAAAAAGTCCGTAGATCTGGGGAAAAATCGCATCGTCTGTCTCTCTCTAACACATGGGCTCTTATGGGGCTTTCCGCCGTGCAGCATAGAATTTCCGTAGAATCTGGGGAAAAATGACTTGAGGTGGTATGCTTGTGCGAAACTATCGATTATAGTGAGAAATTTTGATTGTTCTAGTGTAAATGTGTCTAGGTGCACGATTTCGAAAGGCTGCGAAGCAGTTGGTGTTACGTTCATTTTCATATGTACGGGGTTTCTTTCGTATTTACTCTGTTGGCAGACTTCGCATTCATTGATGAAAGTTTGAACGGATTCTTTAACGTATGGCCAATAATATTTAGATTTTATTCTCTGAACGGTTTCATCGATTCCACGATGGTTCGATTTGCCTTCGTGGTAATTTTTAATGATGTCCTGGATGTCATCTTTGGTGGTGATATCAATCAATTTGATTTTACAATATTTAAATTTGATTGAGGGCCATTTGAAATTTTTCTGTAATGCCGCAGAGAATGGTTCGTACGTTGATGGATTTTCAAAATATATATGATATTGCGTGTTGGGTACTGTAAAGTCTTTCACGAATTGGATTACATCGTGTTCAAAGTGACTTTGCGATATTTGTACATTGATGCGCATCTTTTTTTCAAATAGTATCGTTATCTTTGGTTTTGCTGGTGAGTGTAAAACAGTTTTAACGATAATTTGGTTCTGTCCAAAATTCACAGGAGATTCAGATATTGGTATACCTACTACAGGATCTTGTTCAAAATTCGAGTGAATTGTATTGTTTTCGTCATTTTGGTCTGGTTGATTGTCTATGTGTTCGGTTTCGTTTTCGTCATGGTTAACTTGCATTGAAATGTTGTCAGTATTGTCGATTTCTGGCCATGGGATTACTAATGGTGAGTCCGGGGGTTGTTCTAAGACATTATTGATTTCAGGGGTTCTTAGTTCGCGACCTTCGGTTTCCACGTCTTGAATAATATCGTCAATTTGGTTCCAAATATCGTTAGTCACTTTAACATAAATTTCAATACGAGACAATGCATCGGCATTTGTGTTCAATTTACCTTTTTTATAGATGATGGTGTAGTCGAACTCTTCTAGCTTAATTCTCCAGCGAAGAAGCTTGGAATTCGGGTCTTTGAGTGAGAAAAGCCATTGGAGTGGTTTGTGATCACTGATGATGTTGAATTTTCTACCGAATAAGTAGGGACGAAAATATTTCGTAGCCCATACAATGGCAAGGAGTTCTTTTTCGATAACAGAATAGTTTTGTTCTGAATCGTTTAGGGTTCTCGATGCGTAAGCGACAGGCAAGTCGCTACCGATCGTACCTTGCGATAGGATAGCGCCGATTGCAAAATTGCTTGCGTCTGTCGTTAAATTAAACGGTTTCGTGAAATCGGGGTACTGCAAAATAGGCTCATTTATAAGGAGATTTTTACAAGTGTCAAAACATGAAAGAAACTCGTCATTATGCTCTATCTTCGCGCCCTTTTTTAAGCATTTGGTTAGGGGTTTCGTGATGTTTGCAAAGTTATTAATGAACCTACGGTAATAACCTAAGAGACCGAGGAAACCTTTAATTTGCTTTGGTGTTTTAGGTACAGGAAAATTGATAGCGTGTATTTTATTCGGGTTTGGCTTAACTCCATCTGGTGTAACTACGTGACCCAAATAGGCGACTTCTTTTCGCAGGAATTCCGACTTATCGAGTTGAATTTTAAAGTTCGAATCTCGAAGTCGCTGAAAAACAGATCTTAAACGTTCTAAGTGTTCTTGCAATGATGTGGAAAATTCAATTATATCATCAAGGTACACCAGGCATTTTTCGTTTTGAATTCCGCGAAGTATATTATCCATTATTCTTTGGAAGGATGCAGGGGCATTTTTTAAGCCAAACGGCATACTCGTAGTGTCCGTTTTCCGTGTTAAAAACCGTTTTTTCGATGTCTTTTTCTTCCATCTCTATTTGGTGGAATCCGCTCGCCAAGTCCAAGGTGGTGAAATATTGACATTTGCCAAGTTTATCCAAAAGGTCGGTGATATTAGGAAGTGGGTATTTATCGTCTATCGTTTTTTCATTTAGTTTTCGATAATCGACAACTACTCTCCACTTCTGTTTCCCAGAGGCGTCCGCCTTTTTTGGGACTACCCAAATAGGGGATGACCACGGAGAATTACTTGGTCTTATTATGTTCTGATTCAACATTTTATTTATTTGACTTTCTACCTCTTCTTTGTGGATGAACGGATACCTATAAGATTTGGTATAAACGGGTATTTCGTCGCTAGTACGAATTTGGTGTTTGATTCTATTTGTAAATGTTAGTGACATATCTTCTTGGTAAAAAATATCAGAAAATTCTCTACAGAGATTCATGATTGAATGTCTCTCTTCTTCGTTCAAGTGATCTGTCCTAATCTTGGACGGATCGAGAATCGATTTTTCTGATTCGTCAAAGTTATTGAAATCAATTTCTTGAATTTCTTTTCTTGAGAATTTCTCAACTTTTATTGGTTCGGAGAAATCCAAAGTGACAGAATCAGTGGTATTATTTAAAATGGTAGTGAGTGCCTGGCCATTTTTGGCGATTGTTATGCATTCAGGAATCTCACAGTTGTGGAATTGTTGGTGAGGTATTATTATTTCACCATTCCGTATAGAAGTATTTTTCTTTATTACTTGCTCTGTACGAGCATTAATTGTTATAAGATTGAATTCGCTCTGAGTTTTATGAAAAAGTAGCTTTATTTTACTATACGGAGTGAACAGAAAGCCTTTGTCAAAGTTAACACTTGCTTGAAGTAATTTTAAATTGTCTAAACCTATCAAACCGTCAAAAACATTGTGAAACTTGAATAGGAAAAATTTCAAGTATTGTTTGTCGGGAAGAGAAAAAATGGTTGAGGTTGGCATTAATACACTGTACTTATGCGCTGATTTCTGAAATACCGTAGAAACGATGAAAGGGTCATTTTTTATGAAATTTGGAAAGAGATTATAGGCGATTTCTGGGTCAATAAATGATCTGGTTGATCCAGAATCGATTAATAATTTCAGGTTATGTTCTGGAAATATGATGTAAGGCAATTCACTGGAATTTGTCGAATTGAAAGGTAAATTCTCAGATGAATTGTGGGCAACATCAACTTCTTCTCTTCCGTAGCTTTCTTCAGTATTGAAAGGTTCATAATATTGATTCTGGTCAAAATTTGAATCATCTTCCCATTGTGGGTTACATTCTGTGTTGAAAAGTTCCTCAGAGATGAAGTCTCTCCTTGGCTGTGGTTGAAAAGATGTTGATGGGTTCGACCGGAAATTATTTGTGTTTCTCGTGGACACGCTCATTGGCGTAGGCTGTTGGTTATTAGGGCGAAAATTATTTGAAGTATTCCTTGTGCAAGTACTCATTGGCGTAGGCCTTGGAAAACTTGAATTCGAATTATTTGGCTTGAAAACATTTTTGTTTTGCTGCGGCTGACCGAAAACTTGAGCATTTGAAAAATATTTCCTGGGTTGATTATTAAATGTTGGTCTAATAGGCACTGGTTGTGAAGGGAATGAATTTTGTTGTCTAAATTGATTATTTTGTGTATGAGCATTGAAATTTGGTGTATTATATCTTTGTTGATTTTGAGGCCTAACTGAAGTTTGATTTCTTTGATGATTTTCTCTCAACCCTCTATTGGAGTGATTTTGGAAATAGTGGATATTATCCTCTTGAATAACCAGTTGTAAAGCTTCAGTTAGTGAATTAGGCCGCATACAACGAATCGTCGTACCCAGAGGTTCTCTCAGGCCAGACAAAAATGTTTTCAATGTCAGATTGTTATAAAGTTCGCGTTTCAAAGCTTTGGCTTCTGCAGTATTTTCGTGAACGTCTATATAACTACACAAAAGATTCAAGATATTCAGACATCGATCATAGAACTCTTGGGGTTTCTCATTCGGGTATTGTCTCATCATGATTAGATCCCGATTGAGACAACTCTCGTCTCTCTGATCAGCAAAGTTTCTATAGAGAATAGTTTTAAGATCTTGCCAAGTGAAACTATTTTGGATATTTACAACTAATTTGGCATTACCGCTCAATTTAGCCATTAATGAATTCAACAAATATGTGTTATGAAAACTATTTGGATTTACTCTATCATAAAATGTGTCAATTATCGAATCACAGACCGATAAATATCGGTTGAGTTCATTTGGGCTACCGTCAAATTGCGGTACACAATTCAAATATTCAGATTTGAATGGTTCTGCCATTCTGATTTGGATAACTTGATTGATTGAACTAGATGCTGGGAGATTTTGAGAGTTTGTACTTCGATTAATTGTTGAAATGGGTTCTGGGAAATTTTGTGAGCCAGCTGAAGGATTGTCAAGATTCAAATTTTCGAGAATTTCGGTTATATTTTCGACAGACATTCATGAATTGTACTTACATAGAAAGGAAGAGCACTTTGAGCATCTCTGATTATGAGATAGCGTCTGGACTTGCGATTTTTGTCTCCTCCAGGTGCGTTGATCTCGCAGAATTGGACAATTGTTGTTCCAAAACTCGATGATGAATGGTAATAGGAGTCCTCGTCGGGTCTTCGATAGACTTGGTTTCTTGAGATTTGAAGAGCCACTCCGCTTCGAACACCTCCACCACGAATCAACACTGTTCGAATATCCGATTAATCGTAGATACGAAATTGTCCCGTTCGATACGTTACAACCCGGATATCCTACCGACTGCGCCAAATAACTATTTGAGATACCAAAGTTCCTTTTTGAAAACAATTTATTTCAATATATTGGTTAAGACAAGGTTTTCGAGATGTTGATCGTACGAATATCAAAGTTTGACTGACTGTGTGAATGCCGCAAAGTGGGAATCTCACGAGAGGGCTTCCAGGAAAACTGCAAGACACGGCATCGGCGACTCAGCATTTTCTTATGGGAATCTTAACGGCTGGCGATGTAATTCATGCCGCCATTTTGAACCCTCCAGACGCTGAGGTATGTACCGTATGTTTGAGAATTTTGCAATGTTTAATTCTACATTATCATAGGGTTCACTCCTACCCCCTTCGGGTTAATTCTACCATTCGCACCATCGAGCTAGAACAGGTACATCTGACTCTGAATCATCTAGATCAGGCTAAGGACTTTGAGGTTACTTCAAGTGTTTGTTGGAGGCCACGTCTATCCAACGCTGAATTAACACAAGTGCGGCATCCTCCTCAATATTCAGGACAGGAAGTTTTTGGACTGGTTGAAGACAGGACCGTAACTTTATTTATGTAGATATATATCTGTATCTCACCTTTATAATTCTATTTTTCAAACTTCACACTATATCGTTTCCGGGAATTAATTTGCATAAAGCTTTTCAATCTAAATTTTACATACATATTATATTCAACAGTGATATTTATCAAACCTTCATATATAGAGTGTTGGGCTCGTAATTAGAGACACTGATCTCGAGCCCATTAATATATATTTTTCAGGACCACTTCCAGTTGTCAGCCCCTTGAGGTTTGTAAAAATACTGTCAGAGTTTTTGTATGCCACCAACCTTTCCTATACTCGAGAGATATGTGTAGTCTTCATACCACACCACACCATTAATTTATTTTCTATTCATTATTTCAACGCTCATTATTGATACAATCACTTGGAATTCTCCATCAATATCAGGAGCAGCCTGTGAGTTGGACTGGCTCTTACAATTCACTGGCGCGATATAAATTTTTCTGGTTCGAACCCATAGCATTGATTGAGTTAGTCGGTGACTGCTGTGCTTTCCCTTGCATTCCAGTGATTAGATAGTTTTATTCAGAAACAGCGTAGCATACTTAGGATATTTAAATGTTGTGTTCGAAATAAGAGACAAATTTCTCTTTGCAAAATAATATATTTATTCAGTTACTTATAGTTAAACTGTTCATAATAGTAAACGGGCTATGCGGGAGCGGCATAATTGGCGGAGGCGCCTTATGGAGAATCCCATGTTAATTTTGTCAAAAATCCTAAGGTTCATTCTGCAAATTATTGTACCGTTCAAGGTCATCGTGTGCTATCTTCCGCAGACATTCAAGCACAAGATCGAGGATGCTAGTTTCCATTTTTTCCCAGTGAAATACATGCAGGTAAATATCCCATGCATTTTTTCGAATATTATCAACATGTTTTTTTTTTTTCAGTGAGTATGAGGGAATGATATTATGTGTTGAATGTATAAATTATTACTGATTGAAAATTATAACCATGTCACTGATTCCAACGTTGAAAGTGTCTTGCAGTTCCTTCCTACGTTCCTTTAATGAAATTGGAAATGTTTCTTAATTCTATGGTTCTTATAAGCGAAGTGCATTTATTAGCATTCTACAATCACTATTCGAATTTGCACAAAAATGATAACTATGTCAGTGCTTTCAACGTTGCGATTAACCAAAAAATTGCAATCGCCATTATCTTCCTTTTCTGCTCAAAGTACGTCACTGCTCCCAAGGTATTGATTGAACCATCAATTACTATATCTTTTTACTTTTCCATTCCATATTCTAATAAGCGAAGTGCATTATACAATCACTATTTGAACTTGTCAAGACATGTTACTTTAAAAGCGTATAAATAGTTGCCAGCCTAGCTTTGCTAACTCACAGTAGGTGATTGATTCTGTTTGAATATTAAATGATGTAAGTACATTGCTTCTATTGAATGCTTTATGATGACCTCTTTTCGACTCACTTCATGAGAACCTATAACTTTTAAAAACATGAAACTCTTAATCGAGTTTACTTCGACAAGAAAACTCTCATGTGTAATAATGAGTGAGAAATAAATCGAAATGGGAGACAATTGGAATCTGATATATGTTATTTTTTATTTTTTAGAGCATTTTGGAATATAATTTACTATAATCTAATTTTTTCATTCAGAAATGGAACGTTCAGTTTTCCCTTGAAGGACAAACATTATATGTATGAGTGATTTTCAAGAAACAATTGAAAAATTAACATATGATTATATTTTAGTATGCAATTCATTTCCATCTTGATGATAATTGGAAAGAACATGTTCCTCACATCAAAAAAGGGAAAAGAATTGATAATTGCATTTATCAATGAAAAAAACGATAATATATAGAATTTACTTTTCCGTGTTTGTGTAGATATGAATTGATTGATTCAGAAGGCAGCAACATTCCTTATAATTGCATTAGAGCGGTCTATGGAATTTTATTTATTATTTCCCAGGAAAACCATAATAATAATGATTATTTCAGAACAATTGGATGAAATTGACCATTATATTTTTCATTTCGCCGATTGGTACTTATAATGATTTTCAATATTTTATGATGAATGATTAATTCTATTATCTTCGACTGATAGAGATTAAATATTAGTATTCAATTCATGATGAATGAATTAGCTTCATGCATTTCCTTCAAAAAGATCATGTTACTCACATCAACATGGGGCAAGAATTGATAATCGCATTCATTTATGAAAAACAATAATATAGAATAGAATTCACTTTTTTCCACCACTAGCTGTAGAACCTATCTTTATTCACTCCATTTCGAGGCGGGAAGTGTGTTTTTTCTACGCAAAGGAGTTTTCGTCATTTTATTAACTACTAGTCAATAATGACATAGCTACCTCTATTTTAATTAACCCAAATTCACTGTTCTAATGCGAAAGCCGCAGAAATTGGATTCGAATCTAGTAGGTATTAATCAATAACGACTCGTCATATGCTGTCATGGTCATGGCAATTAGATCTCAATTGGAATTAAAGAAAACTGCTTTCATAGTGAAAATATGACCATATTTCAGGTTTACAGAACTATAATGATTGAAATATATTGCTAGTGGTGAAAAAAAAATTAATATACACCTTGGAAGTAAAGAATATTATTTCCACGGGAGCTTATAATCCTCGGCTGAAGCCTTGGGATATATTCTTGGTCCCTGGGTAATAATGTAATTGTTTACTACTGTTCAGTCATTTCATTATCTTTCTTTTTTTTTGTTGATCAATATTCAATGGTCTGAAGGCATATCTTCTAATTATATTAAATTTAATTTACGCGCGTTTTCCAATCACAGAGTGTCCTTCAATAAGCCACTAGGATGGTTCCATGGGCATATTCCCCACCTCTATTGAAGTACCATGAGTACGTGAGAATGATCTATCTCTCTCTCGAAAAGCTAATGGGGCCTGAACTAGGTCAGTTTTTCGCCGGCATTCTCAAAACCATAAAAATCGCAATATTGTGTAATCAGTTCATGTGTTCTGAACTCTAATCCTTCTGTGAACGAACTCGAGTGGTTTTCCAGCCCCTGAGGAGGTCTACGACGGTACCGTCTCCAAGATATTCGGCGTGGTGAAGAAGACATCATCGGTAAGTGGCCATGTTAGAACGCTCTGTGATTTGACGAATTTATCTGATGACAATTTCCAAAATACAGTTCACTTTTATCATAAACAAAACATTTTGATCCATTCGAAGCCGGATTTTTTAGTGAAAATTCGTTAAATTAATAGTCTTTCATTATGCAAAATTCGATGATAATTTGAATAAGTAATTAAATTCGATCGCCGATATCTTTTGGTAGCCATTGAATATTGATAAGAGTATCATTGATTTTCGTTAATTTCGGTACGATTTGCAGGTACCGATCGCGCACGTAGTTCACGCACAGAATAACGTCAACAGGTGTTTGTATAGGCGCATGTAGTATTATCGTCAGTCGTCAATCTCCTGTTGTAAACAATCATCCGGATAAAATTCACTAAATGGTACCTCTATGCTCGTTTTCGTTCGAACAGCTGATTCGCTAATAAATAATCAGTTCTCACTAATCTCACTCTCCTTATACAGGGTGGCCCACTTATGCTCGCTCGGACCATAGCTGCTAGCCTGATAGAGATAGAAAAAAAAAATTCATCGGAAGTTATTGGAGACTCCATAAGCTACTCTTCAAAATTATTTTCTAGTATACAGGGTGCACCATGAATCCGGGGTGAAAGAATCGATCGTTTTTTTAAATGGCACACCCTGTATATTATTCCATTTTTGGAATCTCTCTCATGTGGGCTTCACAAACCTAGTTTGTTTTTGGAGATCAGATGCGACGTTGTCAAGTTATTAACATTTCAATAAAATTTGACGAGAAAACATGAATGTTGAAAAATATTCAGGGAAACTATATTTTCGGAGATTTATAAACAAAACTTGGTACGCAGATACTAAAAGTATGTGTAGAAACTCAGACATTATTTGGATTCACTCAAAATATACAGGGTGTTTTAAAATAAGGACCGAATTTCGCTATTTCCAAATCGCCGAAACTCATTTTTTTCAAATGGATCACCCTGTATATTATTTCATAATCTGAAAGCCCATCCAATGAGCTTTTTGGTGATACCATATAGACCGTATCCAACGATACTCTTCGATAGGTAAATAACGATAAATCAATTCAACTGTACATTTTTATTCAAAAACAATAACAAACATAGAGAAAATTCCACTGACAATGACAAGTGCTCAAACTCATGGAACATATCAGTTCATGAGATGTTCAAAATGTCTTCCATTCTGCTGGATACATTGATGAATATCTACATTTCACAAGAATAGGGCGGTGAATCGTCATAACTATCATCATTATTCGGATCAAAATCCGAATTCAGAACCAGTCGACGCATATGGGCAGAGCAGCATGTCGACTGGGAAATGGATGATTGGTCAAACTGCTTGTTCACGGATGAATGCAGATTCAACCTTTCTTGGTCAGATGGTCGTATTTTAGTTTGGAGGGAAAGGGTTAGTAGGTTCCAAGAGGACAATATGGAGCCAAGAGTAGCATTTGGTGGAGGAGGTTCAACCGTGTGGGGTGGCATTTCACGAACTGGCCGCACAGAGCTCATCATATTGAACCGTGGACAAACTATGGATGCCACTCTTTATAGAGATCGCATCCTTAGTGGTGTCGTTCTCGAATGGGCTCAAAACCATCGGGATAGGTTCATTTTAGTTGATGACAATGCTCGCCCTCATCGTGCTAGGATTGTGAATACATTTTTAGAGGAAAACATGAATAGAATGGTTTGGCCAGCACGATCGCCAGACATGAACCCAATCGAGCATGTTTGGAGCCGCCTAAAATTAGAAATTACTCGACGTATCGAAGAACCGATCACGTTCGAGATTCTTTCAAGAATGATTCAGGAAGAGTGGGAGAGAATGCCACGGCCATTTATACAATGATTAGTAGATAGCATGCCATCACGATGTCGTTCTCTCCTTCATGTACGTGGAGGCCCTACTAAATACTGAAATTTCTCAATGTGTCAGTACATCAATTTGAAAATGAATGTTTGCATAGAAGTTAATCTTGTAAATAAATCATGCGAAAGCAATAATTTGTAATACCTTGTATATTACCGACAAAACAATGAATGGCGTGGCGAAAACTCATCTCAATTCATAATAGCTCGTGAAGAGAATTTCGATACCTAAGGTTACCTACTACTACACTATAGGTCACGGATTCGAAATTCAGAAAGGAAATAAACGGCATGATTTCATCGCTTTCAATATTGTGAAAAATGTTTTGTTAACATGTCCATCAGTGAATCGAAGATAACATGAATGATATGATTATGAATCATTCTACGTCAATACAGAGCATTCAAAGTGCAAATCTCAAAATGCAGAACTGAATTTCACGTTTCTTTGGTATCTCGAATTACCCTGTAGATCAATATTCGGCCAACATCGAAGAAATTGTAGTGATAAATTCAACCCAGTATCGATTTCATGAAAAAACTCTCTTATTTCATGAACAGATCAGCTGAAATTAAGGACATTTCAAAAAACGTCAATTTTCCATACAAAAATATGTTGCTTGTTGATGAAGCATGCTAGCGAAAAAATTTCGAAACCATTTCGGCAAAACACATCAGGCATTCATAATATGCCCTAGAAAAAAATCCGAAAATTTTTCCATATGATTGGGATCACTTTGATGAGAATATTCATTTTTGTAATGGGTCAATGTTTCTCCCTGTAGATCTGAATACACAAACTTCATAGGAAGCGTAAGCAAATCATATGATTCTCAAACGATTCTCAGACAACATGGAACAAATCGTTCCAGAATCGGACTATTATTTTTCATAATATTTGATTTCAAAATTGCGCGAAATATTCAGGTGGACCACTTCATTTGTCACGCAGTTTATAACACCAGAAATGTTGTCAAAAGTAAGGAATTCGATTAAACATCGAGCTCAAAAATGTATTCAGCAGAATGGAAGACATTTTTTGAATAAAAATGTACAGTTGAATTGATTTATCGTTATTCACCTATCGAAGAGTATCATTGGATACGGTCTATATGGTATCACCAAAAAGCTCATCGGATGGGCTTTCAGATTATGAAATAATATACAGGGTGATCCATTTGAATAAAATGAGTTTCGGCGATTTGGAAATAGCGAAATTCGGTCCTTATTTTAAAACACCCTGTATATTTTGAGTGAACCCAAATGATGTCTGAGTTTATACACATACTTCCGGTATCTGCATACCCAGTTTCGTTCATAAATCTTCGAAAATATAGTTTCCCTGAATATTTTTCAACATTCATGTTTTCTCGTCAAATTTGATTAAAATGTTAATAACTTGACAACGTCGCATCTGATCTTCAAAAACAAAATAGGTTTGTGAAGCCCACATGGGAGAGATTCCGAAAATGGAATAATATACAGGGTGTGCCATTTAAAAAAACTATCGATTCTTTCACCCCGGATTCATGGTGCACCCTGTATACTAGAAAATAATTTTGAAGAGAAGCTTATGAAGTCTCCAATAACTTCCGATGAAATTTATTCTTCTATCTCTATCAGCCTAGCAGCTATGGTCCGAGCGAGCATAAGTGGGCCACCCTGTAGATACTCTGAATAAAGTTCTTTTACTCATAATCACTCTACTTGTATGCCGGTATAAGCATTTATAATAAATTGACACTTGTGTTTTGCAGACTTTTATGGAAATAATTAACATGGACAAAAGGCTGAAAGGGTTAATAGCTCAACGGGAATCCGAAATAATTAAATTGAATGAGATCAATCGCATCGCTGAGGAGTCTTTACTGACTAATGTCGTTCATAATAATTTTAAATGCCGATATAAACACCTCGAGACTATTTTAGCCAATTTCGACAGCATTCAAACAGATATTGTGAATATAGTTTCGGGTATGGAAGGTGGTGAGGTGCAAGTGCATCATGATATTATGAAAAGGTTTTTGGATATGTATTTTAATGTACAGGCAATTCATTCTCAATTATTTGATGATAAAAGGCTCGTCAGCGATGAAACTTCACGTTCATGCAATGTCCGCTTACCAAAGATGGAACTCCCAACTTTCGATGGGGATATCAGAGAGTGGCAAACATACATCGATATGTTTGATTCATTAATACACAATAACAACCAGCTGTCCAACATTGATAAATATAATTATTTAATTTCCTCTCTGAAAGGTAATGCGCTCTCCGTTGTCAAATGCACCCCATTGACATCTCAAAATTATATTGTGGCGTATAATTCTCTAAAAAAAAGATACGAAAATAAAAGATTAATTGCTACCTCTCATTGGCATGCCCTCGAACAAACCAAAAGGATAGCTACTGTTGCCGACAATTTGATTGCATTGCGTCATGTTCTAGACACTTTTAGTGAAAATCTCACCATTTTAGAAAACTTAGGATTTCCCGTGAAGCAATGGGATTTCATAATCTTTAACATGTTGTTTGATCGAGTTGATCCTGAAACTCAAACCAGATTCATACTGCAATGTGCATCAAAACTAAATGTCAATGATTATTATGAAACATCAAAAGATTTTTCAGAAAAGCAATGTAGTGCACTGGATAACGTAGCTTTGTCAAATTCTTTTATAAAAAAATCTCATAGTTACAAAAATAAAGCCTTCTCATCCAATAAACCCTCATAATCACGCGCGAAAGCCAGTTCAAGTTTTTTAATAAATGCCTCGAATAATAAGACACTTTCGCCTTCGGTTTGTCCATTATGTACCAAGGATCATACAATTCAGAATTGCCCGCAAATGCTTTCTATGTCTCCGAAAGATCGATATGCTCTGGTGAAAAGTAAAAGATGGTGCACAAATTGTTTGGGCACTCGACATTCTGCATCACAATGCTCGTCTCGATCGGTTTGTCGATCATGTTCATTGACTCACCATACTCTTCTTCATTTTGATTCAAACCAACTCTCTTTCAAACAACAATCCACGAATGCTGCTCCCCCCACCACTTCTAACAATTCTAACCCTTCATCTTCATATGCTCAGAGTGATGGCGGCAGTGCGTTAAGAAATTCTTCACTGTGTGATAACCCCATTTCCTCCATTAATTTGCTCTCAAACATACAAAGCACGGTTCTTCTTTCTACAGCGATCATAGAAGTTGCTGATGCAACCGGTGCTTTCAAACCAGTGCGCGCACTTTTAGATAGTGCAAGTCAATCGTCGTTCATTACAAGTAAATGTTGTGATAAATTAGGATTACCTCGTACTCCACTATATATCGATATCAAAGGAATTGGTTTGAAAAGTTCAATGGCTAATCAAGGTGTGTCTAGTATCCTAAGGCCCCGAGGTCAATGTGAACCCCGTCTCCAAGTAGACTTCGTGGTATTGTCCCAAATTTGCTCAAATATGCCCTGTACCACCATATCGAGTGAAATATTAGAAAAATTTTTAAACCTCAGTCTTGATGACCCCGAATTCAACATATCTAGACCAGTTGATATGTTGCTCGGCGCCGATGTTTTTGCATACATATTAAAAGGTAGTAACTCTCAAATTCATTTCAGCGACCCTGTTGCCCTTGATACCATATTTGGCTTCATCATTATGGGAAAGGTCGATATACCTACCTCTACAGTGAATTGTTTTGGAATTTCCTGTGAAAATAATTGAGAAAATTTCGTTCAAAGATTTTGGGAACTCGAAAAAATTCCTACCGGAACTATAATATCTCCTGAGGATGCTTTAGCAGAAACAATCTACCAACGTACTGTATCTAAAAGTGAAGATGGTCGCTATATTGTGACTCTGCCCTTTCATACGCACGAACCTACTTTTGAAGATTCACGCAGTATTGCGCTCAAACGTTTAATCTCACTGGAGAATCGGTTGTTAAAAAATCCCTCTTTATATCACCAATATTGTGAAGTTTTGCAAGATTACTTAGATGCCGGTCATATGGAATTAATCAGTGATCTCACACCTAACCCTTTTTCATACTATACCTCATCATTGTGTCCTAAAGCCAGAAAGCTCGACTACTAAATTACGTGTGGTTTTCAATGCCTCCCAGAAAGTTTCTAATAATATATCGTTAAATGACACTCTGTTGAGGGGAGGCAAACTTCAGCAAGATATATCCATACTTCTCTTAAGATTCCGCTTACATTTAATTTGTTTTACGGCCGATATCAAACAAATGTATCGCCAAATACTTGTTTCTCGACCTCATCAAGATTACCAAAGAATTCTTTGGCGTTTTTCGCAAGATCAGCCTATTCACGAATATCGTCTTCGTACTGTCACTTTCGGAGTCACCTGCGCGCCATTCCTTGCTATCCGCACTATTCTACAATTGGCTCAGGAAAACCGTAATGAATTTCCTGAAGCTTGTGAAACGCTCAAAAATGACATATTTGTTGATGACATAGTTACTGGTAGTAATTCTTTGTCCGCGGCTCTACACCTTCAGGCTGAATTAATTGAGGTTCTGAAAAAGGCTGGTTTTGAATTGAGAAAATGGGCCAGTAATAGCCCAGAACTTTTGTCTCATTTACCTGACTCTTTTTTGCAAATTCATTCCATGACTCTTGACCTTGAACCCGATCAAGTGATAAAAATATTAGGCTTGCAATGGAATCCCTCCAATGACTCATTTTCTTATCGTGTCACCCCTTTGCATGATGTATGTACAAAACGTACGATTCTGTCTGAACTTGCTCGTATCTTTGATCCCTTGGGGTTTCTCACACCTGTGGTTCTTTTCATTAAACATCTCCTCCAAAAGTTATGGACTCTAGGTATTGATTGGGATTCCCCTCCTCCATCTCATATTGTCCAGTTATGGTCACAACTTAAATCTGATATGATTAGGTTATCTTCAATTCAAGTTCCACGTCTACTCATATCAGGAGCAGTTCGTTCTACTCAACTTCATGGTTTCTGCGACGCCAGTGAGGTTGGTTATGCTGCTGTTGCCTATTTTAGAATTATATCTCAAGTTGGAAAAATTTCTACTCATTTAATCTGTGCAAAGTCGCGTGTATCCACGTTAAAGAGAATTTCCATCCCACGTTTAGAGCTCTGTGCTGCTCAGCTATTATCTGAATTGCTGAGTTTCATCCAATCCACGTATGTAGAAAAATATCACATTGACAAAGTCTTCGCATACTCTGATTCTACCACAGTACTCGCTTGGCTCAGAAGCAGTCCTCATAATCGAACTTGTTTTGTCGCTAATCGTGTCACCGATATCCAAGAAAAGACATTCCCTTCATTGTGGCATCATGTTTCTTCTGGAGATAACCCCGCAGACCCCGCTTCTAGAGGCTTAACTCCATCTGCACTTCTCGCAACTTCCATATGGTGGGCGGGGCCTTCATGGTTGCAACTTCCTGACTCATGTTGGCCACCTCATATATATGATGAGTCATATTATCATGCTCTGACCACCGACGAAGAATCACGTAAGGTGACATTAAATGTGACCATAGACGTTGATATCATTCAAAAACTTCTTGATAACCACTCTTCGTTTATGAGAATTCAGAAAATTATGTGTTATATTCTTCGCTATTTATATAATTGTCGAAATCGCTTGTCTCCAAAATCTGGTCCCTTCTCTATTGTTGAATTAGAGGATGTAGGCCTCATTCTTGTGAAATTCACCCAACGGATGGTATTTTCCAAAGAAATTGATCTAATCCAACAAAAACGGCCTCTTCCTAAATATTTAAGGAAATTGAATCAATCCATTTCTTGACGATCAGGGTGTCCTCAGGGTGGGCGGGCGCTTAATACACGCCTCTCTGTCGTTTGAACAGAAGCACCCCACCCCGCTTTGCTTCCAAGCGATCATAGATTCACGTATTTAGTCATAGAATTTACTCATAATAAATACTTGCATCCTGGTCTTCAAACCTTACATAACTTGTTAGTCCAAAGATATTGGATATTATCACCAAAACGAACGATTCGTAAGATTATTTCGCGGTGCATTAGGTGTTTTCGTGTGAATCCCATTTCTCGGCAGCCCTTAATGGGAAATTTACCTGCTGTACGCATATCTCAAATAAAACCTTTTTCAAGTGTTGGAATTGATTACGGCGGCCCTTTCTCGATAACCATGAACCGTATGCGCAATGCTAAGATATTGAAGTCTTATTTATGCCTCTTTGTATGTATGGTAACCAAAGCCATTCATTTGGAACTGACTACTGACATGACGTCTGATACGTTTCTCGCTGCGCTGCGCCGGTTCATTTCCCGCCGTGGGCAGTGCAATCATATATACAGTGACCAAGGTACTGTGTTTGTGGGAGCCGCTAATCAGCTTTCTGAACTTATGCGATCAGCTGCAGAAGTTGAGTGCATTGAATTCCACACAATCCCCCCGATTTCCCCAAATTTTGGAGGACTTTGGGAATCCGGCATTAAAGCTGTGAAAACTCATTTGAGTCGTGTCGTTGGGAATCAACTTCTCACATATGAGGAATTAAACATTGTTATGATTGAGATCGAAGCTATTCTCAATTCGCGGCCCTTGAGCCCTATGAGTTCCGACCCTAACGATCTGAATGTCTTGACGCCTGGACATTTTTTGACCCTGGCTCCCTTGAATTCATTACCTGAACACGATCTGACTGATCTAAAAATAGGCAGACTCTCGCGGTGGCAGCTTGTTCAGAGAATTCAGCAGGACTTTTGGGCAAGATGGCACCGTGAGTATCTTCATACGCTTTTACAACGGTCTAAATGGATTGACCCCTCCATTCCCATCGAATTGGGTACTCTAGTTCTTTTAATGGATGATTTATCACCCCCATTGAAATGGAATATAGGTAGAGTGATTGATTTACATACAGGAGCGGATGGTATAACGCGAGTTGTATCAGTAAAAACGATGAAAGGAACGTTTAAACGCCCCGTGCATAAAGTATGTCCTTTACCTCCATAACTTTATTCGTAAACACTTTTTTTGTCGTGTATATCGTATACTTCGGGAGAATTATTAATATTATTTTTTTTTGTATAGGTAATATTCATATCTGTACATATATATATATATTTTTTTTGTAAGATTAGTTTCAGCATTTTACTAATCTTAGATGGGCGGTATGTTCAGTCATTTCATTATCTTTCTTTTTTTTTGTTGATCAATATTCAATGGTCTGAAGGCATATCTTCTAATTATATTAAATTTAATTTACGCGCGTTTTCCAATCACTGAGTGTCCTTCAATAAGCCACTAGGATGGTTCCATGGGCATATTCCCCACCTCTATTGAAGTACCATGAGTACGTGAGAATGATCTATCTCTCTCTCGAAAAGCTAATGGGGCCTGAACTAGGTCAGTTTTTCGCCGGCATTCTCAAAACCATAAAAATCGCAATATTGTGTAATCAGTTCATGTGTTCTGAACTCTAATCCTTCTGTGAACGAACTCGAGTGGTTTTCCAACCCCTGAGGAGGTCTACGACGGTACCGTCTCCAAGATATTCGGCGTGGTGAAGAAGACATCATCGGTAAGTGGCCATGTTAGAACGCTCTGTGATTTGACGAATTTATCTGATGACAATTTCCAAAATACAGTTCACTTTTATCATAAACAAAACAACTACCCTGGCGTATAAATAACTATTTTCGTGTTTGTGTAATTGCATAAACATTCGCGCGTACGAGCTCAAGTGCGTAATTTAATTTCAGAATATGGCCAATGGAATTTGAATTCCTGAATCAATTCCCATTTAATTGAAAAAGGTAGGTGATTTTATTCATTATTCCCTAGGAAAACCATAACAATAATGTTTATTTCAGAACAATTAGATGGAATGCTCATTATAATATCTCAAATTGACCATTATATTTTTTCATTTCATCGATTGATACATATAATGATTCACAATAATTTTGTGAACAATGATTAATTCTATTCTTCTTTGAGTGATAGATAGATTTCAGATACATATTTCTCAGAATAAAATGAGGAAATAATTGATAATCATTGATAATCAACTCCTTGTGTGTTTAAATTAATTCAAAGACGGCATTTTCTTATGCATTAACCGCATTCGAGGTCAAGAGCGAATATTTATAAATATAGTAAGGTGGAATTGTTCATTTATTGACAAGGTAGAATTGGAAAGTTTGAGGATCAATTTTGTAAACTGGGAAATTGATTATGACAGATAATATAATGAAAAAATTCCAATACCTTCCTCCTCTGCCTTCCTCTTCGAACATTATAGAAATTTCCTTTCGTGTGATCCAATTAAGGAAAATCTGGGTGAAAATATTTAATAATGGAATATTCAAGAATCACTTCTCTAGAATATTTCTTGTCTCTATGAATATGAATCTAATATTTTCCAAACTTTGAAGAGATTGAATTGATTAGTTGATTTCCAAATCAGATTTTTTAGTTTAGCCTCCTGGCTTGAAAAATCAAATGATATTATAAGATATTACAGAGTTTGATAAAATAAATTTGAATGGACTTTTTTTAATATTCCTGGGAGGGTGTCGGATATCATCAAACAAGTATTCATATTTCCAAAAGTTTCTTTTTTGTTCTCATTGGGAAATAGTAAAACACTATTATTTCGATGAAAAACAATATAATATTGATCATTTCAGAACAATTGAATGAAATGCTTATTAATTATGCAAATTGATCATATTATTTTTTCATTTCACCGATTGATACTTATAGTGATTTCCAATATTTTATGATGACTGATTGATTTTATTCTTTTCAAGGGTTAGACAGATTTCTGATACATATTCCTCAGATTGAAATAAGGAAAGAATTGATAATCTTTGATAATCAACTACTTGTGTTTGTGTAGCTATAAATTCATTAATTCAAAGTCGTCATTTCTTATGTATAAACCTCAATAATATTTTTCTGGAGAAATTCAGTGAATAATATGGCTTTCATCAACAAAGTTACCCAGCAAAATGCTTGACACTGATTATCTCAGGTATGAATTTACTTTGATATTGAAATTTTAATGGGCATATCAAGGAAAATTTGACTGAGAATAATTTAATGACTGAATAATCAAGAATCACTTCTCCAGATTGTTTTTTCTCGTTTCTATGAATATGATTCTAATATTTTACAAACTTCGAAGAAATTGAATTGATTAGTTTATTTCCAAATCAGATACTTCCTTTAATATCAGCAGCGTGGCTTAAAAAAATCAAATGAGATCATAAGATATTACAAAGTTTAACCAATTTGAATGAATATATTTTTAAATGTTCCTGTAAGGGTGTCGGATATCAACAAACAATCTTCAGAAGTTATATTCTTGTTCTCATTGAGAAATAGTAAAAGACTGTTATTGAACCTATTAAAATAATTAAATATTGAAGGTAGTTAAATATTCAACGTTATCTACTTCCACCATGTGAAAAAATATCTTCACATTCTATCAATAATATCAATTATTATCAAGTAGGTACCTACTTCTTTTCAAATTATTCATTTACTTTTTACAATCATTTAACCAACGATTTTTTCCTCTTTCCATTTTTTCCTCCCAATGATCATTTTTTTCATAATTCATATAGGGTGCTTTCAAAATACCTTTATATTCTTTGAGCAGCTATCTCTATTTTAACATTGATCTCAAATAAGGAACAAACTTCATATTGTGAAAAATGGAGGCTGATTCAATAGATCAGCTAATCTTCATTCATTGTTGAAGATACAATGATTTAATGATACGGAATTCTGAAGTACTACAAAAGTGTTTCCAAAACAGGAATGCACCGAAAACAAGTAATTAGTTGAGAGGCAATACATTAAAACGTGATCGTCCTGCTCAATTGAAGGAAAGCTGGTTCTGATATTGTTTCATATTGAAAAGAAGTATGCAGCTTATTATAGACTCATTTGTTCGCATCGCATGTTTGTTACATGCAAATTAATGCTTGCTAATGCGAATGTGAATTTTATGCCGTTCAAAGCAAGTTATCAATATCAACTCTGAATTGTGTTCAATTTGTACTCGAGCCAAAGTAGCTCAAATCAGAATTTATTTATTCTTGCAATATTTTCATTCATTACAATGCACATGATGTTTTTTCATTTTATTCATTGATACACTTTTGAAAATACTGAGAAGGAATTAATATTTTCAGCACATAGAGAACGTGAATTCTCAATGTATTCGAAAGTAACCATATCATATTCATTATTCATATACCTGTTACATAAACGATCAGAATTGGCGTTTCGAAATATTTCCAGCTCATTTTATGATAGGTACTTATCTTATTATAAGAATGGGAATAAGATAATTCTCACACTTATTGATGAAGTCCATAAGATGTAGGTTGGTCAGGAAAGTCACAAATGAAACTTTTCTATAGTAGTAAAAAATTAACCATTGATACTCATGAAATTAGGAGCCAGCAGATAATGTATTATCAGTTAATTTCAGCAAAAATGGTCTGATTGTGCCAATAACAGTTTTCCTAGCCCCTATATTTGAAGATGTTTCATCAAATTGCGTTAAAAATATGCCGAGAAAACATGGGGAGAGTTCGTATATCCTGTACTTACATGTGATAATATCTGAATAATTTTATTTGATCAATTTTCTTATGCTTCGATTCGTTGAGTAATCCATAAACTGGAATATTCAGAAATCAAGTGGAATTCATATTGAAAATTTATTATTCATTTTTTCTGGAATGAGGTTCGGAAAGAAAAACTTCACTTGTTCGCGAAACTACTACTATACTAGAGATAATTAGCGAAACAATTTTGGGAAAATTACATTTATCAAAATCAATGAGCGCCAATTGGAGTACAAATTATGTTTTCACCGTTTTTTGCCTTGAAATCAAGCAATTCTGTTTTCATATTGTTGAATATTTCAAAATCTTCAATTCTGGAATTTTTTTGTGTTTTTAAACACAAACCAAGCCATAATAAGCAGATCTTTGTTCTGAATGAATCATATTGATTTTTTAACTCTTGGATTTGACCAACTCGATTCTGTTCATTTCGTTCACTCATTCTACTCTATGTATACCATGCTCAGATTTTATAAAGGTATTTTGAAAGCACCCTATATGAATTATGAAAAAAAAAATGTAATTATTTATATTACTTTTCCTTGAGACTCTTGATTTCGGATAATACGGATTTTTTCTAAAAAAGGTTGGACATCTGCGATATTACAAATTAATGTTATTTTATTTCTCGGGTCCCCTCTAGCGGTCAACCTAGAATATTGAATAGGATTTCCGTTCTCTTGGACAAGTTTATTATAATGATTATTTCGTTGAAAAAAAACATCTATCCAGCTGTCGTTTTCAATCTTCTGTTTTCAAGATTTATCCGTTTGGTAAATTGAAGTGGATTGATTGCTTGATATTTCAATATTATATAATTTTTCAATTTACAAATCATCTAACATTTGTTAGGAATATTACAAGATAACGTATTCAGGTATTCAGGTATTAGTTAGTTCAGTAGCTGGTTGATGTTCCGGCCAACCCAACCCAACCCAATTTCCTTTTCCTTCCACGCCCACCTCCCTTCTCTATACAGAATAAGCGATGATGAGTTCTCCTCAAGTGAAATTATCCGGAAGTAAAATACCTCTCCATTCGGATTTCCGGGCGAGAGGTGCTAGAGGGAATTCACCATCGAATGAAAAAGTCCTCAAGATAGACCTATGTAACATCCGAGGTCTAAGTAAGAACATCAACGATGTCCATCGACACCTTCAAATTGAAAAGCCAGACATATTGGCTCTTACTGAGACACAGGTCAACTCATCCACCAATACGACCTATATGCTCTGTCCTGGGTACGAACTCCACACACGTTTCAGATTCAAGGGAGGTCTCTGCCTCTACTCTAAAACGAATCTCTCATGTCAACGAGAAAAAACTTTGGAACCAAATAAGTTTGATGTCATGTGGTTCAAACTCGATAGCCAGAAACAGACCAAATACCTTTGTTGTCTCTACTTGTCACCAAATGATCCATCCTATGAAGAGCTCTTCGAATTCTTGTCTCTGAAGCTTGACCAAATTCAACAGAACCATCCAGCAGCAGAAATCATTATCATGGGCGATTTCAATGTACACAACACTGCTTGGCTCGTACACTCTAACAGAACGGATGATGCTGGGCGACAAGCCGAAGCTTTCGCCATCACTCACGGCTCAGAGCAGCTTATCAAAGAACCCACACGAATTCCCGATGCAAATAATCATTCAGCTAACATACTTGACTTATTCCTCACTAATAATTCAGCACCCTACACCATAGATGTACGAGCTCCACTTGGCAATTCTGACCACACACTCATCTCCACAACCTGCCCATTCTTCATTCCATCAACTGCTCCGACACCATCACGTCTTATATGGCATTACAATTCAGGAGATTGGGACGGTCTCCGCATGTTTTTCTCCGAGTTTCCTTGGCATAGTGTATGCTTTGACTCTGAGGACCCTTCACAGTGTGCTGCAGAAATATCCGAGATCATCATGCTCGGAATGGACACATACATACCTCATTCTTCGAAAAGATCATCATCATCGAAACCCTGGTTCAACAAAAACTGTTCTAGAACTGTTGCCTTAAAACAAACAGCCTACCATCGCTGACGCAGAAACCCTAACCACGCGACTAGAGCAGAATACGTTGTTGCCAGGAATAACTGCAGCCAAACAATAGATGCTTCGAAAGAAACATACAATGCCAAGATAAGATCGAAACTCATAGATTGTCCCAATGGCTCCCGTTCGTTTTGGTCCCTTGCTAAAGCGGTCGGAAGAAATTTCACTAATAGTTCATTTCCACCACTGTCCAAATCCGACGGCACATTAGCAACAACATCGCAGGAGAAAGCAAATATCTTTGCAGAGATGTTCGCAGCAAACTCTACTTTAGATTCCCAAGGAAAAGTGCCGCCAGACATTCCACCGGTTGAGAGTCGAATGCCCGAAATCGTCTTCCGTCAACGCACTATCAGACGAATTTTGCTTAGTCTCAAAACGGATAAGGCTAACGGTCCTGATGGAATTCCACCCATTATCCTCAAAAAATGTGCACCAGAATTAACACCGATTCTCTGCAAGTTGTTTACCGTCTCGTACAGGTCGGGTATTTTTCCATCATGCTGGAAGACAGCTAGAGTCCAACCAATCCCCAAAAAAGGGAACAAGAACCTGCCCAACAACTACAGGCCCATTGCCCTGTTATCAGTAATCTCCAAAGTGATGGAGAAAGCCATCAACATTGAACTTATCAAATATCTGGAGAGCTCAGGAATCATCAATGATAGACAATACGGCTTTCGCCACCGAAGATCTACTGGGGATCTACTTACCCATTTATGGCAAGCTTCATTGGAAAAATACGGGGAATCTCAAGCTGTCGCGTTGGACATATCGAAAGCATTTGACCGTGTTTGGCACGAAGGACTCCTCCACAAACTACCATCATATGGCTTACCACCCCAGCTATGCCATCTCTTATCGAGTTTTCTTTCAGGCAGATCGCTTCATGTGGTGGTGGACGGTGTATCGTCTGATACCATTGGCATCAATTCCGGCGTTCCACAAGGATCAATTTTGGCACCAACATTATTCCTTCTTCATATCAATGATCTGTTGGGAGTAACAACTTGCCCCATCCACAGCTTCGCAGATGATAGTACCCTCCATACTGCTTTCTCATCCAGAATTCCCATTTCTTCCCAGGAAACTAAGAACTCACGGCGCAGGCAGGTCAATGCTGTCAATGAAGACCTTGCTGAAATCACAGCCTGGGGAACCAACAACCTAGTTGAATTCAACGCCACCAAAACTCAAGCCTGTATTTTCTCTAGAAAAGCGGAACTCAGTATGCCCGACATTGTAATGTCTGGCACCACCATCTCCACCAAGCCCACCATATCTATGCTCGGTATTTCCATCAGCAACACTCTTTCATGGGATAATCATGTCAGATCCATCGCAAAAGCTGCTTCACAAAAACTCGGATTCTTGTTCCGTGCGAAAAGCTACTTTACACCTCAACAGCTTCTCATGATCTACAAAGCGCAGATACGGCCTGTTCTAGAATACTGTTCCCACATATGGGGTTCAGCACCAAAACATACGCTGATGCTCTTAGATTCCATCCAGAGAAGAGCCATTCGCCTGGTGGGTGACGCCACACTCACTCACTCTTTGACATCATTGGAACACCGTAGAAAGGTCGGCGACCTTTCACTTTTCTATCGATACTTCCACGGGAAATGTGCTTCGGAAATCTCTGCTATTATCCCTTCACTAGCAATACCAGTCAGACGAACTAGACAAGCCCAGTCAGCACATCCTTTCGTTGTCAACCTCGAAAGATGTCGAACAGCACTTTATCAAAACTCATTTATCCATAGAACGGCTAGGCTCTGGAATTCATTGCCTGAGGAAGTATTCCCAACAACATATCATCTCCAGAAGTTCAAAAAAAATTCCAATACCTACCTCCTATCCCTATCCTCCCTAGGAACGCACGATGTTCTTTGAACATTATAGGGATTCCCTTTCGTGCGCTCCAAGCGATTAAAAAAAAAAAATGTATTTCGAATTGAAATTCATTTGTGAAGAGACACTAAAATATTTGGTTTCTCATTCGTAAAATTATTTCAAGTTACCAATAACCTTGTTTATCTGACAAGAACAGACAGATCGAAGTATATTTCTCTAAATACCAATACTTTTAATATTATTCCTATTCTGGAACTCACGAAAAGGAATCTCTTTATCATAGGTAGAAAGATGGTAGATAGCGGATCTTTTCTGGAGGGTACATAAGAATTCGAAGAACAATTCCCTAGGTGATGAATTTTTAAAGTTGTCAAACGACAAAACGAGTTTTGGTTGGTATATTCGAAACAACCATTTAACTTTCATAAAATGTAGGTTCCTTATATTAAGTAATTCCATTCAATTCCTCAAAATAGATAACTTAGTGGAGGTAAAAAAATAATTTTCCAATTATTAAATCACAGAAATACATGCTGCTTTTTTTATTCTGAGAATTGTTATATTGAATAACTCTTAGAAAAACTTAGTGAAACAATAAACTTTTTCAATTTTACAGTTAATACTGCGAACATAATATGGTTTCCTTTTCATAAGCGAAATATGATGAGTGAAAATAAGTCAAAATTGACCCCAAAGAATCAACTCGAATCTGACTAAAAGACAAAGTTGAGTGAAATGTTTCAAAAAGACGCATGCATGTATCTGTATAATTCATTATTGATGAGTACAAAACAAAAACCATTCGATTATGAAAAAATCTGTAATTTTGATAATGAGGTAGGAAGTTAGCATGTCATGTGATGATTTGAGTTTACACAATGATGATTAGTGAATAACTATACGAGAACATTATAAAAATAAATAATTTCTTGATAAATCGCTTTCAATCTATTGTATTCTCTCAGTTTCTATAGAAATACATTGTTAACTCTGAATAATTTCCCTGGTAAGTCTCATCTTCCATCTTTTTTTTTTAACTTCAGTAGTTGAAGCAATTAAAGAGTAGTCCAATATTTTCCAAAATTACGTTTCCTCTGAAAAATATCTATAGTATGTGGAGTTTAGGTTTATCCTATAACAAATTACATAACAAATTTGGGTTTCTAATACTGTAAATGAGTCGTTTGACAATATTAAAAAATAAACAATATATCACTGAATGATTTTTTTTTGTTATGTCTTTTCTTCATCATTTCACTCCAGTTTGAAACCTCTTAAAAATGAACTAATTTGTTTCAAAACGACGTTGAATCAGAATAATTGAATATTGGAAAAAAACAAAAAAAAATTGGATTTTGAAAAATCTGTTATTTTTATAATGAGGTTGTTAATATCTCATGTGATGAATTGAAATATATTATTGTTCATTGTGTTATAACAATAAATTTTTTACTTCATTTTATATTTCACTATATGGTATTTGAAACCATCAAAAAGTAGAATACTTCATTAAGAAAAAATAACAGAAACTGATTCATTCAATTTTGTTAACAACAAAAAACTAATTGATTTGAAGATAGTCATCTCTTTTTCTTAATTAGAATACCCTTCATTATCAACGAATGAAAGCAAACGTCCAAGTTCTGTTGTTTAGGCAGAGACATAACAATGAGCAAAACTGAAATGAAATTGATATAGGTATTGTTTATTTTCTTTATTCAAGGTATGTTGGTCTGCTTTTTCTGAACGCCGCGAAGAAACATTTTTTCTAATTTAGACATATATACTTTTCAAAAAGTTCTGAAACGTCAACGTAATCAGTTGTGAAAAGTAAAATATTTCATAACTGGTGATGAAATGTTCAATTCAACACCAATTATGTAAAAAACATATGGATTGATGAAGAGAATAGTGTATTTCATTCTGCTTCCTTGATATCACTTGAAAATTTTGAACCATTTTCTACTAATGAACTGGCTACGTAAATATTTAGTTTGTATTCTGTTCAAAATAGTCAGCTTTTGATGTGGGTAAACAGGAGAATTCTTTTGCTCATAAGTAAGTTTGATATATTGTAACGTTTAAATTGTACATACTGATTATTTTTATGTTCTTGGGTGATATGTGATCATTTTTATCATCTTTTCAATCATATAATTAGGTGTATAGGGTCAAATAATCTAGTAATCATATCAGACACTCATTTTCAATTCATTCCTACCGAAGACATCATCTCATTCAATTACCAGGCAACACAGCAGACATCAATGGTATATTGTGGGTTGCCTACTCATTTCCAAATCAAGGAATCAACCAATGTAGGAAATATATATGATAAAAATTTTATTAAAACCAAAAATAATGATAACAATTATGTTAGACTGACCGACTTGTAGTGGAGGGATGATATGAGCATTACGGGATATTTGAATTGAGTGTTTCCTTCTTGTTTATAGGTATGCTAGTATGCATCCAAATTCCATATATTTTCTGGATTGGGAGGACCCAGCGTGTAATTTTAGGGTGAGATTTCTTCCAGAGCCTATATGTGAATAAAGTCAGGATTCCTTAAGGTATCAAAATTGGTAGGGGTGTAGATTTTTCTTTTTGGAAAAGAAGCCAGTGTTGATGAATTATTGTAAGTACATGTATAGGTACTCACCAACTCAAGTACCCAAGCTCTGTTCTGGAATTCAAAACTAGAATATTATAATTTTCTCGCCAGGTCTAATTAAGGTCTTCAGGGCTGCTTGAAGGAAATCCTAGATCAGAAAATTATTCTTGGTACCATTCCCTGTTTGTTTTGGTCAGCGTACATACATTAGACTTTTGGTACTATAGTGTATCTGTCTTCTGTCAATGTTGTCAATAACTTCATCAATACGCCCATTGCTAAGCAGGAGTGGAACTACGATCACGGCTCTTAGCGACATCGAAATGATTCGACTCTAATCGACACTATGTTCATAATTTTCGATGGCTTGCTAGCGACTTGGCTGTCGCTAGAAAACGACCAAGTCTACCCTGTCGCTGTAGATAGTTGAGCTTGTGTCAAATAAGGATAGAACAAGTGAGTGACGAGGAAAGAAATAATAACATAACTACACATAACCTTTGAAGGTTTGTTTAAAAAAAATATTCTTATCAGATAATTTTCTGTCCTACGTTTATTTTGTAGATGTTACCGATTCAAATGTTCAACCAAATCATCGCTAATGAGGAAAATCGAAGAAATGTCATCAGACAGTTTAATGTGGAAAGGAGGATAATGCGTGCCGATAGTGACCCTTTTACATTGCCAGATGACTATTTTGTGAATTTGTTTAGATTAACTAAAGATATGGTACATCATATAATATTCCCTGCTTTGGTCCCTCAAATGGGAACTTTGAGTGAACTGTCCATAGAACCTACACAAAGGATTCTAATGACATTGTATTTTTATGCAGTTGGCTCTTACCAAAGAACCATTGGCCAGAGTCATTCATTTCCAGCTTCTCAGCAGTTTGTATCCAAATGTGTTGAACAGGTAACAAATCTTATAGTTGACAATCTGTCACAGCATTGGATAATTTTCCCAACTGAGAGGCAGCACATAAACCAGATAAAAGCGAAATTTATGGAAAAAACAAGATTTCCTGGAGTAATTGGTGCAATTGATTGCACTCATGTACCAATTCTTGCTCCCGAAGAAGAAGAACATAATTATGTTAATAGAAAAGGATACCACTCGAAAAACGTCCAACTTGTAAATACATCTTCTTCCAAATGTTACCAACAATTTCAGTACATATGTTTGATTTCAGGTATGTGATTATGACTTGAATATTCTCAATGTAAATGCCAGGTATGCAGGTGCCACACATGACTCCTACATCTTTAGGCAATCTATGATATCAGATGAGTTAGAAAGAAGGTTTAATGAAGGTGAATTATCAAATATTCTTATGACAGCAATTAAATTCATAAGACATCTTAATTTTAGGAGAAAGGAATACCTGGCTATTGGGTGATTCTGGATATCCCCTGAAAGCATATCTTTTAACACCAATTTTGAATGCAGTACCTGGGACAAGAGAATTATGTTATACAGTTAGACATGTGAGAGCAAGAAATTGCATAGAGAGGTGCAATGGTGTCCTGAAAGCTAGGTTTCGTTGTCTTTCAGGTGATAGGAATTTAAGATACAATCCTGGTTTTGTTGGGAAAATTGTCAATGCATGTGTAACTCTGCATAATATATGTGTAAGAGGAAGACTGCTTGACAATTTTGATTTACCAGATCCTCCAGCAGATAATGAGATAGAAGTGGATGTTAACATTGTCAATAATTTGAATAATGATCAAAGAGGGTTTGAAGTAAGAAGGCAGTTGATTGAACGATATTTCAACTAATGAATTTAAATTAGAAATACAAAAATGAAAACTTGTTTTACTGAATAATACCTGAGTCATAACACAAATTCTTATAGATAATATACTAAAACTGAAAATAAACAATCATACTAAAACTGAAAATAAACTTTCAATTTAACATTTGAGATCAAAATTAACTAGACACAGGTACATGGCATTTCATATGAATCACATTTGATGATCAACCTGAAAATTAATCTTTGGATTGATACATGGGTGAAAATCATTATCACATTTTGCTGTTTTGGAGAACCATCATCAGTTGAATTATAATTATAGTTTTTCCTTGATTATCCTCAATAAAGATTCACTCATTATATTCAATGTTTTATTGATTGCATTCAGATTCGAATTAATATTTACTAGGTTATTATCCATACTTTTTAGTAAAGACAATGCTTCATCATTCATATTTTTAATTTCAGAAGTCATGTCTGAAATTCTTTGCCTTCTATTTGTAGAAACAGATTTTGTATTTTCTTTTCCTTTTGGAATGTTCTTTTTTTTTCTATACTGCTGGAATTCAGTTGGCCAGATGCATCATCTCTCAGAGAGCTATAAGAATGATCAACTAAGGTCATTTCAACATCATTTTCCACAGATGGTACGAAATCTACTAATTCAAATGTTGGAGAAACTGTATATGACTCCCAATTAGCAGATGATGTTGTGGATGCTTGATTCAAATTCTCTTCTGAGATATTTGAAGCAAATTGTAGGGTCCCAACAGGAATATTTGAGCTCCTACTTAATTTTTTTTTCTCACAAATCTGGGTCTGTTTTTTTTCTGGAAGTTCCACTTCTCCCACACCAAACTCTTGGACTTCTTCATTTCCTCTCACAGCCGAAATGCCCATCAATGATAACAGCCTTTCCTCATGTTGAGATAATACTGTTGAAGTGGACTGTCCTCCCCCAGTACGTCTTTTGGATTTATCTATTTCAGCTGCTTTGGCTTTTGTTTTTGATTTCCAGTCTATTAGTCTCTATATAGTGAAAATACGAGTTATCCAAAATACAATAACATGAAGAATAGCAAACTCACCCTTTTATACTCATTTTCGGTCAGTACCCCATAACCCAATCCATTTAGTTGATTGATTAGTAGTTGCCAAAGACTTTTGCTGAGGTTATTTCCCAGAGGACTTTTGAATTTATTTGTTATAATTTGAGGATGTTTTTCTGCTAAATTTAAAATAACTTCGTGATGGTCGGAGTTCAGACGCATTGTTTATCAATGAATATTAATTTGTTAAAATAGCAAAGAGGGAGTTATGAGAGGTTAGAATATGTAATCACAAAACCATAAATTAACTCAATACATGGACACAGAACACAAGAAATGAAACAAGTTTGCAACTTAAATTTTTATGGCTTGAAAATACCTGTCCGATCATCGATTCAGCCGAATTCAGCCGACTTCCCAATTCCACTACCTGATTCTACTGAACATATAGTGCGTTTTATTGGCAAGATTCTTCCACCGGAATGACAATTTATGTCGTTTTATTGGACGAAATTCTGAAACTGGTTCCAACTTTTCATTCCGCCTTCTCATACGGAATGACAGGGAGGCGATTAAGGAGGGAGTGTACGAAATGGCGGAAATGGCGGTATTTCAGATACTCTACCCTCGAAATCTGAACTAAAAATTGCCTAAAAGTGAACTCGCCTCAGGAAATATTTTGGAATTGTTGGCAATTCTACCCAGAATACTATCAAACACGTACTCCTGAAATGAGTTTTGAATGTTGATAAATCTATTTGCGGTAGGTATATTACTTCTTCATAATAATTTTGAATTTTTGGTATAATAATGCTAGAAAATCTGAAGTCGAGTATTCTTGTAGATAACATCAGAAGACTAATACAAGTATAAAACCCTTTCTGGTATTAAGGAATCAGTTTCATCGATAAATATCAATGTATTTTGCCTTCTAATCAATGCAACTATACTAAGGAGGATAACAAGAAGGCGGGAACAACATCCATTATTGGACCATTATAAATTAAAATTATAATTATGAACGGATAAACAGTAAGATCCTGGAATTATATTATTATTATATCACCTAAGAAAGATCAGCTGCATGTCACAACTGTCATAATACATCACATCGTTTTATTGGTCGTCAATTCTACTGCCACCAGTTGGAAACCAAAAAAACGCACCTACTGTAGCAAGTGCTTCTTCTGTCGCAATGGCTATCGCTATAAGGCGATCGCGAATAGGCGTGAACGTAGTTCCACTCCTGATTTCTGAAATGCATAGTTGCCAGATTCTTTTCACCAATTTCTAGGAATGACGTCCAAATCTGGTACTTCTCAGTGCAAATATTCCAAAGAATAGAACTGAAATGGGACATCATGATTGGTCGATTCACTCACTTCGACAATGCAATGGTTCTAGAAGATACACCGTTTTGTTTTACAACTCGGGTCTCCTCTTCAACAAAGGAACAGACATTCCAGAACAGTCGCGGATCATCCTGGATCATGACGTAGTTTCCCTTTCCGGGAAGTACTATAAAAGTGGTTTTCAGTGCCGGTTGGAGCACTTTCGATCTGGTTCTTGAGTCAGCAGTGTGCTCGAGTTTTTTTGTTAGTGGTTGGTGAGGAGTTTACAGGATATTCCTGGATTTAGAGATCGGGTCCCATGCGAGGACATCGATAGCTCCATTTTCACCGCACTCAATCGAGTCACCCTGGAATTTTGGAATTTGACCGGGAAGCCTGAAGCTGTTCTGGATATCGCACATCGACACGTGGTCTGCTCTGGAACGTGCTCTGCTACTGCGTTTCTGAGGTGTTAGAAACCCTTCTTAGAAGGTGAGTCCTGATTCAAAGTTATCTCCAACGTCCCACCATCCAGGTTTTTTATTGTGTACTGGATCCTTTTTTTTGGTCATATAGGGTTTTACGGTAGGGTTAAATCCCTTCATGTTCATTTGTCCTCGCATCACTTGGTTGGACTGGATTCTGGGTCATACATACTCCCACTTTCACGATGCGACTTGTCTGGATGCCGCCATCATTAGGTAACACTCATTACCTAGGCTCCGAAGGCTCCTCCACCATCGACGACTCACGGCTCTCAAGTGATGGTCAACCATTGCCGTTTTTCTCAAGATTGCCATCAGAAACACCGTCTGGGAGAGATCTCCTGGGTCTATCCCTCCAGGAATGTTTGGCGTAGGTCACGTGGTTGTCCGAACGTAGTGGGTACGTTCCTATGGAGAATGCTGCAGCAATGAAATTTCCGGTAACCATTTAACAGTTATCTATGCTACTTCTATTATATTATATTTCGGGTATAATTTTTTTTTCTGGTGACAGGTCAGTTTCCTTATGCGGGTTGGTAATGTGAAATACTGTGTATTGCCAATTTTTTTATATATCATTGTACGACTTGATACCGCTGAAACATAGTACTATGCGGACGCCAATTTAAGTGAGTTTCGACATCACAATACATAATATTATCATGCAATACAGGAAATTGATGATCAATTTTTTTTTGAGAGAATAGATGTTTCCATTGTTTTTGTTTGAATAGCTGTTTATTCATAATTTGCTGTAGTGTTTTCCATACCTTACATACCTCCATAAGTTTTAGTGTTCTTCTCAAACCTCAACCTGTAGGATTTCACTGAAATATTATCTCCCCTTTATTTTGGATACAATGAAATTTAACAACACAATATATCATCATTTTTGCATATCTCACGACAATAAATAAGTACCTCATGAGTAATTGTTGATGCATTTAAGTCTATTAATACTGTATACTTGATCAATACACGTTTCATGACTATTATATAAATATCTCATTGATATTGAACATTGTATATTATCAATATGTTTCTCATGACTATTACATAAATTCTCATCAATAATCTTGATGCATTTAAGTCTATCAACACTGTTTATTTGATCAATACACTTTTCATGACTATTATATAAATATCTCATTGATATCTTTAGTACATTGAAATTAAACAACATTGTATATTATCAATATGTTTCTCATGACTATTACATAAATTCCCATCAATAATCTTGATGCATTATATATATCTTCCCAATCTTCCATACATTTTTCTAATGTTCTATATGGTTCTCAACTTTCCATTATAGCTTCTGAAGTGAAGATATTTTTTTTTTCAAGTTGAGTGGCGCCTGACATTATCAATTTTTAAATTTCAAAATCAATAAATGAATAACGAACTCATAGTGCTCACTGATGGAAGAGTTGCCGTTCGCAAGTTAATCTTTTTTTTTTCATGATAATTCCAAAAGAAAAGTAAAGGTTACAATATATGTAATTAAATATTCATTAAACTTGTTCTGCGGATAGTAAAATGGAGAACATTATGTAAATGTATCATTTCTTGATGAATTGTTAATTTTGAAATAATTCCTAAACAAATACATTTATTAAATCATTTTCAATAGTTGATGATAATTTTCCCATGCATGCTTTGGAATATTATTAGAAGTTCATAAGAAATGATTCAAAACACATGATACATGATTGTTGTCGTGAATTAACAAAATTGAAGTTTGCTTCAACTGATTGGGAAGTTATGCGTGTAACATTTGATTGAAATATTTTGAAACTTTCACGTTAACACCAGCATTCCGAGCTCTAAAAATGATATGTTCAGACATTAATCTTTGTCAGAAATATTTCAACAATATTGGATCATTATTGAAAACACATTGGAAACTAAGAAGTTATAATAATTGGTATAAATAATAATAATAATAATAATAATAATAATAATAATGGTTTATTCATCTACATAATAATAGTACAATTTATATAAACAATAGCTCTGTAGAGGAATAAACATAATGATCCATGGATCATCCTACGAAGTATATAAAATACTTGTTTGTAGGTACATACATATATGTATACATATATTAATACGAAAATATCCAACAAATAAGTATGAGGAATGTGAATTAAAAATATATAAATAAAATACAGAAAATACAAAATGTGGAGAAAATGCTATGACGTAAAACTGGTACATTTATAAATAACATTGGGTAATAATTGACATTAAAGAATATTGAAAATTGTGAATGTCGATATATCATTTTTCTAACCTATATCTATTCTACCTTCATCAATGGAAATTCACAGATCATATATACTTATAAACTCACATACACACATTTATATCTACATACATATACATACAAATGCTTTAAATTTCAAATATTTAAAATTTCATGTACAGCCAATCTGGTCATTTCTGATACATAGTTTTTCAATTTCTTCCGATACAATTTTAGTTGTGTTTCCTCTCTCAGACTTTCAGGTAAGCAATTGTAAATTTTTGGCCCCAAAAAACTGTAACTTCTTTGCCCTACCGATTTATGCATAAATGGAACAATATATCGAGTTTGTCCTCTGGTATCATATCGAGAAGATCTACTCATCAATTCTTGTTTGTTAACGAACTGAGTCGTGGCAATACTTATAAATACTATAAAATAAATAGTTGTTTAACATCAAGGATTTTTGTTTCTGAATAGAGTTGGTCTGACGGATAACGCGATTCTTTTTTGTAAATTATTTTCAAAAGGCGTTTTTGAATGACTTCGATTTTATTCATAGGTCATAACAATATCTTATCCATATCGATGTTAAGAAATTCCATGGAGATTCTTGATGATTTGAAAATACCATAGCTGATTGATTGATCATGAAGAATACGAATTCTAATAAATTCATCGATGTTATATAGTTCGTTTCATCAATATATTTGTTACATGATATGATCATTAATTATCAGTGAATTGAAACAGTATAGTCCTTACTCAGAAAATAAACTGAAATATTCATATTCCATTTTGAAATCTTCTGCTAGACACATCTATAAATCAGGAGAATACAATTATTTATTCAGATACTTTTCAAAAAAATGTCACATAGAAACCTGATAAGATTATGAAACTTCTGCTAGACACGTGTTTTAGAAGACTTCTTTCAATGGGAAGGAAATAATTTCATAGTCAATTCATCATATTGATATTAAACTTAAAACTGATATAGGGTCATCTATCCAATCAACTAAGTAATTTTTAAAAAAAAATCATATTAATTCATTTGAGAAACATGAATTCCAAAAGTGCTTGGGCTCGGTTGTTTACCTCTGATCAATGATTCATAATAGTTTCATTTGGCAATTGATTAATAATTTTCAGAAGTTCCGGAAAACTAAGAAACCTATCCCAGAATAACTTTTAAAAATCCATTTTGTCTCTTCGTTCTTACATTTCATTTATTGCACCAATTTCAGAATACACTTCCATCATTAGAAATACTAAAACAAATCAGAAATCAATGAACCAAATAATGCAAACCACAGCAAGCAAACTGTATTTGTCCAGAAATCATTTAGTCTTGAATGGCAAGTGGAGTATTTTCAGGTAGGTAATGTTGATTATTGACTTTTCGGTTTACGAAATGTTTCTTGAATATTAAATAATTGAATCATGTTATGATAGGTAGCAGATCAATTCCTTTTTTCAATTTAATATTTAGAAAAATTCGAAATCAGAAATCTGAATTTAAAAAAATATACATTATCCTTTAAATACTGTTGCTAATCGAGGACGTGGTATATTCATCCTTCCAGTTTCTTGGAATTTTCTCTCCTCGTTTCTTCAAAGTAAAAAAAAATATGAGTATTATTTCAAGAAATCTGAAAGAATTAATGTTTCCTTTAGTTTGAAATAATGAAAATTTCAAGTCACCTGAATAATTTATTGATTATTGAATACATCATCAAAAGAAACAAATTGAAACATATACCTTCTATATTAAAAAATAAACAATACAAATAGTCCCATTTATTGATGACTATATGAGATATCAGTCATGAATCCTTGTTATCATAATAAGGCGACTTCGACATGAAGTATAGTTTTTGTCACTTAACTCTCAAATGTTTTCTACACCATTCTTGTCGTCTGGCTTCTGCTGGTGTCTGTCTCACAACTTTAAAACTGTGTCCGGTGAATGATGGAAATAACTGAACATCAATAGAATTAATCGGCAAACCATGCTCCTTCACTATTTTCATAACACTGTCGAAAATCATTTTTTTAAACCAAAATATGCTATCATCGCCATAGCTAACAATCTCACCACTCATTTTACTTGGTTCTTTGGGATTTTCTCTCCTCGTTTCTATAAAATAAAAGTATTCGTATTATTTCAATATATTTGTAGAGGGACAAATCAGATGATTTGCCCCAAAATGTCACTGCGTTTAACAAATTTTTCTATCAGGGAGTCTAAAAGAAAAATCCAGTAGCTTGTCAGTGACAATTTGTTTGAAAAAATTTTTGAAGGAAAGAAATATAGATATATTGAAAAAATATCGAATTTGTACTTATCTTTGGACGTTTCGGGACCGATTCTGCTCCCGTTCTCAACATGTAAATGCAAATTATTTTTCTTTGAAAGTCGTGCTGCGTATATAGTTTGACACTTTTCAGTGTCATACTGATGTTGGCATATATGAATGAGTGATTTTAGTCTACAAATGAGTTACAGGATGTATTCATTAATTGATCTTGAATCTACCATTTTCATGTTCAGTTTTCAGTAGTGAATACCATGTTCTATCAATATCAACTGAACAGGAAGCAATGCTATTGTCTCCGTTTAGAAGAATGCAAGCGGATTCCTTTATTTTTCTTTTTTGTTTGTTATCTTCCTTTCCTATGATTTTGATATTATTCCACTGTGCCATATGTTGTCTTGTCTTGGAAATATTAAGAGTCTACGTTCTAGACTCACAGTAAGTACTTCAAAAACAAGGTGCTGGACTGAAGAAGCGAAAAGAAACGGCTTCAAATCGTGTTTATTGGGAAGATTCCATCTCAGCTTCCAGAAGTAGAATCCGCACCGGAATAATAACCAACCTGAAACATAAGGATCCACAAGATTTTCTGGTCGACTGCAGAGCCCTGTTCAAACGACGTATTCAAAATGCACTAAAAATCGATGAAGCAGTAAAGGTGAATGCCGTTTTTTGTGGTGAATTCGAAATCGTTAAAGCCGATCGAGTATTGAGAGAATTCAAATATTTCACAACTTCGAATGCTCCTATTTATAGGGACACGAACTTGAACGAATGGTTCGAAAACAATACGATAAAGCCTATCCTAACCGAACTAGAGGAGTTTAAGGAACGGGATAGCGGTTGGACACTCAAGAATATCATAAATTTAGGGGTGAATATAAACAAATTCACTCCCCAAGTGGGATCCTCTTATATTGAGTTACCAGAGTCAATAAAGCGGAAACAAGCGTGTATCAATGTTAAGAACAGTGATCAAGCATGCTTTGCATGGGCTGTAATTTCAGCTATGTTTCCAGTTGATCGTCTTCACAATCCTAATTTAACTGCATCATATCCTAACTTTTCAGAAGTTCTGAAGCTCAAGGGAGTTCAGTTCCCCATGTCCATTAAGCAAATTCCAAATTTCGAGCGTCAGAACGATATCTCGATAAATGTGTATGTTCTTGAAAAGAAATTCAGAAAGTTTATTACTCTCCCAACATATCTCACTAATGATGAAAGAAGTAAACATGTAAACTTGCTCCTAATCCAAGATAGATATGATGAAGAAGGAAAAGAAAAAGCCGCTACAGTTAGATACCACTATGTTTGGATAAAAGATTTATCACGTTTACTATCCAATCAGCTTAATAGCCACAAAAGTAAGATATTTATTTGTGATCGCTGTCTACATTACTTCTACACCGCTGAAAGACTTAGCAAACATTCTCTGGAGTGTATAAAAATCAATGAATGTGCAATTAAAATGCCTGAGATTGGCAAGCATCACTTGAAGTTCAAGAACTTCAAGAACAAAGAAAAAGCACCCTTTATAGTGTACGCTGATTTGGAAAGTATTTTGAAGCCAATAAAAAATGATAAAAAGTATCAGAAACATGTGCCTGCTGCTATTGGATATTTCTTCAAGTGCTCATACAATGACTCCCTATCTTTTTATCGATCTTATCGAGGAACTGATTGTATGGAGTGGTTTGCTGACGAGCTTAAACAGCTAGCAGAAGATATTGAAACAGTCTTTCGGTGTCCTTATAACATCGAATGTCTGCAGCACAAGAAGTTGAATTCAGGAAAGCTACACGCTGCCACATTTGTGGACAGCCTTTCACCAGTGATCAGAAAAGGGTGCGTGATCATAACCACTTGATACCAGAGAATAACTATAGGGGGGCTGCCCATGAAGACTGTAATATCAACTACCAGGATAGTCACGTGGTACCAGTAGTATTCCATAACTTAAGTAACTATGACAGCCACTTCATCATTGAAGATATTGCCTCAAGGATGCAAGGGCAAGTCGATTTACTACCTTTAACCAAAGAAAAGTATATATCATTTACTAAACATGTCAAAGATACACCCATCCAATTCAGATTCATCGACAGCTACCGCTTTTTGAACTCCTCTTTAGACAAATTGAGCTCATATTTGACTGAATATCCAAATTTGATAATACAGTTCAATGAACTGACAAAAGAACAATTGAAATTATTGACAAAGAAAGGCGTAATGCCATATGATTACTTCGATTCTTTTGAAAGATTCAATGAGACAAGTTTACCTCCAATTGAGTCGTTTTTCAACAAGTTAGATGATAAACCTTGTCCTCGCAGGTTATATCTCCAAGCTCAACAAGTCTGGAATGAGTTAAAATGTTGTGATTTGGGACAATATGTTGAAACCTACATGAAAACTGATATTTTATTACTCACCGACGTTTTTGAACAGTTCAGGGCTAGCTGCCACAAAACTTATGGCCTCGATCCTGCACATTACTTCACCTTACCAGGTTATACATGGGACTGCATGCTTTATAAAACTGGGCAAGAACTGGAGCTATTAACTGATGCAGATCAATTTTTGTTTGTGGAGAAAGGCATACCGGGCGGATTGAGCCAAGTTTGTGCAAAGAGAAGAGCTCATGCTAATAATAAATACTTGCCTAACTATGATTCATCGAAATCAGAATCCTACTTGATGTATTTTGACATCAACAACCAATATGGTTGGGCAATGTCCCAGGCTTTACCATATGGGGGTTTCGAATGGGCGGACACTAATATTGACGTTTTATCCATACCAGACGATGCGCCGGAAGGATATATACTAGAAGTAGATCTTGATTATCCACGTTGTCTTCATAACCTTCACAAGGATCTTCCGTTCTGCCCTGAACATATTGACCCGAAGACAAAAAAGCCTCCTAAATCATCGAAAGAGCTAACTAAGTTGATGACAAATTTACATTCGAAAGAAAAATATGTTATTCATTATCGTAGTCTGGAGCAAGCATTATCATATGGTATGACATTAACTAAAATTCATCGTGTACTCAAGTTTCAACAGTCTACATGGCTGAAATCATACATTGATTTGAACACTGAACTAAGGAAAAGGGCTAAGAATGAGTTTGAAAAAAATCTTCTCAAGCTTATGAACAATGCAGTATTTGGAAAAACTATGGAAAATGTGAGGAAGAGGGTGAATATCCGATTAATAAATAAGTGGAATGGAAGATATGGTGCTGATGCATGGATTGCGAAACCAGAGTTCAAATCTTGTACTATCTTCAATGAAAATCTTGTAGCAGTCGAGTTGAAGAAATTACAAATTTGGTTAAATAAACCAATATACGTCGGTATGTCAATTCTTGACTCAGCGAAAACTACAATTTATGATTTCCATTATGGGTACATGATGAAAACCTTCGACGGGAATTGTAATGTTCTATACACAGATACAGACAGCCTGATTTATGATATTCAGAAGGACCCGTATGAAATTATAAGAAGAGACTGTCATGAGCACTTCGATACCTCAGATTATCCTGTAGATAATCAATATGATATACCTCTAGTCAACAAGAAGGTTTTGGGAAAAATGAAAGATGAGAACAATTCGAAAATAATGACTGACTATGTTGGAATCAGGTCCAAATTATATACAACCAAAGTTCTGACATCTGAAAATGAAACCGAGAATTTGAAAACCAGGTTAGAAGAAGAAGGATATGATGAATACGAAATTCTACAGATATTGAATAATATTGGAATAACAAAGAAAGCCAAAGGAGTTAAAAAATCAGTTGTTCAGACAAAAATTACATTCGAAGACTACTTGTCATGTCTAGAGACCTATGTAGAAACAAGCATCACAAAATTCGATTCGATCTGACAAACATTCCGTTTATTCCACAACACAGCAGAAGATCGCCCTGAGCCCACACGATGATAAACGCTATTTAATTCCTGCGTCATTCGAAACTCTTCCTTTTGGACACTACTCAATTGCTGAGGATTCTTTTGAAATTAGTTGAGAGCATTCTCATTATATTTTTCAATTCACATTCGGAAAATTTAAAAGATGATGATCTATCGTCATATTATCAGTATGTTGTAACATAAATAATACCTTGGAAAAAAACAAATGGAACATAACATTAATGTATTTCTATTGAATAAATGAAATATCATCCTCGACCTTGTGCTTCCTTTCCTTTATATTTAATAGGCATTATGTGTATTTGAGCTGAAAAGGAAGATATATAATGTCAATTGTAATTCAAGCGTAACTTGAAACGTTGGAAACTGTGACATAGTTATCATTTTTTTGTTCATCTATTTCATTATTATCCAGTCATCAATACATCTCATATACATATCAATCCCTTCACTCACTAAAAAAAAAACTTAAAAAAAAAAATCAATAAATGAATGAGATATCAATCTTGAATTTGTGTTATCTACCTCCCCCCACCTGTTTCCTATTTGTCTCACCCGAACAGTGACATAGTTATTATTTTTGTGCATCTATTCTGATTTCATTCATTAATCATGTATACAAGTATCAATCCCTTATACTCACTGAAAAAAATCGAAAAAACATATGGAATATCAATCTTGAACTTGTTATATCTTCCTTTCCCCTCCCATCTGTGTCACCCGTAAAAAAATTACAATTTTATAAACGGAACGTAGGTTACTGTAAGCCATTTTTCAACGTAGGAATCAATTACATAGTAATCATTTTTTTTGCATTTATTTCAATCAGAAATCATTTTATATATCGTACACATATCATTCCCTGAGAAAAGCATGTTAATAATATTCGAAAAAAATTAATGGGATATCAACCTGCATGTATTGAAAAAATGGAAATATCAGCTTGTCATAGGTAATAAGAATGTTTATCCAGCGAAGGGAGATAATAACAATGGTAATTTATGAGTTCATCGAAACGTTTGGAGCAGTGACATAGTTATCATTTTTTGTGCATCTATTTAATTTTTATTCAGTAATCATTTATACATGTATCAATATACTTACTTGTACTCACTGGAAAGATCGATAAATAAATGGAATATCAATCTTGAACTTGTTATATCTTCCTTTTCCCTCCTATTTGTGTCACCCGAAGAAAATAATTACTATTCACTATAACCTCAGTGGGATATGTTCATTATGTCCCAGCTGTCCACCACGCTGTACCCACACCGCTGGTCGCGATGACTTTCACTTGCATAATATGCACCGCGTGAATGTCTGCGGAAGATAGCACACGATGACCCTGAACGGTACAATAATTTGCAGAATGAACCTTAGGATTTTTGACAAAATTAACATGGGATTCTCCATAAGGCGCCTCCGCCAATTATGCCGCTCCCGCATAGCCCCTTTACTCATAATATCATCTCTTTTCATTTGTGCCCTCCTATTAAGATGATTATCATGAATGTCTTCTTGATTATTAGGGTTATACTGGATTTCATTACCAAGTTCAGCATTGATATCTTCCATATCTGCCTGGTCCCCAGATAGAATACACAAATTGTGTTACATACATGATACTATTGTCACGAGTAGAACATACGGTATATCAGTAATTTCTAACCATGAGGGTTTTATAAACATAAAGTAAATCAAATCATCCGTTGACATTGAATTATAAAAACTGACCAAGGAACTCTCATGAGAAACGTGCATTTCTAATAAAATGATGTATATAAATATTGGATCTGAGGGTTCCGAAGTTAGTCTGGTCTGGGGCTACTCTTGACTTGACAAGAGCTCGTCGTGATGGTCATTATAATGTAAGTTGTTATTATGTCTTTATATTCATTGTTGGTTATTCATATTTGTCATCACTTCACCCATAATGTTTCATGCTATAATAAATATTGTTATGTTTGAATATAATCTCATACTTTCAGTTACCCCTAAACTATTAGTGCCTATTTGAATATTACCTCTCGCAAACTATTAAATCAATCAATCAATCAAAATCTCATGTTCTCTTGTTTTTCAATTAGATCATTTTGTTCATTGAAGTTTTCATTATTTTATGTATTGAATATAAAAATGTGTTTCTATATGGGGCATCTGGCCAGGATTTGCGAACGGTCCAGCATGCTAAAACTGGACTGCCTCGGTTTGATCTTCAGATGGGGCGTTCCTGGTAGTGCACACAGATAGGCATGCTAAAACCATCTGTACCCATACAAAAACTAAGTAAAATAACATTCATTCATTTTCAATAACAAACAACCCTTTAACCATTTTGTTGTGACATGGTGGAGGCGCCTAAGCTTCTTTCCTTGAGTCTCATTCCTCATAATGGACTCATCAATTTTTTCTGCATACATCGATTTATGTCAATTTTATATTCCATATGAAGGCACTAGTAGAAAGGGTTATTTGAAAGTAATTAAGTATAGCAGCATGAATTATGGGTGATAACAAAGTAAGAAAGTCATTTAAATTAGAAATCCTAAATTTTTTCAATATTTCAAATACCAACAAGCTTGAGAAGTTGAATAACAATCATATAAAGCACCGGACCAGACTCACAAAGTTTGGAGCTTATCTCTGAACTTTGTTATTTTTTGTTCTCTACTCGTCATTTTCTATTTGAATTTGGGAACAAGTTTTTCCTATATCTCATTCTTGCCAGTTTTTTATTTCTCATATCGAGATAATTTCAAATATTTTTATTTATAGTTGATAAAATCATTCAAGAAATGCAATGCCAATGCCAGAAACACCTATATCAATTGGGAATATAATAAGTAATTCACAACGTGCCTATTGTTTTATAACAATACGAAATGAAAACAATAATAACAAATCGTCGTGCTCGATATAATTCATAATAAATTTCAATATTAGTGCGAATGCAAATAATTAATAATTCAAGTAATATTTGAGAATGTTTCGATTCAAAATATCTTAGCCAGTATATATATGACCTTTCAAATATTGAAAATACTCTTAAACGTTGGTATCGTTTACCATTTTTTGTCATTCCTCCTGAAATGAATTATACGCAAATATGATATTATTATGTTATGGAAATATGATATGAAATGAATTAATTGAACTCAAGAATAATGAAGTGTATGTAAACTCTCAATGAAGAGATTGTTACTTGGTTTCAAGTAGAAACCGTTTCCGTACAGAATAATCATCACCCTATTCAACTTATCTCGTGGTCCTAGCCAAACCACATCCAGAGAAGTAGCTGTTTGGTTGATATTCTAAAAAGTACGAAGTGTTATAGTTGAAAGTGTGCACTATAACAGAAAATAGGAGGGAATCCTGGAAGATGTGCCACACTAAGGCATGAAGGATTAACCTTACTGAAGATATTTTGTCCTCGAATTGATAGGACATGAAATGATGATTTAATGTGAAATAATGAGCTCGTATATGATGATTATGTATATTTATGAATTATGAAGATGATTATAATGATATTTACCCCCGGGGATGATTTTCCGAAAATGGAAAATATTTGCGAGTTGTTGAACAAATGTACGGTCTAGTTCTAACAAAATTGGAGGAATGAGCATGCGGTATTTAAAAGGAGTATTTTCAATCAGTTCAATAATGTATAAGTGATGAAATATCACAACATATTTCTCAATTTTCTTATAATAAACTATCTTACTACTTGAATTCATCGAAACATGGTGAATAGGGAAATTAATATATATTTTTTAATTGAATAAACGCCAATTCATTGTGTAACCGGTTACACCAAAGATAAATAAATAAATCGAATGAAGTTCTGATAATATTTCATATTGAACAAAAAATAATCTCAAGGTACCTTGAGTCAAAATATTGCTCAAAGTACATGAAAGTACCAATTCTCGGACGGTTCATCAGTTTATTCAAGCTGCCAATAATGAGTTGTCAGATGAATATCCTTTTAAATCTTACGGATTGGACCTGGAATGTCAAAAATGATCAATATGTATGAAATAACATGATAACAGTTTCGATTAACTTTTTATCAAATAGGTAATTTTTTTTAATGGCATTTTGCAACGAAAAGGCACGTTGGTTTGTTTACATGACACAAGTTAATATTTTATCATTTTTTCAAGTAACGCGCTTGTTGATTTGAATAACTTTCAATTAGCAAAACTGGTAATTCATTTTTATTTTCGATTTCAAAGTAGAGAACTCACCGCCAAAATGATTCAAAATTCAAATTACTGAGTTACTAGGTGAATCGAATATAGAACCTATAAATAAGAAATTTATGATAATTTCGCGTGAATAGGAAATATACAAGTAGATTGGTAACTTATAAGAAATTTTTTAATTATTCACTCGATCAGTTAATTTTAAAGCACGAAACTATTTGCAATGCTTTTTTTTCTCAGAAGGAAAGACACAGTTCAGATTTCCCTGAAATGAACAATAACTTTTCACCAATTCTTATATTTCATAATATTGCAAACTAGGTTACTAGTAGTAATAAAATTAAATAGCTGGCCATCTTCGAACTCGATTATGTAAATAATCATGAACTTGACACTTGGTTCAAGTTACAAGTTGATGATAACAGGTAACATTTCATATACAAATAGGTTTAATAATGAATAACGCTCCAAATAACATAGAAAAGGTAGATACATATATTATTATATTATGAAAATCGAACATTAATGATAAGTTTCAAAATATTATATAGTTATTTATGATTTCTTGAAAATAACATAGTTCTAAGAACTTATGATGTAGTTGAAGTACTTCTATTATCTAAATTCATAAAAAAAAATCAATTAAAATTAGGAAGGATTTATGAAGTTGAAATGAAGTAGATATATATAATCGATCTCCCAATAACCTAATCATATTCTAGTATAGGTAATTCGAACTATTTATTGAATAATAATAGAGTTATTGAATAATTCCTCATTTCAATGTTAATAGTAACGTGAGCATTAAACAATCAATTTTTCCTTGCATGTTCACATGGAACAATGCACGCACACTGAGCACTGGCATACAACACTCAACAAGAAATCAGACACCCAGGGGGATGCAGCCACGCAGCCAAATGGCCAAACATGGACAAACCAAGGACCGTTTGACTGTACAGCGTGATTCGATGGTAGTTGCTGGGTAGCCCAGGAACGAAGAGGTGACAAGTGGGAATGCTTCAAGTTGTAGATAGCTGCTAGAAGTTTGACGTTGGAACACCACGAAATTCGTTCCACGAGGTGCCTGATCAGCCTCTGATATGACGGGAATTCGTCACCCATGGACGTCTACTAGCTTCATTGAGACGAATGGACCAAGATGATGTGCCGTCATGACAGCAACTGCCAACAGCCATCATTTCCTATCGTTCAGCTGCTAGAAACCTTGAAGGAATCTTAGAGCCCGAAAGATTCCACCCTTATGCCCAGGACGAGGATACCTTTCGAGCCCAAAAAGGATCCCGCCAAAATTCCCACGACGATGGAAGGATGCCATGACCATCAGTCGTCAGTCGCTACCCCAAGAAGCCAGCAGTTCCCTTCGTTCAGCTGCCAACTACCTCGAATGACAGTCTAGGAAATCTTAAAGCCCAAAAGATTTCATCCCGATGCCCAGGACAAGGATACCTTCGAGCCCAAAAGGATCCTGCCGAAATTCCCAAGACGATTGGAGGATGCCATGCCCAATCGTCATTCCCTACCCCCAAGCTGCCAGGAGTCTCACCGAGAAGAGTCTGATTGAAATGCTTTTGTTGAAAAGCCAGTGCCGGACTTAGTAAAGGTGTGAGTGTGCATTGTAGACACTAAATTTTGATGTTTGTGGATATTTTTTTCTGAAATTGTTTATATATTTAAATGAATTTTAAATGTTCTCCTCGATATATTTAAGTTAGGTAGTGATTTCAAAACTGGGGTCCAGTTTTCTCGGAGAGAGGGGTCATGTCACGAGTAGAACATACGGTATATCAGTAATTTCTAACCATGAGGGTTTTATAAACATAAAGTAAATCAAATCATCCGTTGACATTGAATTATAAAAACTGACCAAGGAACTCTCATGAGAAACGTGCATTTCTAATAAAATGATGTATATAAATATTGGATCTGAGGGTTCCGAAGTTAGTCTGGTCTGGGGCTACTCTTGACTTGACAAGAGCTCGTCGTGATGGTCATTATAATGTAAGTTGTTATTATGTCTTTATATTCATTGTTGGTTATTCATATTTGTCATCACTTCACCCATAATGTTTCATGCTATAATAAATATTGTTATGTTCGAATATAATCTCATACTTTCAGTTACCCCTAAACTATTAGTGCCTATTTGAATATTACCTCTCGCAAAATATTAAGCCAAGCTTATACCCCTTTATAAATCGATATGGATGGCTTAACCACCTATTATATCGTAACATGGTGGAAACACAACTCTTTTGTTGTGACATGGTGGAGTCACCAACCCTCTTATATCGTGACACTATTACTAGTTGACAAGTTAACTCTGGTCTCACAGTCTCTAAAAGTTTGAGTCTATGAAAGTCGCCCTTTGAGAAGAGCGAAACAATGTTCGATTGTTTCTCGAACTTTTGCAAGAGATTTGTTAAAATATTTTCGCCTAGCAGATAATCTACCATTATTCTTGAATCCTACAAGCATTCGTTCCGTGAGCATATAAGCAAGATCCCTAACTGAGTTAGAATCATTTGGAAAATCTTCTATTCCCCTTGCAGAAACATATAATCTCCAAAAGTTCAAAAAAAATTCCAATACCTACCTCCTGTCCCTATCCTCCCTAGGACCGCACGATGTTCTCTGAACATTATAGGGATTCCCTTTCGTGCGCCCCAAGCGATAAAAAAAATAGTTCCTGATGGTCACAAACTCGTTGTAATAATATAAAGTAATAGCCTTTGCGATTTATATAAGACACATGATATTCCACTGGAGCAACTATTTGTGTGAGTCCCATCTATGAGACCAATCACACCTAGAATAAAATATAATCTTATTCTTGAGCCTGTCCTTGAAATATTTTTTTACGTGGAATTTGATCATTTCGATAGAAGTAATTACTGCGATATCCCTATAGCCCTACCTTCAGAAGGCCATTTGATAATGCCATGAGCCCTGTTCACTTTCAATAGTGAATTGCTCATTCTATAACACGCATGCCGTGCCGTAGATTTACTATTGCTAAATCTTTCTGCTACTCCTCTAAAACGAAATCATTTTATCTACAAAATATTTTGAAATGATTGCAACTGTTAGGTACCTGAAACTTTCCGAATTGGCTAAGTACCATATGGTAACCAAAGCACTTTTCTCAACAGTAATTTCTGGATGACCCTTAGGTGTAACATGAAACTCATGTAGTCTTTCCAATAAATGTTCGGAAGTATTGGAATCTCCATTCGAAAATGAATTTTGTATTGATCCGAAGTCATACGTTCAATTCCGCGTTCAAGATAAACAATATCTTCTTTGGGTTGTTCATGATCTTCGTCATCATTATCACAAAAGAAGTAGAAAGCAAATCTTACTACACTACCGATCGCTCGCATTTCATCATTCCCTATATCCAAATTATTGGCCATTCTGCAAGTGCGAGGGTTTCACCAACCCAAAATCCATCAAAACTTATGTGGCTGTGCGGCAGGAGCACTGAAGGTTCGCGACATGGGTTTGATCCGAATGATCTCTAACGTCTAACGGGACTCATGAAAATTAATTATTGATATAGGGAACAGATTGATGAATGTGTTTGAGACCACAATGAATGTGTTGGTAGGGTTCAAGGCTATTTAACTCTATAAGGTTGCCTCATATTGACCTGGCCTGACGTCACTGTTTCCCCATCGTTTTTTGTCGAACGGCAAAATGAAAATGGCGGAGGTGAAAAACAAAACAAACAAATTTAGCATTGTGCAATCAAGTAAATTTTGAAGTTTTCCAATCTGTTTTTGTATCCACGAGATTGTTCACTGTTTTCCCAAAACATGCAGCAAGTACAAAAGACTGAAAACAGAAATCTAGAAAGATTATGTTCCTCAGGGCTCCTGCTGTACAGACACATTACAGAAACTCAGTCAGATTCTTATTGCGATATCACTCCATCAGGACTGATTACTGTTGGCATTTAAGGATATGGAGGTTGAGCTACTGATGAAGCATTTTTAATAAAGAAAATGTTATTGGGAAGTCTGAACCTAATGATGGAATCATGGTGGATAAGGACATGCTGACAAGGGATGTGAAGAAAAATTCTTCAAATTGATAAGGCCATCATTTCTGAGGAATGAGAAACAATTAACTAAGAGGATTTCCTTCTGGATAAATTGAATGATTCTAACTCAATGGTTTTAATTTAGTATCAATTCGGAACATAGTATTATTGTTTGAAAATGAAATAATAAGAAAATGAATCAATAAAGAAGTCATCACATTTCATAATTCCATTTTATTAATGCAATAAAAGGGCTGCATCTATTAGTAAGTTTACGTACGAATAATATGCTAAGATCCTATTCGTACGGTTACGTTCGAATAGGTTTCGACGTACCTATATGTACGTATGCGTACGTATAATATGCCAATGCCTATCCGCAGGTTTACGTACGAATATGGCTGGCAGTACCTATACGTACGTATATGACTGGCAGTAACTACGTGTAGTGTATTTTTTGCTCATCTGCAATATATTACGTAAAAGTTTTCAATTTTAGAAAGATATATCATTTGTTATCAAAATCATCTTTCACTTCCATGAAAATGTTCAAATATATTTACCAACTCAAAAATTTTTACTTAGGCAAAATTTGATGAATATAATATGTAATTCATTATGCTTAGTGAAATTCCACAGGAAACTACATATTATGTTCAACATTGTTCAGGCAATGTACTGTGGTATATGGTTCACTTTTATATCAGGTGTTATATTTTCATCTCACTTTTATATCAGGTGTTATATTTTCATCTCACTTTTATATCAGGAATTTTTGTAAAGATATGAAAGCATTATAGCAATTTAAATTTGATAGCAAGTATAGCCCAAAATAATTCAAAATTACTGTAAGTATACAGTTTTCATGATATGATAGGTTGATAGATACATAGATTAACTAGGTATGTTAAAATTTAATGAACTCACCAGTGTTCCTGAATACCATGCAATAGCTAGTTGTTCACATTGAGTTCATTGGCTTTCAAACAAAAAACAAAATAGACTGATATACCCTGTAAAATTAACTTGAATTATATAAAAGGGGAATGATTTTAGGGGGTCACTTTCCTTCTTTTAATAAGTAGGTAGCAGACCTATTGAAATGGTTTCGCTGTATAATAGATATTTGATTGATCTACTGTCTTTTTTTTATTTTCACCATCACTTCTGTTTGTTATATATGCAGCTTCACATACCTATTCCACGTCTTCATTCCTGAAATTTTATGTATTTTTTACCTGTGTGTGATAGATCAAAAGTGCACCTTCCTACCTATCAATATAAATCCATATAAAATGTGTTTACAAAACCATATGACATGCATGCTTCACGGGGGCATTCACATTGCCATAGCTCATCATTTTCCTTTGGAATTATTTGAATCTCATGTGGAGGCTGCTCAAGAGCAGATGATTGTAAACACAGGTATTTTATAACATTTGTTTGTTCTATATCCACTCTTGACTCCACACATAACAATATTATGATGTGACCAGTCTTGAATAATACTACACCATATTATTATACAACCTCTCACTCTCTTTCAAAGATATCTTCAGTCTTCTTGTCACCATGTTTTCTAAAAGTCTAAAATTTGCGATTCTTTCGAATTCAAATTCAAAAATTTTTTCAATCCATTATCCATTTGACGTTGACACGAAACGAAATCTACACACGGCGGGGAAACAGTGACGTCACGCCCCTCTGCGCACCACCGCACCATAATGCTCACAACCTCATTCTTCTGTGAATTATTGAAACACTACCTCACTTTTTCATTTGGTTACAGAGGAATCGAAAGGTTGAAATAGTTTTTCACAATATTTTGGCATACGAATCGTGTTTCTTGCGTTATTCATTAATTCAAGCATGCCTTCGCATTGTGCTGTTGTACAATGCACAAAAAATGCAGCAAGAGACTAGGGAATATGATTTTTCAGGTGAATAGTAATCTCACATAGTTAGCATTATGAAATGTTGTCATTCCTTATTGAAATTCCTTCTGCTTTCTGCCACTTCTGCAATACAAGCTAATGCTGCTAATAGATTGAAAATGTCTACAACACACACGATTGTCTGCATGTCAGACCAGTCCTACCGATTGATTGCATGAATCTAATCTTCTTGCATGATTCTAGAAATTTCAGGTATATTTCTATTAGCTGATCCTATTGCAGAAGGAATTCCGATGAGAAATCAGAGAAATAAACAAATTTCAAAAATGAAAACTATGTGAGTGACTATTGTAGGTACTTACTTTTGAATCATAATGTACCATCCTGATTTCTTCATCTTCCGCTGCAGTTTTTGCAATTGATGAATAGCGGAAAAATACGATTCATATGCCAAAATAATTGTTGAAAACTATTTCGATCACTTGTAAACAAATATGTTTTGCCTCCAGGGTCGGTCATCTGACAGTTCTTGCACGCGACCTATAGAAGTTAATTAGGCAATCCAACGACCTGTCAAATAATTTCAAAATGGCGTCTGGTTGGCAAATAAACCAAAGACAAATTTGTTTACTTGAGAACTTTGTGGGTTTTGGAAGCTCTTACAGTATTATTTCATCGAGTTTCGGCTAGATTTATTGTGAATAATGAAAACTCAGTATGATTTCAAAGAAAAAATTGCCAGTAACGTGAATTGTGGTGGATTGTGGAAGCAGTGCAGATCGGGACCATTTGCTGTTTTGTCACATTCCTACTGTAATACTGCGAAAAACTCTGAGCATTACCCACAGATGAAGAATCGATCAAGAAAAATTAGGGAAATGTGGATAGCAGCCATCAAGAGAAAGAATCAGCAGCAGAATCAATCATAATAAACCAGAGGATATGTGGCAGACACTATTTTCATACAGGTACCTAAGAAAAAAGATTTTAATATTATTTATATGTACCTACCTACTCTAGAACTGATGAGTTTAGTGTTTCATCCTATGGAAAACTTATCTTTTTTTCATTTTGATAAAATAAACCAATACTCATTACTTTTGATGGTCCTACATAGTTTGGAAACATCATGTTTCTAATACATAAATTCATCATCTACCTTATTGTAGGAGAACGTAGTGCCTGAAAGATGAGAATATCCAGCTTGGGTCCCATTGCAATATAATATGGGTCATAAATCTCTTGTCCATTCGAAATGCAAGACTGATCTGGATCAAAAACTGAGAGCAGACAAAAGGTTCAAATCATGAATCAAGCATCAGAACCGAGAGACCTGGTATGTTCTCAAGTAAACACCTGATTACCTAATACTACTACTACAACATCATTTTTCATTTATTTTAGTGTAATGAAGAAAGTGTCCTGGGAGATAAAGAAATAGAAGAGAAAATTGGTAAAAACAAGGTGAAAAATCTACAAGATTATAAGTACTTTTACAAATTACAGTTTGTTGTGATTTATTTTTATCAATTATAAATGTAAGACAAATAAAATGAGTATATCAAAATAATTGTAATATTCATTAAATGAAAAATACATTGTATTATTCCACTATATTACAAAAGATCTGCATTAGTCATGAAAAAATCTTCATAGAACATTATAGTTATTCAGTGATCTGATTGAAACAATAATAAACAATAATTGAATGATATATTTATTATGAAGAGGTACATATTTTTTTATAGAACTTGTTGAATCAGAATTCACAAAACCATGCTGATTCTGGTGTACCTAAAATATCTGCACATTTAAAATAGAACCATACAATTTCCTTTTATCAATGATTTTGTATTGAACCATTCAGAGCAACTGTACCTATGTCCATTTCTGCTATTGGTATGATGGGCACAATCATGGTGAGAGTGGTGGCATGGGTCACAAAGCACATACATCAGTACATGAAACTGTTCCTTATTTACTTTACCAAGCCTCAAGTTACTTATTAGCACAGAATGTGATTGTGAATATTTTACCTATAAAAAAATTGCATAAGATATACATAAATATGAGGTAGGAAATATACTTAAAAATATATGAATAACATAATTTCATCATTCAAAATGTTCTTATCATGAAAGGTATTTAGGTATAAAAGTAAAAAGTTACCTTTCCATCTATGACATGAAAATCATTCATCTTCATGTCTACTTCCTGGACATAAGTTGCTGAAAAATGCTTGTGAACAATTAACAAGGGTTTTGAATGCTTTCATTTGCTCATGAGGGTAGAAACTGTGGGGACAGAAAAAAAAACAATATATGGGGAAAAAAACAACAATATTACCAATTTGGTGGGACCAAAAATGCCAGGAAGCCATAGATGAAAGAAGAAGAAATGCATTACGAGACTTCAAGAGTAACTTCAACATAGAGAAATATATAACAGCCAAAAAAGCAGCTGCAAAGGCAAGAAGGACAATGAGAAAAACCAAAAAAGATAGCTTTAAAGAATTTACCAGCACAATAAATAGAGAAGCACCAATAAGTCACATCTGGAATGTAGTAACAAAATTTGCCAACACGAAAACAGGAGAAACAAGAAGACAAATCTCTGAAGACAAGGCGATAGAATACTTGGAAACTTTAGTAAAACCAGCTATACCAGGAGAAAACAGAGTGCAAGAAATGAACCAAAAAGAAACAGATAAATTCACATATGATGAATTAGAGTCAGCATTGAAAGGCAGGAAAGACAGTAGCCCAGGAAAGGATGGATTCACATACAGTATGATAGTGAATCTTCCGGGAAAAATCAAAATAGAATTAGTCAACATATTCAACTCTTTCATTGAGGGAAAGGACATACCAGAAGAATGGAAACAGCAAATAGTCATAACACTACTTAAACCAGGGAAAAACCCAGACAGATTTGAAAGCTACAGACCACTAATATTGCAATCAAGTTTAGGTAAAACATTTGAAATTATGATAAAAAACAGACTAGAATGGGAACTTGAGCATAACAAAAAAATCCCACCAGAATTAACAGGATTTAGAAAATCAAAAAGTGTCAATGATAACACTATTTTTATTGCCTCCGAAATATACCAGGCCTTGAGCATGAATCAAAAAGCAGTGGTAGTGTTCATAGACCTTACCGCAGCCTATGATAAAGTAGATATAAACAAACTAAATGAAGCAATGCATGAATTTGGAATATCAAAAGACATGATAGAAATAATTGAACAATTCTGTATATTAAAGGAATGAATGGAGAGCTGATAGGACCGAGGGAGACTCATGGAGGATTACCTCAAGGATCACCTCTTTCGCCGCTACTTTTTAATATATATATATCAAGCATTACAAAATGTGTATCTGGGGATGTTAAAATACTGGGGTAAACGACTTAGTAAAACAAATAAACTATACACTACTAGAGATGGCAACATGGAACAACAAATACAATATGAAAATATCTACAGAAAAATCGGCAGCTATACAATTCTCAAAGGGGACGGACCGGAGACAAAAAGACCACATGATTTACAACAATGAAAAAATACAATGGGTAAACAGCCACAAATATTTGGGAGTAACTTTCGATAAGAACTTGAAGTGGGAACAACATATTGAAAAACTGGCAGCCAAAGCACAAAAAGGTATTAACATCATGAGATCAATAACACGAACATGGTGGGGAGCAGATCCAAACTGTCTGATAAATATATATAATGCAATAGTAAGAACTCACCTGGACTATGGAATGCTAGTAGTCATGAAGGCATCACAAAAACATTATAACAAACTGGAAAAAATTCAGTACCAGGCACTCAGGGTCATAACAGGGTGTATGAGATCTACCCCCACTAATGTTTTGTTGGCAGAAACTGCACAGCTACCTCTACGTGAAAGAAGACTAACAATAGGAGTGAATTATATATCAAATATAATGCGATATGATAACATCATATACGAAAGTCTATTAAAACTTTATTTTATGTACCAAGAAGATAATAAATACTGGGACACACATTGTACTCCACCAATATTAGGAGCAATGGACCTATGTATGACAAACATACACAAAATCAAAAAATACTCAACCCTACCATGCTACAAGTTTGAATATCACCCACAACTGACAGAAATAAAATACCACAATTCAAAACTCGACAAAAAACACCATTCAAATGAACAGGAATTTAACAACATATGCCATCAATACTTCCAAGGAATGCAAAGAGTATTCACTGACGGGTCCACGGACGAAGAAGGGAGGACAGGAGTGGGAATATACTCCAAAGACTTGAATATGTCAAAGATGGGAAGACTCCCAAATAATACAAATATATGTACAGCCGAGATGGTAGCCATACATATGGCCATAGAGAGAATAATAGAAATGAAAGTGGAACACTGTCTAATAATTACAGACTCCATGTCGGCAGTGCAGAAAATAACCAGAAGAGGCATACATAGTAAAAGTGATTGGATAGAGCTAGGAACAAGGGAAAAAATCATTCAAGCAAACATGGAAGGAATAAATATAAAGTTCATGTGGGTTCCAAGCCATACAGGTATTAAAGGAAACAATGAAGCAGATATATTAGCAGCAAAAGGTAGAGAACTCCAAACATACAATAAAATGAAGCTGGATAGCAGGGATTTCAAACCACAAATGAATAGATACATATGGGAGGAATGGACTGGGAAATGGGAGGAAATATCGAAAAACAAGGGAAAAGACTATCACAAGTTGGAAAGAACTCCCCCTAAACAACCATGGTTTAAAAAAATTAAAGGAATCAACAGAAATGATATAGTAACATTTAATAGAATGAGATCATCACATTGCAGCGTACCTGAACACCTATTCAAAATAGGAGTGGTAGAAAGCCCTAGATGTAAGTGTGGGGAAGTAGGATCAATACAACATACACTACTAGAATGCCCAGAGAACATACAAAACTGCAACGAGCTGTACCAGAACTTATGTAAAAAGGAACCAGCCCCAATCAACATTGGAAGTATTGTGTGCACACCAACCAGATATAAAGTCAAAGCGGTGAGTAAATTTTTAATTAAAAGTAACTTGAGTATAATAATATAATATAATAAGCATAATAATTCAAATTAATCCCAAAACCAGAAGCTACAGAGGACAATCCCGGAAACCCAGAGAAGAGTATGGTGATAAAGCCAGACATGCCACAAGGCAAGCTCTCTTTGTAGAACAAGAAAAGAACATAAAATATTGATTATGGCTGCTGTGTAAATACGAAGGCCACAGAAAAGAAGGAAGGAAGGAACTGTGGGTCACTATAAATAGTAGGAGAGTATAATTATGAGGTAGTCTAATCAGTCAGCAGTTTCAGATGTGGAGGGCTTCAAATCCTTGATCAACATCACATCAGCTTCGTCAGATATCTATAAACAAATTATGGTTGTATGATAGTTTCAGGAATGAAAATTTACTGGTTAGTTGAGAAAAATAGCCGAAAAAACAATAAATATTCATGTTTACCTCTGACCAACCTCTGGGTTTTCCTGCAATAACTTCTGGAAATATGAACTCAGCATATTGGAAGCACTGTTCAATTCAGCTCCGAGACTCCCTCAAACACCTGACACATAAAACTACCAGAATAATAGGGTGATTCGGGCAAAATACAATTTAATTACAAGTGATATATAATCTTTGTTTGCCAACCAGACGCCATCTTGTCAGCTAAAATGTCACGTGGTTTGGATTGCCTAATGGACCTTGGGTAGGGTTAGGTTAGGAGCTGTCAGTGTCATGAATCAAATGGAAGAGCGAAAACGTTCCGATTTGCTTGAAGTACCCCAACCTGATCTCTCGACTCTTCAAATCACGTGGTCTGAATCCATGCAAATGCTACTCTAACCCTACTCTGACTCCACTCCGTATTTCTGAACTCGCCTAAGATAGAGTACCGATAATAATTTTCATTGAGCGCTCCGGTTGACACTACTGACGTTCACGGTTTTGACATATGACAAGTAATTTCGGAATGGTTGTTCCATGGAATGTCAACTTTGTCGGTGGTTTTGTTTTGATTTGAGTATGTTTTGATTTGGCGTTTTTGATAAATAAAGTCCAGTTGTATCTTATTAGCCCTTTTTTTGCGAAGATGGAGGATAATCTTGTCTGGGAGTTACTTTTATCAAGTACTCTTATGTTCATAGGCGAATAATAATAATAATAATAATGATGATATCATTTATTCAAATCGAAACTCTATTTAGTAGGTACATAACATAGTAATGATAAAGAAATTATTGATGAATAAATGATCATACTCGATAAATGAATGAACATTTGTTTCGAGATGAAAAAAAAATATAATAAGGACCTTAAATAATACATGACTTAAATAATCTGAAACTGACAATGAAAATATATTAGAATTTGAATTATATTTGTGCAAAAGTATTTTCGTAAGATACATTTGCATCACATTGTATAGTAATTAATATTTTACAGGTAATAATCATCACTAGCGTGGTACAATCTGTGATATGATACATTCTCGATTGAATAATTATGAAATGTAAAGTACTATATTATAAAGTGTGATGAAGAATATTATAGGAATGAAGTGAAGTGGAGAAGAAGGTTTTACAAGATAATGATTCATTCAACTAAATTCGTGTAACAAACATACTTCTTGAATTTTTCAGAATGAATTCCTTAAGTTCTCTTTTGAAAAGTGGAACCCCGGTGATGTTCTTGATTTCATCTGGAATTGAATTATATAGCTTTGGAGCGATGTATGAATATGTTCGTTGGCATAGCGTTTTCGACATTCGAGGAACTGAATAATGATGTCTTTGTCGGGTATTACAGTACTGAGATGGTGATTGTGCTATATTTTTGTTCTGATGATATTTTAGGTTAGACGCGAAATAATGTAGTTGTCGGATATCGAATATTTTAGCTTCGATATATAGCTGATCTGTGGAATATGTTGAGTCCTTAGAAAATATTATTTTGAGAAGCCGACGTCGTACTACTTCAAGAGGGTTCAGATGAGTGTCTGCTGCACCACCTCATAATAATATGCCGTTTATTCCAGATCAGCATACAAGACCAAAAATACGAAATTATGTGGAAAATATTGTCAATAGATACTCTGATGAAGAATTCCATATCAATTTCAGAATGAGTAGGAGAACTTCTGAAGCAGTTTTGGACCTGATTATGGAGAAAATAGCCTACAAAATATGTGGTAGACCCACATTATCATCTAAAACACAATTGTGAATGGGTCTGTGGTACTTGACTACACCAGATTCTTATAGGTGGGTTGTTAAAAATAATACATCATTTGAAAAAACAAAACCTGTTCTTCAGATCTGTCTGTGGACGTTTTGGCATTGGAAAAGCAACGGGATTGAGAACAGTGAAAAGAGTTGTCAATGCTTCGTTTGAAGTAAGTCCTAATGTAATAGTTTGGCCTACAGAAGAGAGAATTCAGTAAATTGGGGAAAGATTTACGAATGCAGGCTTTCCAAATACTTTTGCCATTATGCCATTAGTATGCCATTAACGGATGCCATATTTCAATTCCACAGCCGGAAGAAAATGTCATATCTTATATTAATTGCAAACATTTTACAAGCTCATATATTTTTAGGGGGTTTGTGATGATAAAATGAAATTTACCCATTGTTATGCTGGTGAGGTGAATTCTAGTCATGATGCAAGAGTTTTACGCAAAAGTGGGCTGAGGAAGATCCTCACAAACAATGAAGAAGTTGCTTTTCCAAATGATTACCATCTTATAGGGATAATGGACATCTCACAAGACCCCAGAGACAATTCAATTACAAACTTTCTTCAGAAAGAAGTGTTATCGAAAGAGCATTTGGACTTCTTAAGAGAAGATTTCGTATTCTCAAGCTTTTAAACATAATATGTTTGGATTGAGCACCAAAATATATAATACCTTTTTTTATCGCTTGGAGCGCACGAAAGAAAATCCCTATGATGTTCAAAGAACATCATGCGTTCCTAGAGTTGGATAGGAACAGGAGGTAGGTATTGGAATTTTTTTCGAACTTCTGGAGATTATATGTTGTTGAGAATATACTTCCTCAGGCAATGAATTCCAGAGCCTATAGCCGTTCTATGGATGAAGGAGTTTTGAGAAAGTGCTGTTCGACATCTTTCGAGGTTGAAAACGAAAGGACTTGCTGACTGGGCTTGTCTAGTTCGTCTGACTGGTATTGCAAGTGAAGGGATGATAGCAGAGATTTCCGAAGAACATTTCCCGTGGAAGTATCGATGTGTTGTGTATTGCATAAATTTGTATAGATAATAATGATTTTGAACTTGATGTTGTACTTGACCCTCCTCATGATATATATGATGATCTACTCAATGATATACATGCATACCGTGGTCAAATCCGATTAGGTCAAAACAAAAGGGACAGATTGTTTGTTGAACTACATAATGAACATGATTGAATAAATGTTATATGGACATTTTCATTACTTTTATTTTGTTCATCTGAAAATTTGTATTTTAATATACAAATATATTAGGCAAATATGTGAATCAGTTTTTGGAAGTGAATCTATCTACATTAGTTGTAGGAATTATAAACATCACAACTAGATATGGCATAGGTATTATATTCAATATATTCATTAAAACTTTGTATTTTTGGTACATTCAGTTTCTTTGTATTTCAACAAAATAACAAATACATACTTCAATGAAACTATTCATAAAATAACAGATCAAATGAGAAGTTATGTTGAAATGTTTCCTTCCAAGAACCATCGTATGACTTTGAACGAATACGTCCACTGAAGTGGATACAGTTGATGAAGAACCTAACTCTGACATGCTTGATGACAATGAGAATGATGATGGAGAGGGAGAGACAGAGGGGCAAGAATCTGGAGTTGAAACATCTAGAAACACGCGGATAATAATACATAAAAAGAACTCCCTATATAGTTCCAGTAAAGGTCGTGACACAATGCGAAAAAATAAGAAATAGAAAATAAAGAACAGAGAACAAGAGATAAAGAATATAGTTTTGTTTTTTGGATGTATGATAAATTGATATTCATCATACAGGTCGTGGAAAGAAATTCTGAATTGAGAAAACCTAATTCCGAATCAGCGATTGAGGGCTATAAACCCAGATAACACAGAAACGTCCCGAAAACGTCCTCAAACCGTACACCTCGTACATTGTGAACGTCCCCAAAACGTACGTTTTAGGTACGGCGTACATTTCCAGGACGTTTTGGGGACATACGATGTTACACAACCAGAGGTCCCCAGGAAGTACGATCAAGGTCCTGTTTGGGTCTGAACGGGACCTGCATGGGACCTGCTTCGTACATATACAGCTCTCACTTATATTGGTAATTCTGTTGTATCTCTCAATATACAGGGTGTTAGAAGTTCGTGGCTAAGCATGGGAATCTCGGTTTCCTCAACAGATACAGAGTAGGTCAAATTAGGGCAAAGTTGCGCAATTTCATGTTCACAAAAATGCTGCTTTGGAATTGGAAAATATGTTTTTAATTGTTTCTCAGCTTATTAGAAGAGATATTCCAAAATCAAGGTCACATATCATCATTGCCACTTCTCCTGCTCTACAAAATGGAATTGTCAAATTGGAAATCCGACATTTCTTTTTCGAGTCCGTAATTGAAAAAATTAAGTTGATGACGGCCGCATGAAGAAAAAACGTCGGATTTCCAATTCGACAATTCCATTTTATAAAACAGGAAAAGTATGGCAATAATGACATATGTGACATTGATTTTGAAATATCTCTTCAAATAAACTGATCAACAATTAAAAACACTTTTGCATATTTTCCGGAAATAATTGAAATTTTTCCAATTTCAAAGCAGCATTTTGTTGTGCATAAAATTGCGCAACTCTGCCCTAATTTGACCGTCTCTGCATCTCTTATGGTTACTGAGATCCCAATGCTGAGCCACCAATTTGTAACACCCTGTATACAAGGTGCACATGAAGGATAATTTTCACTAATAACACAAGAATTACCAAGTTTAATCAATTACTCATTGATAAGAGTGTGTTTTTTGAGAAAATATAATATACAATTTGTTTCTTATATTTGAATATTAAACAACCATTTTGTAATGGCACATTTTTGTACCATAATTAGCTTTGAGACCAGTCATCAAATTATTGAAAACATGAATCAATGGTTCAAGAGAGAGGTTGAATGAAAAAAAAAACATTCTGGAGATGATACTGTAAATTTAATAAACTTTCAATTCTTCTATGAAACAAGGGTCCAAAAGATCCAATAAATAAAAACATTGTGAAGATGATATATAAGATGTGAGTCCTACAATATTTCAACACAGCTGCCTTGTAGCCTATAAAGCATTTCTTTACATCTTCCTGCAAGGATGACTAACTAAGCAATAACAAAAAGTAAAAAAAAATGAAAGAACATTTTCTATTTCAAAACAAAATAACGAAGTTGAATAAAGGAACAATTCATGTATTAAAAATTAAAAAAAAAAGTCATAAAAGTTTAAAAAAGAAAATAGTACAAAACATAAGGGTGTCCCACCAAGAGCACCTGAATTAAATTTGGTATCAAATTATTGTCGTTTGTTGTCCTTCGCATTCAGTCTTTCCACTGACCTCTTCAGCCATGACTGAACTGCTGATTAAGCCTCTTTGTAATTTTTGGATACTCCAGCTTTCTCTGCAGCTCCTTTGAAAAAACAAGTAATATTTCTCAAGGAACAGGTATATTTAATGACTTGTTGATAATAAAATATCAATGGAATTTTTTTTTGAGAATAATCATTATTATCAGAAAACTGAAATCCAACAAGATTTTTTTCGGATCTACAGTGAACACTCGTGAGTTGAACAAATTCACGTAAATATCAAGTCAATTTTTATTTTTGAACCTGTGTTGACACATTCTTCAGTACCTATGATTGTGGCAGTTATGACTTATTCAACAGTTGTTTTTTTAATAGTAATCACTCTATATATCAATGATAAAAATATTTCATTGAATAGTTAGAAGCAGTTGAAACATAATGAAACTTACTGACTACAATCTTCGACAAGCTTGAAAGATGGAATGACCTTTTCCCCTTTCTGCCATAAAAGCTATATATTGCCTGGCCAGATTATTTGTAATTGATATGGTCAAGATTCGTTTAACAAAATTATAGCAATTTGTTCCACCATATTTTGAGAGTTCATCGATCTGAAGAAATTATACAAAAAATGAAAATAGGCACATGAGGTTTTAATATACTGATCAAGGATACTAGAAATATAGAACCAGATTCACACATTTAGGTTTATATTGATTGCATATAATATTTTTTAGATAATGAATTTTGAGGTAAATTTATATAAGAACTTACTGCTTCAGATGAATCATTTTCATTCGCCATTATATAATCGAACTTTTCCATTTCATCAACAGTATCCATTGGGAAATTCAAAGTAGGATATCTGATGAACATAGAAGTGTTCTCTTTTTCCCTAGGTTGAATTGTGTAATTCATTAGCATATTTTTAAATACATGAATTTCCCCTAATACCTCGGAAGCAATGCCCCTTATTACATGGTTCTGAGATACAATTTGTTTCAAATTCTTATCTAAAAAACCAACATACATTTAAAAAAAATCGTTTCTGACTAATTTAATAACATACCTTTAACCATTTGTGTGCAGCATTGAGGACACTTTTGATTACATCCTTCACTGGATTTCAAGCCTAAAATGAAATTTTTATGTAGAAAATTTTATAAATTACCTCCTTGAGATTCTTGAACTTTATGTTGCATGTGATGTTACTTATTTTATATCATGAATAGGATCTGAAACATCATAAACAAGTTAATCCAATTCCTGATCATATTTTTAAAACTCATATTGAAACCCAATCAGAGATATAATATATATATATTAGATACTCACTTCTGGGAGTTCTCAGAAATTGAGAGGAATCATTTTCAATCCCAGCTAATTCTTATTCTTCATGGGTGAAAGTTTCCTCCTGAGTACTTATCAGATTATCTAGAAAATGAATAAGTAGTTAGTATATAGTAACTAAATCTTCAGAAAAAAATTAGTTTTGTCACAAATTATTCAACATAGTATGGAAGACCTTGTGTAGGCAACTTGTCTTGTGATTCAAGTTTTGTTCCTGCCACCACCTGTATATTAAATATACTATCCAAAATTGGAAAAGATCAGCCCTTACTTCTATTGAATGATATACCTACCAGCAATTAGTGTATTATTCTGAGATTGCTGTGAACCTTGAGTACTTCTTGGGCTATCTGAAATGTAGATAATATTTGAAATAACAATAAGTGTATGTAAACAGTGACTGGCATAAAGTATTGCACATTATACATTGAGGATGCCTGGGTAGTGGGTTGGAACAAATTGATTTTAAGTTCAGGGGTTTTGGATTATTTCTTTTTAGGGAAAACACTTGAACATGTCAACTTTATCTTTGGTTGCGATTTTTTCTGATGATGAATCAATATACACAGGACAGCCCAAAAATAAGTTACGAGTTATGATCATCAACTTAATTTTTTCTGGGGATCTATTTCATTGCAATGGAACATACTATGGAGAACTGAAAAATTTTATGAAAGCATTTCCATTTGGAAAAATTATGTTGATGGTCCTGACTCCATTTTGGGTCACCTTGTGTCCATCAGGAATTCGCAGCCAGAAATATAAAATATAATATATAGAAAAAAACTACTGAATTGAAAAATAATTTGTTTCAACACATGAGTCCTCACTGTATCAAACTATTCATTGTTAGACCTTCATGAGAATTTCTTTCTATAAAATAAAAACAAATAACTATTCCACATTGTCAAATATTGAATCACCTGATTTGCTAATATTTTCATATTCATACCATTTATACATACTTAAGTAGGTAGTAAATATCTGAGAATATAGGAAATTTATGCTATGTGACTTGACTGAAGTAAAATACTTGATCAAATCAAAGAAGAAAATTTGCATCACTTACCAATATTGAGTGAGTGATTCATTTTTTTCATTCTTGGGGCAGGTGGAAGATATTCATTCATGACTGACTCATCAGATGTAGACAAAACTCTTTGAATCCTTTTCCGTTTTAAGCCATTCTCAGTCCCTGATGATGCCAGGTCACTGGTATCTTCAGCAATTTTAGCTTTTTTTCTGGCGGTAATATAATCATCTGAAACCAATAATTGTATACCTGGTATCCCAGAGCTAATTGGGCAAAAAGAGGATTGGACAGGACCATGAATATTATATCAAAATCAACCCTCTAGCAAACAACCGCGAAACATCACCCCAAAGTGTTTTAATATCTGAATCTGAAATAGTAACAAATGCAAAATAACCAACCAACAACTATAAATTATTTGAAGTGGCTCACCAAAAACAGCATTTCGAAATATTCTAATTTGATGAGTTGGCCAACAGGTGTTTAAGGGCTCGCATTTTCTAATGGCTTTATTGAGTTTTTCTTGTAAGTATGGTGGCCAGTGGCAAAAATTTCCCTGTACCCAGTTTGTTGGAACGGCCGCAACAGAAGAATCCTCAATAAACTGTACAACTGTCCAAGTCTCCTCTCGATTTATTCTGAAGGTCGTGAAAAAATAGAAGAGCAGAAAAAATCGAAGTTTGTTTTGGTCGGTGTTCAGAAACCCTCTGTAGATACCGCGTTAGAAGTCGAGTAGTCGTAGGATCCCTTCGGAAGGCAGTTATTCTTATTTATGTTGTTGACAATTAATGTCAGAATATTTTTGATGACAAGTGTAAAACTAAAGTCAAATATATATCAATTCTGTTCTCATTCTGCTGGAGTCATTTATTCCATCACATAATCATATACAGTCCATTCAACCCCAGAACATGGTCCAATCGAGCTGCGGATATCAAGAAGTAGCAAGAAAATACAGTGAACATTGAGATCTACGGAGAGTTAGTGAGCATCCTTCCCTTTTACCTATCCTTTTCCATCCAGTTAGTCTCGATTTGATTAATATATCATACGTTGCATTCAGAATAAAACTTGTCAGCTAACAATAAGCACTATAAAACTTGTTGGCCGACAATAAGCATTTCATTATAAACAAAGCATTTATATTCTCAACCATCAACTATGGCAGAAAAAATAATAAAAAAACGCGATAAAATCGTTGCAAGTCTGAATTCATTCCTTGATTATGTCCTTGCAAAAGAGTTAGAAGTAAAAAATATTCATGATCAAGATGCACTGCAAGTTATTGCTTTAGAAACTGATTCCCGTCTTTGCAAAATCGAAAAATCCTTCGATGAATTTGATAATCTTCAAGATCAAATTGAAGATTTGCTTGATGAACAGCAACTGCAAGAACGAGAGAATATTCATAGTAGTTTTGAAGCTATTTTTCATAGGTCAACAGCTAGAGCCAAGGTTATCATTGCAAACATTAGAAAATCAGAAAAGCAAATGTCTAGTGAGGTCAAATCTCCAACACTATCTACAACATTTGAAGAAGTGCAATTGCCCGTAATTCCATTACCTCATTTTGATGGCACGTATAATGTCTGGATGGAATTTCGTGATAAGTACAAATCTCTGATCCACAATAATGATAAAATAAGCAAAATGCAAAAATTTCATTATCTGCGAGCGTCACTATCGAGTAAAGCATCCCAGTGTATAAGGTCAATTCCATTTGGGGAAGATTATTATGAAACTGCTTGGGTTACTTTATGCGATAAATTCAATAATAATCCTAAATTGGTAGAAAATCATATGAGATCTATTTTCGAATATCAAAACATAGAAAAGCCAAACTCCGAAAACCTGAATAATTTCATGGACGCTTTAACAAACCATCTAGAATGTTTGAAACAATTAGGGGAACCAGTCCAAGGGTGGAATACGCCAATGATTTATATTGTTATCAAAAAGTTAGATGATCATACAAAAAATGAGTGGAAAAAGTATAGAAAATCATTAGCGGCTCCACCAAGTTTGCAAACTATAATCGAATTCATCAGATCAAAGGCCGACTTGTTAGAGGATGTCGAAGATGTTTATGTCAATTTCGACAAGGCCTTCAAAATACGCGACAAAGATGTTAAACCAAGCTTCCGAGGCATACCTATGCAAAATTCAGAAGACACTCGAAGTTTTCAAAGAAAAAACTGTTCTAATTGCAACAAAGATCATTTAATTTTTTATTGTAGAGATCTTTTAAGATTAAATGTCCAAGAAAGAAAGAATAGGATCAAACAGCTCAAATTATGTCAAAATTGCTTGCGCGGTTCTCATCCTGTTACTGATTGTCGATATGGCGGTTGCAAAATCTGCAATGAAAAACACAACACTATGTTACATATTGATATGCTATCTTACAATGCTCTTGCGTCACGAGAAGAAATCTCCGGAAATGAAGTAGATTCAGAATCAAATAATACTACTTGCGCTTTAGCCACCGAGGCAGCAGATATTGCATCAGTCAGTGTCATACTTTCAACGGTTTCAGTATGTATACACGATCAAAATAACGCATCTCATATTGTCAGGGCTCTATTAGATAGTGGGTCACAATCTAGTTTTATTACTACTCAGTTGAGCCAGAATTTGGGACTTTCAAAATCAGAAACAACTTTAGCAGTTTCCGAATTGAATAAATCATTATCATATGCCAAATATAAATGCAATGTGACACTACAATCTATTCATGATGATTTCGAATTCGAACTTTCCTGCTTCGTTATCGATACGATAACAGGGTATTTACCGGAAATCAACCTCAACACTCTCAATTTCAAAATACCAATTCATATCAAACTGGCGGACCCTCTTTTCGATATACCTAATCAAGTTGATGTATTAATAGGTGCAGATGCTTTTTGGAATTTGATGGGACATGAAAAGATAAATCTAGGTCCAAAACTTCCCATTTTGCATGAAACAAGATTAGGTTGGGTGGTTGCTGGTCCGGTGACTATTCCTAATTCTAGCCATTCAATCAATCAATCAATCAATCCTTTATTGTTCATCAAAACTTTACAGTTTTATAACAATGTGAGTTCAGGCAGAGATAAGAGACGTGACGAATAATATATAATAGAAAGAAAGTATGAAATATAAAAAATATATATATAATGTCCGTGCAATGCATACAGTCGTCTTCTTCAGAAAACATGTATCAGATGAACGACGATGAGACTTCTAATAACTTCTGTAATATCTATGCAGACCTCGTCCAATTATGACATGTTTTCCGAAGCTACACACTTATACAGTAACAGAAAAACTGAGCCACTTTAATACATAGTTGAGTCTCAAGAAGAAATAAACAGAAATAAAAGTTATTCATTCAATATGAACGAACGCAGTTTTAAAACATTCCATATATATGTAGCTGTAGCTTCTGCTATCGAAGGCGTAATATTCTCGAGAGCATGTAGCAATGCGTCAGGGCTGTTGAAATAAGGGCAGTTTGAAGATCTCATAGAGCAAAAGATTGGACAATCGAGCATGAGGTGTTGGATTGTTTCGTGTGAGTGGTGATTACAGGCGGTGCATAGTTCATTGGGATTTATGTGATAACAAGAACCGTTATAAGTGAATTTTATCCTGAAACTATTGCAAGTTCTAAGTTGAGCGATCGTTCCTGTTATTTTGATAGGCATTTTCATCTGGAGATATTTTTGTGGTGATTTGGATATTGTGAAGTTGTGTGTGATAAAAAGAAAGAAAAGATGAATTGGCTGATAAAGAGAGATCTCTCGTATATAACTTCTGGTAGTATTTTGATAATAGATTTTTTCTTTCGTTCTTGAGGACATTGTTGTCCTGTCGGTTCCAGATATCTAGCGAGTCGATGGACACAAAATACTGCCTCACTTGAAGTGACCAATTGAATCTATCGTCACAGTTGCTGAACCTCAATTGTCTCAAGAAGCAACGTTTGGGTAGCCGACTATTTTGCATCAAGAATAATTTGTTAAGCCAGTTTAGAGTAAATTTGAAAACATTATAGGAAATATTAACACGCCCGAGTCTAACAATATAGTCGGGAGTATTTTTGGGTAGATGTAGAAGCCGTTTGAAAAAATAAAGCTGAACACGTTCAAGGATATCAGTGTATCTTAGGCCCCACACCGGTATACAATTGAATAGTATACTCACGACTAATGCTTCGTAGAGTTTGATGCAGGACTGCCAGGAAGTAATTTTTGTTTTGGCCATGACCGGGAGTAATGCTCCGACTGCCTGCTTTCCTTTCTCAGATGTGCTGACTGCCATTTCGCGAAAAAATGAAGATGATATAAAGGGGACACCAAGGTAGAGATACTTAGCTACAATTTCCACTATATTATTATTCAAGATGAATCTGAAGTTATTTGGATTGTAGCCACCTCTTGAGAAACATATAATTTTGGTTTTTTCCACATTGATTGTGAGGTAATTATCGGCGGTGTATTGTTCAAGTAATTTAAGTTTTTTCCCTAGATCTACCTCAGAGTGCGCCAAAATTACCAGATCATCTGCATAGAGTAACATGAGAACATTAGATTCATTATCGATGTTGATGCCAAGAACACCTCTAGATCTAAAATAATGATCGATGTCCGCAATAAATAGAGCGAAGAGAAGAGGGCTCAGTGATTCCCCTTGTAGAACACCACATGTAACCTCAAATGATTTGGTGAGTCCTTCAGCAGTCTTAACTTTCATTGGAGCAGATTCGTAAAGTTTTCTGCAAATATTCAAGAATTTAGAGCTCACACCTAGAGTGTATAGTTTTTGCCAGAGTAGTGCGTGATTGACAGAGTCGAATGCTCTCTTAAAGTCAACGAATAATGCCAATACTTTTCGCTGCTTCAATCGCAAATGGAGTTGTATAACAGAAGTCAGTGTGAAGACGTTATCGATACAACCACGATTTTTACGGAAACCAGATTGACATTCAGGCAATATTTCGTTATCTTCAGACCATGAAGTTAGCCTTTCAAGAAGAATTTGAGTAAACAATTTTGTTGGACAGTTGGTCAATGCGATCCCTCTGTAATTGCCTGGGTCATCAGAGGGGCCCTTTTTATGAATCATAGTTAGGAGCACTTCAGACCAGCTATATGGAATCGACGAGGACTCTAGAATATTATTGAAAAGGCATGTTAAATAAAGTATCCAGTTGTGGAGTAGATTTTTCAAAAACTCATACGTAATGTTATCGGACCCTGGTGATTTGTTATTTTTGCATTTGTCGAGGACTGCGTAAACTTCAGCACTTGTGATAGGGGAGTCAAGGGTGGGATGTCTTGCGTCAAAATAGATTGTTAAGTTAGCGACTCTCGGAGGGTATGTATCACTATAAAAAATCTCCCATACTTCAGTAGGCAGTAGTGACTGCGAGAAACTGCAACGATATCGCTTCAGAGTTCCCCAAAAAGTTTTGGAGTCTTTAGAGTTCGACAAGGTATTTGTTATTTCGGATTCATACTGGAGCCGCTTATCCCTTAACATTTTTTTATAAAAGCTTTTCGAGTTGAAGAATTCATTTTTAGAGTCGGATGAAAAACTATCTCTTTTGCAATGTTTCCAATCTCTCCGCACTTTCAATTTCATGTTTGAACACTCCCTGTCAAACCATGGTTTATTACGTTTCGGAAAGTGATTCACCACATAATCATTTCTTGTCAAATTCAAGGCATTGGCTGTTTCAGTTATAGCTGTACAAAAATTTTCATAAGAACTCTGGATATTTGGATTGTAAATAACTCTTTCGGAATGTTGCATTGTGATTTTATATTCCAAAGAGCATAGGTTATCCCACTTCATGATCTTTTTTGTATAAGAAGTTGTCTCAGCCCGAGACATCCTGAATGTTGTATCAGAAGCTAAGCATAGATAGACTGGAAAGTGATCTGAAACAGTTACTTTCTCAGAGACCCAGAAATTATTTACGAGAGATATATGCGAATTATTTATATATACGAGGTCTATAACACTGTTGCCAAAAGAACTAATATGGGTGTACTGAGCCGGTCGATCTAGAGAGGTTCTTCCGTTCAGCAATGCGAATGAATTATTGTACATGAACTCTGAAATATTACGCCCTCGTGTGTTGAGAGTTTTATCATTGCTTAATCTGTTTTCAAATAAATTGGAATTTTCAAGAATCTCTTCCGGTATCACACCTAGTTCGGCAACCCTGCAATTGAAATCCCCTCCAATTACTATAGCACTGTCGGGGTGATTCTCCGAGATTTCAGAAAGGGATTCTTGAAATATTTCCAATAAATGTACCATATCAAGTGAGGGTTTTATATATATTGTACATATTATAACTTGAAAGTCACGAGAGGTGAGGAGACATATTATCCACCATGGGTTCTTATCTAAAATTGTAACGTTAAAATGCTTTTTCACGAAAATAGAAAGGCCGCCACTAGCTCTGCCGAATGATTTTTCCTTGACAGCTGGGAAGCTCAAAACATTGAAATGCGACATATAATTTGGGGATTCTCTTAGATCGTTCGTCAGCCACGTTTCTAGCCATTCATTTTGTAATTTCAATCGAAATGCTGGCATTGATGATCTGCTTTCGAAATTTTGGGAGGTTGAGGAAATTTGCATTCGGAAACCATATTCGGAAGAGGAACGTCACTGTGAAGAGCATTTCAAGAAAAACACATATCGCGATTTAAGTGGTAAATTCGTGGTATCATTTCCATTTAAGGATAACTTGAAAAAATTAGGTTATTCGAAAGATATAGCATTAAAACGATTCCATCAATTAGAAAGGCGATTTTCAAATAATGAAAAGCTTCGTAAGATGTATGTAGATTTTCTTCAGGAGTACATATCGTTAAAACACATGAGTTTGTGTACGGAAAAGGATGTGGTCGAATATTATATGCCACATCACGGCGTTTTGCGTGAAGACAGCATCACAACCAAGTTGCGTGTAGTATTCAATGCGTCGACACCAACCACTACCGGCTACTCTTTGAACGACCTTCAAATAGCTGGGCCAACCATCCAGAATGATCTTGTTTCAATCATCTTGAGATTCCGCATCCATCCAATAAGTGTTGAAGTACATGGCTTTTCGGATGCTTGTGAAAGTGCGTATGGCGCATGCGTTTATATGAAATCAACTAATATTTCAAATGAAACAATTGTCAATTTGTTGATCGCAAAATCAAAGGTAGCTCCATTGAAATCTTTAACTATACCTCGTCTGGAGTTATTAGGTGCTTTAACTCTAGCAAGGTTGCTCGATAAAGTGTTGAAGTCTATTCATGTAAAAATTAGTAAAGTAATCTGTTGGTCAGATTCTACAATTGTATTAGGATGGTTAAAAACGCCTCCTAATCTTCTGCAACGATTTATAGACAGTCGCGTTGCCGAAATTCAAGATTTAACTGAATCCTTTCAGTGGCGTCACGTTCCTACAAAGGATAACCCCGCTGATCTTGTTTCGAGAGGAGTCAATCCGAAACAAATGTCTAATTGTGAAACATGGTGGAGAGGTCCACCATGGCTTATTCTCGATGAAAATGAGTAGCCGAAGTCACCTATACCAATACGGGATTTACCCGAAATGAGAAAAACATTTGTTGCTATAAATATTCAACCATTTCCATTCGAAAATTTTTCAAAATTAACAAAACTGACAAGATCTATGGTTTACATATTGCGCATCATAATTCTTTGTAGAAGCAAAAATAGTAGCTATAAAAATAAAACCTTAACTGTTGATGAGTTGAATGCAGCTTTGAATTCATTGATCAAAATGTCACAGAGTCAATGTTTTTCTACTGATTTGAAGCGTTTGAATAAAAACAAGGCTTTTAAAAGTGATAGTAAACTTCTGAGCTTGAATCCGTTTATAGATCAAAACGGTATTCTGCGGGTTGGAGGAAGGCTTGAGAATTCTGCCTACTCCTTTGATAAGCGTCATCCAATTTTATTATCAGCAGATCATCATTTAACAAAATTAATCTTCGAACACGAGCACATTCAACTTTTACATGCAGGACCTCAATTGTTATTATAACAAATTAGAGAAAAATATTGGGCAATTCAGGGTCGTAATCTTGCAAAACGGACATATAGACAATGTGTTGAATGTGCTAAGATATTCTCTAGGCCAGTTCAGCCAATAATGGGTGATCTACCTTCTTCAAGAACACAACCTGCACCTCCGTTTTCCATTTCCGGTGTTGATTATGCCGGGCCCTTTTTACTGAAGGACCGTAAAGGTAGAGGAAGCAAAACTTCCAAAGGTTGGATTTGTCTTTTCGTATGTTTTGTTACTCGAGCCATACACATAGAATTAGTATCATCTCTCACTACAGAATCGTTCATCCAGGCATTACGCCGATTCACATCACGTCGAGGAAAGCCCTCGGATCTTTACTCAGATAATGCGACAAATTTCAGCGGCGCAAATAATGAACTACAGAACTTGAGGTCGTTCCTACTAGACAATTGTTCGGACATTTCAAACATGTCAGCTTCTATGAATATTCGTTGGCACTTCATTCCTGCAAATTCGCCTAATTTTGGTGGTTTGTGGGAAGCCGGGGTCAAAAGCATTAAACACCATCTGAATAGAGTTGCTGGCAATGTTTCATTAACATATGAAGATTTCAGTACTTTATTGATTCAAATCGAGGCTGTACTCAATTCCCGACCCCTATCCCCTTTATCAAGTGAACCTTCTGACCTCTCTCCTCTGACTCCCGCTCATTTCCTGATTGGAAGATCACTACATACAATTCCTGATCCGAACATGCTACATATACCAGAAAATAAGCTCACAGTTTTCCAACATGTACAAGTTATCCAGCAGCATTTTTGGGAGCGTTGGAGCAAAGAATATATAAGTCAAATGCAACAACGAGGTAAATGGAAGCAAACTCAAGGATCTCTCAAAGTGAGACAACTTGTGGTCATAAAGGATGACAATCTACCAGTTACAAAGTGGCGTATGGGTAGAGTTGTCCTACTCAAGCCAGGCAAGGACGGCGTAGAACGGGTAGCAGATGTGACAACGGCTGGTGGAGTCATCAGGCGTGCTCTTTCCCGAATCTGCCCTTTACCAGTGGAAGATGGATTTGAAAGCAAAGACTTTCAAGGCGGGGGGCATGTTCAGAAACCCTCTGTAGATACCGCGTTAGAAGTCGAGTAGTCGTAGGATCCCTTCGGAAGGCAGTTATTCTTATTTATGTTGTTGACAATTAATGTCAGAATATTTTTGATGACAAGTGTAAAACTAAAGTCAAATATATATCAATTCTGTTCTCATTCTGCTGGAGTCATTTATTCCATCACATAATCATATACAGTCCATTCAACCCCAGAACAGTCGGTTTTGGTTATTTGAAATTAAAGGTAAATAGAAATTGAGTTTTCAAAAAGAGATCATTTAATACCTTAATATAATATAAAATGTACAGAGTTCAGGTATATTATTGCAGCTACCTAAGAACTGCAAAATATGGTTTTCTATGGTCCTTCAAAAATATATTATTTTTTGTATCACCTATAGTGTGACATGAGTGTAACTTTTTTTCACAAGTGTAAAAAGAACTGAAAGAGCAACTCAAATTCTTAAGGTGAACCAAGTACTAGTCCCAGAAACTTCCCAACCATTGGAAAATAAAACTTGAGAAACTTCACAATTATTCGAAAAATACTCAAATGCAGAACTTGTAACCCCTGGGAGCGAAAACAAAAACAAAATATTGAAAATTACTGACAATGGAGTTTGTCCACAAATTACTTGAAATTAACTTGAAATTAACTTTAACTCAATTTTTTTCTGGCTATATTAGTAATCTCTACAAATGAGTGTGAAAATATGCTCATGAAATTTCAAATTAATATTGTTTAAGAATGTGAAAATGCAGTATGCATCAGAGGAAATATGACAAATTGCCCCTCAAACCCTGATTTAACACCCTTATGAGCAATATGGTTTATACTGAAAAATGCCAAAGTTCCAAGATCAGGCTTCACATTGAAAATACCAAATTCAGAAGAATTGCAGGGATAATCATAAAAATCTTTCATGAACAAGAACTTTCGAGCAATAATTCCATACCCATTCTGAACTGAAACAATATTTTCCACAATAACAATGTCTCCATTTTTCAGATAACAACAGTTATCTGGTTCTCGGATGCGTAAAACAAAATCACTAAATGCAACTTCTTTGAACTGTTTGGCTATATTGATATCATTCAAATATGGTCCCTCAATATGTTCATTTTTGAAAACAGGAAATTTTTCAGAATTTTGAGGATTTTCAACAATATAATTGTCATTTTCACTTTTTCTTTTAACTATCTGAGCTAGTGGCTTATCACTTTTCCGGATTGATTTCAGGATTGACTGTAGAAAATTTTCAAAAGGAAAAGCACTAAAGTCGTGTAAGGGACCATGGTTCTCAACGTCTTGAGTTAAATGCAAAAGATTGTGGACATTGTGGGAAATATACTCTGGACCATACAATGTTTTGAAAGTTTCTACAAAATACTTGAGGAGAGACGATGCATATTCAGTAAGAATTAAGAATTTTGAATTTGACAATATTAATGTTGCTATATGAAGGCATAAGAAATTTAGATATCTATCCTTGCTGATATTTTTCAACAAAACAATTGGACCTGTATAGAAAAGGAACTGCCGAAACTCAGTAGCTTTCCAGCGTTTCACCTCTGTAAGACTTCGTGGTTTTCAATAGGCATACTTTTTGCTAAATTCACAAGAGCTGTGGATATGTCAGTTACTTTCTGAAAAGATATTTTAGTTGCTGGTTTACCACAACACCATAATGAAACTAATAATTTTTTAACCACACCAAGACAAATCAGGTGCATATAATCCAAAGGGAAACAGTGAATCATATCAACACCAGGTATGTTTTCAATGATTGATGTACCAGTATGATGTGAATCTTGTAATTTTGATCTATAATCGTCATCAGTTCTAGCTCTCAAGTTGTCTGTGTGTGGAGAACATATTCTATTATCAATATAACTGCCTTCTGAGTGACATTTAGTGCAAGATGCATAACCAGAATGACCTTTAGTATAAGTAATGAATGACTTAGCAGGTGCATCGCAAATAAATGATCTAATTTCAACTGAATAATGTTTTTCATTGACAGACATACCATGGTGTGTAATATTCATTGCATCATCAACAAAATCTTGTAAAAAAGTATTAGCTTCCTTCGGTTTTTCATATCCATGATAAACACCCACTATATCAACATTATCTTTGTTTTTTGATAAGCTACATAGAATAGGATAAATCTGGCTGCTGGAGCTTTTCGAAAGAGGCAACCCATCAATATTAATTGAAATTTCAATGGAATTAGATTGCTCATACAAATGGGAAGACTGAATTAGTAATTTTTCAATACATTGTTGTAATCCAAAGTGACAGTATTGTCCAGGTTCTACTGGTTTAGAGATAACTTCCCTGCAAGTACCTAAAAGGGTTCTAGCATCACATGGCAACTGAGGATTTGTGGATTTCAAAATTGTCAGTAAATCATTAATGGCTACTTGAGAAATTTTGTGATTTAATGCCCACTCTTTTAGTTGTGACTTGATTGGTCTAACAGCAGAATTATTTTCATTATCATTGCCAAGTATCATGGGATCCGTACTTGGATCAGTATGATTAGAATAATTGAGATTTCCATTTGCATGATTCAAGTTGATGTTTTCTTGTAAAGGATAATTGGGTACACAAGAAAATACCTCATTTTCAGAATCAGTGGAAGATGAATTACTATTGGAACGACTAGATGAAGGATGTTGTACATCCTGCATATTAAGCGAAGATTCAGCTTTATCTATGTGGTTAATATTAGTCATAGTATAGGGATGCATATCATTTCCCAACCTCATAGCCCGCATATAGTATTTTTGAAGATTATTTTGTTTGCCCGCCATTATAATATAACCTTTATTTTACTACTTACCCTGACAATTTCACGTTAAAACAAAACCAATTGATCACTTATTCGTAACACCCTGTAGGTGTTATGTACTTAGATTTAGGTAACTGACTATCTGAGTACTTAAGTATATTGCATTTTAGAATTATTCCGAAGGATAGCAAAGGGATCATGAATATGGCTAAATAAATTCAAGTTATATAATTTCATAGGCCGGCGTACCTCAGTGCTTCGATGCTTCAATATCGATTCACGTCGAGGTATCGATCGTGGGTTCGAGACCCACGAACGCAGACTTTTTCTGATGGCCTAAGAAAGTGTTTGGGATCACACGTTAAAAGGTAAGGCCCCCGTCATTCCTTGCTCGCACAAGTCTTTCGAAGACTTCTGAGGGTTGCTCGTAAGGGGGCAACCGAATGACGGATAGAACAACAACAACAACAACAATATCTTCCAGATTAGTTTCTTGGGAATATTATTCAGTAACTCAATATGAACCTCGATTATGAATCAAGTTATTGTTAATCTCAATAAAGAAGTGCCTTATCGAAAATTATCGATTAAGTCAGCGTCTACAGGTGATAAGCTCGGTGGGAACGAGATTCAAATAAAGGTTGCTGATCGTAACTCAGTGGGCGAGCATAACAAAATTTACGAGAATTAAAGCATGAAATCTGATTACTAGCGACATCTCGCGGTTTAATGATTACTTAAATTTGATCCCATAGAGCCGGTGAGAACGAGAATACCGGCCCAATTACGGTTTTTGTACGGTATCTGTCAGGGAATTCGCGATAGTGTGACCAAGATAAGCTAGATGGCGTCATCAGTACTATAACTTTGATTTAAGTAACAATGGGCAGCCATTGTAGGAGCGCGAAAAGGAAAAACTCGAAATCAGTAATTTAAGAGTTGGACGGGGAGAGATCAAGAAATAAAATGAATTTGGGGTTTGGTCGGTACGGCGGTCGCGAGAAGTGCTAATTGGGGACGTCGTTCTCAGAATTTGGTCGGGGCGTCGGTCGCGAAGAGTTGGAATTGGGGGACGTCGTTCTATCAACGGGTTGAGTCGGTACGTCGGTTGCGAGGAGTTTGGATTTTTGGACGTGGTTCGCAAAGAGTTTGTCGGGACGTCGGTCGCGAAGAGTTGGAATTGGGGCGTCGTTAGAAAAGAGTTTTCTTTGGTCAAGGCGTCGTTCGCGAGAATCGGAACGGGACGTCGAAAAATCGGTCATTTTGTGAGCTCTGTTAATAGTGTCGGTCCACGAGATTATAATTTTATTTGATTAGTTCGTTTTGTGAAAATAATAATAGTTTATTTGTGACGTAAAATTGTACTGAGTTTTGTGCGTTATTTTTGGACATTACTGGAAGAAACTTCTGCGTTGCGGGTAAAAGGGTGAGTACCTAGCAAAGTTAGGTATAATTTTGGTTGGTTTATTATTGAAATTACAGGGTGGGCACGTTGAGATAGGGCACCGCTTAAATGCCATCAGTGTGCTGAATATTGGGTTCCCTTTGCTATTTAGTAAATGCGTATTTTATGTTTTGATTTTGTTTTTGTCTACGAGGTTGCCTAGGAGGAACAATTAAATGTGGGCCTCTTAGTTTTTCCTTCTACTGAAAAATATATTCGTAAATCGGGAGACAATTGAGATGTTCTCAGTGTCAATTTTGTAAGAATTTTGAAGTTGTTAAATTTTGTCTATCGTTTTCTCAATTCCTTCTATTTTATTGTTTATTTTGGTCGTTATATATTTTTATATACTGAATAGAGTTATGTTCAGTGAATTTTGGTATCTTTATTCATAAAGTCAACCCCATCCCTTAATTTTTTATAAATCCACGCATTTGTGAAGCCGTGGTGGAATCTACAGTCATCAGACGAAATCTGGTGGCACCAATTGGACCAGTAGCCTGGAAGCAGTTGGAGTTGGGGAGTCTATGTTCGGCGAGGGGATTCTTTCCCCATATATTCATTCGTTTGATCAGAACGCGACGTAGGCACGTCAAATCTGATCTGGTGGCAGCATTACCAGCTTCCAACCACTTAAAAAATATAATCCTATAGTCCGTCTGGGGTAGTTTGGACGACTTTGGCAGGTTAGATGTTTACACACCCCTTGTCGCGACGATATCGGATTTTATTACAGTGGTGGCAGCGGTGGGATGTCTTTTTTCTCAAGGGGGTTGAAGGGGGTTGAAAAAAAATAGGGGTGAAAAAAATAGGGGTTGGAAAATTTTGTTTTCTTTAATTAATTTCGGCGTAGGTTTTCTCGATTTCAACTTATATTAACTAAGAACGGGATGCATTTTTTATCTAGGAAGGTTAGGGGGTTGAATTAGATGAAAAAAGGGGGTTCTTCACCTGGAAATATACAGGGTGATCTAGTTAATACATTGAGTAATATTTGAAGGTCATTTTGATTTGAGGTTTAGGGTGTTCGATTTCTCAGGGTGTACGCTAGTTTAATCACGCTAGGGAATTTCAGGGTAGGAAAAGGGAACCCTCTACGTCGATAACAGGTTTGTGCTTTGTTGCTATTATTATTATTTTTTTTCACCATGCCCGATCCAGGAGCACAAGCAGCTCCAGGTGCTGGGAATAGTCCAGCCCCTATAATTAACCCTACAGGCGGTACAGGAGGGATTGGCCAAATGCCTGCTCCTGTGAGAATGTCGGCAGTTTATTCATTAGGGATGATTGCGACAACCCTAGATGATTTTTCAGGAAAGGACGCAGCGAGGTATATTGAGAGATTGGAGCAGCGATCTAGGCTAGACGGCTGGACACAGGAAGAAACATTGAAACTTTTTAAATTTAAATTACTGGGTGATGCGTATGATTACTTTAAATCGGATCATCTACTTGATACATTGAATTATGATGATTTTAAGGATAAATTGATGAAAAAATTTGCTCCTATCAGGTTACCGGGTGAAAACCAGTTGAATTTGAGTAGGTGCTATCAGAGGCATGACGAGGATGTGTCTTCTTTTTGTACGCGACTTCGTCTCCTTGGAGCAAAGGTGCTTCAGGGGTCTATTCCAGAGGAAGCAGCTGGCCTAAGGAAGAAAAATAAGAATTTGTTGTTGAATCAATTTAAAATGGGACTGAGGAGGGAGTTATTGAAAGAAACTGGGGTTTTACTACTGAAGGAGGATGATTTGGATTTGGAAAAAGCCGAGGAGTTAGTCAAGCTGCAGGAGACTACCGTTTTCATGATGCAAGGTAAAGGACCCATCAGCGCACGTATCGAACAGGTGCAGGCTACAGATGAATGTTTTTCTTGTGGTAAACGAGGTCACAAGGCAAGAGACTGCTGGACTATAGTAAGGCAGACTACCGGGGACAACAAATGCTTTCGATGTCAGGGTTCTGGGCATTGGGCTTGCGAGTGCAGGGCACCAATAAATAGGGGTGTTCCAGGCAACTTCAGTAGGGGTCCAAGCAACTTAAGTAGGGGTCCAAGCAACGTCAATAGGGATTCAGGAATTCTAAGTAGGGGGCCGGTTCGCCATTGGGACCAAGAGAGGGTTCGAAATGATTCACAAGCTCGGGGGGAGGAGAGAGGAAATATCGCATGGCGTCCAACAGAACGTACCAGAGGAGCTGGGGGGGCTACCACCGTAGAAAGATACCCAAGGGAGGAACCGAGTCATCAAAGGAGAGGAGTTGCAACTGGAGGAAGTGATAGGGCGAATCCCCCCCAACAGTCTTTAAACTGAAGTGGCCTCCTATTAAACCCCGGATAGGTGGCGATTCGCGGAGAGGTCGAAAGGGGAATATAAATAATGGACAATCTGTAAGGATAGCAGATGCAGAATCGGAAAATCAAAGGAACATGCTACTCAGGACAATTCCGGAGGTTTTTTCTGATTCAGACAATATACCATATATAGTAGTATTAAGAGTTAATGACATAGTTTGTAGATGTGTAGTGGATACTGGTGCTGTCATCAGCTTGGCTCGAAGATGTATATTCTCGGAAGAACAAATCAATTTTGAGGGCAATGATGACATTTTCTTGACAGGAGTGACAGGACATAAACTGGAAACCTATGGCACAGCATTGGTGTCAATGGGCTTTGAGGGTGAGGATCTGAGAGAAAATAAAACACAATTGGTTGTATGTGAGGACCCAATTTTGGGACGAGTGGAGGTATTATTAGGTAGGAATTTTTTGGCAGAAAATAGGGCTCTAATCTCATTCGAAGATCCACCAACGCTGAAGATATGGGGAAAATCAATACGAATGTATTCTTATTAGGAAATTTTGAAGCATTCGTCCGTTTGGCATATAACCCAATCTAGAAAGCCAAATGTGTATCCTACACGCATCTTCAATAGGCAAAGAGTAAGGAGCGTTCCATATTCTTTGCAATGCAAGTACGAGGATAATTGGACAGGCTGGCTTCAAAGAGTGAGGACATATTTTGGCAGTTTCAGAAGACTGAGTCAGAACTCTACGGACTGTGAAAAATCCACGACAGATGAAGTTCATAGCCCGCAAATGGAAAATTCAACCGTAAATAGTGATGAAAATCAGTTCACAGAAGGACATGAGGGAGATATGGATGCCCAGCATCAAAATTTGGAGGAGAACCAGAAATTTATTGGAGAACAGCTGGACGTACACCTCATCGAAGAAGAATATCAAAGGATCAAGGTTGTCGAGACGCTGGGAGAAGAAAAAAGTCTTACGAAAACATTGGAGTTTTTTGATGAGGCTGACAATGCTGAGTTGATTCGCACACAGGAGTCACGGAGCGAAATTACTGAGGAAATCAAGTTGCAGAAAAATAATGTAAATGTGAATGTACCTCATCCGGAACTGGAAGACACTGAGATGGTTTCCTCTAACGAAGAAAACACCAAGCTCCTGACCATTCTAGAAGATTTTCCGGCAACAGTAGACGAACCAATAACCAAAGCTGATCTGATTACTATGGATGATCTGGTGATTCCTGCAAGAACAGAAGCTAACGTGCGAGGAAGTTTGAAGATGGTCTTAATGGGAGATGTACTAGTTTGCGAGCCCTGCGATATAGGAAATCCTCAAGCACACGTAGCTCGCACAGTGGTGAGGAATGAACAGAAGATTCCAGTGAAGATGATGAATTTATCGTGGAAAGAAGTCAAGCTGAAGAAGGGTCAGAGAATTGGCAAAGCTATGTTAGGTGAAGAAATATCTCCCATGGACCCCTCTGGTTCGAAAATTGGTAAATTTGATTTTTCGAACAATGAGTGGATCAAAAGTGGATTCGAACTGCAGCATTTGAAAGAAGGAATCAAGGAAGTTATTAAGGAAGTATGGACATCTTTTCAGGGACGACGATGAAGAATTAACTAGTACGACCAAAGTGAAACACAGTCTGACTTTAATACCAGATGCACAGCCCATTTGTAAAGCCCCATACAGAATACCTCATCGTCAGAGAGAGTTGCTGGAGAAAGAAATAGAACGTTTACTAGAGACCAAAGTTATAAGGCCATCATGTAGTCCGTGGTCGGCGCCTGTAGTATTGGTTACCAAACGACTTCCAAATGGAGAAGAAAAAGTCAGGATGTGTATCGACTACAGAGGACTCAATAAAATAACGAAGAAGGAGTACTATCCGCTACCTAATATTTCAGATCTGATCCAAGGATACAAGCCGAAGCATATCATCAAATCGACATATATGAACAGTCAATACCTTTGACAGGATTCAGCACTTTCCAAGGTCATTATGAGTATACCAAAATGCCTTTCGGACTCGTGAACGCACCCTCGACATTTCAGCGATTCATGAATATGACCTTGACAGGGCTTACTCCAGAATTATGTATGGTTTATTTAGATGATATCATCATTTTCAATTCAGAAGGTGGAAAAGACCACATTGATAAATTAGAGAAAGTGTTCGAAAGATTAAGCGAGGCAAATGTGAAATTGAAGCCAAAAAAGTGTAATTTTATGTTGAAGAAAGTAAAATATTTGGGGCATATAATTTCACAGGAAGGAATTCTACCGGATCCCGAAACGATAGAAACCATCACTAATTTTCCGCTGCCTAGGAATATTAAAGGAGTTAGATCCTTCTTGGGAATAGTTAATTAGTACCGACGATTCATCCCTAATATCACGGAAATATCAGCTCCTTTGGTCAACTTAACGAAAAAGGACGTTAAATTCGAAATAAAAGAAGATGTGCTTGAAGCCATCCAGAAATTGAAAAATGCCCTGAAATCAGACTCGGTATTGATTTTCCCAGATTTTGAACAAACCTTCATTTTGGCGACAGATGCCTCGGGACTAGGAGTAGGAGCAGTACTGAGCCAACTGCGTGATGGATATGAGAGACCTATAGCCTACGCTAACCGAAAGCTCAAAAAGGCGGAACTGAATTACACAACAACAGAAAAAGAGTTACTTGGAGTTATGTATGGGATACAAACGTTTCGTTGTTTTGTGTATGGAAAGAAATTTACGGTCATCACTGATCACCGGCCTTTGAAATGGTTGTTAACCTTGAAAGATCCAAGTTCCAGATTGACTAGATGGGCTCTAGCCTTAGCAGAGTATGATTTTGAGATTATACACCGACAGGGAAAACTCCATGGAAATGCTGATGCCCTCAGCAGAATGTATAATAAGGAGGAAAATTTCGTGAATTTGGGATATGAGGAATTTGAGGAGTATAAAAAACAACATAAAATACCGAGGATGCACAAATTAACCTATCAGAAAGGAGACTTATTCACCTCACCTGCAAACTGGGCGTTAGCTCACTGTGTTTCTAAGGACTTGGCAATGGGAGCTGGAATTGCCAAGACATTCAAGGAGAGATATGGCTCTGTAGATTCTCTGTTGCAACAAGGAAAAGGCATAGGAGAGGTAGCAATGTTATTGCTCCCGGAAAGGAATATCTACTACTACTATATTAACACAATCCATCGACGATGTCAAGTACGACGTGAGATATTGAGGAATAGACTCTTGGTACCTTTAATGCCATACGCAATCAGCCAGATCCTGCAGGAGGAAGGAGGACATGTGGGTCGAGTATTAGGAGAGGTACTATACAAGACATTCAAGGAGAGATATGGCTCTGTAGATTCTCTGTTGCAACAAGGAAAAGGCATAGGAGAGGTAGCAATGTTATTGCTCCCGGAAAGGAATATCTACTACTTAGTCACTAAGAGTGCATATTACGACAAACCAACCTATAATACCCTATGGGAGACTCTGAAAGAACTCAGAGTCTGTTGCGAGACAAATCAAGACAAGTTTCTAGCAATACCAAAGTTTGGATGTGGATTGGATGGACTTAATTGGGAAAAAGTGGCAGAAATGATAGAATTTATTTTTTATGGGTCAGATATTGAGATAAGGGTATACAATGGAAAATGTATAATTGAGAAACCTATTTGGTTAGTGGAGGAAAGTATAGTGATGGAACCACACTGGGATCGAGAAATGTTGGAAAAGGCACAACGTCGTGATACATTCTGTCAAGGAATAATGGCTTAACTAGAAGTAGGAGATGGGAAAAATGAAGATTATCACGTTGATAAGGACGGAATACTCTACAAAATCGATGCTGACGAAGACGAAAAACTAGTGGTACCAAGAGGAATGGTGAAAAAGGTACTCAAAGACTTTCATGACTCACCAATGGCAGGACACCAGGGGCAACAGAAAACCTTGTGGAGTATTAAGAAGAGATTTTACTGGCCCAACATGAATACGGAAATTGGAAGATACGTAGCAGCTTGTGAGTCTTGTAATAAACGAAAAACTTCACCACATCAGAAAAAGGCACCTCTTCAAAAATTTACAACAGCCTATGAACCATGGGAATTGACTTCCATGGATATCGTTGGTCCTTTGGTAACTTCTTGGAATGGAAACCGCTACCTGCTGACATTTCGAGATTATTTCACAAAGTATGTAGAAGCCATCCCCTTGCCAGATCAAAAAGCAGAGATAATTGCGCGAGCCTTTGTCGAATATATTGTGTGCCGACATGGAGCACCTCGAATGCTCTTAACGGATAGAGGAGCAAATTTTATGTCTGGGTTATTCAAAGAAGTATGTGGAATATTGGGCATCCAGAAGATACAGACGTCAAGTTATGCCCCTACTTCGAATGGGCAAATAGAAAGAATGCATCGGTTTCTCAAGGACATGCTGTCCCACTATATAGCGGATAATCAGCGAGACTGGGATACATGGATTCCAGTAGTGTTAATGGCTTATCGTGGAAATGTTCATATCTCGACAGGGTATACTCCTTTCTTCTTATTGCATGGACGTGAGCAAGTCTTGCCGGTAGAGGATTTCATTCGACCTCAACGAATCAGATACGATTGTGCAGAAAACTACGCTTCGGAATTAGCGGAAAGACTCAAAGAGGTGTATTCCCGTACACTGAAGATATCAGAGAAAGCCAAAGAGGTACGAGCAAAGCAGTTCAATAAAAAAACAAAGGATAGAACATATAACCTAGGAGATCGGGTATACCTCTTAAGTATGCATGTAAAACCAGGTATATCGAAGAAACTCGTGAAACCCTGGGTTGGTCCCTATAAAGTAATAGAAATTATAGGACCAGTTACCTATAGAGTGAAATTGATAGGAGGAAAGGATGAACAGGTAGTGCATGTGAATAGATTGAAATCGTATTCGACATTTGAACCAGAGATTGAAGAAAACTGGAGTAGCAGCAGCGGAGAAAACATAGAAAATACTGAAGAGATTGGGTTGAAGGATCAGAGTACCTCTGTGCAGAAGAATAAGAGAGTTCTTATTCCCCCACTTTGGATAGACTTACACCGAAACACTGATGAGGGAGATAATGGTGTGGAAATAGAAAGTGATTCTGAGGAAGAAATAGAGGAACCTCAGCCTTTAAGGAGATCAAGTCGTATTCGAAGACCACCACATCGGTTGGACTTATAACATAATCAGAGTGAAAGGATATGAGTGTAAAAACTGTTTGATGATTAGTGGCTAAGTAAATTTTAGAAATGGTTGGAAAGGATAATTAGGTGAAAGATATGAATGAATGGATGGAAGCGAATGTGAAAGATTAGTAAGGATTTATTGAATGAGTCAGAGGAGTGCCGAAACTTGAAGGGCACTCTTCAAGTAGGTTTAATGAGATCATGAAACTATGATCCATATCAATTACTTCTGGCCCAGACAGGTATCGTAGTTGCTTAGGTTACCGTTAAGTAATTTATGAAAAGACCCAATTCGAGATATATATGATGTGTATATTCGAAAGATATTTTTATATTACTGAAGTGAGGTATTGTGTAGGTGCCAGCGGAGACGAGCATCCGTTCCAGCTAGACGTCATGGAGAGGGGCAGCACAACAATGAATATCCCGGTGATCGCTACCTTGTTGGTCATGCACTATTTCGCCTCGGTGAACGGGACAATCGCATATGATTGCAGTGAGCCGAATGTGAACATTTCGATAATTTCTCTCAGAAACGTAAAGAAGTGTCCGGAACCGGAATCCGCGTATTTGAGTACGTCCGCGATTGTAAAAGTGGTACAACGTAACGAGATTCGACATCAACATGTATGGACTTGCCTAGTGGAAACAACCCGTATAATGTATCACTGTGGGATGCATAGTCACTCGTCTTTGGTGGAGGGAGGAATTTCAAGTTATGTGGATAGGCTGGGAGCAGAAGATTGCAGGCTACTTCATCGCTATCGCGCACTGAAACTCTATGAACAGGATATTGGACAGATAACGATGAATGGATCGACTACCGCTTCACTTACAATCTTGGGATCGGTAGATGCTACTGGATCATGTGACGGAACAATATACCACGAAAATGGACGAACCTGGAAAGATGTTGTCATCATGGCCAGCGTGAAAATACAAGCTAGGGATTACGAGGCCAAAGTCAATCTCAACGAGAATGAGATTAGCTTACAGGGAGGTGTAACTTGTCCCTTCATGAAAGGATACTGTTTCGATACTATATTGGGAGAAAGTGTATGGGACAGTGATTTCTCAACAACCTGCGACAGTCACTTGAGCCTTTTATATGAGGGACACGCAGAAACAGTATTGAATCGAGTGACGAATGAAAAATATTTGGTGGTCGAAGGTGAAACGAAAATTTTTGCTTTGACGTTTACCAAAAGGATGATGTTATGCAATATTGATGTATGGCAGACAGAACATCCTAGAATTATAGTGGTCGAAACCAGCACCGGAAGAGATATTATGCCTTCAATGAATATACTTACAGAAAATACCGATCTGATGGCATATGTAAATAGTAAGTTTCTGTATGTGGAACAGTCGTATAAGAGAGGATTGGATAAACTGTATATTAACACAATCCATCGACGATGTCAAGTACGACGTGAGATATTGAGGAATAGACTCTTGGTACCTTTAATGCCATACGCAATCAGCCAGATCCTGCAGGAGGAAGGAGGACATGTGGGTCGAGTATTAGGAGAGGTACTATACATAATGAGATGTGTCCCTAAAGTAGTGACGATAAGACGAACCGATCGTTGTTACCATGAATTACCCGTGAAACTTAATAACCAGTCGAAATTCATATCACCTATTACTAGGATCATTCGGGACTATGCCGAGGAGATCGACTGTAATGGATTAACTCCTCCACTTTACTATTTGGACAACGAATGGATAGGGCTGACACCTTACCCAATCATCAAGAGACCACCGAGAGAATTAGCAGTTGACCTAGAATACGAGTTGGAGTTCGCTCCAATACAACCTTTGGGGACTCAAGGATTGTATACTCAAGATGAAATATCTAAAGTTCAAAGAATCTTTACATTCGGTAATGAACGAAAGGCTGTTGAGAATATAATAGCCAGAAGGATAGCCGGACTCGAAGCAGAAGGACAAGGACTCACAACGCTCAACTTGTTCAACGTTAGAGAAATGAAAATGTTAGCCGAATCTACAATGAAGCAGCTATGGGGATGGTTTTCGGATATCGGAATCTTTATGAGTGGATTAATCGGATTCTACTATATATTCAGAGTTGTGAAATACACCGTAGGTGTCATCCTAAATGGTATACATCTGTATCAAACCATAGGGTGCGGAGTATCATTGTTGGCGAGTTTATGGAATACATTAACCTGGTGGGTGATACAACGGAAGCAACCCGAGCGACCTACACAAAACGAATCACCATCAACTACAGAAAATGTTACTGTACCCCGACATAATGTCAGCGTCCAATCACCAAGCATCTACCCCGATTTGCAGAATCCGACAAGGCACTGGTCTGAGCGTGAAGTTGAAAAATAGGACGGTTTAACGGTGCAACTGAAATACTATAAAAGACATTAATGACAAAATGAGCTTACAGTGCGACATACTATATTTTTGATTATACTAGAGACTGAAATTTATGTAAATACACTATTGACGCGCGCGTATATCTGAAATAGTGCCCTGCTGACCGACAAGGGTAGTTAGAACACATAGGGAGATCCCTTCAATATCAATATCATCGGAGGGGTAGCCAATGGAAAATAGTTGCGGAACCATAGTGTCGTGAAATTCAAATCGGGAGTGAATGTAATGGCCTCTTATTGCCGCTCATTGTGTTAGATTATGAATTGATTTCAGTTTTTGTAATCCATTAGGGAAGCTTTGTTATGATGTAATAGATATTAGAAAATATTCTCTTTTGCTTGTTGAGCAACTCCACTGAATGTTGATTAAGTTACAGGTTGTACTGAAAACATTTTGAAGCGATCGGAATTTTCAGTAGTGTTGCTTCAATTGTCAATGAGCACTTAAAACGAGGAAAAGTTATGGCTACTAAGCCAAAACTTTTTCAAAGGGGGAAGTATTGTAACACCCTGTAGGTGTTATGTACTTAGATTTAGGTAACTGACTATCTGAGTACTTAAGTATATTGCATTTTAGAATTATTTCGAAGGATAGCAAAGGGATCATGAATATGGCTAAATAAATTCAAGTTATATAATTTCATATCTTCCAGATTAGTTTCTTGGGAATATTATTCAGTAACTCAATATGAACCTCGATTATGAATCAAGTTATTGTTAATCTCAATAAAGAAGTGCCTTATCGAAAATTATCGATTAAGTCAGCGTCTACAGGTGATGAGCTCGGTGGGAACGAGATTCAGATAAAGGTTGCTGATCGTAACTCAGTGGGCGAGCATAACAAAATTTACGAGAATTAAAGCATGAAATCTTATTACTAGCGTCATCTCGCGGTTTAATGATTACTTAAATTTGATCCCATAGAGCCGGTGAGAACGAGAATACCGGCCCAATTACGGTTTTTGTACGGTATCTGTCAGGGAATTCGCGATGGTGTGACCAAGATAAGCTAGATGGCGTCATCAGTACTATAACTTTTATTTAAGTAACAATGGGCAGCCATTGTAGGAGCGCGAAGAGGAAAAACTCGAAATCAGCAATTTAAGAGTTGGACGGGGAGAGATCAAGAAATAAAATGAATTTGGGGTTTGGTCGGTACGGCGGTCGTGAGAAGTGCTAATTGGGGAAGTCGTTCTCAGAATTTGGTCGGGGCGTCGGTCGCGAAGAGTTGGAATTGGGGGACGTCGTTCTATCAACGGGTTGAGTCGGTACGTCAGTTGCGAGGAGTTTGGATTTTTGGACGTGGTTCGCAAAGAGTTTGTCGGGACGTCGGTCGCGAAGAGTTGGAATTGGGGCGTCGTTAGAAAAGAGTTTTCTTTGGTCAAGGCGTCGTTCGCGAGAATCGGAACGGGACGTCAAAAAATCGGTCAAATTGTGAGCTCTGTTAATAGTGTCGGTCCACGAGATTATAATTTTATTTGATTAGTTCGTTCTGTGAAAATAATAATAGTATATTTGTGACGTAAAATTGTAGTTTTGTGCGTTATTTTTGGACATTACTGGAAGAAACTTCTGCGTTGCGGCTAAAAGGGTGAGTACCTAGCAAAGTTAGGTAGAATTTTGGTTGGTTTATTATTGAAATTACAGGGTGGACACGTTGAGATAGGGCACCGCTTAAATGCCATCAGTGTGCTGAATATTGGGTTCCCTTTGCTATTTAGTAAATGCGTATTTTATGTTCTGATTTTGTTTTTGTCTACGAGGTTGCCAAGGAGGAACAATTAAATGTGGGCCTCTTAGTTTTTCCTTCTACTGGAAAATATAGTCGTAAATCGGGAGACAATTGAGATGTTCTCAGTGTCAGTTTTGTAAGAATTTTGAAGTTGTTAAATTTTGTCTATCGTTTTCTCAATTCCTTCTATTTTATTGTTTATTTTGGTCGTTATATATTTTTATATACTGAATAGAGTTATGTTCAGTGAATTTTGGTATCTTTATTCATAAAGTCAACCCCATCCCTTAATTTTTTATAAATCCACGCATTTGTGAAGCCGTGGTGGAATCTACAGTCATCCCGGAGACGAAATCTGGTGGCACCAATTGGACCAGTAGCCTGGAAGCAGTTGGAGATGGGGAGTCTATGTTCGGCGAGGGGACTCTTTCCCCATATATTCATTCGTTTGATCAGAACGCGACGTAGGCCCGTCAAATCTGATCTGGTGGCAGCATTACCAGCTTCCAACCACTTAAAAAATATAATCCTATAGTCCGTCAGGGGTAGTTTGGACGACTTTGGCAGGTTAGATATTTACACACCCCTTGTCGCGACGATATCGGATTTTATTACATATTCACGGTGTAGTAATATAACACAGTGTGAACTTATTATATTATAAACAATATAAGCTAACTGATAAGATAAGAGTAAGAGACGCCTTCACAAAACACGCTTCAATCTCCAATTCCAACAGCCCTACTTCCAATTCCAAACAGGAGTGTAGGACGGAACCGAAAAAATGTCAGCTGTCAGGCAGGACACAGAACATTAAAGATGAAATTTCACCATTTGTATGTATTAATAATAATTATGGTATGATTATTTACATAACTTTGTAACAGTATGGTAACAGCACACATCTGATTATCAATGATGATGAATATATGGCGATAATCATGGGTTTGAGTACACAGGACGAAAGAAATCTAGCCCCATACAGTTTCAGTGTCATCGTCAACCAATAGATGGCATCGTAATAGATTCATTATTCTATTTGGATTCAGAGGGTGTATAATTATATTTTTGTGTTTTCGATCTACGATCTACTGTGACACCACATATTTTTGTTTCAAAATCATCACTTCCGTTGCTATTCGAGACACTAAGATTTAAAAATTTGGCGATGGTAGCACATCTATGGGATTATAGTTCAACTAAACAACATGGCAGTGAGAAAGACGCGAGATCCACTTTTTTCGCTCTAATAGTGATCTGACGTTTCGTGTACGATCAGCCATCATCAAATATATTTTTTAAATAGTCGAACAATATAGTTTTATGTCTGTAAAACTGTAATTCTAATTCTGAATTCAACTACATATATTGCACTTCACATATCCGACGTTTCGGACTGAAAAATCAACATCAGTGTTATATTTGATGATGGTATATAACGAAGAAACAAAATGTATCAAAAATATCATATGACAGTAGAAAAGAAAAAATAGCTGATATAAAATGTTGAATTTACTTCGGACTATTTTTATTAGTATAATCAGAAAAAACATTATCTTGATTTCATATTTGTAATTGCCATCAAATATCCTAAATTCAATGGCGTAATCAAGAAGAGTATAATGAATAAAAATTGATAGGACTCATTACGGACGTCCTGAAAACGTGTGCTTCGTACGTACCAAGAACGTTCTCAGTGGTACGTTTTAAGGACGTCCTTATTAGGTCCCGGGACGTTCGGACTCTAATGGGACTTTAAATGGACGTCCCCAGGACGTCGAGTGTTATCTGGGAAATTAACAAGTTTCCATCGTTCGAATTTGAACCCCTTGATTGGGTGAAAATAATTGAAAAGGAATATTCCCAGATATATCTATGAACACAGACTATGCAATGAGGAGGAGGAAACTGCCACCCATGTAATACTGGAGTGCGAAGCACTAGCGCGTTGGAGATACAACCTTCTGGGAGCAGTAAACTCTCAAGAGGCATTTTCAAAGAATGATCTGGTGAAGAGGCTGCTAAACCTCATCAAGGTAGCGAACCTGTTCACCTAAGTCAACAGCATGATCAGGAATACAATAGGCCCAAAGACTGCAGTGTTTTGGGCTTCAAACCCTGACTGATCATTCTGCTATTAATCAATCAATCAATCAATGAACACAAAAAATGGAAATATATATAAAGAAATACATTGAGAATTCGCATTCTCCATGTGATGAAAATATCAATTCTTTCCCGGTTTATTCAATAGAAAACAACAACTTTCCTGGCTATATGCCACGACCAATATCGAATTACATCTATTGAAGACACACGATAAGAATTTGGGAACAAAATCTTCTGAAGTAGAGAATTTTCGACGTTTCTGACCCACGTTTTCCATAGAACACAAGAAGTGACAGATGACAAGTGTCACCTTCAACGTTTCGTCTCTCGTTTTTGACAGGTTGCGATGTTTTGTCGAATGATTTCGACGTTTTGTCGATCATTTTTGTCGTTTCGTTGAACGTTTTTGGCGTTTCGTCGAATTGGGTAGATCGGTTGTGTTCAGACCAATCCAATATTCAACTCAACCTGATTCTGAATTTGTATCTGAAAGTTTGTTAATTTGTATTCAGCTACTTCGAAGTTGGGAACTAATTCTCCAGGATTCGAAACTTGTGCGTGGTTAGGAAGAGTGGAACCTTCAGCTTATAGTGGATTTCAAACCACTTCTAGGGTGCCAAAGTAATGCCATGATTACAAACAATAAGATGAATCAATTTTCTGAAATACACTTCCATTATATTCGTGTAATGACCTGTCAAACACCGTCACAATCAAATATATCTTGAATTCATAATTTTGCTGAATTCCCTTCCGAAACCCGCGTAGTCGAACGTTTTTGACGGTCTCGACGTTTTGTAGTATTGGGTAGCTCGATTGTGTTCAGACCAACCCAATATTCAACCCAACCTGAAATTGTATCTGTGAGTTTGTTAATTTGTATATCACTACTTCGAAGTTGGGAACTAACTCTCCAGGAGTTGAAACTTGTGCCAGATCAGGGAGAGTGTGGAACGTTCAGCTGATAGTGGATTTTGAACCACTTCTAGAGGGCCAAAGTAATGGCAGAATTACAAACAATAGGAAACATCAATTTTCAACAAGACTGCTTCAATCTATAAGCTATCCTACCTTATGTATAGATATGTAAAACTGAGAAAAGTGAGGGCGGTAACCCTTTTCCGTGTCTAAATAATACAGAAATAATAGCAGCTACAATATGTTTTCTATTTCTAAACTACCCAACATAAGTTAGGGCTAATATGAAGAATCCTGATTTTATTTTTGTTTGTTCTCAACATTCAAGTTGGTCTCGTATTTTCTTCAGATATTGAAAATGTTCCTATATCTTGTGGAGCAGTGTTTTTTCTTTTCAAATCTAGACAGACGATTCCATATTTGATATTATGCAGAATTGCATAGGTTGATGTTATAAATTCTAACGAAATTCTCACAGAATCTCAGTACGTTTCAAAATATGTGAGTGATATTTCACATTAATCCATCGTAGTATAAAAGCGACATTATTATTTCGTTTTTAGGGGTACACAACAGTTTTTGAACAGTATAGAATATTTGAGTGCTGTGGAAGGGACAAAATGGGTGTTCTGGCCCTATGTTATCGTGTAAAATGGTGAGGTTTTCCTATTTTGAGGAAAAACTACTGATTATAACACAATTTTACTTCACAGAAGGTAGAGCTTACCTGAATGAGTGGTGGACCTAGATGTGAGTAAAATATAATTTTCATAAATGAACCATATGTATAATACCTTTTCTCAGTATGGCATCATCCTGTGGAAAAAGAGGATATTGAAATTCGACAGTGAGTATAACAAAATATACCTTACATTTTCTAACTTAGCATAATTTTCATAGGATGGAAATCGTCAGTTTTTGTGTTTACTAAATTTGAAATGCAATAGCATCAGATATTAGCACTATTCTCGTTGTTTGTTGTTCTTAAATTTGGTAAGTAGTGTGCCGTGATAATGATTATCAATTATTATATTCGATAATTTTTGTGTTTTTTTGTGAAGGGCTGCTGCCAGTGCTGCTGATTTGTGTTGTATTCCGATTTCAAGTAAGCGTAGGCGGGAGGCAACAACTAAAAAATTGAAATGTCCGAGTCCCAGTCCCCTTTGAATGGGCAAAACAATTTGTAAGTACAAGTTCATGTAAGATACTCAATCAAATACACCTATGCTTTTTGGTGTATGATAAATTGACATTCATCATACAGGGCGTGGAAAAAAATTCTGAATTGAGACTCTATCACGAATCTGCGATTAGAATTCTTTAAAAAATCACAAGTTTCCATCGTTCAAGTTTGAACCCCCTGATTGGGTATGAAAGTGTTGAAAAGGAATATTCTCAGATAAATTATGAACATACAAAAATGGATATATATTTTTATGAAGCAATACATTGAGAATTCGCATTCTCTATGTGATGAGAATATTTACTCTTTCTCAGTTGATTCAATAGAAAACAACTACTTTCCTGGCTATATGCCACGACGAACATTGAATTATATCTATTGAACACACACGATAAGAGTTTAAAAATAAAATATAAAAACTTCTGAAATTGAGAATTTGCATTCTCCTTCAGATAAAAATATGTATATGCACACATCATTCTGAATATTCAACAGATATAATTCAATGTTCGACGAAGCAAATAGCCAGGAAAGTAGTTGTTTTCTGTTGAATATTCAGAATGATGTGTGCATATACATATTTTAATCTGAAGGAGAATGCAAATTCTCAATTTCAGAAGTTTTTATATTTTATTTTCAAACTCTTATCGTGTGTGTTCAATAGATATAATTCAATGTTCGTCGTGGCATATAGCCAGGAAAGTATAGTTGTTTTCTATTGAATCAACTGAGAAAGAGTAAATATTCTCATCACATAGAGAATGCGAATTCTCAATGTATTGCTTTATATAAATATATATCCATTTTTGTATGTTCATAATTTATCTGAGAATATTCCTTTTCAACAAATACACCTACCTTGATAAAATTTCAAAAGATACTATAGTTTGCTGGAATCTATTTGAACCTGATTTATAGCGTCTGCACCCAAAAAAAGTAAGAGACAAGAGCGGCGTTTAATTGCCACTCAGATGCAATCAATATTAAGTGATTTTACATCTATAAACGAGGCTTTGAGATCTAAAAGTTCAGAGCCCAAGACAGAATCTTCAATTTGTGAATCTCATTTCGAACAAGATGTCAATAATTCCCCAAGTAATTCCCAATCTAATTTCCAAATTGTGTCTGATCCTGATTCTGAGACACAATCTAAAACTTCTAGCCTTGCTTCTAACATTTGTCATTCCAGTTTCATTGATAGTCACAGGTTACTGAAACCCAGTGACTGTATTGAAGCACAGGCAGGGCCTTCAACAGAAAGTATGTTATCAGAGACAGAGTTGGATCACATATTTAGCTCAGATTCTGACTCTGATATCGAGGAATCTAACAATGAGCATGGCAAAACAGATAATAAAAATAAAACTGACCCTGTACTTGTGGAAAATACAAACATCAGTTATTTAAGAGGATGGGCATTAAGAAATAATTTAACACATAAGTCAGTAGCCGAACTATTGACATGGTTTTCCACAAATCCAAATATCAGTAACTTGTCCAAAGATGCTCGTACTTTGTTACAAACACCCAGGCATGTCAATACAATTCAAATGGGTAATGGTTTATTTTATTACTTTGGATTAAGTCAAGGTATCATAAAAATTTATAACAAATTTGAAAATGAAATTATCCCCAATCAAGTCCCCAATATAATGAATGAATTTTTCTATAATTTGAGTTTTAATGTAGATGGATTGCCAATACATAAGAGTACAAAGGATTCCTTTTGGCCAATTTTGTGTCGAGTATTAAATCATCCAGAAGAATCCCCTTTTGTAGTAGCAATTTACTGTGGGCCAGGTAAACCACCTCTTGAAGATTTTTTTTCAGAATTTGTATTAGAAGTTAATGAATTAAATGAAAACAAATTAACAGTTGGCAAAACTATTCTTAATATAAAGTGTAAGTCATTTTGCTGTGACACACCAGCTCGTGCATACATAAAAGCAACAATGGCCCACAATTCTTATCATGGCTGTGATAAATGTGTTGTCAAAGGTACTTATTTTAATAAAAGAATGGTATTTTTAGATTCAAAAGCTGCTCTTAGAACTGATTCTGGGTTTATTAATCAAGAATATAATGAATATCATAAAAATATCAGCCCCTTGTGTGAAATAAATATTGGTATGATATCAAGCTTTCCAGTTGATTATATGCATTCAGTTTGTCTTGGTGTTATGAGAAAATTATTATTTATCTGGCGTGATGGTAGTAGACTTTTTCGACTTACACCTGCAAAATTAGAAACTCTTGAAAATAAATTGAAGGCTGTAAAAAAATTTTGGCCAATTGAATTCAATAGGAAACCAAGAAGCATCAAAGAACTTGAACACTGGAAAGCAACTGAATATCGCCAATCTTTATTATATTTTTCTCCTCTGTTATGTGATGTTTTATCACCACATATTTTTGCCAATTTGATGTTGCTTAAGTATGCAATAACAATATTGCTGGGTAAAGACTTGAATAAGCTTTATAATGACTATGCTGATAAACTTCTTCGCCTATTTGTGACTAATGCAATTAATATTTATGGAAAAGATTTTGGAATTTACAGTATACATGTTCTAGTGCATCTTGCACAAGATGCAAAAGAATTTGATACATTGAATAACATAAATTGTTTTTGCTTCGAACACTATCTGGGTTTTTTAAAGAGATTACTTAGAAAATCTAATCAAAGTTTACAAGTTGTAAATAGAATTCATGAAGGTCGTGTCATTGTCACATAACCCAATAAAAGTGAAATTTCTGTTTCAGGAAAAGTCATTAATATTGTAGGTAGTGATCGATTATTTCATCCCAAACTTTCTTGTAACAATTGGACATTTTCTGCCAATGCTGGAAATAATTGTGCAATTTTTAAATATAATGAAATTATGCTTATTGATTATTGCTTCTTTACAGAATCAAATAAAATTTATATTCAGGGCAAAAAAATTAATATTATAAAACCATTCTTGAAATACCCAACAGAAAGTGCGTTTATTTCATTATTTGAAGTACAACATAGCAATATTGAAGTTTGCAAATTATGTGATGAAATTGTTTCTAAAGCAATTTTATTGCCACATTTTGATAACTATATTTGTTGTCCACTGAATCATTTTCTTCAATTTTTTTTATCATTTACAGTATATATTATGGTAAGTAGGTATAGTCACTTTATTCCAGCTGTAAAGGTAGAAAACTCTGGGGACTATATTATTGTTATTGACAGAAGTTGTATTTTTTAATGGGATGCCTTGTATGTTTGATAGGTTTGGAGGAGAGGTTATAAATTATACCTGTTCGGTTGAGGTCTAGATAGCAACTGCTTTATTTCATCATTTGGACATGTGTCATGAAACATTGACATATTGACAATCAGATCATAGATCATAGATCACTTACATCACTGACATCCCCCTTATTTTGGATGTCCTTTTTTCTAGTACAGTACAAACATATATGTGTATATATTATAAAATATTGTATAATTCACGATAACATTTAAATCTAAACAATCTAGTACAGTACAAACATATATGTGTATATATTATAAAATATTGTATAATTCACGATAACATTTAAATCTAAACAATCTAGTACAGTACAAACATATATGTGTATATATTATAAAATATTGTATAATTCACGATAACATTTAAATCTAAACAATCTACCCTGTTTTATAAACACACTATACAATATCGACATTCATTACATCAAAATATAAAGACACAATCAAAATCTGAACAGTTTTGTAACTACTATGGTTTATATGGACATATTATGCAATTTATACATTCATTTGCACTAATACAATCAAAATTATGAAGACATTTAACCATCTCACCAGCTTCGTGAATGTATAATTTTTATGTAACGCTAGTAAGAGCAGAATTTCTGAGGGAACATATTGACAGTATTATGTAATACTTTTGGTCTTTGGTGGTTCCCTAATACCTTCCAATAACACAGTTTTTTTTTTTTTTTTTTTTTCGAATTATAAGTACTTCTCACTTGAAATATGCTACTCAATTTCTGATTCATCTAATCACTATATGTGACATAATCACTGTATCTACAGGGTTGTTTAATTACACGACCCGTTCTTGTTCTCACACAAGGTGAGCTAATTTCCTCTGCTTTCTCACTAATCAGTGATTCGTTTGGTATACTATTAAAAGAACTGCTACTAGCGTCACTAACTATACTATTCTGGTCATCGAGAATATTATCTCTGCTATCATTAAAACTAGCGTCACTAACTATACTATTCTGGTCATCGAGAATATTATCTCTGCTATCATTAAAACTATTTACATCATCTAAGTTGCTACTAGATACGTCATTATCACCTTCACTCATATCACTCAAAACATCATTCTCTGAACTATTTTCCACTACTGTCAGATAAACTCTTTGTTGTATATTTCCCTCTTTCCATATTTTTGAACAATTTTGATTATATGTATTTTCTGTAGTGTGAGAACTCCTCTCAATCTGTTTCAATGGTTTAATGAATTTACGATTTCGTCTAAATGTGGAATTGTTTTCTAATTTTATTATATATGATCTGACACCGGCTTGTTTCAAAATTTTACCATTTTGCCATGGTTTTCTAGGTTGTACTTGAACTTTCACTAAGGAGTTATTTTTTAATGGTGGTAATATTTTTACCCTCTTTTTATCATGATATTTTCTCATGTTATTTTGAGTTTTTTCTATAAAAGAATCATACTTTTTTTTGTTGAAGACTTTTGATTTATTATTTCCTACCTCTGGCATTAGAGTTCTTAAGTTTCTGTTCATTAAAGCATTTGCAGGAGAGTTCTCACTATCTAGTGGTGTATTTCTATAATACAGTAGTGCTAAATAAGGGTCTTTTTTATCAAAAAGACTCTTTTTTAAAATATTTTTTACTGTTTGTATTGTTCTTTCTACTTGTCCATTTGAACATTATAGGGATTCCCTTTCGTGCGCTCCAAGCGATAAAAAAAAAAAAAAAAAAAAAAAAAAAATATGTTGAAAATCCCAAGACTTACTGAAGTTTTGAAATTCTGAACAAGAAAATTGTGGACCATTGTCTGAAATTAGTATTTTTGGAATTCCAAAACGAGAAAACATAGTTTTCAATTTATGTATCACATTTCCAGCTGTTAAATCATTACTCAAATTGGCTATTTCTACAAACTTTGAGTAATAATCTACTACTAAAATATAGGACTCTGCCTGAAAATGAAAAATATCTGCCCCTAACTTAACCCAAGGCGATTTGGGCACTTCGTGAGGCCTTAGAGGTTCTGGACCTTGAGTTCTTTTAAAAGTTTGGCACACACTACATGCTGATATCATATCTTCTAATTGTTTTCTCATAGCTGGCCAGTAAAACGACAAGTTAGCTTTTTCTAAACACTTTTTATAGCCTAAATGGCTATAATGCAATTTTTCTAGAATTTCTTTTCTTAGTGCTTTGGGTACTATTAATTTATGCCCTTTGAACATGAGATGGTCTACCAAAGATAATTCAGACCTGTATTTATAATAGAATTTAATATTATCTGGCCAGTGTTTTATGTCTGAGCAATGTGGACTTTCTAAAATATTTTTTAGATTAGTTAGTTCTGGATCATCTCTAGTCATCTTTTGAATTTCCCGTTTCTTATTTTCTGTTAAATTTAGAGTAAGTTCTAAACTGCATATTTCTGCCTCTATCTCAAAATCTTGATTTTCATTGAAATTTACATCTGATCTGAAAGCTCTACTCAACGTATCCGCTATTATAATCTTTTTTCCAGGTTTATATATGAGATCAAAGTTATATTTTTTTAGCTGAATCAACATTCGTTGTAATCTGGGAGGGCAAAGATGTAAGGGCTTTTTAATTATTGCTATCAAAGGTTTATGATCCGTTTCCACTATAAATTTTTTACCATAAACAAATTGAGCAAATCTTGTTATCCCAAACCAACATGCTAATAACTCTTTCTCTATTTGGGAATATCTACTCTGAGTCTCTGTTAGAGCTCTTGATGCATGAGCACAAGGCCTTTCTTTTTGCAATAAGACGGCTGCCATCCCATATTGGGATGCATCTACAGATATAGTTGTTGATTCACTAATATCAAAAAAATGTAAACAAGGTTTTTCAGATAATGCTTTCTTCAAATCAGTGAATGTTTTATCATGATTTTCATTCCACTCAAAAACTGTGTCCTTTTTCAGAAAAGCTCTCAAATTTGCTGTTTTATCTGTCAAATTATTCACAAATTTACCTATATATGTGACCATACCCAAAAATCTTTGAACATCTTTCACATTTTTTGGTGTTGGCATATCTAGTATAGCCTGTATTTTGGACTCATCTGGTTCTATACCTTTCTCACTTATCTTATGTCCTAAATATTTGATTTCTTTAACTAAGAACTTACATTTTGCTTTGTTGAACTTTATATTGTGATCACTAGCTATTTTCAATACTCTATCTATTATTCTATTATGCTCATTAATCGTCTTAGCAAAAATTATAATGTCATCAATATAGACATCACAACCTTCTATATTTCCAAATATGTTGAACATACGTTCCTGAAATACTTCCGGAGAGCAGGAAAGACCATATGGAAGCCTAGAAAAAGAATACCTACCAAAAGGTGTAGCAAAAGTACACAATTTTGCACTCTCAGTATCTAATTTTATCTGTAAGAACCCTTGGGTTGCGTCAAGTGTACTAAAAAACTTACAGTTAGCCATTTTTGCTGTTATTTCCTCCAAAGTAGAAATTTGGAAAATTTGCCTTTTAATATATTTATTTAAATCTGTTGGGTCTAAACAAATTCTTAGGGTTCCATCCGCTTTTTTCACTATAACCATGGGATTTACCCATTCTGCACTACCAGTTACTTTTTTGATTATATTTGTTTTTTCTAGTTTATCTAAAGTTGATTTCAATTTTCCTTTCAATGCAAATGGAATTTTCCTTGGTGGATACACTGTTGGTTTAGCTGTACTATCTAATTCTATGTGATATGTCTCTTTTAGACAACCTATACCATTGAAAATATCTTTATATTTATTCAAAACTTTATCTATTTCTTCATTATGAACTGAATTCTCTAATGTTTCTATTCTTTTTATAAGTTCTAATTCAAGGCACCCTTTGAGTCCTAATATTGGAAAATTTTCTGTTTTCACAACATAAAATATCAATTCAACTTGTTTATTTTGCTTTCTGCATTTTAGATAACATTGTCCTATCACTGGCAAGCTATGATCTGTATAAGAACTCAATTTAACATTTGTATTTTGCATTTTAGTCATATCATAGTTGATTTTACTCAACAGACTTACTGGTATTACATTTGCCATTGCTCCAGTGTCCATTTTGAACGTAATGGAGTGATTTTCATTAACCTCAAGGTCCACCATCCAAGACTCTCCACTCAGTGCCCCAATCTCCTTAGGTTGGTTGTTGGTCGTCTCGATACTACCTATAAAGAGAACATCTTGTGAATCTACATCATTATCTATATTATGTTCCACACAGTGAATTTTTCTATTGAAATTTTGTGTTCTATGTGTGTTATATCTTGAATTTTTTGACAAGTTTTGATGTGAATTTTTAACATTAGTTTTACAATAGTTAGTTAAATGATTCATGATACCACATCTGTCACACTTCTGTCCAAAGACTGGGCATTTTCGATAGCCATGTAATCGACCACATTTCCGGCAGTTACTCTGCTCCTTGCTCTGACGTATGTGATTCTTCTTGAATGTACCTGTCTTTGACTGTTGATACTTCCTCGGTTGACTGGAATACAGGACATCTATCTCCGAACTACCTTCAGCAAACCCATTTGTTATTTGCCTATTATAATCCCTGGTATTTTCAGCATTGATACACATCTTAATCGCATCCTCAACAGTTTTAATATCTTCTTGTAGTAGTCTCTCACGAAGTCGTTCAGATTTCAATCCACATACCAACATATCCTTGACTAAAGCTTCTCTTAACGTGCCAAATTCACATGAAAGAGAGAGATTTTTGAGCTCTGTTACAAACTGCTCTATGGTTTGTCCCTCTTTTTGTTTGAATGTTAAGAACTTATAGCGTTCAAACGTCAAATTCTTCTTGGGGTTGAAATGTTCATCAAACTTTTTCAGTAGACTGTCCACAGTTTCAATTTCTTCTCCTTCTGTTTTGAATGTATTATATATTCTGATTCCTTCGTCTCCAATCAATGTTAAAAGTTGTGCACATTTTGTACTTTCCTCCTTTCTACTTATCTCGGTTGCCTTCAAGTACATTTCAAACTTTTGTTTCCAGAACTTCCAATTTTCTGATAAGTTTCCAGACATGCACATGGGTGGAATTCCTCGGAAATCCATAATCATCGGCTATGTTTCCAGCTTTTTCTTTTATTTTTAATTATTAAATAGTATTCAATATTCACCTTCTGTGAAATATTTCCCACAATCTCGAGAAAAATTATTAATCTCCTGTTCAATTTTTCCTTTTTTAGGGAACTTGGTTCGTTCACGACTGCGCCATGTTTGATAGGTTTGGAGGAGAGGTTATAAATTATACCTGTTCGGTTGAGGTCTAGATAGCAACTGCTTTATTTCATCATTTGGACATGTGTCATGAAACATTGACATATTGACAATCAGATCATAGATCATAGATCACTTACATCACTGACATTGTATATTTTTGCATTTTTGGATTATGATTAAAATTCCAAAGCAAATTACATGTATTATGTTCTGTACCCAAACTCAACTGCTTCGGGAATATTTACAGTTGAAACTTGACATTTTTTCAACTTTGACAGACTGTAAAACCTTGAAAGTTTAATTTTAGAGCAAAATCGATTTTACATTCTAGTCTAAATTTTCCATAAGCTATCAATTAATTATTGACACTAACAGATTATGAAAAAATATGAAATTTTAGGCATGAAAATCTCAAAAACCAGTTGAAATAGATAATCCAAAGTGTGTCAATATAGCTAGTTTATGAACAACAGACAAGAATGTGAAATCGGGATTGCTCTAAAATTAACCGTCAAGGTTTTACAGCCTGTCAAAGGTGCAAAAATATCAAGTTATAACTGTGAATATTTCCGAAACAGTTGAGTTTGGTTAAAGGACATTATACATAAAATAAGCTTGCAATTTCAATCAAAATTCAAAAATGCAATAATATACAGGGCACCGATTTAAAAAATTGAAACTTCCTTCAGAATTCGACATTTACAATGTTCATATGTAAGATTTGATTAAAACATCTAGTGGTTCAGGTAAAATGCTACAACTTTTGTATTTATCTTTTTTAACTAGCAACTGTAATTATGGTAGGTGGTGTGTCAATTTTTGGTGGACCACCCTGTACAAATAAAAAATGATAATTTTATTTTTAAATTCTATAATACCTAGCTGATGAGTTGAGGCGTCTTTTCTATGAGCTTCCATTTCGATTTTAGATACCTGGAAAATTCAACTACCAATTTTTTGGATTCTGAAAGTTTAAGTCATATTAAGTGATATTTTATGGTAATGGTATTGTCATAATTATTATTATTTTATTTAATTGCCATCATTGTAGGCAATACCTAATTGTTGATTTTCCCGAGGAAAGCAAAAATGGGGAGATAAGCATGGCTCTAATATCAAGCAGTTGGATTTTTGAAGAGCATGGCATGTTATACTGTTACTGGCCCGTCTATATAAAGTCTACACTTTCAAGAGAAAAAGTGGTTAGAAACCATACCCCCTTATTAACAAACAAATGCCTCAAATGCGCCATCATGGTAAAACATAGTAGTGGTAAGTAATTAATAATAATACAGTCATATTTTGATTGGTTGAAAAAGCATAATTAATATCAAATATGCAAGTTGAAAATAACTATGTCACAAAGGGTAACTGTAAATAAATGCATAAATAAATGAAAAAATGAATAATCAATATTTAGAACTTTTCGTATTTTTAGATGACTATGAACAGGCATGTTTCAAGCTAAGAAAATTAGAAGAAGATGATTTGTCACAAACAGACTCCAAAAGTAGGAAATCACAAAAAAAATCAACCAAAAGAGACGAAGATTTCGTTTATTTTGAGGCAAGCGATATTAGCGATGATGAAGATCATGATATTATTCCTGTTCCTCCAAAATTTCCAAAGGAGCCAAAGCAAAAATCGTCAAAGGAGCTGATGAGAAAATCGTCAAAGGAGTCAAAGGAGCCAAAGAAAAAATCATTTGCTGAACTAAAGCCAGTTGATAGACCGCGAAATAATAATAATTATTTTCTTCCACCAAGTAGTCCCAAACCTAATCAGGATCAAATAGAAGTCTCACCAAATCAAGGCAACTATAAATGCCACTGCGAAAAACCTTCAAGTAATCAATATAATCGGCTTGTTGAATGTAAATATATAAACAATTAATTTTTAGAAATGGTGGAACGCCTGCTGCGCGACATGCAAACGATTAAATTGGATGTTAGAAGTCTGGTTTTGGAATTAAACAATAATAAGTAACAGTATCAACAACTGGATGCTCAGCTACGTTTCAAAGATTACCAGGAGCTTCAAAAATTCAATGAATCATTATTGGAAGAAGATTACTTTAACAAAATGGTAACTTGATTTTAAAATAGTAGTTTTTATTACCTTTTACTGCTATTTCAAATTGCATGATTATTGCAATTACCTATTCAGTTTGAAATTTTAGGTTTTTGTTTTATTCAATTTTTTTCCAAATGATTTTCTTTTAGCAAGCATCAATTTATTTGTTGGGAGGCAGGGATTTGAACGACACAACCAGAAAAATGTTGTCACTTTTGGTGAGCCATGAGCTATCCCTGAATATGAATTGGATAGGGGCAAATGAGAAAGGCAGCTTCCAAAAACTGGAGAATGTTTTGAAACTTACATATGGTAAGATATAAAAATATCAATTCATTATAATAATTTGATCATCTTAAGCTTTTAATGAACAACAATTTTTAAATCCATCTTTTTTTTTTCAATGATGTTAATATGATATAAAGTGTTGAAATTACATTTTTAAGGCATGCATGTGAAAGTGAAATTCACATGAGTGGCTTAAATGTTCTTTCAAATAAGGAAACGTGCCATAAAGTCTTTGAGGCACTAGTGTCTCAAACTAACATTTTCAACGCTAGTGGCATTTTTAACGTGTTTGTAAAAAACATGTTTTATTAGTATGTCCATTTCAATATTTACAAAGAAGGAGAAAATCATGATTTTCACTTCATTTTACGAAACTTTCGTTACATAATATGTTTCGACACACTGTGCCTCCTTCAGACGAACTCTTTTTTTTTTTCTGAATTTAGTTTGTCTGAAGAAGGCACAGTGTGTCGAAACATATTATTATGTAACGAAAGTTTCGTAAAATAAAGTGAAAATCATAATTTTCTTCTTCTTTGTATTAATTTCGCATTTTCATCAAGTATTGGCTACTTCAATCAACAGCATTTTAATATTTTTAAGGAGCCTTTCGAAAAAACCAGGCAACAGCAAACGCGACAAATTCGGAAATTGATAATGCTATTCGCAATTGGCTGAAAAATGCTCCTGATAGGGCAGGAGGAAGGGCCAATCGAAAAAATAAAAAATGAGTGTTTTACCTTATTTATAAATTAGGGTATTTTGTTCAAGTTGTTTAAAACTGCGCCATTGATTCCTTACTATTAGAATCTTGTGTATTTATTTTTTAATTACATTTGTAGCATCCCATTGACACATTCTAGTCTTATGATGTGAACTATAAAAAATATGTATAAATATTTTTCGTTATTTCAATGTATTTTTTTTAGAGGGTTATTCCATAATTTGTTTCTGATATTCTGATATCAATATAAATATAGTATATTTTTTTGGTCTAGTTTTTTGAAACTGCGCATTTTATTCATGATGTGTACACATTTTCCGTTCCTTATAATATATTGGGAATTTTTTTTTATCATTTCTTTCAAGCTGTAGATATTGACACATTTCAAAAATGTTAACTAAAAGATTAAGAGGGGTTTAACCCTATGAGCGATCATTGGGGAAACAAGGAACGGCAGAAATCAAAATACTCGAAGCTCGCTGAATAAATTCAAGATATTTTTTCACGAATCGTTTCTAGAAGGTTGGATCTAGGCATCTCTCGGAGTACTTTTTCAAAATTTTGAAAAAAAAATAGTCGAAAAAAATTCCGGAATATTGACCAGATTCACTATTTTTTATCTCACTAGGTATACATTTTTTTTGAAAAGTACTTCGAGAGATGCCTCACTTATACATTTATTTTCGTTGTCAAAAAAATTCGCAAGAATCCATTCAAAATATCACCATCAAAAGTGATTTTTGCTGGACCTCTGCAGACGCAATTTTGGATCATTTTTCTTCACTGATACGAGCGCCCTCACACGAATATGCACTTCTACATGGATACTATGAATGGTTGAATGAATAGTGAATTCATTCATAAAAAGTAGCACTGAAGCTATTCAGAAAATTTTAGCACTGGAGATGAAACCAAAAGAAGTTTTAGATGGGTTGATTGAATTTTTGAATACGACGTATAGGTACGTTTATTAGGTAACCCATATAATAAAAATACGTATGGTAGGACCCCAATTCCAATAATTTCAGAATGCGAATATAAGGAATGCCAGAAGTTCCATCACATTTATTCTAGGTAATAAATAACTGGTATTATATAATATACGAGTTACATATATTTTAATATTCTTGTCAACATTAAGAATTTGCCTTCTGGAAATAGATAAACAGAGAAATCTCTCATTGAAGAATAAAAGTTTCGCTCCAGGTGACTCACCCAATTAGATGATAAAAGATTGAACATGTTTGGCAAGCGGCAAGCGATGGACATAAAGGCGGTGAGCATAAAAGCGGCGGACATAAAGGGTCCGAAAATCCTGGAATTAGTGTTATACACGGGGGATTGGAATATTGTTTTTGTTCAGTTTACTTCAGTATTCCGACAGTGGCATTTGCGTTTTTCAATATTTGTGCATTATTTGTGTGAGCAAGAGGTATAATGCCGAGAAGTAATTATCGAACTGGTAATAAATACCGCAGAAGACAGTCTGTCAAAATATACCTCGCAATGATGAATGTTGGCAAAATGAAATGTAATCGAAATAGTGGATAGTAGATTCGAAAGGAATATGAAGATTACAAATTGGAGTTGTTCCTGTAATATATACAGGGTGTCTCAGGTTTAGCTCGTCTAACTTTGACAATCGAAAGCAAAAATTGAAATATTATACACGTAGTTTTTTGTTTTGTCGTGGACACACTTGTTTTCTTTATACGGGGTGTTCGAGGTCGCATGAATTTTTGGTTTTTATTTTTTATTTTTGTTGAAACCAAACCTAGAGATTTGACATTCGGTAAGCACTTTTTTATCTGTAATATATGAACTGTCCCTATCCTTCTTAGTTTTCTTGTTATTCAAAATAATGTTACACCTACTATGCATAACAATTTCATAACCTAAATGTTCATCTTACATCAAATTATCATTCGAATTGAATATTGAATGGTTCACGTACACGAAAGATATTGAAACAAATGAAAAACACAAAGTGTGGTGAAGAAATAATAATGATTTTTCATTATATTCGATTCATCACTAGCGTCCCAATAAAAAAAATCTGACGAGTTTCATTTCAGAGGGCTCGAAAAAGAATAACACCGTTGCTCCCATTGGGGGTGACGATAACACCTAGTTTTTTCAATGGATAAGGACTGTTCATATTGCCGATAAAAATAAAGTGCTCACCGAATTTCAGATCGCTAGTGTAAGGTATTGAAACACTGTTGTAACTAAAGCACACTATATTGAGAAATACCACAGTACTACACCACGTATTCGCAAAGACTGCCTAACTGACAACCGTCCACCTTCCTTATCCCCCGATGATTGTACCCTTGCATAATCGTATGACTCGACGTGAGTCAATGTGGATATCAATCTCATATACAGGGCGCAGACTATCTTGTAGATGTGGTGCAACACTCGGCCATCCTGGATTTTGCGATCGTCCCCGATCGCGACATCAGTCTGAAAAATGCAAACAAAATTAGGGTTACTAATATTTCCTGCTTCGCACACTCCCTATACCCCTGCCAGCAAATGAACAATCTCCCACCCCTGCCAGCAAATGGGCATACTCCCACCCCTGCCAGCAAACGGGCAACCTCCGACCCCTGCCAGCAAACGGGCAATCTCCCAACCCTGCCAGCAAACGGGCAATCTCCCACCCCTGCCAGCAAACGGGCAATCTCCCACCCCTGCCAGCAAACGGGCAATCTCCCACCCCTGCCAGCAAACGGGCAATCTCCCAACCCTGCCAGCAAACGGGCAATCTCCCAACCCTGCCAGCAAACGGGCAATCTCCCAACCCTGCCAGCAAACGGGCAATCTCCCAACCCTGCCAGCAAACGGGCAATCTCCCAACCCTGCCAGCAAACGGGCAATCTCCCAACCCTGCCAGCAAACGGGCAATCTCCCAACCCTGCCAGCAAACGGGCAATCTCCCACCTCTGCCAGCAAACGGGCAATCTCCCAACCCTGGTATGGTCTACTCACCATTCAAGATCTTATTTTGAAAGGTTTCATATGTTCCAAGCAAACTACAGCCTCGTATGGTATTCTTGATCGAGTTGAATGTATGTCCTCTTTAACCCTGTAGCGATCTTTAGGTAACACCTCAATTACTTTGAATGGTCCCTTGTATTTAGCTAATAACTTCTTACTTTGACCATCGTTGGATGGAAGGCTGGAAATTCTGGTCAACACCAAGTCTCCAACTTGGAATCCATCTGAGACCCGTCTCTTTTGATTGAAATAGTTATTTTGATAACACCTGTTTTCTTCCAATCTCTCACTTGCTTTACGTCTCAGCTCTGTCACATCTAAAATGTCTTCATCTTCCATATTTTAGCGATCTCCATCCGTTCTGAGCCTTATGCCAAGAAGAGGTACCTGCGCCTGCCTGCTGCTAGATCCAAAGTGGAATAATACTGAAATCCTCCTAAGGCGTCTATTAAATCTTCGATTAATGGGAGTGGAAATGTTTCTTTTTCCGTTATTTTGTTCAATGATCTATAATCGACCACAAGCCGTTTCTCTCCACCTTTATTATTAACTAGAATTGCTGGACTAGCGTATTCTGATTTGCTCTTTCGTATGATATTAGCTTCCAAAAGTTCGGTAATTTGTGTTCTCATTGTGATTTTATCGTTTTCCGATAACCGATATGGACGATAACGTATAGGAATAACAGATTTTGTGATAATTTTCAAAGATACTGAATGTGCTTTGCCCAACATCCTCATTGAGGTGTACATGCAACCCTCGAATTCGCAAATGAGTTCGGAGAGTTGTTGATTTTCAATTTGTGATAACGCCCCATGTGAAATATCATTTGTTATTGAAATGGTACCGGCATTGGTCACGTTAATATTCTTGGATGTATTAGACTGAATGAAAATCAACTCATCCTTATTACGAAAGTATGAACTTGATTCATTTTCAGTAAAATTTCGTCCAATTATTATTTCAGTATCTCTCAAGCTGTGATCAGTAACATAAATTTGTGTAACTAACGAACACCTGCCAATTGATACTTCAGCAGTAACATAGTCAAAAATAATAATAGAGTGACCTGCAAATCCGAATAGATTAATTGGTTTATCCAATTTCTGTACGACCAACTCTAGTTCGTCGGCACGTTGTTTTTCAATGAGTGAACAGTCACTTCCAAAATCAATGAACGCTTGCGTCACCTTCCCATTTATATGCACTTCCCTGTAAAACTTTTTTGAGTCATCTTGCCTGATCATTTTAACAGAGTATGATTTGGGACCTTGCTTCTTGAGACACGCTGATTCAATGTGACCTTTTTTCCCACAAAATCTACAATTTCCATGCTTATGAGGGCATGTATCCCTAGTGTGGCCATTACTTCCACACGAAACACATTCCCTATATGTTTGACTATTGATATTATTTCTGAAAGTAGGATATCTACTAGGCCCTGGTTGTAAATCAGTATTGCCTTATAGCCTTGCTTCATGTTTTTGATTAAAATAGTTTTTATATTCCTCAAATAGGTACCCAGATCATTAACATTTCTGATTCCTTCTGCCGCAGCAGAAATATTTTTATCATTAATTGCCCCTAAAATCAATGAAATTTTATCTTCTTCAGAAAAATTGAGGCCTAAATTATTAATTTTTGACATATAGAGAAAGAAAAACTCATACAAGGAAGTACCGTTGTTGGGTTTGAAATTCATCAAATCTCTGAGCAAGGAATACATATCACGTCTGCTATAAAATGTTTCAGAAATTCTTTGTTTCCACTGTTCCCACGTGTATTGAGACCAACCAAGTTCATTTATTACTAAACTATCATACCATATCTTAGCTGTGCCCCTCAGTTCACCCACTGCTTGGTATATTGTGTGTTCTGAATTCCAGCCATAAATACGTGAATTGTGTTCCACTATTTCAAGCCACTTGCTGACATTATCGGTTGAAGGATTGAATTCGGGAATCACTGCAGATATGCTCAGAGATTGCTCAGATACAGTATGCGGCCAATCGTTGCTTACCCCCGCTGCATTGTACCTAGTTGAAGTTGGCAGAATCACTTCTTCCACAGGAACTTCTCGACATCATCTTACTAGGATGCCGAACATCACAAATGCGATTTGAGGACTCTGTATCGGTATCCCCGTGATAACTCGTAGTACTCGCTACTGAACTAGACGAACATCGACGTTTACGCTTTCCAGCCATCCTGTATGTTCTTTTTCGCCACTTCTGATGTAAGGTATTGAAACACTGTTGTAACTAAAGCACACTATATTGAGAAATACCACAGTACTACACCACGTATTCGCAAAGACTGCCTAAATGACAACCGTCCACCTTCCTTATCCCCCGATGATTGTACCCTTGCATAATCGTATGACTCGACGTGAGTCAATGTGGATATCAATCTCATATACAGGGCGCAGACTATCTTGTAGATGTGGTGCAACACTAGGTTTTGTTTCAACTGAGACGACAGAAATTAAAAACCAAAAATGTATGCGAACCTTAACACCTCGTATAATTAATACATGTTTCCCCATGATAAAATAGAAAAATACGTATCTAATATTTTGAGTTTTGCTATCGATTGTCAAAGTTAGACGAGTAAAACCTGAGACCCCTGTATATGGCGTTGTTTATTACACAATATAAATTCTGTTCATACAAACGATATTCCACTCATGTAATAGTTATTTTTCTTCCCCTGTAACAATGCATTTTGATATTCCATTTGCATTTGTCTTCAATCAATAAATCATGTATAGGTGAGTGCAAGCCATTCGAATAGCAGTATTTTCCTGTAAAAAATTCCCTTTCGGTTTTCCCTATCTTGAACTGTTTTTGCTGCCTTTCTATTATTCAGATTCGTACTTCCGAATTATATTTTTGCAGTTGAGTTTATACATACCACTAATTTATGCTCATATAGGGTATGCCGGGTATATTCTTTTGAAAACTTCTCACCCCTACAATGTCATTCAACATTTTTGAGGGGCTGGCGGCTGGGCTGGTATCAGTGAAGGCAAAGGGGATGAAACGAGCAAGGTAGGGCTGGGAAAAAATATCGATATATCGATGAATATATCGATATATCGATATATCGAATAACGATATTTACGTTTTCAAATATCGATATATCGATATATCGATAACTATCGATAGATCGATAAATATCGATAAATATCGATATATCGAACTTATCGATAAATTTCAACTTATCAATAACCGATAACTGAAATCCAATATCGCGCAGCCCTAGAGCAAGGTGATTTTTACGTAAAAACATGACCTCACAAGGTGAAAGTAATCAAAAAAAATTTTGGAAGTAGAAAGATATCAGACCCTCACTATCCTTTCTAGAAACAATTGACTACTTTTTTTTATGGTACCGAAAAAAGTTATAAACGAACAAACTCAAAAATTACAAAAAAAAACTACTTCGCATGTAAATGTATAAACCTTTGTAACTTGGAGACTACATAACTTAGATGCCTCAACTTTTCATCATTTTGTTGAGGATATTATGAAGATTCGATCCATGGTATATAAACTGGCAAAATTGAGTTTTTTATATGTGAAAATAAATTGTTTGTCACGCATTACATGAGTAATTTAGCATTAACACCTCTTCAACTGATAATAACTTTCTTTTTCACGATATGAATTTCAATTTTTTTCTCCCATCTAGATAGATTGAAGTGAAACGAACAATTTGTTATAAACTTTTCGCACGTTTCAAAAATAAACTTTTCATAGCGCTTTGAATGACAACGTGCAACTTTAGATAAGTCGTGCACAGTGAGTGAGACAGAGTGCGATAGATACTGGTGCATGAGTGCGGAACGAAGATGAAATAATATCAAGAGCTCCATCCACAGATATGATGAATATAATAGATTTATATCGATAAATTTACATATTTGCTCGCTAAGAATGTCAATTTTAATATAAAACATTGAATCTAACTAAAATTTATCACACATTCCTCTCAAACACTCTGAAAAAGTATTTATCATAAATATACCTTATTGGTATACTATAGTTTGTCCAGCTGTATAATGTTGATCAATTTTTTTGGGGACTCATGTTTGGAAAATTCTAGCATCTCCCAATATCTTCTTGGTATTTTTTTTTAACCATTTTCACTTCGTTGCCTTTGAAGTGAATTATTTTGGGACTATATTTATGAACTGAAGTTATTTACCTACGTATTCAACCAAGAACGCTCGTTTCTCCATTCCCAAATGAGACAGTTATCTTCCCCGACAACGCCCCGAATCTTTACTGTTTGTTCTTGTCTAGAGCACGTAAACGCCGCTGTATCGTTCTCACTCGTGCGCTCGGATGGCCTCTTACGTATTAGACAATAAATGCTTCTACAAAGTTCATTTTTGAAACGTGCGAAAAGTTTATAGGAAACAATTTGTTGCTCACATTTCAATCTATCGGAAGATATCATAAAAATCAAAATTTATATCGTGAACTAAAAATTTATGGTAAACTGAAGAGATGACAATGGAAATTTTTTCGCGAATTCTGTACAAAATGATACATTTTGGATCGAAAAATAATTCAATTTCCCAACATATTATATATGAATCGAATCTCCAGAATATGCCTAATCATATTATGAAAAGACTACGTATATAAGTGCTATAATTGCGAAGTTACAAAGGTTTATATATTAACGCGCAAAGTTATTTTTTTCTTAAATTTTCGAGTTTGGTCGCCTATAACTTTTTTCGGTACCATGGAAAAAAGTAGTCAAGTTGGAATATTATGTAATAATCATATATATCCAAGGTGGTGAAGGTCCTATATCTTTCTACTCCGAAAAAAAAAGTGTGTAAGGAAGAGGATTTCGCCTCGTTCTCCTCTACACTAGATGTATATTGCCTAAAGCACAACTTGTACGCTGTGCCTGTGGGACTTATTCGGAGAATTCAGACGACCGCATCAGATGCCTAGGGGTGACACTCAAGGCCGCTTTTACTATAAATGTTGAAATATTTTACGCTAGACTGAGTTGGAGTGAGACACTAGACGACTTCCTTCGTTATCGGGCCCCGCCTCCTTCGGACAGGATTTTTACTTCCCCCTTTACACCTTAGATAAAGATTGACCTTTTTCAGAGGGTAAACCCCATCTTAAGTTATCATTCTGTAAATATGTAACTTTTTTGTCATGTGACTAATAAATGGTCTAATGATTTTTAAAAAGTGCTTTTTTTATTATATGAAATTCTAGGTATTTTTTTTTATTCCTTTATCAATACAATAGCAGGATGTTTCCAAGAACCTTTTTCATGCAATTTTAAACGTGTTTTTTTTATTTATAAAATTGCTAAAATTATTTCTTTGATGTTAATATAATTCCAATTTTTATTCGATACATCTTTTACAAAAACCATTATTATAACCTTCAAATGTTGTATTTCAGATTTGGATATTGCTAATTTCCAATATTCACCTATTTATGCTAGAAATATCAATTTTATACATAATTATTGTATACAATTATTATTTCTTCCGCTTAATAAAGGGTGTTCAATAATTGTTATGGTCAAGGTCGCCTATGGATGGCAAAACGTATGTCTTGGCTAAGATGCCTATTATAAGCATTTCAGTCTTGGCTATCAAAAAATTAGATGACATTTAAGGTCCATGTAAACCCACGTGAAAAAAAACGGCAAGTTCAAAAATTTTGAAAAAAATCTGGTATATCAAGGTTTTTAATTGAAAACTTCTGTGAGATTTTGATGAAAATCTATCGAACGAATTTTGAGAAAAAAAATTAAAACTCCTTTTTTTATAGGTTTTTTTTAGTTTTCACAAAAACTGTTCGATGAATTTTTGTCAAAATCTCACAGCAGTTTTTAACAAAGAATTAAAATATGCCTGATTTTTTTGAAAATTTTTGAACTTACAGTTTTCCTACAATAGTGAATTAATCATTGAAAGTTGCTGTAAAATCTATATTATTCGAAAAATATGATATATTTTGATTATTCATGTAAGATGTAACGAATACGGATTACTTGAATCCTATTTCAGTCATAAACAATGATTTATTCGATATTAAAATAGGGTTTTCAAAACCCCTTACCAAATTCCTCTCAAATAGATTAATCGCTCCAGCAGGTGCTGCCTCTGCTGGTAATAGTCATAATCTAAAGTAGTTTCGCTACTGTCCACGAGTATCGCATAAAATGTCTGACCATCATAATATTCGTCGTACAGCGTTGCCAATACGCCTAGACAAAGACAACCGATAAATGCTGATTGTTTCTAGCAAATCCTTCAGAAAATCGTCTATGGACACATTTTCCCTTTTCGACTTGTGAATATTGAATACATTCGCGGGCCTAATGAAGGGGGGGATGGGTCGTGTTGAATTATTTCATTTTCATATGAAGATTAACTATTAAGTCAATTCAGTTGATTATTGTGATGAACAATGAATGCTTCGCAGATGAAATTTTTTATTAATAAAGAAAATGCCTTTCGAATTAGAAGTTTGGTTTTTCGGACATGCATCATGCACTTCATGTACCGGGAAGTGAAAATTTCATCCGAAATAATAACTTTTTTGTTGACGATAGAAATATATATATCTCCATCTTCATTGTGTCATCAACTTGCTCATGGAAGTGCCCCAAATGTTAGGGGCCTCTTCAGATTTTTATTATCCACCATAATGCCCATCTATGGAGGTTTTCATGGTTATTCCTCTAGAAAACAACTAACCATTTAACTTTCATGTTTTTCAATTCTCTACGGTTATTATAAAAAAAATTCCATCTTCATGTAAGCTATCTCTATGGTAAGGATTCCTCTTGTTACTTAATTAATTTTTCTCATTGTATATAGGACTATGTAATTTCTTATTAGGCTGATGATGGACATTATGTATGCTCCCTTGATGTGATTATTCACAATGAGCATTTGGTTGAGCATTTTTCTCAAAAATATGTAATTTCTGGTTTTAAGCCTAGCAGCACCTCGATTTCCTAGAAGTGGTTTGAATTCCACGTAGGTCTCGCTCACCATAACCCCGCACAAGTTTCGACTTCTGGGGTGTTGATTCCCATCGAAGTAGCGATATACAATTTTTATAAAATTATATAAAACATTAAAAATTAACAATAAAACGAATATGTATTGAGAAGGTACAATATTTTCTGATCGATTTTCCTCGAAAATGATACATCTCTGATTGATTCGGAACAAGAGCAAATAGCAAATCTTGGAATGGTTTATTTTCACTGCATTGGGCATGGAAAGCTCGATGAAAAGTTTAGTTCTTGTACCGAATTGCATTATTATATCACATGGAGTTTCGGAAATATTCAAGAAATATCATATTTAGGACCCCCCTTCCAGAGGCTGTAGCTCCCTCATATAAGAGACATTTATGTTCATCTGAACTTTTCTTCCTATTTTTGGTCGTAGAAGCCGGTGATGAAGTTCGACAGGCTAATTTCGAGATGTGGGTATATGTGTTTTTTCTATAGTGAGTTTTTAGTGCTGAATATGAATGATATATCATAATGAACATCGGATTTGAAAAGGTTTGAATGATATATAATAGTGATGATATAAATATTTCCGAAATAAGGCGATTCTCATCAAGAACAGGATCTTTATTAAACCAGACCCCTCCTCTATTCTATAGGTATATAACTCAACTATTATAGTCTTGCGATTTTCACCAAATTCTGATCGGTATCAATAATCATCAATATGATCAGTTTTTCAGAGATGAACATCCTTTTGGACATTTGAACCTTTCAATGGAAATGAAAAGAGGTTGATATTTTATGAAATCATATTAGGATTTTTTGCAGGTAAACTATAACTTTATTGCTCCTCATGTTTTCTGCCTCGAAAAATACTGAGTTTGAATCAACTGCAAATTCTGAAACGTTCAATGATGATTTGAGACAAAAAACCTGGATATACTTTCATTTTTGTACTCTCTGTTTCCGAGTAAATAATTATTCACGCGCGTTCAAAAACCAAAAACAGTCTGTATATGTTTAGATCTGCCTGTTCCTTTGAAACCTTTTATAGAAATTATATGAAAATATTCATATGAAGGTTTGAAACCATTTTCATTTCAATAAAAATACACGGCACTGTCCAAAATGATGATTGTCTTAGAAAAATTGATCATATTGTTGGTTATTCAGTATAGTTATTCATACCGGTCCAAATTTGGTAAAAATCGTAAGACTAATAGCTGATATATAAAGGAGAAACCGTTTGAAGTGGGACAGGCTGTATAGAATCATCTTGTTACACCTCGTTGGCTGAGTAATGTAATCAGGAATTCAGCTATATACCTATGTAATTTTCAGGGCTGATTTATGACTTTTCGCGAAAGTAAGTCGAATATCATGAAGTGAATGACTCATCTTCTGAAGCCTCATTCTGCAGGTTCAATCAGTTCAATCCAATTCTACAACATACTGAAAATTCAGAAAATTTCACCGAGAACCATTTTACGTACTAAAAGTGCGGGGTACTTTCACTCAAAATATCAACTTTTTTTAAAGTAACGATTGAAATATATATCTTCATCTTCATTGTGCAGCTTGCTATGTAATTTCTTATTGGGCTGATGATGGACATGTCCGAAATCATGTCCCCTTGATGTGAATACTCTCAATGAGCCCGTGAGTTTTCACAATAAATTGTCGTGGAAATGACTTTGTGCGCATTATTCAATATTAACCACTGTACTCTACTTTGATAAATGAAAAATGATGGACTTCTACCAGGGATTATATATATCTTCATGTATCGGTCATGAATGTGGATGAAATATGTGATTCTTTGGAAAGGGTGCACCCAGAATATTTCCGAAATTAAGACATATACACATATATAGTGTTGTAAAATTTCCGGAAATATATTTTCGGAAATATTTTCTAGACCATTGAAAATGGTCAGCTATTCACGATGCGTATCCGGCTTGGCTGAGCATTTTACCCAAGAATATGGCATTTTTGGTTTTAAGTGTAGCAGATTTCCTAGAAGTTGTTTCAATTCCACTATAAGCTGTAGGTCCCGCTCTTCCTACCCCGCACTGGTTTCGACTACTGGAGTGTTGATTCCCATCGAAGTAGCGGTATACAAATTTTATAAAATTATATAAAACACTAAAAAATCACAATGAAACGAGTTGTTATGTAGTGATAAGGTACAATATTTTCTAAGCGATTTTCCTCGAAAATGATAGGTACATCTCTGATCGATTCGGAACGAGAGCAAATTTTGGAATGATTTAATTTTCACTGCATTGGGCATGGGAAGCTCGAAGGAATGTTCAGTTCTTGTAACGAATTGCATCATTTTTTCACATGGCGTTTCGGGAATATTCAAGATATATCATCTTTAGGACCCCCCTTTCAGAGGGCTGTATAGCTCCCTCATAGGAGACATTTTTCGACTTATGTTCGACTTATGTGATTGAGTTCGACAGACTAATTTCGGGATGTGGGTATTGATTTGAGAAAGTTTGAATATTTCTTCAAATTTTTCCAATATTCTCAATATTTCCAATAGTTCCAAGACAGTCTCGGTAATTTCCAATATTTCCATATCCATAGAAATATTTCCAACAGAAATATTTTCACTTAAATCACTAATAATATCTAATAGTAATAAATAAAATAATTATTTCCGTAATAAGGCTCATCGAGAACGGGACATCTTCTGAACTACGTAAATGTAGTCAAGTTTCGCATCTTTCAGCCCTTCACTCATACACATCGGCCCTCAGAATTTATATACAGCGTGTCTCGCTATAAACGCGACCCCTCCTCTATAGGTATATAGTTTGTATATAACTCAACTGATAGTCTCGCGATTCTCACCAAATTCGGACCGGTATGAAAAATCATCTATATGATCAGTTTTTCAGAGATAAGCATCCTTTTGGACATTGCCGTGCGTTTTAATTGGAATAAAAAGACGTTGATATTTTATGAAATCATGTAGGAATTTTTATATAATTTATTGTACTGTATTGTATTTGAAAGGATATACTTATATTTGTTATACTCACTATTTCCCAGTAAATAATCATTTACGCGTTCAAAAAGATTCTATTCAGATGTGCCTGTTTCTTTCATCATTTTGATGGTCATTCAGTATATTCAGACCGGTCCAAATTTGGTATAAATCGCAAGACTATAATTGCTGATATATATATATAGAGGGGGAACAGTTAGAGTTGGACTCGCTGTATAAAATAATATTGTCACACCTCGTTGGATGAGTAATTTTATCAGGAATTGAGCAATATTCCTATATGTAATTTTCAGGGCTGAATCATGATTCTGCGCGAATACTGGGTCTAATATCATAAATTGAATGACTCATGATGATTATTTTCATACCAGTTACTCAATAATATTATGATGAAAGGATTTTCATTCAAAGACATATGAATTTTTTGAGAGTTTTTTATGTGTCCTTCTTTACATTTTTTGGGATGGAGTAGTGTCGAATTGCCATATTTCTTTCATGTCTACTATCAACTAACTCCACTGCGTAATGAGTCAAATAAAACTGTTTCAATTTCGACATCATATTTTTCACAAATTTATCATCCATACGTATGGTTTCAATATGAATGCCTTTCGGAGTCCAAACAATAAAATCACATGATGTTCTTCCAGATATGTATAGCTGCCCTTGTATCTGATAAAAATAATTATGTTTTTTATCTAGAGTCATACTTTCACCATCATCAGACAATGTACAATAAAAGTTTTTCAAATACTTAGCGGCATCTAAAGGTGTATAATCTTTTGCTGAGTAGGGACATTTGATTTCTATAATTTTATCATCTCCTACCAATCCATCCGGAGAAGCTCCTAAAAACCCATATCCTTCATCAGTGCAAACAAATAACCCACAAGGAGTTACTGGCCTTCCCACTTTCAAGCTATAAGCTTCAATTGCCACTGACTCGTTCAATTTACCATATTCAATCTGTTTTAGACGAGGCAAGGTTTTGTACAGCATGGATTCTACGAAATTACCGTGGTTAATTCTGCGCTTGCATATTTCCCCGAACTTAGAGGCCGTGAGCCGCGATTTCCGAGCTTCTAGCCATTTCGGGTTATCACTTTGACCACGAGTAGATTTCTCGATTTCCATCTGCCTCTCAGACGTGATATTTAGAATTTTGATTTGTTCTTCTATCAAATGTTGTATCTCTTCACCTGGTAAATCGGGTTTGTTGCATGTAATGCCATAGTCACAATTTTTATTAGTAATTTTATCCTTCATACTGAACAAACGTTTCCTAGACCTGCCAAGAATGTTATTTCTACTCCTGTCTCTTACCAACCGTTTTAGTAATTTTGATGGGCTTCTTTTGAACTTGTGCTTGAACGCTTTCAGCATCCAACGAGGTCCAAACTGATATGCCAATCCTGCTCCTTGACATCTTATGTTGAATGAATTTCTGCGACCATAAAATTTTTGTTTGGCACTATTGAATTTAGCCACTTGGCGCATGAATTGTTCAGCACTATTACTCGTCGAATCTGTAATCAGACTATCAGCCTTGGAGATCAAGGTCCCTATAATCCTCATTATCCGCAATTTCGTTTCAGTAGAAGCTTTTTGGAAATCATTTTCATTTTGCGTACCACTTTTCAAACAATTGTCGATTTTACAGTCTTCATGGTTCCCAAATACATGGTTCACGACATTCTTTAAATCAAGTTTCAAATCTGCAACACAAGGAATTGTTTTTCTTGCGTGTAATGAGATGAGCTTCCTGCAAGTCTTTCCTATATAATTGATTCTATTAGTCGACAAAAGTTTTCTATTGGCAGAAGATTCTTTGGCAAGTTCATGGAGGTGCTTAGTCACATTTTTGGTCAGATGATTAGCACATTCGATCTTTTTTATATTTCGAGAATATGGAACATTCTCTAATATCTTTGAATGCACACTTGAGTCTCCATCTGCAATGAATGCAGTGTACTGAAGATTATGCATGGATTCACTTTGAATGAACCCTTCTACAATAATATCTGCCTCCATTGCAGGTGATGAGCCAGACCAATTTTTAAAACACTGATGTGTATGAACTTCCTCAGCTTTTCGCTCAGCAATCGCACATATACTACAATATTTGTTCCTGACGCCAATGAAGAGAAGTTGTTTGGTGTGTTTTCCTATGATACAAGCAACTCCAGATTTTGAGGTATACCTGTGTCCATATGACCTATGACTCCAACCTCCATCCACGATCACTGTACATTGACCAATGTTCCCTTCCGACATGTTGTTAGATTCCAATGCGAACTTATATTCTTCTGCGCCTGCTGCCTGTATAGAATCTGTCAGACACTCATACCATGCATCACCTAATTGTTGCTGGTACTTCAAAAAAGTTGGCATAGTTAAAGGGGGTATATCAAGGAGAGACAAGTGTTCTTCTAGGAAAAAATGACCTTTTCCACTGGCTATAGCACCCCATGAGGCCAAAAAATTAATATTAGGTTCATCTTTTTCAATTTTATTTGTGGTTATTGAGGTGTTATGACCACAAGCCGCACATTTGAAGAATAGTTTTGATTGAAGTCCAATTCTCGTTTCTTTATCGAAACTCATATATCCAGTTCGTTTCACACGGCACTCATGACTCTCTAAACTTCTCACTTGCGTTATAAAATGAGCAATGTCAACGATACGTCTTCCACTAATATCCGTTATCTTCGGATCATACTGTCCAGGGAGTCTAACCACTTCTATTTCCAAACCAGGGAAAGAATCATCTGATTCGGAGAAGTATAATCTCTTTGGAGATATGCAATCTTCCATAGCATGTGGCTCGGAAAATCTCTGATTTTCATCCGTCACATGTGCCTGCGTAACACTGCTGAAACATAAGACAATATATTTCCATGATTGTTATTCAATTAATATTTGAAACGTTCTCAAAATTCACAGGATGAAAGAGGAGTCAGATCGGGATGGACGGACTGTCACGATGACGCAAAATCCAATGTTTTTTTCACCCAAAAAAGTGATGAACGCGCCTAAAGAAGTTTTCACTTCAAAAATAACAATCATAGGCTAATGACCTAGCTGTCGATGCTTTAATCAAGTACAAAAAAAAAATAATGTTAAGAATATATTACTTTCCCTAGAAATACATTGAAAGACAATTTTGGACTACCGTGTATATTATAAATATCATTCCATATTCCATTCATATATACAAACTTTCATTCGAAAATGAAGTAGGTAAATGATCCACACTAAGGTTCCTCCATTCACCCTTGTAGCGAACGTTATCACTGAAATATGAACGATTCCTAATAATAATTCACCCTCGTAAAATCTCTCTCCTGAATACAGGAAACAAAGAAGGCGGCCGACGCATTCATTAGCGCATCGCTGGAACCTCAAAGTCAAAGCTTCCGCCTGCCGCCTTGCGCCCGAGAAAATGAACTTGAACGCGGTAGCAGATTTTTTTATCTATGTGTTCGCGCTCCGAAATGCCAGGTGGTCACAAGGGACAACTGTCTCAGGTCTCACTATAATTATATAAAACCTACTCAAATTGTTATATTGAATATGTGTCGACTTTTTTATTTGCAACGAAAGTAGGTAGTAGGTAATTAAATGGAAATACCCTAAGAAAAAATATCTATACCTATCGCGTGGTCACCTAATCGTCCTATTCGATAGTGGTGCATACCGTTACATAATTATTATTATTCATTCAACATATCCTGAGAATCACCCTTTTCAGAATACCTATTAAAAACTTACTTGACGTTATTTGAAGATCCCTGTTGGATATCCTCGTTTTCTAATGTCCTGGAATATATTCAAGCATAAGCTAATAATCTATACAAAATTATACAAAAATTACTTACTTTTTCAAATTCCAACCCCTTCGCGATTTTTTTGCAAGGATTTTAGGCATTTTACCTATAGTTGATTGTAATATCGAAGAAACTAAAATATAAATCAATTCTTCACACTTCTTCACTCACCGGAGACAATAGAGATCAGGTAATATAATATATCAGATTATCAGATAATATTAAAGAAACTAAAATATAAATCAATTCTTCACACTTCTTCACTCACCGGAGACAATAGAGATCAGATAATATAATATATCAGATAATATTATAATGTATATCCTGGAACGAAAAGGCAGAAAATATCGCAAGTCTATGACTTATTACCAGTTATGGCAACAATGGTATGTATTCTACAGATATAACGAAGAAATCTGCATATTTCGGAAGGGTTCCGCAAAATTTTTACCGACTAAAACACGAAAGTAGTGCAATTGTGGTTGCATACATCAAGTAACACCTGGCGCACTAACGCCATCTGACAGATCAGAAACGCGAAATTTGTCGCTTTATATGTACCTTAAAAAAAAGAAACAGTTGCCATCAAACCATACGAACGACGACGTATCAACGTTCAGAAACTTCAGCCAACTACGACCATATTTCATTGAACACCCGATAGAAAGTTTGCCATAAAAAAACATTTCTCAATCAAATACAAAATTTTGGGGCGCCTGCGCATTCGTTTGGCCAATAAATGGTGGCTTACAAGAGGGTTGCCCCTTGCGAGCCACCGATGGCCAGCCGTGCCCGGCTGCATATTCATATGTTACAGACACAACTAGCTACTTCGGAAAGCCAAACGATTTCATTTAAGTTACAGACGTAACTTATGGATTCCGTCGTTAACTTATGCCTAGATGAAGCAACGCTGTACATTTTATTATGTATTTATTAATATAGTTTTTTCTGCGAATTTGAGGAAGGTAAATATCCTTCCTGCACAAGACCAAGGTTCTTTCGGCCGAGTTAGGTCTTGTGCAGGAAGGATATTTACCTTCCTCAAATTCGCAGGAAAAACTATATAAATAAATACATAATAAAATGTACAGCGTTGCTTCATCTAGGCATAAGTTACCGACGAAATCCATAAGTTACGTCTGTAACTTAAATGAAATCGTTCGGCTTTCCGAAGTGGCTAGTTGTGTCTGTAACATATGAATATGCTGCCCGGCTATCTACCATCGGACCGTCGTCGGTTATTCAAAGGCTTTGCCGAGGCTAAATGGTTGGCTAGCCGATTATTACCCACCTTACGGCCTGGCGGACATGCCCTACCTACACGTCGAGCCGGGAGCTGTAAGCGGGCCGAATGCGGCAATTCGGCAAACCACTTTCGTCTCATTGTCGGACCAGCCAGTCTGTGTTTGTTGGGCCACAATGCATTTGTCGTCGCGCGTTTTTTGCCGCAGGACTGGTAGGATGGATTGATTTGGGAGGAAATGAATTGATGATCCATTAACAAGTTTGCCAACAATTACATATATATTTGCTAAATATATATTTTAGATTGGTGTTTGGTCACTTTTAGGTAAGTGGTGAAATGATAATAGTTGTTCTGAAAATTACTTAAATCAGTGAAAATCAACACGTCCTTCTGAGTGGACATTAATTTATTAAATTGATTATATGACATGCCGGAAAGTTGACACTTTTTCCTAATATATGTAAACTTTTAGTTTCTCACACACAACATCACGTTCGTATCTGCATATCTCGCTGCCGACGAAATAAATCTTGCTCTTGGGACTTCTTGAATTTTTCCTACTGGCTAACCCTCAACCCCTCAACTTGGCGCTCAACCAGTGGAGTTAAGGAAATGAATTCCCAAGAACGACGAAGCAGTCTACGTCGAAATAGAAGACTTGACTATTATGGAATGCACAATGGGACAGGACCAGTAAGAGGTGGAACACCATCAGAACTACCAGGTAGGAACGTTTCATTTTCTAACGTCAGTGACGCCAATTCTGGGGGCACCACCACATCAACGTCGGTGGAAAATCAGCCACAAGTCAATGAGGGTGCAATCAAAAGTACAGTGCCTAACCCCAGCACCGAATATTTCACCCCTTCACGGACTGCCAGGGTGCAAAGTGAAAGAGAGGAGAGGCCATCTGATTTTTCAGGGCGGAATTCGGCCTTCCAACTACCCAAAGGTTCTCATCATAAAGTATGTCCTCCTCCTCCTCTCCCTCGAAATTTTTTTGGTGCTCTTCCTAAAAATTATCAAGAAAAAGCACATGAAACTCACACAGGAAATATGACATACCCTCAAAGTGCACCTCGAATGGAAAACTTAAGACATATGGGGGCAACTTCTATACAATTTCCACCGCCATATACATCGAATGCACCTCACATGATGAACTCCGATGGTAGGGGGGCACCAAATATGCGATTTCCACCCCCTATCAACCATAGTGCACCCCAAATGGTAAATTTTAACAATATGGGGCCTATGGGGGCACATAACCTCAATTTCCAAAACCCATACGGAAATCAGGATGATTTTCCAGTGCCAGTAAATGATTTTGTGACAAAAATTGTAAACAATATACTGTCCAACAACTAGTAAATCAAAATCTTCTCAGAGGTCCAAATTTCGATAGTAATGTAAATAATGATGTTCTGTTACAACAGCATTTCTCGAATTTGAATGTACAGGGTGTGCCAAATGCCAATCTACAGGGTGTGCCAAATACCAATCTTCTACCAAATATCTTGCAATATTCCCTTGAGGATTTAAGTAAGATTTTACCTGAGTTTGATGGTGAAGGTGACTTGCAACCATTAGATTTTCTACAAATTTTAGAAAGTGTGAATTTTCACAAAGTTCCTTTCAATAATGTAAAAATTTTGCTTGGTCAAACTTTCAAGAATTCTGCAAAACTTTGGTGGGAAGCTTTCTCACAATCATTTGATGATTATGACATTTTCAAAATAGAATTTATAGAGCAGTTCTGGAATGTAAAAGAGCAGAGAAAGATAAGAGATAATTTAGAAAGTGAGTGGGTTTCAAAAACTAAACATCTGCAACCAAAATACTCACCAACTGAACTTATTGATATTGATATTGATTGCACCACATTTTCCTCCTAGTGTCTCATGTGTACTGCTAGGATGTACCACCTTTTCTCAAGCAGTTGCTCGTCTTAGACATGCAGATGAATATTTCAAAAATGCACCAATAGAAAACAAAATTAAACTCTACAACGAAAATAAAAATCAACCCTATAATGAAAATAAAAAACAACTCTATAACGAAAATAGAAATCAACTCTACAATGATAATAAAAAACAATTCTATAACGAAAATAAAAATCAATTCTATAATGAAAATGAAAGCCATTTTTTCAACAAAAATACTCCTGTGAACACGTCCAGGAATGTGGGTGGTATCAAGAACTAATCAGTAGCGCCACCTAGAAAAATTTCAGACTATAGTCCAGAGGCAAAAAATATTTCTCATTTAGAGTGTGAGCCCGAAACTGAGGAAAACTCGGGAAACGACTCAAACCCCCATGTTTAAACCAAAAAGTAGGGGCACATTTTCCAACTGATTGTATTTTTTTAGTGAATAATCCTCTTAAAGGTCTGTTAGAGGAAGAATGTGCACAGAGAGAAAACTTTAATAATGGTTATTAAACATTTTATAGTCACAGTTGAAAACTTGAATACTCTATATATGGGACAGATATACAGTATGATAGTGGTAGATGAAATATTTTACCTGAATTGGTATACCTGCAACAGACACTCAATTATATAGTTCATTGATAGTTAATGAATGAATAGATTTAAAATCAACTCAGGATTATTGAAGTGTTGAATAACATTGATTAGACAGTTTAATTACCATTGAACATTAAGTAATTCCCTTTGAAACATTGCTATATTATCTTACAGACTTCTTCACCTGTTGTAGGTGCACACTTCGATGATAGTTATTCAATATAGTTCAATAAATTTTCAATACTATATAGTTGCCACAGGTGAAAAAGCATGCTGTTGCAGAAAAATAGGTGATCTTCTCTGAGATATATCTAACTGATGTTTTAGGTACATTCTTTAATTACTACCATTGAAGAATACAATTATTCCAGAAACATTATTAAGTTGTCCTCGGATCATAAATTACTCGTCTCTGGAACATAATTTAATTATCTCAGATGTGCAATTCAATTGAAATATTGGGGATGTTCAATGGGCATACTTGAAAAAGGAGTTCAGAAACGATCATTCTAATTCCTGATTTTCAATGGCCTGGATATAGGAAAAATTAAAGATATTGTCTACGAATATCAAGTGCACTCGTGAAAAACATTGAAAATCATGAATCGGAATGATCATTTCTGGTCCACTTTTTCAGATGATGCAGACCCATATAGACATTTATTCCTGAATAACAAAAAATGATAAATGAGAGAAATCGAATCATTTGGTACTATTTTTGGTTAACAGTTCATCATTTATCAACATTACAGAATCAATTTTTGAAAGCTGTTGCATATCGTTCAATTTGGATATGTCCCATAAATATTTTCCACGAATAAAAAAAAATCCATATTTTTTTATAAATTACCCCCTACCCCCCAAACGCATAGGACGATTTTTTGACGACAAGTGGATCCGTGATCTGGAGATGGTAGGTAACAATTCTAGCCATGTCACAGCTTTTCACCTCCGATTTCCCACGGGGTGAACGATAGGATTCGATTAACACTCTACTATTGTAGCAGAAACTAATTTGGCAATGTTTCTTGCTGTATGTACACACCTCAATAATGTCCATTATCCACTTATCTGAATGTTGCAATAAACAATTTGTTGATGCTACATCAACCTCAATTAGGATACATCGAACAAAATGTATAGCCATCATTTGTAATGCACTGCCCAGACGGCACCTCATATTCCTGGAATATGCCTACTACGTCCAATTTTCCAATGAATATTGCATTATCCCTGGAATATTTCATGAATGTGTGCTTGATATAATATCCTCAAAGAAAATTTCTGAAATATATTTTTCGAATATTCATTAGATATCCCCAAAGAATATTCCCTGAATATGTTTATCGAATATCCATTAGATATGCTCTTCGAAAATTCCAGGAATATTCCAAAAGCAGATTGTCGGAATGTCGACCTATGCCGAATGGACACGACACGAGTCTGTCGGTTATCGCCTCTTGTTCTACATTCCACAGTCACCTAGTGAAGGACGTGATATCAACATGGACGCGAATATGCGCCGCGATTGTTTTTATTATGAATAGACGAGAAGAGCATGGAATTATTAGTTTAAGCAGAAGTGCTAGAGTGTGTATCGATTACTGTGAATAGTGTTGACATCAATATAAAGTTTTAGACGTTTGAAGTTAGTTACAATTCAAAAATAGAACATTAACTTAGGATGCACTTCTCTTTTGGCCGCCATTAAACTGAAGAGGATCACAGAGGAGACTTAATGGCACTCAATACCAGTATGAGGTATACCTAAGATTATACATCAATGAATTCATATACAGAGTGTATCTATATAACACCGAAAAAATGAAAGGGGTGATTCTGTGATAAGAATGAAGGTATTTGGTATAGAATTTTTTGATAACCCTCTCAACCCCGGATAGGTTACACACATCAGAAGATAAAAATAACATTTTTAAACTTCCCTGTATATTTAGTTAAAGACACGAAACTTGGTAAATATCATGTGTCGATGAAACTACACATTTTGAAATGTTTTACACCCTGAAGTGTGCTTAGAAGGGGTTGAAATATATTTATTTTACAACTTTGATTGCCTAATTAGAGGATAACTGTCCACTTTCACTCACTCTGATTCATAATCATACAGTGGGCACGATATCCAATTATAGATTTCCTACTAATTTGTTCACTTTGCTCAAATTTCATTGCAATGGCTCGAAAAAAATCCTAGTCGTCGACAACGTTTACTGAATAAAGCAAAAAAACTCAACAAGAATTATTGGAAAGAACGCAGAAATCTCAAGAATGTATAGTAAGCATTGACTTATCACGTTTAGTGGAAACTTTTGGAAACAACCTCGATATATTTTACCCTACTGAAGAAATGCCAGTACGCCCTGTAACTCCCACAATTCAACTAACCCGCGAAGAAAAGTTACAGTTAAAATTGAGAGGATTATGTGGTGAAGACTGAATTTAGAAGAATAGGTACATTTGGAAAAGAAAAGATTATTTTCTAGTGAATATAGGTTTCACATAGGTGTTTTATTAATTGTTGATGCTGTGAACCATGTGCTTGTGCGGATTAAACTGCTATCAGGCTGGTTAGCAACATCCGTAGCATAATTCAATCAAGTCCTTTCATTATTGCTTTCGAGTATTTTTCACTATGTCATGAAGGAACCATGGTAAACGTCAAAGATTGTTGATTAAAATACTCAAACATTCCCAAAAATCGAAGCTTGTGAGAAATTTAATGGTGAAAATGCCTTTGTCGTCATTAACCAGTTCCATTTTGAGAATTCTGGCTTTCAAACAACGAATGCAGCTGGTATTCTGAAAACTTTTTGGGAAAGAGTAATAATTTTTCTCTCTTACCTTTTCATCTTATTATATTTATTATATTTATTGAAAGGAATATATTTATAGCATCATAATTTCATGAAATAACTTACACCCTGGATCTTAACTATAATATTCACAATTTTGATATGATTTGACGAAGTACAATCAACCCTGAGGAACCTAACCAAACATCAAAATAATATGAAAAGGAAGAAACAATTTCAAAAGAAATACTAAGTATATTTCACCTTGTATCTTCACCTTGTGTGAATGAGCCTCAATCATCATACACATTCAGATTAAAAATAGTTTCATGATTACAAAAGAAAAGTAACATTGATATTGTCAAGAAGTACAAATGTCTGTGAAATAACATCACTCAAACTTTCGTTCATTTCTAGATCTTTATTCATAAATAAAATAAATTAACTTCAAGCGGAGTTCATAGACTCTAGTTCCGGTAAAATTTGCATGAAACCGCTTAGCTTGCGATGCCAAGTTACGATCCATAGGAGGGCAACATCTGAGTTGCGACATGTGGTGGACACGCCGTTTGCCAAATAATCTACCAAAACCATCTGAGTTGCGACACGTGGTGGAGGCGCCTTGCTCCTTCCTACAGATTAACTCTTCATAGTTAATCTATTAAGTTCGTTCTGATTTGTGATCAATTTTCGTTAATCCAGTCAATTTTGTGTTCTATAAAGCTATTACACCCATCCAACCACGATTCATTTCAAAATATAAAGTTTTCGTCAATTCAATGATCTATTTCAATAATTACTTTTTTAATACTTGCTTTCAATTCACTTTCAACTCAACTTTTTCCTATTATCAGACCATAGATTCTCTTGAATTTTCTGATTAGCTAATTTTCTTTTTTTTATCCATTGATGCGTAACTTGAAAGGCAAAATAATAATGATATAATTCATACAACCATGCACCATTGTTTCTAAAAATTCTGGGAAATGTTGCTATTATGGTATAATAAGTGATTTAGAAAAGTATTCTCTGGTGATAATTTGTGTAGTTTATTTCATTTTACGGGGTGTGTTTCTGGGAAACATTAAATATTTTAATTTTGATTTAAGATAGGTAAGTTATATAAAGGAAGCAATTTTTCCTATTAAGTGGGGTATTTGAGAAACTCATTCGATTTTCAGGCAGAGATACAGAGCGTTTAGTTTCAACTATCCATTTATTAGTATAGGTGATATATCATATATGATTTTTTCAAATATCATATCATATTACGTTAAGAATTTTTTTCAACCAAAATGGAGCACAACCGAATTTTTTTCTCTCGTTTTTATTGGTATATATATTTCAAGTTGTTTGCGCACTATCAACCCTTATTAACAGAGCATCCAAGTGTACCTAATTATTCAGATTTTCTACCTTTTTCAAAGATACAGGGCGTCCTTGACAATATTCAGTGAGATACATGCATAAATAATACAAATTATGTTCAATTTAAATATTTCCTTATTTTTTTTTGTTTTTCTCTTTCCTCTCACTACGTCTACAATTCTTGAATTATTAATGATTCTGCCCAATACCTGTCTTACTTCAGCTTGGAAAGATATCATTGATATTGTCTAATCGTGAAGAATACCTGTCTCGTCAGTACCAGCTTCTAAGCGATTACCAATAACATATTTTGAAGATTGTGTACAAGTTGAGCCACTCACTAAATCAAACCTACTGATTTATTAATGGTACATACATTCCAATACCTTTCTCGTCAGTATCAGCTTGGGATTGTGTATCATAAATGGGTCAATGATTGCCTGATTAGAGGATAACTGTCCACTTTCAGCTCACTCTGATTTATAATCATACAGTGGGCACGATATTCAATTATAGATTTCCTACTAATTTGTTTACTTTGCTTAAATTTCATTGCAATGACTCGAAAAAATCCTAGTCGTCGATAACATTTACTGAATAAAGCAAAAAAACTCAACAAGAATTATTGGAAAGAACGCAGAAATCTCAAAAATGTATAGTAAGCATTGACTTATCACGTTTAGTGGAAACTTTTGGAAACAATCTCGAGATATTTTACCCCACTGAAGAAATGCCAGTACGCCCTGTAAACCCCACAGTTCAACTAACCCGTGAAGAAATAGCACAGCAAAAATTGAGAAGATTATTTCGTGAATTTTGAAGTTGAAAATAGGTACATTAGGAAAAATGGGTTGAGAAATAACTGACAAACGTGTAGGCTCAGTAATTTTCATAAATAACTTTTGATTTTTGATTTTCAGAATTCGGATTCAATTCCGAACAATTTTTTGCAATCACTCATAATCTCGATAGAGTTTTTTTCGAAATATTGACTAGCGAGTTCTCCGTATTCCTTTAGTATTGGTATATTTTCATAATTCAAGATGAGATTTTTTTTGTTTGGGCAATGAATTAGTGCCTTTAGGAATAATTTTTCCAGCTTGTAGGTAAAAAGGTCGTAGTATTACATATTCGCTAACATATTTTACTAGTTGATATTATGTTGAGATAACATTTCAGTGAATGCTTTATTCAAAAAATCATTTATTTTTCTTCGTTTAGGGCACAACACATAGGTAACATTAGGTTTTAATAACGATCTATAATATAATCGTACATTTGAAAACCATTTCAGGTGTTTTTTTAATACTTTTTTGCTTCAATAATGCTATTTACTGAATTTCCTACAAAAAGTGCTTTCAATTCTGATTATTAAACTATATACTTCATTTTGAATCATACTTACTTTTTAATACGAATACTTATTGAATATTTTGAAGGTAAAACATATAGGTACCTTCAGCTTTGTTTAATAAATACACAGGATGATAATTATGCATGATACCCACTCGACTCTTAATTTGATTCAACAACATTTTTAGAGTTAGTTAGGTAAACGTAGATATTTTTTATTCATCTATCAAGAACAAAATCGAAGTCGATATTGATTGAAACATTATAGGTTTTTTTTCTATGATTCAATGAATAAGTGCAAGTCCGTAGCATAATGACCTTAGTAGGCATACCTCTACTTGCGAAATTCAACTTTGCTGACAACAGTTCTGCTTTCTATGAGTTCATAGACCTTGCTTACTTTCAACTGAATAGAAAAATAACAGGCGCCCATTTCTATGATGTGTGTAGTATTTGATAAAGATACTAGATCTGGGATTTAATAATGACATCTCGACAGAATAAGCATAGGTAGTTTATTTGAACAATTATTTTTAAACATACTTTCCTAGAGATTTCAATGATTTTTTCAGACTGCTATATAATGGTTAGCCACCAGTCACTAAGACTATATAAGAATAATTTTGAAGAGTTCGTAATTCCAATAAGTTGGCATGTACTCAAATATTGAATAATCATATTGGTCGAGTTGTTTTCAGGTGAATTCACTCGAATTTAGCTATCAACTTTCTTTTCTTGAGAATTAATAATTATCAACAAAGTGTTGATGAATACACAGGTTATTCAGTTGAAAAATTTGTGAATGAAACATTGATATAAACTTGAGATTGAAATATCTCCCGGCATTTTTTAAATGGTTTTTCAGCTTTTCTAAGTGTCTAATGCATTTTTTAAGTATATTTGTTGCATTTCTGCTCTTGTGTATATCTGATACATATATTGTTTGAAACATTTCGTACTACCAGAATTTAACAAATGATATGCTCTCATTTTTATCGGGTTATTTGAGCTAGCTAGTTCTATAATCACGTCTGCTTGGCTACTACACAAATAATTCAATAAATATTCCGAATTCCGTGAAGTTGAATATTGTTGATAAAATGAATAATGAGAATTGAAGAATTGTATTGATTGTATATTGAGAGTTTTCCCATAGACGAGTAATTACACAGGCAGACGTGGCAGATGACCTTAAGTATAGGTTGAACGTCCACCCGTGTAGTTTTGTCTATTAATGAGTTGATAATGATGAATAATGAGTATAATTGGTTGATTATACTTTTGGAGAAGCGCGGTATATCAGAGATTGGTCGTGGAAGAATGACTGGATTGAACGACTGCCTCTGATTTGCGTTTTATTATGATGATATGAGATGAGATGATATGATATGAGATGATATATAATTTTTTGAGATGAATATGATATATTTGTTTATGAGATGAATATTGCATTGCGGTTTTTGTAGGAATGAACTGATGAAATCAGGTCCTATGAGATATTTGGGAAAAGTTGATATATGAGGAATACAGACAGATGAAAACGTAATGAGCATGTTGTTTTTTATTGGAGAGTGATAAGTAGAGATTTTTTCTGGTGTACGTATTTTGGTAGTATTGTTGATATGAAGTTTTTATTCATGATTCTATAACGAACAAAACATTTTCAAGAGCAGAAAGTTTTATAAAAGTTATTTATACATATATCAAATGAAAAATAAAAACCGAAGTTGATATTTCAGTATGTGAATGATAAAATGTTTTGTGCATGTGATGAATGGTACAGGTAGTTTGAGAAAAAATAGAGGATTCGAAAAGTATAATGAAGAACCTCATTAATAATGACTTTTGTGTTAACTGACATCTGAATAACCTGTAAAATAATTAAATAAGCCATGAACAAAATTCACAGAAGGAGTATTTTTCGCGAGGCACTAGCTAGAATTTGCTCACAATTCGGCATGCCAAAACTGAATTGCTTCTATATGGAATTTTTCCCGTATAAGGCATTTCTGTTGGTGTATTTCAGTTCGGAATGCTAAAACCAACTGAACTCGGATTAACACAATTCCTGTATTGAGTTTAATTCTTCAAAATTAACATATTCTTTTTCTTTTACACATCCAGTATACTTATCTATTGTAGAAAAAATAAATAAGAGTACCAATTATTTCAAAATGAAACTGAGAGACTTTCATTGTTTGATAATACTAATAATATTCTCCAAGAGGGGCCTAACTATAGCCAAATCAGAATCGAGTAGTTAACTTATATGAAAATAACGTAACTATAGTAGGAGGTGTATGTACATTTAGAATCAATAAATTCATAAATTACAATGAAAATTATTATCAATCATTGACAAAGCATGTCATGCACTTTTCATGAGTATGGAAATTTTTATTCGAGAGCGACGCAATTTTGAGAAATGAAAAATTAACAATCAACTAGTTACTGAATAATTAAAAAATATACCTACTGTATATAGCTAAATGGTATATTGCACTCAGCAATACCAAGTCCTATTGAATGACAACTAGTAGTCATTATTAAATTTGGAGATAAAACATATACAAGTGTAAAAAATAATGGAGAATTTTGTCTCTCTCCAAATATTGAACATATCGCAAATATGGAAATGACACACCCACACTACCACCTAACTATTCCTGTAGGCGTACCTATACTTTTTGTCAATATTGTCGAGGTAGATGCCGAGCGGGGTAGTTAATCTTACCTGGTAGCTAGCTAGCGACGTACTGCCCGATCATGGGATCGCGTGGACCGGTCCAAGGTCGGACCGTTTGCACTTCTTGTAAGTGCGGCGTTGTCGGATCAATTCCCGATAGCACATCCCCCTTTCACACAATGCACCTTGTAGTGCACCTATAAATGGTGGTTGGGGTAGTTCAGTCTGTTCGCCGGAACTTAACATGATATAGTCACTACGAGTCACTGCACTAAATCTAATATACATCATCGTCGAACCGAGGCACTCGACGTCACACTGATATGTATTTCAGTGGTGACATTGATCGTTTGAGTCATTGCACCTATGTCTCGAAGGTATGCTCACACGTCCTGATCTAGTCACATAGTGCCGCTGCTGTGGACGTTGTCGTATTTCCGGCTGCGGGCCTTGCTGCACTTCCGGTTGTGGACGTTGCTGCACTTCCGGCTGTGGACGTTGCTGCACTTCCGGTTGTGGACGTTGCTGCACTTCCGGTTGTGGGATTTGCTGCACTTCCGGTTGTGGGATCTGCTGCACTTCAGGTTGTGGGATCTGCTGCATATCTCCTTCATTTTCTTCGAGATTCCCAGCTTCACTTTCTGGAATGTCAATTTCTTGTTCGGATTCTGTGTGATAGCTTAGTTCTCCATCTATTTTCAAGAGATGAGCTCTATTTCTTCTGATTACATTGTTGTCGGACACTATGACGTATGATCTTGGTTCTGGGCCTATATTTGTTATTATGCCTTTTCGCTTCAGATTCGTGATCCATACTTTGTCATTTACTTTCAATGGAGATACACTTCTTGCTCTGTGACGCCTGTTGAAGTTTTTTGCTTGTGTTTGAAGTTCGTTCTCTCTTTTGTGTCGATATTCTTGTAGATAAGTCCATTTTGGAATAAGCAGATCTTTACCAGAGGGCAGGGTAGTGCGAATGCGTCTTCCCATTATCAGTTCTGATGGGCTCAGACCACAGTCTAGCTGGGTTGCTCTGTAGCTTAATAGTCCTAGGTTGGGATCTTCGCTTTTTCGGATTATGTTTTTAGCAATTTTTACAGCTGCTTCGGCTTGGCCGTTTGATTGAGGAAAAGTGGGGCTGCTGGTTATGTGTTTGAAGCCATAGGATTCTGCGAAGGTTTTGAATTCGTAACTCTTGTAGCAGGGTCCATTGTCTGATCTGATTATCTCCGGGATTCCCCAACGAGCTAGGAAGGTTTTCAATTTTGTTATAACTTCACTGGCTGTGGAGGATCTGAGTGCGGCCACTTCAAAGAATCTTGAAAAGTAGTCAACCGCAACAATGTATGTGTGGCCCCCTATCTCAAATAGGTCAGTTCCTATTATTTGCCATGGATACTCTGGCACGGGGGTAGATTTCAAGGGTTCTACTGGTGGTGTTCTGTGTTGGAGGCATTTTTCGCATTGTGCCACTTTATTGTTTATTTGGCTGCTGATGCCTGGCCACCACACTGTATCTTTAGCACGACTGCGACATTTCACAGCTCCAAGATGTCCCACGTGAATCTGGCTCCAGATTTCCTCTCTATTAGCTGGAGGGATATAGACTCGGTTTCCTAGCATGATTAATCCATTTAGAGATACTAATTGTCCTTGATATTGTCCAAAGATACGATCTTCATTGGGCATGAATTTATTTGCCGGCCAACCATTGGAAATGTATTCCAGTAATCTTTTACTTTGTGGATCCATGCTTTGAGCTTTCTTGATCTGTTGCATGCGTGCGTCAAGGATGGGTAAAGAATTTTCAATGTGGTTAGCAAACAGTTCCACGTCCTCGATGAGTAGGGCATCTGTTCCTGGGTCTGTGGAGAAAATAGGTGCCCTGGATAGCATGTCAGGTATGATCATTTGCTTACCCGGAATATATTCCACGGAATAGGAGAATTGCATAAGTCTCATTCTGAATCTCTGAATCCTGGCTGGGAGGTCCGCTAGAGCCTTGGATCCCAGTAGTTCTACCAGCGGTTTGTGGTCCGTCTGGATCAGAAAGGTTTGACCAATGAGAAATTGCTTAAATTTTTCGCACGCCCATGTAACCGCTAGAGCTTCTCGCTCGATTTGGGCGTAGCGTTTTTCGGTGTCGGACATGGTACGTGACGCATAGCAGATGGGTCGCCAAGGTGCTGTTTCGTCTTTCTGTTGCTCCAATGTTGCACCAATACCGTAAGAAGAGGCGTCTGCTGCAACTCGAATTGGGCGTCCTGGGGCAAAGTGGGCAAGTATGGGTGCTGATGTCAATTGTTTCTTGATTTGCTGAAATGCTGCTTCGTGCACTTCAGTCCAACAAAATTCGTTATCCTTGCATAGCAGTTGATGTATGGGGCTTGCTAGTGTTGCTAAACTGGGCAAAAATTTTGCATGAACTTGTACAGTGCCTAAAAGCTGCCTCACCCCACTTACATCTCTTGGTGCGGGCATTTCCAGGATAGCTTTCAGCTTATTCGGGTCTATTTCCACTCCATCTTTGGATACTACGTGTCCTAGAAAGATGAGCTTTTTCACGCCAAAAATGCACTTTTCTTTGTTCAGTTTGAGTCCACGATCTTTGAACCTTTGCAAAACTTTCTGCAGTCTGGTATCATGTTCTTCTCTTGTTTTCCCAAAAATCAAAGTGTCGTCAGCCATGTTTACAATACCTTCAAGTCCTTCCAGGGTTTCGAACATTTCTCTCTGAAAGCGTTCTGTAGCAGAGGTGATCCCCATTGGTAAGCGTCTGAATGCATATCGCCCAAATGGGGTGATGAATGTCGTCAACAACTGCGATTCTGAGTCCAGAGGGATGTGGTAAAAGCCTGACGTTGCATCTAATTTGGAAAAATAGGTTGCTCCTGGGTCTATCTGTGCCAAAGATTCAGTTACTTCTGGTAACAGTAGTTTTTCTGTTTTTACATGTTTGTTTAACATGGTGTAATCCACGCAGGTTCTCACTTTGCCATCTTTTTTTGGCACCACCACCATGGGTGCACACCAAGGAGTAGGATCTGTGACCTTGAATATGACTTGTGAATCTTCAAGTACCATCAAGTGTTGTTTCACAGCATCACGTAACTGCAAAGGGATTCTCCGTGGTGTGGAAATTGCAAAGGGAGTGGCATTGTCCTTCAAGGTTATATGATAATCTCTTCCAAGGTTGCCTATTCCATTGAATAAAGATGGGAATTGTTCAGCAATTGAAACTGATCCTGCCCAAGACAGCATGCCCAGAGCTTCAACTGCACCTCTGCCTAGTAGGTTTTCATGGAGTTTTTCTGCCACATATACTTCGGTCAGATGCCTTTTTTCCCGCCACTGGATTTCTGCCAAAATTGTTCCCAATATCTTGATACTGTCCCCAGATGCTGATAAAAGGCGTTTTGAAGGATTTGACAGTATGATCTTGTCCAAATCCGGAAATGCCCTTTTGTCTAGCACTGTGACGTCAGCTCCAGTGTCTATTTTGACAGCCAAGGATATACCTCTGATGCTCACTGTTGTTCTCCAAGGGACGGAGTGGTTGTCTTCAATACTTCCTAGAAAAAATGTGTCAAACTCACTCACGTTTTTCTGAGAAGAGAAGTTCTGCTGCTCAGCAACGGTTTCTGATACTCTAGTATTTTCCATCGACGGCTTAAAAGAACATTTGACTGCCCAGTGTCCCGTTTTTTTGCATTTGTTGCAGGAATCCTTCTTTGCTGGACAATTTGCAAACTGGTGACGAGGGGTTAAACCACATTTTCGGCAACATTTTTCATCCTTATGTTCTGATCCTGTCTGATGATTTTTCTTGTGTTCAGATTCGTACCTACTTCCATATGTTTTTGACACTGCTCCCCTTCGTACTGCACTGATATTCTCGGCGCCTGATGGAACCTCTTGGGGGTTGCAGGATGGAGCCTGAACGCTTGCTCGAACTACTACTTGTTGCTTTCGTAGAGCCTCAGCAAGTCTTATTTTTCTAATAATTTCATCTTTGCCATCTTCCGGGCGAGCTTGTAACTGCATAGAGAGTCTGCTATCAGCTAATCCGGCTATTAGTCTCAACTTTATCATTTCAGATTCCATGTCACCCCATTCGCATGTTTGCGCCATGGTTGTTAAATCCGTGATGAAAGAATCACCTGGTTCATCTGAGCCCTGCATTCGTTGCAAAAATTTCACCCTTTCATATACTAAATTCTTCTTTTGTCCAAAATATGAGTCAAATTTGTCAAGAACGACGTCATAATTTTTTTGGTCTGAAGATGAAAGGTGAAACGAGCTCAGTATTTTCTCAGCTTTAGCGCCAAGGTGCGCAATCAGGTAGTCTACCTGTTGCTCAGAAGAATAATTTGATAAAACAGTTCTCTTGTACCTTGCGAAACTAGTTTTCCAATCTTCCCAGTCTTCCGCTTGAAACGTAAATTCTCGAGGAGCTGGCACCACTGGTTGCTGAATTGCCATGGGCGACGGCGCGCCGGCATGGCCTGGAATAGCACCACCTCTTGCCGCCACGTTTCCCTCCAATTGTTGCTGTTGGAGTTGTAAAAGCTGTGTAATGAGCTGTTGTTGTTGAAAAAACTGGTCTTGGTTGATAACTAACCCCTGGTTCTCGTTGTCTGGCATAGTATTAGTCCGCTGATGCTGATACACAACGTATTTATCACACACGACACTAGATCACTTTTTTTTTTCCCGCGAAATCAGTATCTGAACTTCACTGTTTACGACTGTTATGATCCAACTGAAAACCAGACAATCCAATTGGGTAATTTCGTAGGTTCAACGGTTAAAAAACTGAATTCAGATGAGTACGGCGGTTCCTGTACTTCAACCGTTTTGTTTTTCACGAACACAACACGTTAAAAAAAACAGACAAACACGTTATCGACTGTTGGATAGGTCCTCACTGCCCGTGTTGTCCTTTCCGTCGCCTTCGAATACACTCTTTTCACTTTCCCGATACGAACTTCGATATCGCGAAGGAATTTCGATTCGAATTTTATTTTTATTTCGTTAGCCACGATGCCACCATGTCGAGGTAGATGCCGAGCGGGGTAGTTAATCTTACCTGGTAGCTAGCTAGCGACGTACTGCCCGATCATGGGATCGCGTGGACCGGTCCAAGGTCGGACCGTTTGCACTTCTTGTAAGTGCGGCGTTGTCGGATCAATTCCCGATAGCACAAATATAGTTTGTTTTATGTATATGTATTGTTATGTCCAAGACAAGATCTCAATTTTCTATGTAAGTGGTTTAATATTTATATGTACTTGGAAATATGATCTCGGGAAAATTACTGGACATGCGAATTACTAGAACATAACATAAAGTTGTATCTGATGAAGTGAGAACGACAGATGAATAACAACAATAGTTGCAAATCAGCTGTCAGCCATGGTGTATGAATAAGTATAAAGATGTTATTTTATTATTGCCACGTAGTAAATGTGATGCGTAAAGAAAGAGAGATATAATGACGTGAAGGCACTCGAAAGTGCAAATTGATGTATTCGTTTCAAAGTGAGAGGATAGATGTATGAAATAATATGCTTTTCTCGCGATATGAAGAGAAATAGGGACAAATTGTCAGATTAAAAGAGATAATGGTAGATACAAAGTTAATGATATTCAGGATGTACGAGATGAAGTTTCCACAAAATACCTAGATATTCATCATATGTAATTCAATGCTCGTCGTTAGGTATTAGCCAGGAGTGTAGTTGTTTTATGATAAATATCACATTGGAGAGTTTGTTTTTTATTTCGGTGACAAACCATTCATAATATTCGAAAACAAAATTTGGTAATATTGAAATTATCATAAAGGTAGGCAATACTCCTCAAGGCAGTCACGTTGACATGAAAATAAATATAAGAAGCAATTAAAATAAAATTCAGGAATACGGGTGTGTCATTCCTATTCCAAATCAAGAAATAATCTCTTTTCTATAATTTGAACAGAAATTGTTCGGCAACACGAACAATTCCATACAGAGTGGAAAAGAGATTCTTCAAAAGGGTAGTAGAAGAAGGTATGTCTTGATTTTCCTGTACTGAGACCTATCTTTTTGATGAACTCAAGATAAGCAGCAGGAAAATCATGAGAAAATAATTTTTTTCCGATTGGCAGCAAATATTAATTTTGCTGACACATATCAATCAGCAAAGTATCACTTTTCCTGCCATGGCAGCAAAGTGGTTACTTTGCTGATTGATATGTATCAGCAAAATTAATAATCCATAAATCGTTTATAATTTCCTTCATATTTCATCCGAGACTTCTCCGGCATCAAATTCAACTCTATATTTTTTTCACCACCCTCATTTCTGGAGGTGTAAGTACTTCCAGGTCGCTATCACTGTCCATTATATAATAATTTAAATATACCGCATTTTTCGCACAACTGTCAGAAATTTCATGAATTGTCAAACTATAATTATTATGGACATTTCCATAGCAACCATTCCAACAACTGCGATTTCAATCAAATTTTATTTTATTTGAATACTACAGGAAAAATAAAGAGATATATATTATTATGAACAATCGGAGAAAAAACTATATGTTCAACTCGGCAGTAAAGTAGATTGACTGCCTTAGCTGGATTCCTAGCCTCGCTACGCTCGGCTATGAATTCAGCCTCGGGAGTCAATCTACTACTTTGCTGCCTAGTTAAACAAATGACTATTGTTTCAACTAATTTAGGAAGTTTTTAGAGATCATTACTCGAGAAAGTTACGTCGATAATATCCAATGATTTTATAATTAATTAGGATGTTTCATATGTACTTCTTGTATGAACTTACTGCCGATATTTTTTCTCTCTGGTTACATGTGAAACGGAGAACCACACTCGACGGCACTACAAATGCATGCAGGCAAAACTTACTTCGTATTCCTGATGTGGCTCGAAATGCTACAACCGCCGTTCCCGTGAGTAGCTGCCCAATTCGCACGACGATATGCTCTCCTCGACGCTTCTGGTGCCCAAAAAGCAGCCAAAATCCACGAAACCTGAAATTTCCACGAGGTTATGATGAACAAGTGCACAATAGACAAAACTTACCAGAGCTCCGACTACAGGAAGTCAATACAGTAACCAAAGTAATGTCTATATTCCCAAGCAATCAAGTTCGCACGACTACTCACTACACGAAAATCACGCCGATTATAAGTGTAGATAGTACCGAACTACCGGAATCATTGCGAAAACGAAGCACTAGTAGCAATGGACGACAAACTACTTATTCAGCAATTTCCGTTATCTGCATATAAAGAGACAGAGATACTCTCCTAAATCTCTTCTCGATTTTTCTCCAGAGACGATAGAGCGCAGCATCCAAAGAACGCAGCAATTGCAGTCTATAAGCTGAACCATACACTGCCATAGAAAACGTCTCATCAAAGAGCTAGTGTCCCCTCCCAGGCGAGATTGGACGCCATCAGACCATCTCACAGATCTCTCGTGCATCAATCCTACCATGTTATGATCTCAATGTTATGGATGTATCAAGTTACAAGTAAAACAAAACATCGCTGACCTACATTACGAACATATGGAAAATGGAACCGCAACCTCAGATGACTGGAAGGACAGAGTTCAGTGTCAACAAACAATTAAAGTGTAGTGCCGGTCCAAGTGATTTTCAGTGTGGTCCTCTTCGAAACTCTCACATACGCGAAGAAAATAGACTTATCTTATGGACAGTTATCACAAGTTCTTTTCATTTGTACATCTCCTTTTTTAACTAACGATTCTTTTAATGAAACGTTTTTATTTATCATTGATGTAGGTATGATTTTCACACAATTTTATATTTTTTTATTTCATTCGATCACTTATGTACTTCATTTGATTGACTCATTATTCGACTTGATTATTGTTTTGTATCATGTATATAGGTAGTTATAGACACTTGAAGCTGTGGGGCCAGCTTCGTCAAACAGGGGAGATGTGTCAAGAAGTACAAATGTCTATGAAATAACTTCCGTTCATTTCTAGATCTTTATTCATAAATTAACTTTTCCAAATTGAAACATCTTGTACAGCGTTCCGATCAGGTCAAAGCGGAGTTCATAGACTCTAGTTCCGGTGAAATTTGCATGAAACCGCTTAGCTTGCGATGCGGGCTAAGCTATACGCCCGGTATCGAGCATTGCCATTGCGGAAAATTGCAATGTTAGCATCGATTCCAAATATAAATAGATTCCGAATCGATAAGCCATTCATTACTGAGTATTCATTATTATTGATTTACTCATTACTAATTACTGATTACTAATTCATTACTACTTGAATCATTAGTATTTGATTATTACTTATTATAATGCATTTCGATAACACTTTACTTTACTCCGTAATTGAATTACTTATTCACGAGTTGCTGCCAAAATGTGTACCGTCCTCCCGACTTTGATCCTGCTGGTCAACCCCATGTTAGATGTCATAATGTAAGTACTGTTTTTCCATGTTCTATCTGAATGGTTGTTTTGTGTTGTGTCGCGTTTGGTAATTTACTATGGTTTGTCTATGCTACTTTGCCATGTGGCAAGCATTTATTAACGACTTTCCCAGTAAATCAATAAATGTTAATTTTATACGAAAACTATCTTGACTCTTCATTTGGGGATGAATATGGTTGGGTGGTGAAATGATCAAAATCCTCTCATCAAGCCAAGTGAGTAGCCAAGTTACGATCCATAGGAGGGCAACATCTGAGTTGTGACATGTGGTGGACACGCCGTTTGCCAAATAATCTACCAAAACCATCTGAGTTGCGACAATATTTCATGAATTTTTCAAATCATTCATTCCTAATCAAGTCTAGATAATCATCATTTTATGAGCATATATAATTTCTTTGACATCAATTTACACATAAAATTGTTTTCTAACTTTTTTCTCAATCCCTACTAAAAATGAGATATAGAATCCTATCAAAATATTGTTTAACCTATAAAAAATTGTATAATGAAGAATGTCTCAACAACGTTGAATATTTGTTTCAAACACAGTCCATTGATCAGGTAAACAAGAGAATCACCACTCGAACCATCCCGTACCCTATTAACCCCCCAACACTTCTGATTGATATTGATAATAATTGCCATTCTCGACAAAAACGTTTTCCTTACAAAAATTTGTATAGATACGAGTGTTTAATCAATTTGAAGAACACCTCAACTCAAATAGAACAGTCATTGAATCAGAGTCAGTCAAAAATATTGAAACATCCTTGACAACCACGGATTCTGAAGATCTAATCTCATTCGAAGATGCCGAATCACCGGTCATATCTTCTAATGAGAAAGACCTTATTTCTTTCGAGGATGATGAATTAGTACCACCTCCATTATGTTCTGTTATCTTGTTTAGGGTTCTTTAATGATGTTCTAGGAGATAGTTTATACATTTAATGAGGATAGAATAATACAGACATTCATAGTCGACGACCATGATAGAGTCAAGTTCCCTTGACATGACTGACAGTCGACAGCTACATTTCAGCACAGGGTTGCCAGACTTAGCAACTATATACAGGTAGTAAGTTATTACAGAACATCCCCCTCTTCAAGTATACAATACAATGACTATACTTATACTATACATAGTTAATTTAAGACAAGATATAATCCTTTAAATAACTAGGCTTTTTGATTTCTCTATAAGACCTTTTATTAGGAGAACAAGAAACACTAGTTCCTGGATTAAAACGTTCAGCAGGAAGTTGTGGATTACCTAAATCACTCACGCACTGGTAATTAGATTCCCTATCATTACAAGTCATTTCAGGAGTATGATTAGTGATTCTAGGTGATACAGGTGTAATTTCGTTAGGGGTTATTGAAGGCAGTGTTGGAGTAAACTTGGGTTGAACATAATATGGGTCTGGAATCAAGTGCCCCCGGTTTCTTCTATGTATACCAAAATTTGTCTCTACTGAGTATGATCTAGGTTCATTTAAAATAGAAATGTTTTTTCCATATTGTCTTAGGTCAATTACCCAAACACTGTCACCAAATGACAATTCAGGTAAATCTCTGGCCTCATGTCTCTACTGAGTATGATCTAGGTTAATTTAAAATAGAAATGATTTTTCCATATTGTCTTAGGTCAATTACCCAAACACTGTCACCAATTGACAATTCAGGTAAATCTCTGGCCTTATGTCTTTTGTTAAACTGGAGAGCAGATTTTTCTTTGGCAATACTATCTTTTTCCAAAACAAGCTTAGAATCAATACTCTTGTTCAACTCACTGGGTATAATGGGTAAATGCGATCTCAGTTTCCTATTCATCAATAGCTCGGAAGGACTATACCCACATTCAAAGGGTGTGGTACGGTAAGCTGAATGGGCTGAATGAATATTATCATTCTTTTTAATGAGCGATTTTGCAGTCTTTACAGCTGCTTCAATACAGCCATTTGATTGTGAGAAATAAGGGCTGCTAGTTATATGATGAAAATCGAAATTGTGAGCGAAATTTTTTTATTGAGTTTGAAACTGTGGACCATTGTCGGATCTTATTATTTCTAGAATTCCATAACGACTAAATAGTTCTTTCAATTTGATGATAATGTCATTTTCGGTCATTTTAGTCAACTTGAAAATTTCGAAAAACCGTGAATAATATTCGGTAATTATGAAATACCAATGATCAGTTTTGAACAAATCTAAAGCAATTTTCTGCAATGGTCGATCCGGAAATTGGTCTTTCAGAAATGGCTCTTTTGGATTTATTCTATGTTCCACACATTTTGGACAATCCCTTACCAAATTTTCAATTTGTGATATAATCCTAGCCACCAAATAGACACTTTTGCCCAAGCACGGCACTTAACTATTCCTTGATGTCCTAGATGAATAAATTCCAAACAACGTAACTGTAAGGAATCAGGAATAAGGATTCTGGAATTTCTGAGTAGTAAACCCTCTACAAAGGAAATTTCAAAATGATAAGGATAATAATGAAGTAAAGATTGTTCGATTTTATTTTTTTCAGGCCATCCAGAAAAAGAATAATCTTGAGTTTTTTACAAATTGGGTCCTTAGATTGCTCTCGTTTTATTTCATCAAGAAAATAGGGTTTTACTTGTAAAGAATGAATCACAAGTTTGACATGAGCTTCCGCTTCATGTGTCAATTCATCTTCTTCAGGCAATGAACAGTCTTTTGAAAATTTCTCGACAAGGCATCCGCCACTAAGAGATCTTTCCCAGGAGTATAGTATATTTCATAATCATAACGCATAAGACGAATCCTGAAGCGCTGTAAACGAGGTGTCAGTTCATCTATAGGTTTAGACTGTAGTACCTGCACTAAAGGCTTATGGTCCGTTTCAATGCGAATATGTATACCAGTGATGTACTCTTGAAATTTATCTGCTGCCCACGCTAAAGCAACCGCTTCGCGCTCTATTTGGGCGTATCGTTTTTCGGTAGGAGAAAGTAAACGAGAAATATACGCCACAATTTCTTTTTTACCATTGTGTGTCTAAATTAGACATCCGCCTAATCCGTAGGAAGATGCGTCAGCTGATATAGATATCTGTTTAGCGGGGTCAAAATATGCTAAACATGGGCTATTTTGTAGTAAGTCTTTGATTTTGACAAAAGCTTCTTGTTGCGAAATACCTCAAGTAAAAGTAATATTTTTCTTAAGTAAAGAAGTTAATGGTTCAAGAATTTCTGAACGATTCGGTATGAAACGGCAGGAAAAATTGATCATGCCCAAGAATTGTAACAATTCTGTTTTGTTATTTGGTGCAGGAAACCTTTCAATTGCAGAAATTCTTTCGGAATCAACTGATATGCCTTTATTAGAAATGTGGTGTCCTAAAAACGACAAAGCATTTACACCAAATTCACATTTTTGTTTATTTAGTGTGATGCCTTCTGCTTCAATTCGGGATAAAACTTTTTCCAATATCTTATTATGCAATTCTGAAGTTGGAGCATGAATCAAAATGTCATCAATATGACTGATAACCCCGTCAATTCCTTCCAATATTTTATTAAGTAAAATAGAGAAAAATTCTGGTGCACATGTAATTCCGAATGGGACTCTGGTAAATAAAAATCTTCCAAAAGGAGTAATAAACAGTGACGGCTCGTCAGGGACGGCAGGGTCGGCCGGGCCGTACCAAATAATTTGGGGAAAATTACTGAACTATTTGATGAATACAATTATTTTCCGAAACTGTTTTCATAATTCATCGTTCATTATCCTACTGTTATGCCACTATTATTTCGATTTCATTCACTGGAACCGTCGAGTATGCCATCCGCATATACTCCGAAAATCACGAACTAATTCAGGACCTACGACATCTGGTAATCCCATCGTCAAAACGCCGCTTTAAGTTGAAACGCTCGCGTAGCTCATTACACTGATGCAGACGGCCGGCCGATCGGTGGTTTCTTGTCTCGACGCATCGCCTACAGATTCCCCGCTTCAAGTTTGAATTCTCGCGTATACGCGAACGATACGCGTCATACCTTGGGTGCGGCTGAGATGTTTATAACTATGGTGTTTCCACTTGTCAATTGTTTTTCGTCAGAAAGTGTCGATGGATTATTGGCCATAGTTCAGAAATCACCTGTAGATGGCGTCCCGGCTATAAATTATTGTTCTACCAACCTTGCAAATTATCTGCAGTTCTGTGTGCCTGTTGTCAAGGTCGTTGATTGTCAAATTTATCGATTTGAATTTCGAATTCAAAATTAGTGTGGATTCATTCCGATTCCTAGTTATTCTGTCGTATTCTCTCTACAGTCTGCAGTTCTTTGAGTGTTTCCAGTATTCCAGTGTTTTAGTCCTTAGTGTTCCTATCAGTGTTAATCCCTATTATTTTCGAGTTTTGTTGTTTCTAATTCTTGTTGTTGTTTTCCGCGTTGTCGTTATTCTTAGTTCAGTGTTGTATTCAGTTTTTGTTGTGTTTTAATTCCCTCTGAACATCATGTACTATTGTATAGTTTGTGGACAATCTCAAACAAGTACAGGCCATTCCCTGCATTTGTACAGGGTACCCAAGGTGAATATTTGCATGTTTATCGAATTTATTTCTAACTTTGCATTTCATTTTTTCATCATTATACTTTATACTTTCATAGGAGGATAATGTTCGACAAAAGTGGGCTGATGCAGTTGGCAAACACTTACCACCTAGTGGTCGAATATGCTCCAGGCATTTCCCCCCAGAATGTCAAGGCATGAAAAAGCTGAAAAAATCTGCTTTGCCCTCCAAACTGTAATATTTTTTATCTTATTTTATTATATACTTAAGTGGTAGGTTAGGCTGGAAAAAAAAACAGGAACAACAGAGTATTCCTTTTTATCAATCAATAAATACAATGTTTCTAATTTGAGAAAATCAAAGCAAAAGACATCATATCATCTTCTTGGAGTCCATTAGAATATTCATAAAAATATATGAATTAGTTTTCATTCTAATTCGAAATTCCAAACCTATTTTATTATTTGATAGTCTTGGTCATTATTATACATTCCTAAAATAAAAAAATTATTCATTCTCAAAATAAATATGACCTACCAAACTTCAATAGGTCATATTACTCATCAAAATAAGAAAAAACACATAAATATAGATTTCAAATGCTTTGTTTTCAACAGATGGTTTGAAGTTGAAAAAATGTTATACTATAATATATCTGGAGAATCTTCTTGAAATTTGGTGAGCATATTTGTAGTAGAAGTATTTGTTTGTTAGCCTTGCTGAGTCCTGTGGCCTCCCATCAGAAAACCATTGATATTTTCATTATAAATTACACTGCTTTTTGAAGGTTTGCAAGAACAGTAATTAAGAAAATGCACTATTTTCAAGAATGATATTAAAACTCTTTCAATAAAGTGCTTTAGATTTTCTAAACTAATTATTACATAGCCTAGCTGTAGCTTGTAAAATTTTGTAATTATTTATTATGTATAGGGAATAATAAAAAAATACTTTTTTCTTCCTTTTTTAGACTCTATGATGATTTATGTATGGATGAAAGTCCTAATATTTCAATTCAAGAACCTTCCACCTCCCAATCATGTACCTCACCTGAAAAAAATATGGAAAATACCCAAATTGATGCTGGTATCCCATCTCCTCAACCTGAACCTATAACAGAAAATGACCCAACAAGTCTGATGGAACTAACAGTTGAGGATACTGTAATAGGATCAAGGTACCTATTATCCTTTATTCAAAAATAAAATTACACAACTACCCTTTATTTCAATATATGACTATTGAAAGTAAAAAAAATATTCATACAGATTTTTTGGGATTTTCTCTCATTTCTATGAAATAAAAATATGAATATTATTTCAATATATGTGTAGTAAGGACAAATCAGATGATTTGCCCCAAAAAGTCACTGTGTTTAAAGAATTTTCCTATCAGAGAGCCTAAAAGAAAAATTCACTAGCTTGTCAGTGACAATTTGTATTGAAACAAGTTTGAAGAGAAATAAAGCTATGTGTATATAGAAAAAATAACAAATTTTTACTTAGCTTTGGACGTTTGGGAAACGAATCTGCTCCTGTTTTCATCATAAAAAAATGGATATTTGAATATCAAATTCATATTGCACTTGACATGAGTTACAGGATGTTTTCATTAATTAATCTTGAATTTACCATTTTCATCTTCAGATTTCAGAAGTGAATACCTTGTTCTATCAATGAAAATGGTAAATTCAAGATTAATTAATGATAACATCCTGTAACTCATTTCATTGCCGAGAACTGGAAGGTGCCAAGAGAAATATGAATTTGGTATTCAAATACCCATTTTTTATGTTGAAAGCGGGAGCAGATTCGTTCCTGAATCGTCCAAAGCTAAGTAAACTTTTTATATTGTTTCTATGGAGGTTTCTATATACCTTTATTTCTCAACTCCAAACTTGTTTCAATACAAATTGTCACTAACAAGCTAGTGAATTTGTCTTTAAGGCTCTCTGATAGGAAAATTCTTTAAAGGCAGTGATATTTTGGGACTACAGGTATATTGAAATAATATTTTTATTTCATAGTAAGGAGGAGAAAAAATCTGGAATTATGAATGTACTAGACCTCCTTGATTAACCTACAGACAGTATTTAAAACAATATATTCATTTCCATAATAATAATATAATACAATAACAATTAGCATACACATACATATTTCAGTAAAATATATTGGAAATCTAGTTGATATTTTGATAAATAAATATAGAATACTCATATTACAAACATTTGGAAAAATACAATTATTACTTTTGCTTTGCTTTAATCAGATGAAAAATGATACCACACACATACTACTGAGACCATAATAAGATATAATTGGACTAAACTTCAACCACTATACCAAAATGCATTGGTTAGCCCCTACAGGGCGCTGAAATGAATATGTAGTACAAAATTCTACACAGTATTTCAAATTCCTAAAATGTCCTAAATATCAGATATCATCAATGATTCCCTTTGAAACGGAAATTGGTACTTACCTGAAATTATTAAATAACTTTTAAGGGTACCAAAGCATTAGAAACAAAGCAATTTGATATAGATGTAAAATGAGTTCAATTATCTTATTTTGATCCCAGTAGTCTATGCTTGTCTATGGTATCATTTTGTAACAATATTTCCTTCCATTTGTAGCCTATGTGATGATGTATGTATGGATGAAAGTCCTACTATTCCCATTGAAGAACCTTCCACCTCCCAATCTTGTATCCCACCTGAATTCATGGAAATTACCCATATTGATGATATCCCATCTCCTCAACATGAACTCACACCAGAAAAGAACTCATTGTTTGAAGCCTTGATGGAAATAGAAATATCCCCTTTCCTTCCTGTTGCTTGGGGTATTCATAAAACATACAATGCCATTGTATTTTCGAAAATGTACATTGAAAATGATGATGTCTCTCTCGAAAGACTTTTGCTTGTTAGTGAGCAAGGAATACGGGCGCAAATTAAAAATACCTGGATAGATTTCACTCAGCCCATAGCCACATTGTCAGATTTTTTTAAATTAATTTCAAGATTAGACAAGACAAGAATATGTACAGGAAAAAGCAAGTCTTGTCATGTTTTCCTTGGCCAGAGGACAAAAGTTTGTAAAGCTTGTTCTAGTTATAAGTACTTCATGAGAAGAAGTAACTCAAAGAAAAATAAACATTTGCTCCTTAATAAAAATAAAAGTAGAATCCTAAAATACAATGCCAACAAAAACAGGCACCTGAAAAATGTTGTAGTGAATTTACAAAAAGAAAAAGTTAGAGTTAACCATACAGATAAAATATCAGACCATTCAATAGTTGAAATATATACAGGAACTTACAAGAACACTCAAGTGAAGAAAATCACCAGAGGCAAAATAAACTATGATGCAATATCTCAAATACTGATTGAAAAAGACTGGTGTTATAGTTGTACTGATGTTGATATTGTTCGCGATAATTTTATAAATAACATTAAAACAACATTAGACGAGGTCTCTCCTATTAAGGAAATCGTTGTGAGATATGACAATAAATGGATGAATGACGAATGTCGACAAGCAATGAGGGAAAAAAATGATTCTTACAGTCGGTTTACTTTCACAAAAAATAATAATGACTGGTTGGAATATAAACGTTGTAGAAATAAACTAGTGAGAGTGATAGCCAACACAAAAAAACAGTTCTATAAACACTTAATTGATGATAATAAGAATGATAGCAAGAGAATGTGGAAAAACTTGAAATATATATTAGGCAACAAAAAAAAGAAAAATATTACAGATGGTGTTATATGCAATGGAAGTTACATATGCAATCCAGTTAATATAGCAGATTCGTTGAACGATTTTTTTGTCGAAAGTATCGAAATAATCGCCACTGAAATTGGACCAACAGATGTGGACTTACTTGCTATAACGGATACTATTGCTGATGTGGATAATGTGGGTTTTGGTAACTTTAGTGCAATATCATTGAATAGCTTATATAAAGTTATATGCACACAGCATAAAAATGGAAGCGTCGATGAAATTGATCTGAAACTCATCAAATCGATCTTTGATATCATAGGATATCCTTTGAGATATTTGATAAATCTTAGCTTAGAAAGAGGAAAATTACCAAATCAATTCAAAACCTCGGTTATAGCACCAGTCCCCAAAGTCTGTAATACAATGTTGGCTGAAGAGTTGCGACCTATAAACATGTTACCATTTTGAAAAATTATTGGAGTTAGTGGTGTATAATCAAATTATAGAATATATAAATGCCAAAAACATTCTTGTGTCCTATCAATCAGGATTTAGGAATGCTTACTCTTGTGAGACAGCCTTGCAATGTGTTATAAGTGACTGGAAAAATAACATTGAGGAAGGAAGTTGCATTTGTGCGGTATTTATTGACTTGAAGCGTGCCTTTGAAACGATAAATAGGGAAATTCTCTTAATTAAACTGCAAAAATATGGATTTACTGGAATTGCACTGGAATGGCTGAATAATTACTTACAGTTTCGTAAGCAGAAAACCAAATACAGAGACTGTTATTCGGAAACTAGAAGTAATGAATTAGGAGTGCCTCAAGGTAGTGTCCTTGGACCACTGCTATTCATATTATATATAAATGACCTAGGTAATGTATTGATGAATTGCAAAATACACGTTTTCGCTGATGATACCCTAATATATTATAGCGATAAAAATTTCGAAAGGCTTATTCAAAACATCAATCAGGATTTGAATTCATTGCATGTGAAGTTTGTGGCAAATAAGTTGAAGGTAAACGAGAATAAAACAAAATGTATGTTTGTTGGAAGTGAAATAGCTCACAAAAAATCTCTTAGTATGAATCTGCAAATAAAATTGAGCAACGTAAATATCGAATATGTAGATGAAATAAAATACCTTGGCCTCATTATAGATAGACAATTGAAGTTCCACAAACACGTTCAATATACTTCGAAAAAAATTGGTAAAAAGTTAGGAGTGTTTTATAGGATAAGTAAGCATCTTTCCATGGAAACGAAGTCTACCCTCTATAATTCGATTATATGGCCTCATTTCAATTATTGTAGCTCCATAATTTATACATCTGGTGTCAATCTAGATAGACTGCAGAAACTGCAGAATCACGCTATGAGAATAATTATTGGATGCGACAGGTATACTAGTATAGAGAGTATGCTCGATAAACTCAACTGGTTGAACTTGAAGGATACATATTACAAAAATACTATGATCTTCATTCACAAAATGGTTAATAAAATATTGCCTCAGTACTTGTTTTCACATCTAGTTAAAGTTTCCGATGTACATGCATATAACACCAGATCTAGAGACAACTATTATGTGAACTCTGTGTCAAAAAATTGTACGATGAATAGTCTGTTCTACCGTGGTATAATTGAATATAATGCGTTACCTGACGATATCAAGAATATACCTATTATAATAAAGTTCAAATCATCTCTCATCAAACATATAAATGATAGAAAAACCTATACAAAATGACCTCATTCTTGAAATTATTATGTCCATCATATTGTCGTCTTAATAGGAGTGACCAAATTTTGATCAAATTTTGAAATCAGTATGATCATCTATATTCAGTATATCTATTCATTAATTGATCATATTTATTATATTATAATTATAATATTGATTTCATTACCTTTCTGTTTGTTATCTTCACAAGGTTCCTGTAATATTTCCCGAGATATTTCCTTCATATGTATGTATTATCTTCATGATAAATAAAATCCTATCTATCTATCTATCTATCTAAAATCGATGAAAATAAATTGGACTTATTCACAAATGGACTACCAAAAACACAACAAGAGATGGTTAGAGCCTGTCTCAAAGCAGCAAAAACTAAAAAAACTGGCCACCGATACACTTTAGAATGGGTATATGAGTGCATACTTATGAAAATAAAAAGTACCAAATTGTATAACCATATGAGAGATAATAATATATTATCACTTCCATCACCTAGTACACTGTCCAGGTGAGTTTCCGTAATTTTATATCGGGTGTTTACAGACTGTGAATATCTCACCAGGTTATGAAATATGACTCCAAAAACTGTAAAAATTCATAATGATTTTGATCAAAGACCTGAGCAGAAGTTTTAAAGCAACTGAGATGTGCGCACTTTGTAAACCCCATCATTTTGTTTTTCAGAATTATCACCATAAAATTCTTACACCAAGAAACTAGTGGATAACAAATCCTGTTTTTCAATGAGTAGATCTCTAAATCCTGAGTGCTTGTTTTCAACAGCTGGTACATAAATTACGGCACCTATACTTTCAGGTCAATTGTGATAATTTGAAGAAAAAAAAAATAACTAGGTAGGTATTGCTACAACTCACAATATTTTTAGGTGCTGTAGAGTAGCATTACTGGAAGGTTCAAGTATTAAGGAATGGCACATAGTGTGACAAAAAAATGTTTTCTGATTAAATGCTCATAGATGAATAATAGAATCCAACATATATTTGTTATAGGGATAATTACATTTTATTGAATCCAATGAAATCTAATCAAATTTGATGATATAAGCAATTTGGGTACACCAGGAGATCTACTACTTCATTCATACTTCATTTTCTGATAAAATATAATAATTCAGGTACATAAGAAACATTGATGGCACTTTTGGTTTCAAACAAGAAGTGTTTGAAATGATCAAAGAGAAAACGAGAGATTATGAGGAATGGCAGAGACATGGTTGCATTTTAATTGACGAATGCAAAATAACTCCCACGAAAAAGTTTGATAAAAACACAATGGATTTCATTGGCTTCGTCGATCTTGGGAAATACACTCCAGAAAAACTAGAGAACACTCTCGGGGGCCATGCTTTAGTGATCATGTTCCAGCCTTTCGCAGGTCAGGGATTGCAGGCTCTGGCATGTTTTCTGACAAAAGGGAGTATTAATGGGGATATCCAGGCCAAAATCATCCTTGAATGTGTAATATTATTTGAGAACTCTGGATTGCGGATTGATGTAGTCACCAGTGATGGGGCGACCTGGAACCGCACCATGTGGAAACATCTTGGGGTGCAGAATATGTTGAAACCATGGTGTGAACATCCAGTCGACTCAACACGAAAATTGAGGATGTGTTCAGACTTTCCTCATCTCATAAAATGTCTTCGCAATAATCTAGAAAACAAAAAAACATTTCAAGTATGCCACCTCAAAAATATCAATTAGTAATAATATTCATATCATTGTAAATTTAAGGTGCCTGAAGGATTAGTTGAGCATAAGCATTTTGAGATACTTCAAAAATATGAATCCAACAAGGAGTTTCAAATTGCCTACAAATTAACGCCCAGCCATATTCATCCCAAATGTGGTGAGAAAATGGGCACTCGGCTAGCATTCCAGGTATTTCAAGTTGCCAATGAAAATCATAAATCATAATTGACCTTTCTTGTTTTTCATCATTTATTTATATATCCTACATTTTTTATATTTTATAAACGGATATCAAACTAACAATTTGTATACAAGGTTTCAAAGACAATTGTAGAGGAATTTTTCTTCTAGATTGAGAAACGTCAACTGATGTTATTTTCTGAAATTAAGGAATTTCTTGAATTGTTTGATAAAATTTTGAAATCTAAGTGGTTCCATTTGAATCAGTTTCAGTTTGAAATAAAATCTCAATTTTGATTTTAAAAAGTGATCATTCCTCATTTCATAATATGTGACCACTGCTATACAAACAGGCATCAACACAGTTCAGTATTCAATAATACTAATAATAATATTGACCCAGTGTTTCTACCATATGACACTAGTATATTATTCGAAATCACCTCTTTTTTCTCAAAGTGGTCAACTACAAAAATACATAAAATGAATCATGTAACTAGTTTCTGTTCAACGGTAATCATCAGGCACAAAATAGTAAGTATACTGTACTGAAGACATAATGACATTTCTTGGTTTTTATTCTGCTTGATTTTCGATGGCATATTGAATACAATTTATATGTATGTGTATTTGAGAGATGATGCTAAACAAGATAACATAAGTATAACACCAGTAGATATTAAATTGGTCTAGTGGCTGCCTTCTGATAAAACTTACTATTGAGTGAAATACAAAATTTAATTTATTCTGATGTTCACAGTTGTTCTTTTGGTTGTTCAGTCATTTCAAGCTATGCATGATAATTGTCCTTCAGGATGATGGCAGCATTGACCAGAAACTAAACTTTAGTTACATGATAAATTCCTTTAAATATACCTTTGTGGTTGAGAGACTTGGTGTATGTATTTTCTTCAAGTAAATTAGATTGAAATGAGAAGAAAACTTAATACAATGGTTTCTTTATTATTTAGCTATTGAGTAACACCACAGCTTTAGCTCTGGAAAATTATAAGGAGAAAATCCCCTTATTTGCATCCACAGATGCAACAATTGCATTTTGCAAAAGGATTGATAGGTTGGTGGATTTGATGAACTCCTCATCACCATTAACAGGTTTGAGATACCAATCAGAACAATACCATGTGAGTTTTCAATATAGAAGAAATTATAAAAATTTTGTCAACCTTAGGCAATAAAGATTCACAGAATTGTTGTCAAAATGAAATCACTTATAGTAAAATAATGTGAAAACTTACCATACACATTTGTAGGAGCTACAGGATTTCCTAAACTACTTAGATTTGTGGGAGCAATGCAGTCCTCCTGATAAGTTTCTCTCTAAATCAACTTTTGATGGATTGAGAGCTACTATATCATGTACACTTGACTTGGTGGAGTATTTGTCTGGTATAGGTTTTCATTATTTGATGACTACCAGGATAAATCAAGATCATTTGGAAGTAATCTGGAAATATATAAGAAATTTATAACAGCTATAATATAAATATTCAATTTTCAGCATTTCTTTGGTATGATGAGGGCAGCAGGAGGCAGTAATTCTCATTCGAGTCCATACAAGTTGGACAAATATTTAGGTTGATGTCTTTACACTCACTTATCAAGCCACCAAGAGGTAGTAACATTACTGGTGGAGAAATGATGAAATCATTGTTGAAAGTGGGGGAAATGAAAACTGAAAGAAAGAAGATCATTTTTGATATTGAACTGAATGAAGGAGGAATGCAGCAAATCGAAGAGGTGTTTGAGGAGGAACAAGAAGCATTCGCCTACTTTTGTGGCTATGTTGCAAAAAAATGAAAACAAGTACTGACTGCTCTTGCTGCAGACAGTGTATCACTGGAGAAGGGAATGAAGATTTCAATACTTACATTAAAAAAAAAAGTAGAGGTTTTCTAACCTATCCTTCAAAAATGTTAATATCATTTTTGATGGAGGTAGAAAAGTCAATTAGGCAATCCAAACCACGTGACATTTTAGCTGACAAGATGGCGTCTGGTTGGCAAACAAAGATTATACATCACTTGTAATTAAATTGTATTTTGCCCGAATCACCCTATTATTCTGGTAGTTTTATGTATCAGGTGTTTGGGGGAGTCTCGGAACTGAATTGAACAGTGCTTGAATATGCTGAGTTCATATTTCCAGAAGTTATTGCAGGAAAACCCAGAGGTTGGTCAAAGGTAAACATGAATATTTATTGTTTTTTCGGCTATTTTTCTCAACTAGCCAGTAAATTTTCATTCCTGGAACTATCATACAACCATAATTTGTTTGTAGATATCTGATGAAGCTGATGTTGATCAAGGATTTGAAGCCCTTCACATCTGAAACTGCTGACTGATTAGACTACCTCATAATTATACTCTCCTACTATTATAGTGACCCACAGTTTCTACCCTCATCAGCAAATGAAAGCATTCAAACCCCTTGTTGTTCACAAGTATTTTTCAGCAACTTTTGTCCAGGAAGTAGACAGGAAGATGAATGATTTTCATGTCATAGTTGGAAAGGTAACTTTTTACTTTTATACCTAAGTAACTTTTCATGATAGGAACATTTTGAATGATGAAATTATGAATTATGTGATTCATATTTTTTTAATATATTTCCTACCTCATATTCATGTATATCTCATGCAATTTTTTATAGGTGAAATATTCACAATCAGATTCTGTGCTAATGAGTAACTTGAGGCTTGGGCAAGTAAATAAGGAACAGTTTCATGTACTGATGTATGTGCTTTGTGGCCCATGCCACCACACTCACCATGATTGTGCCCATCATACCAATAGCAGAAATGGACATAGGTACAGTTGCTCTGACTGGTTTAATACAAAATCCCTACTATATCTTCAATATCCCAGAAATGTGTTTTTTGGGAACAACATCCACAAATTGCTTTGAAGTTTCATGCTGAAGTTATAATACCTGGACTTTTGGGTGGATATTAATTTCACCAGGAGTGAACTATTGGTGTAAGTGTTCAAGTGCTGATGATGGAACCCCTATAACTAGTTGTGACAGTGATATAAAGGGAAATTGTATGGTTCTATTTTAAATGTGTAGATATTATAGGTACACCAGAATCAGCATATGGTTTTGTGAATTCTGATTCAACAAGTTCTATAAAAAATATGTACCTATTCATAATGAATATATCATTCAATCATTGTTTACTATTTGTTTCAATCAGATCACTGAATAACTATAATGTTCTATAAAGATTTTTTCATGACTCATGTAGATCTTTTGTGATATAGTGGAATAATACGATGTATTTTTCATTTAATAAATATTACAATTATTTTGATATACTTACTTTATTTGTCTTACATTTATAATTGATAAAAATAAATCACAACAAACTGTAATTTGTAAAAGTACTTATAATCTTGTAAATTTTCACCTTGTTTTCACCAATTTTCTCTATCTCCCAGGACACTTTCTTCATTACACTAAAATAAATGAAAAATGAGGTAGTAGTAGTAGTATTAGGTAATTAGGTGTTTTCTTGAGAACATACCAGGTCTCTCCGTTCTGATGCTTGATTCATGATTTGATCCTTTTGTCTGCTCTCAGTTTTTGATCCACATCAGTCTTGCATTTCAAATGGACAAGAGATTGATTACCCATATTATATTGCAATGGGACTTAAGCTGGATATTCTCATCTTTCAGGCACTACGTTCTCCTACAAGGTAGATGATTTATTTATGTATTAGAAACATGATGTTTCCAAACTATGTAGGACCATCAAAAGTAATGAGTATTGGTTTACTATATCAAAATGAAAAAAAAAAGTTTTCCATAGGATGAAACACTAAACTCATCAGTTCTAGAGTAGGTAGGTACATATAAATAATATTAAAATCCTTTTTCTTAGGTACCTGTTATGAAAATAGTGTCTGCCACATATCCTCTGGTTTATTATGATTGATTCTGTTGCTGATTCTTTCTCTTGATGACTGCTATCCACATTTCCCTTATTTTTCTTGATAGATCCTTCATCTGTGGGTAATGCTCAGAGTTTTTCACAGTATTACAGTAGGAATGTGACAAAACAGCAAATGCTCCCGATCTGTACTGCTTCCACAATCCACCACAATTCACGTTACTGGCAATTTTTTCTTTGAAATCATACTGAGTTTTCATTATTCACAATAAATCTAGCCGAAACTCGATAAAATAATACTGTAAGAGGCTTCCAAAACCCACAAAGTTCTCAAGTATACAAACTTGTCTTTGGTTTATTTGCCAACCAGACGCCATTTTGAAATTATTTGACAGGTCGTTGGATTGCCTAATAGCTGATGTGTTCCAATCAGAACTAAATAGAAATACATTGACAGTAATATTGGAGAAACTGGAGAACTGGAGAAACACAATTAATGGGTTGTGAGGGTCATCAAACTGAATTTTCTAAAAACATAATTAAAACCTATGTGATTTCTAGGTTGAGCATTTGTTGTGGAAAAGAACAAAAGAAAAGAAAAATTAATAATAAATCAAGGCACTTGGCAAAAATAGCAAAATTACAATGATGTAACCTTAGCTGAAGATTCAATTAACAGTGCTAGATAATGAGAGAAAAACAACTACTATTCTTGCTAATGTCATGCAGAACATTGAATTATTCATTGAATTAAGATATGCTGTTCCAAGTCACCTTGGCTAACATATACAGGGTGAAGTCATAACTATTGGGACAGGCTGAGGGTGGATTGTTCATACCAAAATATGGCAATAGGACTGAATATGCCTCCATAAAATATTGCTGAGAAAAAAGATTCAGGGTGTTTCAATTGAAATAGTATTGACTATAAACTTGGACCAAAATTCATTCACTAACAAGAAATGTCATTCATCTGCAACAATAATCTGACAGTCCAAAAACACTTCATAGAATAATTACTATTTGAGATCCCCCCTCCCAGAGTCTTTGGACTGCTCAATTCAGTTTTTCTCAAAAACGGATGAAAATATTGTTTTTGAACGAGTATCAACATTATGTAGAAATGATTCATTATCAGGAATCATCCACGTGGTGCCCCCTGTAACTATCTGTAGAATAATACATGAAATAATATTCCCTGTATAAAATTATGCCTCTATGCCAATATTGATGACTATTGATGAATTATACAGTGAAATTATTAGCAACAAACAAACAAATATGCAAATTTATTGCCCAGTACCTTTTTCCACAGTAGTATTTCATTGAGGCATATTCAGTCCTATCCCCATAATTTGGATCAAATAATCCACCCTTAGCTTATGTCCCAATAGTTATGACTCACCCTGTATAAGTAGATAAATAATGGCTCATGCTATCATTGAGTCAGGTTTCTCTTGAGACAGAGGTCTGGTGATTGCACTGCACTGATGAGGGTCAATAGCCTGAAACTGGTCTGCAGGAGATTAATTGCTATATCTGACTTCAATTCCAGTATTTATTTATATGTATTATTCAACTTTCTGCATGGCATTAACCAGGGGAGTAGTTGTTTTTTCTCCCTTCATCTACCAATGTTGTTCAATTTGTTGAACACTTAATAACAACATTATTCCACTTTGAGTTTTTCACTTTATATTGTAGTTTCTGAATATTTAGGTTGAATCAGTATCTGTACATTGTATATCTCATGGGGTTCTCCATGCTAACCTAACCTAGTCCAAATGCCACAGTGGTTTTGATATATTAACATGGGTGACATTAGAACTAATACATATTATTTAAAACCCAATTAGGCTCAAAGTATTCTATTGAATAGAACCACTGAAAATATTGTGGGGTTCAATATAAAATTGTGGTCAAGACCCTTTCTTCCACCACTTCTATCTACACTGTAACAATTCATATTTCTATGGGGATGCCTGAAGCAGAAGACTTTTTTTATCAATTTTCAAGAAATAGGCCGAAGGACTTTGGTTGATAGCCAATGACCTATGACTTGGTTGTACATTATACAGGGTGATTCAAAAGTAAGCGGCATCCTTTCAGAGGCGTATTCCTTGCATGAAAATAAGGCAAAAAGTTCCTATTGATAAGGATCCGAAAATGCTTCCTAAGGGAGCTACGGCCCTTTGAATAGGACACCTCAAAGACGGTTTTTTCTCTATAACTTTAAAATCCTCCACAACAAATTTTTAAAAATTGGTGTACGGCATAAACATTCGATGGTAAATAGGACTCCGTATTCGAAATAATTTCCAAACGAAATCACAGTAACCTGAATATCCGGAGAAGAAGGGATATTTTTACACTTACCCTCTCCCGCATGTGACGCCCCTGAATGAAATTCTGAAATTTCGAATACGGAGTCCTATTTACCATCGAATGTTTATGCCGTACACCAATTTTTAAAAATTTGTTGTGAAGGATTTTAAAGTTATAGAGAAAAAACCGTCTTTGAGGTGTCCTATTCAAAGGGCCGTAGCTCCCTTAGGAAGCATTTTCGGATCCTTATCAATAGGAACTTTTTGCCTTATTTTCAAGCAAGGAATACGCCTCTGAAAGGATGCCGCTTACTTTTGAATCACCCTGTATACTTGATTCAATGAAAAACATTTTTTTTTCAAGATGGAATGTCTCCTCAAATAGAAGACTTATTAAAAATCTAATGTTTTGGGAATACTTGTCACAACTTTATCATATTGATGTGCTGATATATGTACTTATTTCAAAATCACCTTGTATATTATATGATTTCTTTTAGGAACTCTTTATTTTCAATGTGCAATTTGTAAAAATTTGTTTTCAGCTATTTCCTGAATACGAAGCAAAGATATTGATTCCCTATTCTTTATGTACACATGTTTACATATTGCCATCTCATATATCATTGGAAAATTACAATTACATGATGAAAATGATTTTGAATCTGTGTATTACATGGTTGGTTGAACATTTCCATTTCAATGAAATCAAATAAAGACAAGTTTTGCTATTTTGTAGTGTATGATTTCATATCTCTGTTAATATTCAATATCAATCAATTGATCAACTTTATTATTCCCAAGAAACAATATTTATTTATAGCAGGGAACATGGTGGATATATGAATATATTTGACAAAATAAATAAGACAGTAAAATAAGACTCACACTCAAGACCCATACAACACGGGATATCCTATGGACGTCCAAATCATGTCCAATTCATGTCGGGATATCCTTGGACCTTTTTGGATATCCATAGGATATCCAAAATTCACCCGCGCGGATATAATCAATGTAATAAATTGTGAATATGAATTAAATTGATGAAAATTCAAATCTATGTGTGTACATAGTTATATTACTAGGAAATATATAATATATCGAATATGGAATTTTTCAACTTCTTCTTGGATATCCAATGGATATCCATGGGATATCCTGTATTGGAGCATTGAACCACGTCGTTGAACAATAACGCCCAGAATAACATAGAGATGTCGACAAAGTCGGCAGTGTCGGACTCACCAAACATATTTTGGATGTCCATGTGGGTCCCATATATTTAATAACAACTATATGGGTAACGTCCTATCCTTTCCTTGTTCAAAATTGAAGCCAGTTTTGAGAAACAAATGACAGTCTGCGAGACAATGAATAATCATACGTTCACTCGCCAGCTAACAGATGCGCATAGAACAGAGTAGAACTGATGTCGTTTATTGTGTTCGGCTCATGCGCCTTAGTATCAATTTGCCCGTAGACTGTCTTTTGTTATCAATTTTTTGGCTTCAATTCAGAGATCTTGTCACCCATATAGATGTTATTAGATATATGGTGGGTCCATGACGCGAACGCAGACTACAGAACTCAAATAAGTTCTGACTTCTGTGCCACTGTCATTTTCTATCCAATGTGACTTGTGACAGTTGTGACTGTGACCTGAGAGTCCTGAGACTGTGACAATAAAGGTCAACAGCATCAGAGCATCAGCACGCATTACGCATCAGACTGTTTTCATATTTTATCTGAATGTTGATATCAATGATATCTTGATTTGATTATTTTTGTCGTTGTTTGAGATTACCCAAAAGTTTATCGTTTGAGACAATTTTTCGTGTACGGTGACGGGTGTATTTCCAGGATATTGATGAGGTAAGTGAGATTTTTTATTTCCTGTCTCACATCAGTATTTATATATATCATTATTCATTAAAGATGGAAATAGCTAGTAGAAAAAAGATGCTCAATAAAATTTACAAGAGAACTAGGAAAGAGCTAGAGTCAATAGAGTCGGAGGAAGCAATGGAAGCTGGTTTAGATTCATCATCCTACTTGTTATCTAGCTCTTTGGATAGACCATCACAAGGTCTATCAGCACCCATTATGGGTGACGGAGTGGGTGATTCTTTAATCTCAGAGAATTCTACTTATTTCTCTGATGTTGAAATATGTTATTCTCATAAAAGCAGTAACTCTTCTTTCGAAAGTGATGAACAGAATAATATAATGCCGAACGCTTTGATAATTCCATCTGTAAATGAAACTCATACTTCTGATCAAACTGAACAGGAGCCATTGACTTCTCAGTTGAGACAATGGGCATTGCAACATAATGTACCCCAAGCAGCATTTACCCACCTTCTTCATATATTAAAGCCATCTCATCCAGAACTTCCTCTTGATGCAAGAACTTTATTAAATACTCCTAGAACTGTTGTTTTGGAAGTAGTGAAACCTGGTCAATATTATCATTTTGGCTTGAAAAGATGTATCGAAAAATTCATTGTGAACTCACAACTTGCAAATCATGATTCAGTGATGGAGTTACTTATCAATATTGATGGGTTACCTCTATCCAAAAGCTCAGGAAGCCAATTATACCCAATTTTGTTCAGTGTATTTGGACACCATGATATCATTGATATAATAGGTATATATCATGGAAATGAGAAACCATCAGATGCAAATGAGTTTCTTAATGCATTTGTGACTGAAGGAATAGATATACTCAATAATGGTGTTACATGTAATGGTTATGTTTTTCTTGTAAAAATAAAGGCATTTGTGTGTGATGTACCAGCGAAATCGTTTATAAAGTACACGAAAGGACATACTGGATATAGCTCCTGTACAAAGTGTACAGTTGTTGGGACTTTCATCAACAACAAAGTCTGTTTCCCTGAAGTAGAAAATTTGTGCCTACGTACTGACCAAAATTTTCCATCAAAGGTAGATGAAGAACACCACACTGGCACTTCAATTCTAGAGCTTTTACCAGGACTTGATATGATAAAAAATTTTCCCTTGGATTATATGCACATGATTTGTCTAGGTGTAGTAAAAAAGTTGCTAGTATCATTATGGGCTGGTGGAAAACCAGGAAGCAAATTATCATACCATCAGGATGCAACATTATCAACTTCACTTTTAAGTCATGCTTCAGAAATCCCATCTGAATTTACTAGGAAACCAAGATCTTTGAATGAAGCAAAGCGATGGAAAGCAACAGAATTTAGATTATTTTTATTTTATCTAGGTCCTGTTGTATTGCGCCCAGTTTTGGATCAAGATAGATATGTGAATTTTTTAACATTACATGTTGCTATCACACTGTTGTCTAGTATGTCATTTATGAAGCACTTACAATATGCTGAATCTCTGTTAAAGTATTTTGTTGAGACTTTCATAACTTTGTATGGACCAGAAAATGTTTCACATAATATTCATAACCTTTTACATTTGTGTGAGGATGTAAGATACTTGGGTCCATTAGATCAGTTCAGTGCCTTTCCATTTGAAAACCATATGCAGGTATTTAAAAAATTGGTTAGGAAAGGTGAGAAGCCTCTTCAGCAAATAACAAGGAGAATATATGAACAAGAAAATATTTCAAATAATTATTCAAATTGTAAAAGCTCTAAATTTCCCCAACAATCTATGGAACATTCTGATGGGCCCCTCTGTTGTGATAATAATCAAAATCTGTATAGAATGTATCATCCTGTATTTGACTGTACAATATCTAGAATGATACTGATATTTGTTTTTATGTTGCTATAAATAATTTTTGATGTAATACTTTTTGACATAATAAAAAGTAACTCGATATAAAATTTATTCCCAGTTATTTGTATCCCAACATAAGGTTATGCGCCCAGAACATACATTTTCTGAAGATTTCTGAAACGAACAGTATTCAAAATGACTGAAATTTCTGGCAGCATAAGTCAACGGACTACTTCAAATTCACTTTCATCGATGTCATCAATAAAGTCCCTTTCATGCCGTGATGATTATAGTGTTTGGAAATTCAAAATGAGAATGTATCTCATGCATGAAGATCTCTGGTGTACTATTGTTGGTTATCAAGAAGGTGACACTACCCCTGCTGCTGCAAAAGCCAGGAATGATCAGAAAGCTCTTTCGAAAATCTGTTTAACGCTTGATGGTGGTGCGATTACCCATGTCAGACGGTGTAATACTGCAAAGGAAGCTTGGGATGCACTTACTAATGCCTATGAGGATAAGGGAATGGGTCGTCGTTTAGCTCTCGAACGTAAGCTGTATCGTTTATCCTTGAGTGATTTCAACAATATTGAAGTTTATATCAATGCCGTTCTGTCTACTGCACAAGATTTGGCAGATATTGGCAAGGTAATTGAAGATGCTTCAATCGCAGCTATACTCTTAGGAGGTTTGAATGCACATTATGATCCCTTGGTTATGGCACTGGAGAATTCAAATGTCAATATTACAAGTGACTTGGTGAAGAGTAAATTGCTCAATGAACTAGCTAAATCGGGTTCCGAGGAAGAAGCAGCTTTGCGTACTCATTTTCATCATGAGAATTCGTCATCCAGGAAAATGTCCTCCAGACGAAGGAGCAAACCCATCATTTGTTATGATTGTAAGGAGCCTGGTCACAAGCGACCAGATTGTCCGCATAAAAAGGAAAGAAATTCGAAGGATCCTCCAAGAGAATCGAATTTACTGTGTGCTCTGAACGTCAGCGATGTCCCAAAATGCGATAAATGGTATATCGATTCAGGAGCTACTTCACACATGAGTTCAAGACTGGCTTGGATGCATAATTTTAATTCTGTGTCAAGTGGTAAAGTTACAATTGCGAATGGTAATGAATTACACAGTGAAGGTATAGGTGATATTTCAATATCCAATTCTTCTGATACTGTAGATAAAATTACTGATGTTGTTTTTGTACCAGATTTGAATTCCAATCTTCTCTCTGTGAAGAAAGCGGTAGACAAAGATTTTACTGTAATTTTTGATAAGAAGGGATGTTCTTTTTATAAATCTGATAACGTTTCTTATACAGGTGATATGATTTTACATGGTTCTTTGTATGGTGGATTGTATATTCTTGATTGTAAAGTTGAATCACAAAATAATATGACAGCATTCAATACATCATCAGAAATATCTACTTATAAACTTTGGCATATACGCCTAGGGCATCTCTGTCGTATCGGAATGGATCGACTCAAGAAGGAGCATGCAATTGGCATAGATTTTGGCCAAGTAGATAGGGAACCTTGTATTTCATGTATCGAAGGTAAGCAAAGTAGAAAGCCTTTCAAGAAAATTTTGTATAAGAAAGGAACTTCATTACTTGAATTAATTCATGCGGATTTGTGTGGACCTATGTCTGTAACTTCTTTTCAAGGTAAAAAATATGTTTTAATGTTCATTGACGATTTTTCTAGAATGATATTTGCCTATTTCATCTCTTCAAAAGCTGAGGTAAAGAATAAATTTCGCATTTTTCAATCAACTGTTGAAAGGGAAACAGGAACAAAAATCAAAATACTTAGGACAGATAATGGGACAGAGTTTGTAAATAGAGAGTTTGATGATTATTTGAGTACTTTGGGTATTCAACATCAAACGACGGTTCCCTATAGTCCACAGCAAAATGGTGTCTCTGAAAGGGCAAATAGGTCCGTGATTGAGAAGGCTAGATCAATGCTTTCAGATAGTTCACTTCCTAGAGCGTATTGGCAGGATGCTGTAGAAACCGCTGTTTACTTGAAAAACAGGTCGCCGCATCGTGCTCTGACTAATGATCAAACTCCCTTTGAAAAATGGTTTGGAAGTAAACCAAATTTATCTAATTTGCGCGTTTTTGGTTGTAGATCTTTAGTTCAGATACCTTCATGCCAACGAAGGAAGTTAGATGTGAAAGCTAAAGAATTTATATTTGTTGGATATTGTAATGATTCAAAATCTTATGTTTTTCGTGATGTTGAATATCCAAGAAAAACAGTTAAAGCTAGGGATGTTGTTTTCTTTGAATATAATTTCTTGGGTTTGAAGCAGGAATCCAATAATTCAGAGAATCCTCCGATTTTGCAAACTGTTTTACCTCTCACTTCAACATCTTCAAGATTTCATGTTGAACATGTTGATGAGGTAATTCAGGACGGTGGTAGTGATCAAGCACCAATTTCAGTAAATCAGATTGAGCGGGAAATTTCAAATCCTATGTTAGATGTGAATATTACTGAAAAACTAAATGATGAAATTGAGCAAAATTCGGCTGAGCAGGTTCAAATTGAAAGGAGATATCCATTAAGGAGAAAAACTCCGAGAGATTTTGGTTCTGATTTTCAGTTGTACATGACTATATTAGATGAAGTTAACGTGGAACCACTAACTTATGGTGAAGCTATAACATCAAACTCCAGAGACCAGTGGAAAAGTGCAATGGAAGACGAACTGAAATCTTTGATAAGCAAAGATACCTGGGTATTAGTTGATAAACCTGATAAGAAGGTTATACCCTGTAAATGGGTTTATAAATTGAAGAAAAATGCCCACGGATGTATCAATAGGTATAAGGCAAGGTTAGTTGCTAAAGGTTTCAATCAAGTTCAAGGTATTGATTATTACGAAACTTTTTCTCCAGTTGTTAGAAATTCTTCTCTAAAAACGCTTTTTGCTTTAGCTGCTGAAACAGATTTGAAAATGCAACATCTAGATATAGATACAGCATTTTTGAATGGGGATTTAGATGAGGAGGTCTATATGTCACAACCTGAGGGTTTCGTAGTTGAAGGCCAAGAAAATAAAGTTTGTCTTTTGAAGAAATCCATCTATGGCCTGAAACAAGCGGCGAGATCATGGAATGTTAAATTAGATAAGACATTATCTTTATTAGGTTTTATTAAAACTCCTTCAGAAGCGTGTGTTTACACTAAAATTGATGAAAATAATAATTTGATCATTTTGACAGTCTATGTAGATGATTTGATAGTTCTTCATAATAATTTTGAATTGTTTCAAAATTTAAAACAAGATCTACAAAAATATTTCTCTATGAAAGATCTCGGGCAACTTGAATATTGTTTAGGTTTGAACATCAAGCATGAAGAGGGTACAATCAAATTGAGTCAGCACACTTATATCAGGGATATTTTAAAACGATTCAATATGGAGGAGTGTAAGATTTCAGCAACACCTCTTGAGAGTAATAAATTAAAACCTAGTGAAAACAGTGATGATTGTGAATATCCTTATCAAAATCTAATAGGAAGTCTAATGTTTTTAGCAGTGAATACTCGACCAGATATAGCCTTTGCTGTGAGTTATTTGAGTCAATTCAATACAAAATATGACAAAGCTCATTGGTTGGCCGCTAAAAATGTTCTTAGATATTTGAAAGGAACTATAAATTATTGTATAACTTATCGAAAAACTGGAAAATATCTGGAAGGTTTCACCGATGCTGACTGGGCTAGTAGTTCTATTGACCGCAGGTCATATACAGGGTTTATATTCAAATTGGCTGGTGGTGCTATCTCATGGGAATGTAAAAAACAGCCAACTGTTGCACTATCTTCAACTGAGGCTGAATATTTGTCTCTATCAAGTGCAGTAAAAGACGCTATCTTCTTGAGGCGATTCATTTCTGAGATTACAGGGCAGTCTGACAAAGTTGTTATATTCAATGATAACCAAAGTGCACGAAAATTAGCACTCAACCCAATTCACCATAATCGAACCAAACATATTGATGTCAGATATCATTTTATCAGGGAGAAAATCGCAGATAAAATTATCGAGGTTGAATATATTCCTTCTAACAGTATGTTGGCCGATTTTCTCACTAAACCATTACAACGAATAGCTCATCTTAGATGTGTCAAAGGTGTAGGATTAGATGTACCATGAATGTTATTCACGTAATTATTTCGTATATGATCTTTACTGTGTACAATTTATTTTTTCCTTGATTTCGATTAAGGGGGCATGTTGTGATAATAATCAAAATCTGTATAGAATGTATCATCCTGTATTTGACTGTACAATATCTAGAATGATACTGATATTTGTTTTTATGTTGCTATAAATAATTTTTGATGTAATACTTTTTGACATAATAAAAAGTAACTCGATATAAAATTTATTCCCAGTTATTTGTATCCCAACACCCTCATCTCAAACCTCATCAGTTCAAAGCAGTATAAGAAAGTTGAATTTTCCAATTATGTTCTAAGGATCTCTGAACCTGATAACTGTTGTTGTCTTCGAAATAAGTCGATAATATTAATTGAGAATATTATTAATCATGAGGGTGAAATGAAAATTATTGGAAAGATATTCACGAATGTGTCAAATTTCTATACTTCTCCTTGTGAATCATCACAATTAGGAATAATGAATGTAAACAATCTTGGCCCTCTCGAATCATGGTCATTGCAACAAATTGCCTATAAATGCATGAAACTCAAATTGAAAGATAATTATGTTGTTTTTCCATTATTGCATCTACACTAGATCCAACTTCACTATAAACATTGGGCATAATTATAAAAATATTGAAAACTACTTATTTGTATAATGAGAGTTGTAGTTGTATGTCATTAGTTCTTTTATTGTTCATTTTTAATGTTGAAATATTATTTTTTGAATGCATTTTATTTTATGCATGTTCATTTATATTTATTACAGGTAGTGTGTGGAGGATTTTTATTTTTAAATTTTGTCATAATAACTTTAATTAATCATTTGAATTTTTAACCCCATTAAAATATCAAAGGATGGAGACTACGTGGACTGTAGTTAAATTTATTGATGAAGAAACAGTGGAAGCAGTCCCTACTACTTGGCTGTTTGGGAGTGGAAAATGTTATTGGCCACCATTCCCTAAAGATAAAATAATGATGAGTATAAGAAGACTTGAAAGACCCAACAGTTGCTGGCCCCTACATGATATTATCACATTTAGGAATGGAACATATGGTAATCCGAAATCTTAGAGATTGTAGAATTGTGTGCAAATAATATTTTTAATGTTTCAGATGATTATCTATTGGCAAGAAACAAAGCCAGGAAAGCTGAAAGCCAAAGTGATCTGAACTCAGATAGTGACAAGAAGTCTAGAAAATTGAAGAAGAAAAAACCTATTTCATCTTCTGATGAAGAGAATGACTTTACTTCAAAATTGCCATCACCTCCCAGAATGCCCATAAGTGCTGCAAGGAATCATGAATCTCCAGATAGGATTGATCCAGATGAAACCAATATTTATGGTTCAATAGAACCTTTACAGGAAATAACAAATGTTGATCTAAGAGCATCTGCCACAGAAATAACAACAGGTTTGTTCTTCCTAGAAATAACTGTATATCATTTTGATGATGACATCACTTCTGTTTTTATATTATATCTCCTATTATATAAAAGGCTTGCTCTAATATAAAGCGAATTTTATGTATTTCTTTCATACTATATATTAGGTGTAGAACAAAAACATTACCAATTTTCTCTTTTCAGATGTTAGATCTTGTTGTTGCTGTGATGACCATAAAATGGGTAAATATTCATCAATATATTGCTGGTTTTTGAACATATGACAAGAAATATCTATATTTGGTCGATTAATGAACTATTATTGGAAACATTCACAATCAATAATCCTATTAATTTTTTTACAGGTGACACCCTGAAGAATTTACTAAAACAACAGGTTTTAACTCGGCATATACTAAATGAGTTACTTGATGAAGTGCGCAAAATAAAACTAGATGCTGGTAATAATACTGATTCAACAAAAAGTAAAGTTCAGTCAATCTTCATTGCTTTTCAACATTTCCCTATCAATTCGGAAGAGACTTTGAGAATGCTAGAGGAATACCTATCTGAAAATGAGCATTTCAAAGCTGCTGTGAGTGATATTTGTTGTCTACTTTTGTTCGATTTTGACCTTTGTACATTTGTTTTCAGGTAACAGAACTTTCAAAAATTGGAGGAGCTACTTCATATGATTTTATGAAATGGAGCCTATCTTCCATGTTTACAAATGATTTTGCATCACAATTCAGTTGGCTGGGTGCAAAAAAGAAGAAAGTTTTTGGAAAGTTGAAGGTATAGCTGAACTTTTGCTAGGTGAGATATTGATTACATAATTATATCTGTAGGGGTAATTTCTTGATTTTCAATTCGGGCTACAGTTTCAAAATAGTATATTATCTTGTGTTATAAAGATCAATTTGTTTAGGATTATTTTAAGCACCACTTTTAACAGAAACACAGGGTTTATTTCCCTTCGTAAGAGTCTAGTAGTTGGAAAATATATGTTTTTATTTATATAAAAGGACTTCATATAATTTCAGAAGCAGCCCAAGTCTGTGGACTATCAAAAGATAGGAAATCTTCTGAAGATGGTATTAAAACTTGGTTGCGGAGAGCTAGGGAGAGACATATGTCTTCTTTGAAGAAAGAAGTTCCACGAAAAGAAGATGCCAGTAAAGATGACAACAGTATTTTATTTTTGCCATAAAAATTCTTCCATTTTACCAAATGATTTAATTTTTTTTATTTCACTGTTTTAGGATTTCTTTTATTAATTTTTTGTGTGCTGGTTGGATTTTTAGTCTATGTTCTGCTGTGTTATACATATTTTTTCTCACATTCTACCAGAATATATTATATTTGAGTTATTTGTACCTTTCTGGTCGAAGGACCTCGGTCGATGGCCTGTTGAGTATTAATTTATACTCAATAAAGTTCATTTATTATTATCATTATTGTACCTTTCCACAGAGATTTCCATTTTTTGACATGTTTTGGGTGATGTTTGATTTTATTTATGTTATTTTTTGTGTGTGCTGATTGGATTTCTAGTCTGTGTTTTTGCTGTGTTTTAATTTTTTTCTCATATTCTACCTTTATACAGTGCGTCCATAAAGTAACGCATAAATTCTATATATCTCTGTTATACACAGTATTTGCGAAAAAGCCTCAGACAGGTCGATTTTATTTCTCGATGACGCATTTTTACAATATACAGGATACGTATTTGAGTAAAATCTGAGTTGACAGTTTTTTCAAATGAAAACACCTGTATTTTATTGCATTTCACGATTCTCCCTGAAGAGCTGATTTGATCGATGTATCACACTTGGGGTCTAGCAGAAATGATTACAGAGATATTGTAGGTGAACTTCAGGAATGTTTTGTGTCGAAACTATTCGTTATTGGTCAAAACGGCTTTTATGTCCCTATCTCAACTCTTGATTTACTATCTACTGACATTTAATTGAAACAAATACAGGGTAATTCAGAATTCTGCACAACCCTGTATCTGTTTAAATTGAATATCAATAAGAGTAAACGTGATTAAATAAAAATATTCATTTAGGAAAAAGGATAATGTTGTAATAAATTATCATTAAAAAATTATTACTGATTTTTTTATTGACTTTAAAATGAAATTTCAATATTACTCTTACAGGATCAGGAAGTCAAATGAATACAAAATTGAAATTATATATTTTTATTCAAATTTCACAATATATTGGGGTGAGCGTAGCACAATGTCTCAGAACTATCAGAAGGAAAAGAAAAACGATAGGAAAAATTTGAAAAGAGGTTCTTGAATGGTATTGATGAGTGCATTTTGAGCATAATTTCCATAGGTTCCCATTCCTCCATTAGATCACTCATTAATTGTCATTACTATACCCACTGTTGGAAATTGATTGAACTACTTATTCTTTCATGTTTGAAATTTTTAGGTCTCTCCTTTTTACTTTTTGTCTCTGTGTGTTCACTTTTCTCCTCAATACAATATCCTTCTCTAATGAAACGGATTGAGTTTCTTCATTGATCAACTTCGAAACTTGGGAGCTGGAAGTGGTAGGCAAGTCAAAGTCAATAACATGGGAAACTTCTTCCCAAGTTATGAACGTCCACAGATGCATCCTGAAAACAAATTACTAGCTAGTTTTTTTTATTTTAAATAGGTGCAAACATACTTCTTTTTTCATTATAAATCAACTAGGTACCTATGAGTTTTCTTATTTTCCTAGGGGAATCAGCATTTTTTTATAACAAATGCTGAGGAAATGAAAATATACTGGGTACAGCATCTGCTTTCAAAAACCTAGCAGTACCTGGTATGCCTGAATAATCTGTTGGCAGGAAATGCTCCCCACAAAGCTTGCTGCTTTTAGTTGGAGTCCTATTCTCACTAGGAACTGCCTTTATCCATAATTCGAGAATGTCTGGTCTTTTGAATGGAAAACTGCAATAAATAATATTACTCAATATCAATATGGAAGTATTTAACTTTGACAAATAAAATATAGGTATAGTTTTTGAACATATTCTGAGACTGGACATTGTAAACCTAACTGATGATCATTTCATGAACTATATTTTTCAAAAATCTGAGAATAATATTCAACTTACCCATGGAATGCTAATTTCCTTTTTTTTTGTTCATTCTTCTTGCATCCAAAGGCAACACAATAAATCACCATTGTTTATCAATACTAATCACAAACCTTCTCAGCAATCAGTTCAGTGTTCACAACAACAAATTCAGTCCTTTTGTTACAACAAAACACGCCAAGAGAATAGATATTTCACCTCGTATTTCACATGAACTAAGACAATGAACTTATGTCTTCACTTTCTTGCCTGTGTAGATGACAGAAAAAATTTTTTACTACTTTAATTATTAGATAAAAGAAAATTTATACACCAATCCACCATTAAACAACACGAGTTGGAAGAGGACAGGTATCCGTAAATCATGCTATCTTTGTTGCAGCTGCCCCTGACACACTTTGTGCTATTCGAGAGAGCGATCGTATTCCTTCCAGTTGTATTGAGTTCATTGATCTTAGAACACACAGACCAATCAAGTTGGCGGCTGTCAGATTTCATCGAGAACTTTTGACGAAACTTTTTCACTACTAAATGATTACACCATAGTTATAAGCATCTCAGGTGCGGCCAAGCTCTGCTGGCCGTCCGTACGTACGTAATCACTAATCAGAGTAGTTTGCAGTGCGCTCGCTGTGCACGGTATCCGACCATTCCGACCTAATTTTTAATATACGGATTGGCATGACTGACATTCTATTTTCATTTTACATTGTAGGTATTTATAATTTTCATTCCTATACTTATTTGTGAGTTGATGTTGAAATTTGAAATGAACAAACTGAAAAAAAAAAATTGCGATGTTTTTGTTCACGATTGCAGTAGTTGCAGTAAAAATGACTGGTGATTTTTGAATTTGCAATTTTTCAGTGATTCATAATTCAACATATCCATCTAATATTGGTATCAGAATTTTCCTTCAGTGCCTCTGAGCGTCAATAAGTTATAATTCAATTTGAATATTGTAATGTAACCTACTGTGCCTCTGCCTATGTAGGTAATATGGCAAGAAAAATGTCAGCAGTCCAAGAGCTGAGTAGGTATTGAAACATCGTAAAAAAGCTCTGGTGTCGAAAATGTAATAAATGTATAACTTCCAGAATATCATTTATTTTCAAAGACGTATGTAGCGGTTATAAATAATATTTATGCATCCATCGCGGGAAACATTATACCTACCAGAGATTATTGGTAGTCTATGTTATACACTCCTGATTATACCTACGGCTGCACCGTGGGCTCGGCCAGCCGACTACGAAGGAGTGGGGTGGCTTGTTACAGGAACGGCGTAGAGCGTAGGGCGTAGACCGATTTAGTCATTGTTGTGCTTCTCGCGTTAGGTGAGTGGCTGTCGGTTATGTTGATTTTTTTGAGTTTACGTTACGTTTTCAACAGAATATAAATATTTTTTGTCCACGAGTTATTTTATTTTTATTTTCTTTCATTTTATTTTTTCGACTTTCTTGTTATTATTTTTTCATACCAACTAACCCTTATCCACCTCCTTTTCCTTTCCCCATTTCCCCTGGCGAGAATGCTCTAACCTCGTGGTTCTTGCTGGACAATTTGATTTTTTGGTTATGTGTACAGGGTGATTCACCATAAATGTCCCCCCCTCTAGCTCAGTTATTTTTAAACCGATTTCAAAATTTAAAATATCATCTTGAATGATTTTTGATTGAGTTTTTTTCCGCTACATCAGAAAATACAGGGTGCTCAGAACAAACCATCTACAGGGTATCATTTGATTTTTTTATATGGAACACCCTATTTTTCATTGTATTTTTAGATTCTCCCTGAAAAGCTGATTTGCTCAATGTATCACACTTGGGGTCTATCGGGAATGATTACAGAGATATAGGGTGTTCAAAATCGAGATTTTTCAACTTTAGGATTTTTTTGAGACGAAACTATTCATCATCGGTCAAAACGGCTTTCATGCCCATATCTCAACTTTTGATTTACTATCTACTGACATTTAATAATTGGAACAGATACAGGGTGATCAGAATTCTGAATCTTGAACCACCCTGTGAATGTTCCAATCAAATCTCAATAGACAGTTAATCAAAAATTAAGATGGAAACATAGGAGCCGTTTCGACCAATAATGAATAGTTTCGAGACAAAAAAATCCTAAACTTGAAAAATCTCGATTTTGAACACCCTATATCTTTGTTATCATTCCCGCTAGACCCCAAGTGTGATGCATTGATGAAATCAGCTCTTCAGGAAGAATCTAAAAATACAATGAAATACAGGGTGTTCCATTTGGAAAAATCGAGTAGTACTCTGTAGATCATTTGTTCCGAGCACCCTGTATTTCCTGATGAAACGGGAAAAAAAATTCTGAGAAATCATTTTAGATCATCCTTCAAATTTTTAAATCGGGTCAAAAATAAAGTGAGCTAGAGGGGGGTACAATTATGGTGAATCACCCTGTACATGCTTATTTGCCATCGAACTTCACTCAAGCCGCTGACCCAACGTGTTTCGTTCGCATTTTAGAGCAATATCTATACCCTGACCGACCCAGGTTCTGAGGGCACGAGCCGTCACTGGTAATAAAGGTTGTTAGATGTTGTGATTCTTTATTCAACCGGATTTGGTACAATCCTGAAGTAGTATCCAATTTACTAAAATAGTTGGAGCCTTTAATTCTAGCCAAAATTGTTTCAACTTTGCCTATGGGGAAATAGGAACGTAAGGCAGCTTTATTTAGGTTAGTATAATCTATACACAGTCTGATTTTTGTATTTTTTTAAATACAACTATTGGACTGACCCACTGTGTATAGTAATCAACCTGTTCAATAATTCCTAATTTTAGTAAACGATCAAGTTCCTCTTTCAAGGGGTTCAATAATGGAATTGGAACTACACGTGGCACTGACTGAATATAAGGTTGAATACCTTCTTTTATTTTTATCTCCATTTCTGTTTTGAAAGTTCCTATATCATTGAAGATTTTCGGATATTTTTGTATGATACTTTCTTTCAAAGAAATATTTTCAAGAGAGTTCAACTCGACCGAACTGGCATCATCACCAAATTTGAGAATATTCAGTTCAACAATGACAGTTCTACCTAGAATAGACTTTGTTAGATTTTTTATAACATATATCTCTGTTGGACAATGATTATTTTCATTACTGAGATTGGTCCAGAATGTACCTATTACTTCCAATTCAACACCAGACGGACCTGTAACTTGCTTATTAGAATAGGCCAATTGTTTTACAACGTCATTATCAAGCAATTTCAATGGAAGACAAGAAATATCGGCTCCTGAGTCGATCAGGAACTCAATTTGTTTGTTTAACTTAGAAACAAAGAGAGAAATTGTCCATTCTTTAGAGTCTATATAATTCAATTGAATGGAACCAACAAAATCAGTTTCTTCTTGCAATTCAGAAGAATTTTCTTGAGAAAGAAATTCAGAATGATTTGTGACATTCAAGTAAAGATCTGACCTTAGCACTTCTGCAGACAGTAGCCCAATGTCCTGCTTTTCTGCACTTTTTACAAGTAGATTTGCTAGCTGGACACTGTTCCCTTGGATGTGGCTGTAAACCACAGAAGGCACATTGCTCACTTGGCTGTGAACCTTTATCCCTGAATTTCTCGGATTTAACAGGAAAAAATTTGGAACCGGCAACGCTGTTCTGCAATTTTGCCACTTGACGTTGATGCGCTTCTTGATGCAATTCTCTGCTCTGACTTGCTTGAGTCTCGGCCTGTTTTGCCGCTATAATGCAGTCGTGAAGGTTCAAAGTCGCTTGAAGTTGAAGGCGTTCGTTTGTTTTCGTATCCAACATACCAACAACTATACGATCTCGAATGAGTTCTTCCTTGAGCTGATGGTATTCGCAATTCTCAGCTAGAGAATGCAAACTCGTGATGAAATTCTCGATGGGTTCTCCAGGTTTTTGCACACGAGAGTTAAATCTGAACCTCTCGAAAATCACGTTCCTTCGGGGAATGAAGTGATTTTCAAAGCACTGCAGCGTGTCATTGTATGTAGTTGGAGGAGGTCGAAATTGAACTAATATTTCTTCAGACTCCTCGCCCATGATGTACACTAATATATCGATCTTTTCTTGATCAGACTTTTTGTCTTGCCCCGACACAGACATATAGCGTTCAAATCGTTTACGCCACTGAGGCCATGCATTTGGCGACGAAAAACATAGTTTCTCTGGCGGATTCACACTAATCGGAATGTTCACCACTTCCCGTACAACTTCCGAAGAACTTGGTGCTGGATCAGGCATTTTAATTCTTGATCACTTTCGTATGATTTCAACAAAAGTTCTCGATTCAACGTACGAACGTAGGCCACTCTTCTTTCCCTCCACGGGAGACAACCGTCACTGTTGCTATGCAGACCGGAGGGTCATCGTTTGATCACGATTTCCGCTGTATTTACTGAACATATCTCCCGAACAACACTACAACTGCTGCCACCATGTTCTGTTATCTTGTTTAGGGTTCTTTAATGATGTTCTAGGAGATAGTTTATACATTTAATGAGGATAGAATAATGCAGACATTCATAGTCGACGACCATGATAGAGTGAAGTTCCCTTGACATGACTGACAGTCGACAGCTACATTTCAGCACAGGGTTGCCAGACTTAGCAACTATATACAGGTAGTGAGTTATTACAGAACACATTAGAGTTTAGTGACGGTAACACCGACAAGGGTGAGAAACTGAAGTCTGCTGTCAACTTTTCTCAGGAGCAATTCAAAAAAGATGATGAAACTTATTCAAATTTGGTTCTAACTGCTACTGAGCATATCCCAAGACAATGTGCCTCAGGTGGTGAGTTATCTCAGTGAATTCAATATAGGAGATAAGGTGAAGGTAGTGTACATGAAGGATCATGGACCAATCATTTTGAGGTGGTTCGGGCCTTATTATATCTTGAGGAGATTGGAGAATGAAGACTTCGAGGTACAAATGAGACCCACCATGTCCAGTGGTGAAGACATTGTACATGGTAGCAGGATACTACGGAACGATCACCCATGGGATCCAGATTCATTGTATTCTGACAAGGATGAGGATATAGAATAAGTCCGTTTTTCGCTTTACCCGCTCACCTAGTCTCACTCCATTTCATTGAAAGTATCACCCTGTATGAATAATTCAACCTTTTGTATTGAAATACTGCTCAAATGACCAATAGATTCCCAGATTGGCAAAATAATATTTCTACTTATTCAAGATTACTTCAAATTCTCTAGTTAAGTATAGAATATAATTCAAAATCAAATGTTTATTTCGGAGAAAGTTATTTTTCAGTTCACATTTTCAAGTAAAGATATAGCAATTTTCACAACAATCAGCATTTGCCAATACTATCTTTCTTCCATTAAGTATTCATTTTTGAATTCAGCAACGAAAATATGATAAATATGTTCAGTTTCTACAATCCAAAACATCATGCCCAGCGTGACCTACATCTGATTCATTTTGCTGGAGATGGAAACGAGATAGGTAACACAGATATCACTGCATTGTTGTTGTTAGATATCATATTTCACGAAGGTCACATCTTGTCGAACCATAAAAACAATGCGCTGATATTTCGTGAATAATATACTTTGCACAGCTGATGACTGCTGAATGTTTCATATCCAATCTGGAAAAAGCAAGCGTCATCTGAACTTACTTTGTGAAATACAGAGTGATTCAAAATTTTTGATTTTGATTGTTTTCTTGTTATGATGTCATAAAAAATATTTTCGAGATGATTTTTTTTTGGGAAATTTGATAATTTTTTTATAACGAATTTCGAATTGTGGCGATCAATTCTGAAACCCTACTCTTATACGATTTTAGTTCCGTTTGAATTCATTGTTGAATAAATTGAAAAGAAATATGGTATTTTCAATTTATAATGAAGTATTTTTCACATTTTAGAGTAATTTGATTATAGGTATACAGGAGGTTACGTATAAGTATAATAATTTTTGCTAATATTGAAATTTAAAAGATATTATTTTTGTTGTTATCACAGACAAGAGTCATTCTTCAGAAGTTTATTTTTTTATGAGAAATTGGTACCTTGATATATTATATTGAAGCAAGTTGTTGAATTTGAATTGAATGATGAGATAATGAAATTGAGAATATGATAAAAGAGATAAATGAATTATTAATGGTATATTGAAGATTATTAAGAAGAATTTTATTATGATTTCACTGTGAGTTTAGTAAGGTCTACTAAACAATTCGGCTAGGGACGTTTGGCAGATGCTTTGTCAAGTACGATAGTGAAAACTCACCCTTCGGCCAAGACATAACACGTGAGTTATGTACTATATGTTATGAAAAGGAGATATTATTTTGAGAGAATTATTGATAGACTTGAGTAATGAGATGAATTGAGATATATTTTACTGAGTTTAGTAATGGTTACTGAACAGTTCGGCTATAGGGAGGTATAGAGGAAACTTGAAATATTCGTGAATACTCACCCTTAAGCCTAAGGCATGACAAAAAGTTGTCATGCAAGGTTTAAAGATGTGTTGCAATCAAGTTATTGCAGACGAATGCAATGAAATCAGTTCGTAAAAAGAGTGAATGTGGAAGTAATCAAATTGTTGTAAATATCTAGAGGATGTAATTCAATAGTCGTCGATGGTATCAGCCAGGAAAGTAGTTGTTTTCTTATAGATACCTTCACAATTTGATTTGAATGAAAGCAAGGTACTGACTTGGAAATTCGAGTTATATGTACATTATATATGTGGATGTGGTAAAAGCAAGATAATAAGTTTGAAATGAAGCTTTCAGTATATTTTCGTTGTTGACAACCTCACTGCATACCTATACCTAACCGGAGAATGTTTTTACTGGAGTCTAGATGTCCAAGTACGTTCCTCCTATCAAATTAAGACATTGGGATAAAGAATAAGATGATAAAAGGAATGTCAAAAGATGAAGAGTTGGAGATAATTTATCAAGATGAATTTTACTATTAGCTTTTGGCGAATTACTTAAACGTAAATGAATAAAAATGAAAACATACAGGGTGTTCATTTCAGGACTTCCCACCCTAATTTTCTCGAAATGTGTGTATGTTTTTGAAAAATCCCGAGATACGTCAACTACATTTTCGAGGGGGACATGGTTCTGAAATATTTTCAGCCCCGCGGCGTTGCCGCTTCTAACGAAAAGAAGCAACAACTTTGTTATTTCAAATGGAACACCCTGTATTTTATTGCATTTTTAGATTCTCCCTGAAAAGCTGATTTCATCAATGTATCACACTTGGGGTCTAGCAGGAATGATTACAGAGATATAGGGTGTTCAAAATCGAGATTTTACAACTTTAGGATTTTTTTGAGTCGAAACTATTCATTATTGGTCAAAACGGCTTTTATGTCCCTATCTCAACTTTTGATTTACTATCTACTGACATTTATTTGAAACAAATACAGGGTGATCAAAAGTCTGAATCTTGAACCACCCTGCATTTGTTTCAAATAAATGTCAGTAGATAGTAAATCAAAAGTTGAGATAGGGACATTAAAGCCGTTTTGACCAATAATGAATAGTTTCGACTCAAAAAAATCCTAAAGTTGTGAAATCTCGATTTTGAACACCCTATATCTCTGTAATCATTCCTGCTAGACCCCAAGTGTGATACATTGATGAAATCAGCTTTTCAGGGAGAATCTAAAAATGCAATAAAATACAGGGTGTTTCATTTGAAATAACTAAGTTGTTGCTTCTTTTCGTTAGAAGCGGCAACGCCGCGGGGCTGAAAATATTTTAGAACCATGTCCCCCTCGAAAATGTAGTTGACGTGTCTCGGTATTTTTCAAAAACATACACACATTTCGAGAAAATTAGGGTGGGAAGTCCTGAAATGAACACCCTGTATAACAATAATAGAGAGTAGGGACAGTCCTCAAGCAGCACAATGTAACAGGGAAGTAATTTAGGGACTAGAGGTGGTAATAAGAAGGACTATAGGTAGAATTTAGTTAGATATGTCACTATGGGTAGGATGCCAGGAAATATGTAAATGTAGATTCAATATGAGTAGGTAGTAGAGTCAAAAATGAGTATCATTAATATAAAATTGGAAATACTCTTACTGCTGAAAGTTTCTCTCTAATTATATGTGAAACGGAGAACCACACTTGATGGCACCACTCAGATGCAGCCCAAGAAGTCGACCTGAACCACAAACAGTCCCAGGTCCATATACCACGTCAAAGGTGTTTTGGTCCATGAGAAGTTCCATCGTTCCTGGAGTCATCTAGTAGATGAAATTCGAACGGTAGGAAGCCCTGGAAAATTGGAAAATGCAGTTATTACGGAATGAATAAGCCGAGTCGACATATCGCAACTATAGGATGCATGCCCCAAGCAACTTACTTTGTATCCCGCCTGATGTGCCTCGAAATGGTAGATACGCTGCCCCGTGAAGAGCTGCCCAATTCGCACGACGATATGCTTTTCCGACGCCACAGGAGCCCAAGAAGCAGCCAAAATCCACGAAACCTAGACGAAATTTCCACGAGGTTGAGATGGAAAGGTGCAGAATAGACGAGACTTACCAGATCCCCGACTAGAGGAAGTCAATATCGTAATCAAGATAATGTCTATATTCCCAAGAAATTAGGCACCCACTAATACACAGTACACGATAATCACGCCTATCCGAAGTGTAGATAGTACCGAACTATCGAAATCATTGCGAAAACGAAACACTTGTAGCAATAGACGACAAACTACTTATTCAGCAAATTCCGTTATCTGCATATATATATCACGATGATAGCGTCGGGAGCGGGCGGTTCGTTGCCGAGTGCCTCGACTACAAATTATTGTAAACATTGCAAGAAAATAGTTATTAACTACCTACGTGAAATGTGGCAAATGCAGTGAAGTGTTTCATACGAAATGTATGGTGCAATCTGGTACTGCTAAAACTGCAGTACACGAAGCCAATAATGATAAAAATATCGCGGGAAATGATGTGCTACAGTCAAATCTCGAGGATAACACCCAGGACTCATACGCTAACACCCAATTAGAGGTAATCAACAGTGAAAATCAAATTAAATGGGAAAATCTAATGCTGAAACAATTACTCCAGGAAGAGGATGAAAAATACAATCTACTTCTTGATAATAACAGATTGCTGAAGCAAAACAATGAGCTCCTACAACAAAAAAATAGATCAATTAAAAGGTGATTTCAAAAAAAAGTGCCTGAGAGAGCCACGAACAAAAAACTGGCCAGTCAGACATCACAAAAACAGCCAGCTGTCTACTCGGCATGTGATGGCTTACCTGGTAAGGAAACTCCAATAAATCCACGGTTGCCAACTCAACAAACAAGTCGGGTAGAACCACTACAAATTCAACCTACACATATGGATAGTATGGCGAGTGCTCAACTAGATATAATGAATCGAATGATCTATAACGACAAGGATATTCCTAACTCTCTTGATGAGGGATTCAAAACAGTCTCATACAAAAAGCGCAAACCAGCGAAAATAGCTCTTGGCGAAAATGATACAAATGATGACTTCGGCGTTGAAAAGAAGGCATGGCTGTATTTGTATCGGATAAAACGTCACATCACAGAAGATAAAATTTCTAAATACATTGTAAGGGTCTTTATTCTGGAGCCCTTACTTTGACGCTCTGTTCAAGACAGGAGACTACTCTAGTATTTGACAGGGGGGATTCTCGAGCGCCAGATTTTTGATAAAGGTGATTTACTTCACCTGCTCCCCCCAACTTAGTCTGGAAGGAGGCCCACAGTAGCAACAGTGGAGAAAGGTACAGGAGGTATACCTACCTCGGTACCCACAGTATAATCCAGGGGTCAATATGGTATTGAATCGGCCTGGAATCAATAAGTAGCCAAGGGAGTGTAGGCTTTAATTACAAACCCTGGGTTTAGCCTGGAATACTGGTTGCTATTTCTGGTCTGGATAATTACAGGAATCAAAGCAAAATATCTCTCAGGTTGCTGGTATTTCAGGGTTAGGTCTGGAAAATTATTTATTCAAGGTATTTCATCATTTCTACCTGGAGAATCGGAATCACAGTTCTACGAATTAAACATATTCAATTTCTATTTATCTTTTCTTTTCCTTCGATTTTTCTGATTTTCCAATATCGGATTTTTAGTGAGGTTAATTAATTATATTTTTCCATTAATGTCAATAGTTCATGAAACATAGAACACCGCCTGACGGGACACAAAGCACAGAGACACCGGTGCACGGACTGTATTTCTCAAGGAAAAGAAGAAGAAGAGTTGACCACTGGCTTGTCAGTGTCAGCCGTCACCGTCAGCCGTCAGTCAATAATAATAATCAGAAATTTGACAAATGAAAATATTGAAAATCACTAAATAAATTATTGAACTATTGGGAACTGAAAACAATAACAACAGAGAAGGAAATATGAAATATGCAATCACAAAATACGTTTATTCAATTTAGAGTTCTGGATTCTTTACACAGGTCGGGTGAGTATCGGTATGAAAAACAACAGGAATGAAATGAAGCTATAAACAGGATGAATAACACTGGTGAGAAATATACAGACTTACATGTGTAACCGGAAATCACTATACAATACTATTTTACACTGGTTTTGAATGAACTATGAGAGCACTAAAAGATCAGCTAGAGAATCAGGAGCTTGAAGAGCAACGGCGATCAGGTAGTGTAGACTTGTCAAGAAGAGCTTAGAGAGCGAGTGCCGAATCCTTGGCTGTCTTCAGTATTTATGCACTGCTTTGGCCTTGGCACAAGGACAAGTAAATCTGGAACCTCATTGGTCAAAACTCCCACCTTGTCATGGCTCATGGCCATGGCCACTAAATCTGTCCTTGAAAAACACATGTGCACCTCCAACACAAAACGCGAAAAAAATAATATTACACCCTAAATGGGCACAGGAACATGATCTA